>CM062238.1:17076317-17676317 GCA_031216185.1 Syzygium aqueum
GGAGCAGGAAAAAAACGAAGACGGACATGGAGTCTTAAGTTGCAGCCCTTGGAAGTAAAACTAGCGATTCTAGAGCCTCCTCGACCAAAGACCTAACAAAGAAAGAAGTCTACAGAAAAAATGGAAAAACTCAACGCCATTGTCAGACACCAGACGATCACGGCCAAGATTAACACCAGACCAGCGATTTCCTCAGATACACTGCGAACCCGCAACTCCGACCGCGATGAACACGAAGAAGCGACAAACAGAAGAAAAATCCAAGTCAAACAAAAAAAAAAAGACAGAGACGAACAGCACGAGAAACGGCAAGAGAAAAGAAACCGTCAAGCGGGGAGGCCCAAAAAAAACCGAGACGACCATACCTGAGACCGAGAGGGGCGATGCAAGAAGAGACCACAATGGCGTCCGGCGACGAAAGTGAAGAAAGCGAAAAAGAAGAGGCCCTTTTGAGCTTCCAACTGTGTGAGCTGTCGCTCCGTACACAGAGAAAGAGAGAGAGAGAGAGAGAGAGAGAGAGAACCACCCAAAAAGACAACGGGAGGGAGAGAGACGGAAGCAGAAAAAGCTGGTCCCTATTAAACAAACACCAACCGAAGCAGCGTTACTGCTTCTTGGTTTATAAAGAATGCAGGAGAGAGAGAGAGAGAGGCAGGGGGGGTTGAAAATGACGGGTTCGTCCCTCGATGGTCGTGGGTCGTAGTCTCTAATATCTCGAGTCAAGCCGACCGCACGCCTTTCGCTCCCTCACCAGTCCCCACTGCGCACGCAAACCACACCCACCCCCTCCCTCCCTCCCTCCCTCGTTCTCGCCTGGTCATCTCTCTGCGCACGAGACAGAGCCCCTGCGCGGCAACGACGGTGGCTCCGCCAGGTGTCGCTGACGATCCCGCCGGCCCCCGACTTCTGCGTTCAACCCGTCGCAGCGGAGCGCAGGGAGAGAGGAGATAAGGAAGAAGACGACAGACAACGATGGTACAGGTCGGGCAGACACAGATATAGATATAGAGAGACAGGGGTAGGTCGTGTCATGTTCCAATGTTCTGAAATAGTAAAATAAAGGAAAGGAAAGCCCGTTTCTTTCTTTGAATAATTGCAAAGGAAATACGATTTCCTCGGGCGCAATGATTTTCGTGAGTGGCAACAGTTTGGTTGCTTTCTTGGTCACTCTAGCACCCTTTTGATCTCAGCATTCAATTTGATCTTTGTGAATATCTACCTCTATGTGTATATATATATATAGATTGTGTTGCCATATCCCGTGAAATAAGTAAATTGGCATTCCTTACCTAGTTCCCAGCCAAAAAAAAAAAAAGAACCCCCTCAACATGCGAAAGAATTCAATTGCATTATTAAATAATCTCGAGGAACCTAATACTTTGAACATTTGATTAACATTTATTTACCTTAATATAAAACATACACACGATAAACATCCAACACGCCCATGTAAATCGAATTTAGACATGTGCAAGTACGTTTAGATGCCTTAAGTATTGTTTTCTCTACCATTTATTACTACTACAATGCTTAAACATAGGTAGGGTTGGTTTTAGTGCTCAACCGACGGGAATGTGCATTGATGAAGCGTGCATAGACACAAGCTCGATCATCCACACTATCCAACATAAACAATTTCATGAATTTCGCCGCCCGCTCAAGCTCGAGCTCGTCCTTGGCCGACCTACGAATCTAACCGGGTATTTCAGGGATCTCCAAAAAAAAAAACAAAAGGGACAGACTTCCTCGCCATAAGAAAAACATTATTGAGTAATGTCGCTTTCATCGCACCGACCCAACCCTACGCGAAGCCATTGAAAGCGGAGGGAAGATGCTCGCCATGAACTTTGTTATTATGGCAAATAATCATTCTCCCATGCGCACCCCCCGAAACGCACTTTGTGGGTTGGCATGAATCTGACCTTTTTTGCTAAAAACGACGATGCGTTTCCTTCTCTCCAGCAGCACTAGTGACGGCCCAATCTAAGCGGAAAGCCCATCACGTGGACCTCTCTCGATCGACGCCACTTTGTTGTTCATCATAGCCCTAGCCCATGAGTCCACGACCATGTCGTAAGATCAAGATAAGAGATATCTTGGCAATTTGTGTGACGAAATCCTCCCAAATTATATACATTTCAAGGCCTAATTGGTACGACCCATCAATTGTATAGTTCTAGATTGCAAACCTAACCATTACTTTGGTGGCGTGGCAGCATCCGATTCTTTTTCCTGCCATTTTGGCGGCCGGTAGATACTCGAAAACTCTTGTCCTGGATTTTCGATAGTTTCGCGATTCTCGCGACACGCTCGAAAAGGATGCCTCGATCGTGATTCGATCACAAAGGCGTCTCTCCCGATACCGAACCCCAAAAAGAAAAATGTTTTCTTTCTTCGCTGGGTTTGGTTATCTGGAAAAAAAAATAATTATAAAATAACAGGGAGACAAATCACATGATCCCAATTTGGAATTGGGACTTGTCCAATTAGCGACCCTAAATATGCTCTCGCCCTGTGGACAATGTGCATAATCCAAGTCACCAAAGCCCAATCCCATTGGCTAAGGGGTCGCTATCCGAACCATTTAATGAGCACATTTGCATAATAGGATAAGATAGGTGGGCACTAAATGCTGTTGGGAATTTTTTTTTATTTTTATTTTTAATTTATACTAAGGTCACTTCACCGTCTTCACGTTCTTTAACTATGCATTTGCTTGACCGATGAGGCAAGGGACTATTTCCTGCGAATTAAAAAGCCTAATAGATCAATGTGCTCTCCCCTAGCCCTTAGCCACATGACAAATTTCCATGACTCGTTTGCATCGTATGCCGATTGGGATCTCCCGTACATTAATAATAAAGATCGGCCTACTTTCTTATGAGCAAATACAATGACGACCCTTCGTTATTCTCGAGTCTCGCTCGCATAATCGAACAATGTTCGGGGGTCGGGAAAGCGATTGGATCTCCTCAACCTCCATCGAGATTAACAAATGGTTATTGGTATCGAATTGCTAATGATAATTTAAGGTTTTATGCGTAGCTCCTTTTTCGCGTCGTTGATTTCTCCTAGAGAGGAGCCGGTCGTTGTTGATTCTTGCTTTTGTCATGAATTGAGGTTAGTTGTATGATTGTCCAGAAGAATCTAATTGGACCGATCCAATTAGAGCAAAACTAGCGAAAGACCGAAGTGCACCACACACTCGCCAAAAGCTCGGACCCGAGTTGATGTTTGCTTGAGGTGGACTTATCTGATTTTGGTTCAAGCTCGAGTCTAGCCTACTCGGATGTCTTGTGGAGTCGAGCTTAAACTCGTGTAAGCCGATCGGATATGTTAAACTTTAATTGTTGTCTCGTATTAGATATCCAGTAGCGTGGAATATTAACGAGCTAGTCATACTCCAACAAAAACCTAATCACATAAGCAAATCTCTCCTTTTCTTTTTCAGTTGTTGGACTTGTTTATTGACGCGTGATCTCAATGGTGTCACCACCATCACCGTCCAGTGCCATTCTTCCAATCAAACTATAAAATCGTAAATTTCAATTGCTGCTAAAGTAATTATATATTAAATCACTTGTTCATCTAACAATTTAAACTCTTCAAACTTTTTTCAGCAGTCTCATAAAATTTAACTTTGTAATAAACCAAAAGTGCCGAGTGTAAATCTTTTCAAGTCCCGTATATGCCTTTTCAATATATTTCTACCCTTAAGTCCAATTTACGTACGAGATAAGTATTAGAGTAATTGAATATTAAATCATGCTCTTCATCTAACGACACGCCCTTTTAAAACAGTTGATTGTAATTTTGCAAGTTTTGGCAATTGACTAAGAAATAATGAAGCAAGAAATTAGATCTTTCAATGTCAGAGTCCTCTGATGATGTCGAAGCATCAGAGCCCAATCGCGGTATTGGTCTTAAGTCTTAACGATAAGGACCTCGAACAATGCCCAAGCCCAAAATCAACTAAAGTTCAGAAAAACGAATGAATGTTGAGGGGCCTTCTTCTTTCTCTCTACCAAGTTTCGAGAAAAGGGTCCAATTGAAAATTGGGAAATTGGTATCTCTCTTTCTGAATTAGATCATCAAAATGAGAGGACCAAATCTGGTGACTGTGAAAGAGAGATGTTGGGGAAGAGGCCAAGAAATACCAAAAGGGGAAAATTACTCGATCAGTCATAAATTTGTTGTACGAATGTCAATTCAGTCTTAAGTTTTTCAATGTTATCAATTTAATCAAAAACCTTTGCACGAAATTATAATTTAGTCTTTCTGGTCGATTTTCGATGGATATCGCTGACGTGACTGTCCAGTCATCGCCGGTCATCCCACATATCGCACCGCTAAGTTAGTATTTTTTTAGCGAAAATTGGCCAGAATGACTACATTGGAATTTCGTGCAAAGGTTTAAGACTAAATTTGCAAAATTGGAAAGTTTATGATTGAATTGGCATTCGCACAATTGTTTTAGAACTAATCGGACAATTTCCCATATCAAAAAAGTAAATCCAAAGTAGAATAAGGGCGATTCTTTGCCAAGTGATAATTACGTAAAAACCTGGTAGTGGATATAAAGAGAAAAGAAATAGAGTTTGATTGAATCAATACAAGGACCATCGAAAGTGAAAATTTTTCTCCTCCCGGCATGCGGCTTCTCTTCTTCATCAAGATTTGACCTTCTTTTTGTTTTATTTGTCTTTTAATTTAACCAAGACTAGCTTCTTATTAGTGAACACAAGATCAACCAAAGCGATATCAATTATGATATGATAAGTGGGTTCTTATCTTTTTGGGTACCTTGTAATCGCTTCTCTCTATTTCTTCATTTCCCCTAAAATAGTCTTGATGAGATATAATAGGAGTAAGATCTTCCTATTGCGATACAATTATAAGCACAAAATAAGCATACTAGGTCCAAATGCATGTACATGCTAATTTGCATCCATATCACGGCATGGATCTCAAAACAGAACGACATCCTTACGAACTTATCAATCCCTACCATGACGCGATTTTTCAACACTTAGATGCCGTTATTTGTACACATGTTATACCTCGACATGGGTAGCAAATAAAAGGTTTAAATTGCTCTATGAAACCCGATATGTCACCGTAACATATAAAAATGATTCAAACATGTATGAATTGAAATATGGATGACGAATAACAGATCAATGTGTTAGGTGCATTTAAACTTTATTCATAGTCATCTCAATAAGTTTCAATAAGACCCAAGTTGATTTATATTCATGACAGTCTGTTACATTACTTGACAAATCAATCTCTTGAATTACATCCATACACAAATTCAAACATTAGTTCAACCTATTTTTATGGTCGCTCCACTGAAAAAACTGCTCATGGAAGCTTGAAAGCTCTGTTGTCTAATGATCCAACACACAATTATCAGTCAAGATTGGCATTAGGCATGTTGGGTACTGCTACTTATCACCTTTTGCAGTGCATGTACGTATGTGCATGATATTCTTTGTGAGTGGTTTATTTCTCCGATCTGATCTTCAGGTCTATTTCATCGCATAGTTCTTGCATGTGTATGAACACAACAAAACCAGCTTCATTGCTGTTACTTGTGCAAGAATGGAGGGGATCGAGAGAAGTGAGCACGAAAGGGCTTATGGGAAACGTTTCTCTCTGGAGAATCTGCAAAAGCAGAAAAAGCGAAAAAGAAACTTCCAGACAAAGGACTTTGGCTCTCTCTCTTCTCTCTTCATATAATATGTGTATATATATGAATGATCCATTACAACTAATATTTCATAAAGCAAAGACAAAGCAAGGAAGAGGGACGAACCCAGGTGGCAGAGAAGGAACGAAGAAAGGCAAGAATGGCCCCTCTTGGATTGCCTCCTGGTTTTAGGTTTCATCCCACTGATGAAGAGCTTGTCAACTACTATCTCAAGCGGAAGATCAATGGCCAAGAGATCGAACTCGACATCATCCCCGAGATAGATCTCTACAAATGTGAGCCTTGGGAATTGGCAGGTCTCTCTCTCTCTCTCTCTCTCTCTCTCTCTCTCTCTCTCTCTCTCTCTCTCTCTCTCTCTCTCTCTCTCTCTCTCTCTCTCTCTCTCTCTCTCTCTCTCTCTCTCTCTCTCAGGTGTGGCTGCTTACAATAGCCTAATTTTGATGTTGATTGTTTCTTGTTATGTCATATGACTGATCTTGCAGAGAAGTCATTTTTGCCGAGTAGAGACCCAGAGTGGTACTTCTTTGGACCCCGAGATCGAAAGTATCCTAATGGATTCAGGACAAACAGGGCAACGCGTGCAGGATATTGGAAGTCCACGGGGAAGGACAGGAAAGTCTCAAGCCAGAATAGACCAATTGGTATGAAGAAGACATTGGTTTACTATAGAGGCCGAGCTCCTCAAGGAGTCAGGACCGACTGGGTGATGCACGAATATCGCCTCGATGACAAGGAATTTGAAGACACCTCTGGAATTCAGGTACACACTTTGCCAATGTCATATTGAAATGCTTGATGAGTTTTTCCCATCTCTTTGCGAGGCAATCATATTGTTGCAACGGTTGCTTTTTCTAATGATCAATTCCAAGATGCAAAGGTAAGAAAATCTTTTTCCATAAAAAAAAGTTGGCTAATGAGTATGACATTCATCATCTTTATGATCATCTCCATGTAACTACCTTGGTGTAGTTCTGATTCAATTCATTCGTTTAAGTCCGATCCTATAAGATTAAGAGAGATTTTTTTGTCATTCTTATGAAATACATATACATATAAATCAACCTGTACCTTGTAGAACCAACAAAATTTATCATAAATCCCATATCTCAATTAGTGAGTTTTTTATTTTCCTCACTGAAATTTTTTCATAATCTTGATTTGGGTACTTTCTTTGTCATCTTTGGGTCGCAAAAAAACCAATTTACATATGTTCCTAGATTTTTCTAAACTTGTGATTGATTATTTCATCCCACAATAAAGGTCTTGTGTCTGATTTTATCAACACATTAGACAAAAAATGAGCATTAGGCTAACAAAAAACTCCTGTATTTCCAACAGACAATCAAGAATCGATGATTTCTCCTATTTCGCTCGATGCTCATTTTCACGTCAAATTCTCTCAGAAGTAGGGCTAATTGATGAGAATAAGAGCTAATCAATGAGAATTAGAAGATGGAATTCTTTTCTTTAAGTTCCTATCGTCACGCTATCTTTATACATGTAACAAAATACACGAAAAGGTTAAAAAAGAAAACCATCATGATGAGGGCCTCAAGTAGATGGAAAGAACACAGGATATCTAATGAGGATGATGAACGTGAGAAAGTGCATGATTCTTGCATGCATGAAAAGCTAGGGTTTTGCCACTCTCTCACTATACTAGATTTAACATCTTTCTTTATAAACGAGGGTAACATAATCTATTTTATACTACTCTGAAATGCATGACCATTGGCTATTCTTCTGACATATTCTTTACTTGCAATGGTGGTGGTCGCCATCCCTTGACCGACAAGTGTCTGCCTTCGCTTTTCTCTTCCATAATCAGACAAAAGTACAATCCTCGTCCCCCATATGACTCGATCTCTTCCCCTTGTCCCCAAAAACATAAAATATTCACTGATTTCTCGTCTCTCTGATGTCCTCTCGCTCACTTTTCCAGTCTTGTAGATTCCAGGATTAATCTAATATTAATTCTGAGCTTTGCAGCTACGAAAGCAGTATTTTTGGCGATATAAGCAGAATTTCAGCTTGCACTTTCACTTTATTGCTTGTCCAAGGAGGAAAAGGAAAGTGTCTTCCTAAGTTCTAGATTTATAAGCTTGATTATAGTAATCATATTTCCCAAAAAAACAAATTAAAACACGCGTCGATCTAAATGTCATGTCATCATCCCAAAAAAGTATGCATGGAGATTGAAAATCATGGTGGTCATCTTTTTGGCCTGGCTTATCGGATTTCGGAACATATCATCCAAACCAAAAAAGTTTTCTTAGATCTTGAGTCTGGATCATTAGGTGATAATAAAGTGATTCGAGGCCAATTCATATAATTTTAAACATGATATAGATCTATAAACTAGATAGATTAATTGATGCTCCTCTCTGTCGCACTCTGATCTGAAGTCCCTTTAGTAGCTTTCTTGACCGACCCACTTTTTCAGTCAATTTCCAACTCTCAGTCGCTCATCAAATCCCTAATTTGTAAAAAGCAAATGCAATACTGGAATACCGATTGGCGCCTGAGAAAACTTTAAAACTCCAAAGTCAGCCCAAATTGTTGACCACTCCTCCCAAGAAAGATCTTTATTTTTCAAATCACAGCTAAATGGAGACAGGCATCCCCATCTAAGTTTCTTTCTTTGCCCCTCCCAATTTGAGGGGATGATATGTAAATTTAAATAAGATTTACATGAATTAGACGGCGCATGCCGCGTGAAGAATTGTCAACTTATTTCCTCATCGACTTTGACCCTGAAAAAGAGAAAAGGAAGAACTGCATCCGTATGTCTTGACACAACCTCCTTTATTAATCAAATTGGTTACAGGATTCATATGCACTCTGTCGTGTGTTCAAGAAAAATGGGTTTGGCAATGAAGTGGAAGACCAAGGCCAATGGAGCTTGTCCTTCGTGGAGAGCTCACAAGGTGTAGTCATGAGCCATGACTGGGAAAACAACGCACCAGATGTCCCAATTGCATCATCCTCGTGCATAGATCAAGAGGATGACAAGGATGATTCATGGATGCATTTCATCACCGATGATGGGGGCTGGGGCACATCAAACCCTAATGCTCCTCCAATGGGTGGAGATTTTGGGGAAGAAGTGTCTCCCTTGAATTTTTCAAATTGAGGAGGGTGATCCCAAATTTATTGTGATTGGTGGGGGAGAATAACAAGTTCTTATCCTGATTAACTTAATTACAGTGTCAGCAAGTTTATTTAATCTTTGATATTTTTGGGGGGGATTTCTAATTTGGCATACGACTGTATCCTTTTCTTATTTCTTTCTGTTTAATTTTTGTCATTGTGGTCTCTTTCTTGGCGGTGGTTTCTGCAAGAAACAAAGCTGTGAGCATGACTTGGGTTATTTTGACAATCATGTGTTTTGTGGTCATCTGGGCTTTCACATGTGTAATAGCAACAGGGGAACAAACAGCATTATGAAACTCAAATTGTATCTTCTCCTCAATCAATCCTTTGATCTTTATCTTAGAGCAAGCAAGATGTTCACGTGGTGGCAAGTGTCTGTTCATATCATTAACTCCATTTCAGCAGTTTTTAGAGCCATGGAGTCTGTTGTGAGTAACACAAAGAGATGATGCCAAATCATAACAACCGAAAGGCAAATTATGTCTACATAAAAAGGGAACAACTGGGTGACAAACAAACGAATCGTTTAATCAGAGGGGTTATCTAATTCACAGTCTACATGATATTTGCCCAAAGGGGCAAAGAAACAGTGTTTATTGCTGGACTTTCCATTGCTGGAACTCTGCAGAGCTTATCATGAACGAACTAGCATTTCGATGTCCACCCCCTCCAACATTCTACACCAAGTATGCACAACCAGCTTCAAGACTTTTAAGTCATAGAAATAATTAAATGAGTGTATACTGGAAATTACACGCTACCAAGAGACAAAAAAAATTAATTACCTGCGAAATAGGTGTAGTGTCTTCACCATTCAGGCTCCGAAGGCTAACTTTCAGTAACTGATCGTTTTCAAGTTCTGGCACTCTGTATACCACAGCACCGATGCCCCTAGTATAAGGGATCGAGATTAAAATGAGCTAAACATCCCATACGGTATGTACAATAGAATAGGGTCAATCAGTATCGAGTGCAAAACCATAGTCAACAGACTCAGGAATTGCAACAAATTTGGACTGAAACTAATGTGACGTGTTAAACTACTGTAAATACAGGGAAATAAACAGTAAATGAACATGACCAACCGTAGATGATGGATGAACAGACCTAGACCTAACTCTCACAAATTTTTTACTCCCCAAAGTTCAATAGATTCAAATGGTCAAACCCCTGGTGAACTTTACAATAGAAGAAACCAATACAATGCCCCACTAAGTCACATCCTCCTGGCAATGCCAACTCAGAGCCTGTCTTAGTTTGCCTCAGTCAGAAGCGTGTCAACATTGAGAAACCTTTAAAAGGTTCTCTTGTCCACTTTTGCAAGCTTGCAAAAGAGTTTCATGAACAATTTGGGAATTAGACATGCAGATAAATATGATGAACATGGGGCTATAAGCTCATAAAAACCCTTAGATACTGTGAGAAACACCACTCACAACCAAATCAACAAACCAATCATGGACAAGCCAACAGTGCATATATCTGATGGGAAAGTTTCCAGTTCAGATTCCACGAACCTCAATTTTATCTTGTAACTTTTATCTGCCAACTGGTTTCCTAATTCACTTCTCAATTCCGATATCGAGTCTGTATCGACAGCCTATGTGATACCAAAAAAATAACCATTAAATCTAATATACATATTCAACAATACAAGTCCAACTGATTTAGGCAAGCACCAGACCAATCTCAAAGCAACAAGTAAGCCTTCATGATAAAATAATCAGCTTCCACAGGAAACCAGCATAGACATATCAATAACTGTAAAATGAGGTATTGCTAAAATTTCTCAGATGATGATTAAAATTACAGGCACCATACCAGACAATGTCCAAAAGCTCCATTTCCCAGAGAGATTTCATATGACTGGTCAAGCGCGTCATCTATCAACTTTTGCTTCTGTGATAAGCTCAACATGCCTTGGTTAATGATGGCCTCCAAATCTAAAGAAAGCAACTGCAAAAAATACAGCAAGTTTCGTAAAGACATAAGCCTTTTTTTTTCTTTTCTTTCTTCTTTGTCAAAAGGACATGTTTTGATTGAGTTAAGCTTTTATCTGTCAAGTGATATTTACAATGAGTTTATGTTGATATGGCTTATTTCGACAGGACAAGGAAGGGATATACATAATACCTATAGAGAGAAAGTACGCAGAGCTCAAAGAATAGCATGCAACGATTAGAAATCAAACAAGCCATTGCTTTCAAATTTAAAATATCTACCGATACTCGAAGAAACTTCTGTCCTCCTATTGGGCTATGGTGAAAAAAGCTTATGCTTAGACAGGAACTGTCCACCCTCGATCACCCAGTTCAAGTTAGAGTTGGTGCATCATATAATTCAGATAACAGTGTAGAATAAAACATCGAGTTCTATCATTGTAAGCATCCAATGCTAGCCACATCCACCATGGTGCCCACGCCTTTTATGAAGCATGCGTACATATATGGGGAAGTAACATGATAATCTATCCGGTGCCTTCATTGCTTTTTCCTCAAAGTCCACAACTCTATGATCAGATGAGAATCTGGTAACTCTTTCTGTGCTCAAAGAATAAAACTGATGGTGTCCAAATCACCTGCTGAAACAAAGAGGGATTCAATTGGACATCAAATTCAATGTTCAAGTCCTTCAAACCGCTAGAGAAAGCTTTGCTGTCAGGTAAATGCCATCGCCACAGATCCCCATCTTCGATGTACTCAAACAATCTCCTCATCCTCTCAAACTCTCGAACTTTATCGTCCTCGGCAAGCTTCTCTCTGAAGTAATCATAAGCAATCGTAGCTCCACTCCTCTCCATATCTAAAATCTTAACGACATTCTCCACAACATTGCAATCATCACCAGTTAGCATCTCAAGGGCAGTCTTGTGATGATCCAAAATAACCACCCTACACCCACAAAAGCAAAAGGAAAATAAACCACAAAAGTTCTGCTACATCATCCCACAAAATTTACTTTGATGAACTGTGTTGGTCACCATTGTACGTCAGGCATATCTTTGACCCTCCCCTCACTCACAAACACCTTAAGAATATGTGAAATTCACGATATGAACCGAAACAAATTAATAGATAACTAAAACGGATCTTTTCTTTAACAACAAGAATCGAGAAATGAGGCACGACAATTAGAAATCAACATCAAGAAACAGACATTCATGATTCACCCAGAAGCCTGAGCTTGTGCCCGTGTTGACCCAGAAAAGAATTTGCTCCGCAAGCACAGAGTCTCAAACAAACATACAGATAAAGAAAAGGGACATTCTAGAATGCTACAAATCAAGAACTGAGGCACCAGAATTGGAAATCAACACCAAGAACCAGCCATCCACCCAAGAGCCTGAGCTCTTGCTCTTGTTGACCCCGAACCAGATGAAACATTGCTTATCCAGCACCCAAACAGTAAACACAAACCAAGATACAGCTGAAGTAACTATAGAATGATTTGCCTGGAGACATGGGGGGAGATTTCTCGGACGAAACCGGAGGGACCCACGAAGTCGAGAAGGTAGAGGTCGTCGATTTCGCGGAGAGGGAGGTGGCTGGGAGCGAGGGGAGCGTAGACTGTGTTGGGGAAGAAGAGAGCGGGAAGAGAAGTGGCGGAGAAGTAAATATGAGCTGCCAGAGCGGCAAAGGCACCATCTGGGCATGGGTAGTGGTACAACACCGCCGCTTTCTTCGTGGTCCCGAGCGCGGCCATGGCGTTGTTCAAGCCCAAGCTACAGTTGAGAGCCATTGATGGATCATTTCATTGCTACTGCGGTTCTGCTGGCGGGGATCAACGCAGAAGAAGACGAAGAAGAAGAAGAAGAAGGAGAGAGCGGGCCAATCGGGTTCTGTTGTCGCATAACGGGCTAGGCGCAGCCCGGTGCTTTGTGGGCTTGAGCGAGCGTTCCAATGGGGGCCATCTTACCTCTCTCTCTCTCTCTCTCTCTCTCTCTCTTCCCATCCTCCGTCAGAGGCTGTACCGCACGCTGAAGAAGCAACAATGGCGACTGGTGGCATCGTCTTCCTCGCGACGGCTCCGCCACCGTCGCTCTCCGGCGAGGCTCGTGTGGGGCGAAAGGCTAAGCGTCAGCACAGCTTCCCGCTTCTCTCGCGCTGCGCCCCTCGCGCTTCGCTCAAGCAGAATTTGCCCGCTTCGCCTCTCCCGCGTCGCGGTTGCTCTGTGTTGGCTTGCCTCCCTCCTCCTCCTGCTTCTCCTTCACCTTCTTCGTCGTCTTCGTCCTTGAGCAAGAAGCTCTATGTCAGTGGTCAGGTCACTCTTCCTCTTCCTCTTCTTTCTTTGGTCAGTCTTCAAGATGAGTTTTTTCTTGTTTAATTACTGTTTCGCAGTCGTCCATTAACTAATGCGGATATCGTTTAGCTGAAATTTGCAATACCCATTGGCATCCTTTACTTAATTATTGACTATCCGGACGGAGCTTGACTGAATTTGAGTTGCTGCGATTGTGTCACGATGTCCTTTGCATTTCAATTTGTGTAAATTGGCGGTAAATGCTCCGTTTCTGCTCATGTTAGCGCTTCGAATTCCGACTTATATGGCTTGGCTATTGTTTAATCAACTATGTAGAGTTTTCAGGATTGAGATGCCATGTTTATTGAAGTGTTGATCTTTTCGAGTTACTTTCTTCGCCTGTTTCGGCATTGGATTATCGTCATCCTTCTTCGTGTAATACATGTGATGTTTAGTGCAAAAGATGTAGTTCAATTATTGCAAGACAGACTCGTGCATGCGCGAGGCCAATTCTGGGGATTTTTGCAGTGATCGATGGAAACATGATGGTTGGTGGTGTTTATAATGAGGGCTTGCTGTTATTACAATAGCCTAAACAGATGGGTTTGGATGCCTTTTCGTCTTTTTGAGTGTTGATGACTCAAATGTCTGTTATGCCGCTCCGATGGTCGGCGAATTGTCAGTTTCAACACCACTTTGTGGGCTGAAAGTGGTGATTCATGATGCTTGGTAATAGTTATGCATCCCAAGTATGAAATGATGATGAGTTCTACCTCATTTGAAATCGGAAATTCTCTCTAAGGCTACTGTAGAAAATCGTACGAGGCACGGTTTCTTCCATAGTGATCTTATGTGGTTCATCATACTACACAGGGCTTTCTTTTCGGACCACTGAGGAGAGTTTAAGGAATGCTTTCAAGAACTTTGGTCAGCTTGTGGAAGGCAAGAAACATTTTTTCCTTATTTATCTGTTTTGTGGTTGTTTTACTACTTGATTGCTTCATATCTTCCATCCATTCCTACATAGATTCAGGTCCTGAAAAAAAGGTCTTTTGCTGCACAGTTAATCTGGTGATGGATAAGATTGCAAATAGACCGAGAGGATTTGCTTTCCTTCGATACGCAACTGAGGAAGAGGCTCAAAGTGCCATTGAAGGGATGCATGGGAAGGTAAATGCTGAATATCTTTGAAGCCAAAGAGTTCTATCTATGTATACAAAGTCCATAAGAAAGTAATTCACCTTGGCTTGTACATCAAGTCAATTATCAGTATTACATATATTTGTAATGTTACTTGTTATTTTGAGGGTTTCTGTGTTTCTTTTTACTCTTTTTTCGGGGGGATGGTGTGTCAAAAAGCTATGAAAATTAGAGCCCTCTATCTTGTGTTTTGGAACTGACTAGTTGCCCAGCAAGACAAAAACCATGAGTGAGTCATTTGTGTAATCTTGGAAACTATTCAACTGGTTGATTATGCTCTTCTTTTTCCATTGGTCAAATACTTAGAGAAAATGCAGTTACAAAAGTATTGAAATTTGTGGGTTGATTTTTACTTATCTTCTGGAGGATCATGCCCCTTGATGAAAGCCCTGTCTAATAATGCCTTGAAAGAATTTCAACCGCGAATCGCTAACATCTTCTTTCTCCAGTTTCTGGATGGCAGGGTGATATTCGTGGAAGTCGCAAAACCCAGGTCGGAGCTCCGCCAAATCCAAAAACAGAACCCGAGATAGCATTGAAGAAGCCGAAAACTGCACTTTCTTATGTTTGCATCTTCTGTCTGCCTCTTCATTAGAGAGAGAGAGAGAGAGAGAGAGAGAGAGAGAGAGAGCGAGAGAGAGAGAGAGAGTCAAAAGCTTTTTAGGTTATGCTCTCTGAAGGCGATATGGTGCTGTAGGACCACAAATATGACGCATTCTTTCGAACTTTTATTGTTTGTCCTCTTGATTGAAAGTCTAATTTCTTTAGCGGGCTTGCAGTTCTATAGACATCTTGTATGAATTCCGAGTTTGAAATGATCAGTATCCTCAGAGGCACTGAATATCGAGAACAGAGTTGTTCTCATTCTGAAACTGCGGACTGCTAATCTTTCAAGGTCTCTCAGACCAACTTGATAAAGGTTCCTCTGCAGAGCTGAAAAATGAACTTGGCTGATGTTGCTTCTCTTGAACTTGGCTAAATCTCGCCACAATGCTTGCCATATTCATGATAGTTACTCGTTCGACGACTTCTTTGTGTCAATATTGTATCGCGCCTGTCTTAGACATGCAGTGCGTTGTGTAGAAGACACTCGACAAGCAAAAGCCCAAGATGAGGGGAAAAAAAACTATGGTATAGGTTTCAAACTTTTACCGCCTCAAGAATGTTTGATCGCTTTGGAATGAATTTTAGTCCGTGTCTTCCTTGCAAGCTCTGGGATTCGCTTTCTCGGCGCGGCCAGAATAGGAGGTTTTCATTTGATTTTTTGTCCCCAGGTTGTAAGGACTCAGGTAATCTGTTCTTGCTTTGGCTGTCGAAACAAATGGATGCTAATTGTCAAGCTATTCGCCCTACAAGTCGCCCAAACAGAGACCGAAGACTTCCGTAACGCTGAAGTTCTTTAAGCTAGTTTGACTTTGATTCCTCCATTGTCATTTTATTCCTTTTTGATCTCTCGTGGCCTAGTATCCATGTGCTGTCTTTGACTTTGATAATCTGTGAACTAGTCTAGCTCCATTACATTGCTGAACACAGTTATCACGACGGTACTATCGTTCAAAGCAATTCCAGATTTTTTTAATGTAAATCATCATCCACTGTATGAACAGAAATGAACAGACTTTCATCGAAGCAGTCGACTTTTTCTTTCCATCCTTCTCATTTCCTTGCATGTTACAAGCTATTACAACTTCAAACCGTTGACTAATTCAATCCCTCATCCATGCACACATCATTGGCTCCCCCCAACTGGTCGTTAGCATCCATGGCGGATCTCAGGCGAAAGAAAGAACGTGAGCTTTAATCTCGAATCCTTCTGTAAAACACAAAAGCGTTGACATTGACTGAAAGACAGTGCAAATTCAATCCATCACGCACGCGCCCTCGGTACGCGACCATATTTGATTAACTAAGTCGCAAAGTTGGATTTGCTTTTTACTGATCCTGACAATCTGAAGACCCTCCAAACACGGCGCTCAAGATCGACGACCCGACGCCCAAAATGGACGTAGAAGAGGAATCCCCTCCTCCACCATTGCCACAGTAGCCGGAGCCATCGTTGCCGCTACTGTTCCCACCGCTAGTGCTGCCTAGCATCTCCTGCACAAGGGTCTGTGCCGCCTGATCGGCAGCGCTGTTGACGAAGGTAGAGTTGTTTCCTATGGCCGCTGCAGGCGGCGGCGGCGGCGGCTGAGAGTTGGGTACGGCTCCCATGCTAAAACAGTGCATGACGTAGTTAGCCGGCCCCGGTTGAGTCGTGGGTCCCGTGATGGGAGGCGCGGTCTGGTTAGGGTATTGATGCCAATGGCTATTGGTTGCTGCTGGATATGAGTTGTAGTGTTGTGGCTGCGGCTGCGGCCGCAACTGTGGCGGTGATGGTTGTGCGACTGCACCTGTGAAATTCGTAATGACATAATTCAACTCAATCATTTATCTAATACCGATAAAAAGAAAATAACAAAGGGTTGGATGGACATCAGTTTTTCAGGTCAAGTTTGATACTAAATTTAAGATCAAAACTACTTATCGATCTATCTTCTATGCTTATCTAAAATGTTTCGACTTCAAGCCGATTCAAACCTACGTGCGTACCTGTGGCACAGTCCAAGTGCGCGTCGAACTCGCACAAGCCGCACCGGTAGAGCCAATGGAACGCCCCGGTGCCACGGCACACGTCGCACGAGAATCCACGCGCCGCGTACGGCGGGTAGAACGCGAGGCCGAGGGCGTGGGGGTGGAGGCGGTGCGTCACGGAGAGGGGCTTAGACGCGCACCCGACGTGGAGGTCGAAGTGGCACTCCCCGCAGTGGTAGCTGAAGCTGGTGGCGGCGCGGCGGCCGCACGCGTCGCAGTTGAAGGAGCCGCTGGGGTAGGCGGGTGAGGGGAGGAGGGAGAGGGGGTGCTTGGGGTGGGAAGGGTGGGCGATGAGAGGGGGCAGCTGGGCGCAGGACGCGTGGACGGCGAAGCCGCAGGGCGGGCACGAGTAGATCCACGGGCCGCCCGAGGATAGGGGGTGGTGGCAAGCCGAGCATACAGTTGGTTGTTGCCGCCGGTGGTGGTGGTGGGGGTTGTTGCTTTGGAGGTTGGAGAGTTGCAAGGTGTGGGGATGGCTGAAGTGCTGGATTTGTGGGTCGTAGCTTAGCCTTCCCATGCTCTCTCTATCTCTCTTCTCTCTCTCTAGATAGAGATTGTTCAGGCCGAGAGAGTTCGTGTTGTCCAGAGGAGGAAGAAGATGATCACGCGTGTCTGAGAGAGAGAGAGAGAGAGGGAAAGATGGTTGACTTTGTGGGAGTGGCAGCCGAGTCAACGTTTTGCGCGTCCGGTTGGCTCGTACAGGATTGCACATTTGGAACCCTTGTTTTTTTTTTCTATTCCCACGAGACAGAATGGGCTCCAGAGGTCAACGACGGGCCCAAGTCAACTGCGATGCATGCTCCTTCTACACCGGCCCAAGAGCACAAGATACGTCGCATTTCAGACAGGACCTAAGCATCGCGTTCGAATAAGGGGAACATAGTTTTCTGTAGTTCGAAACCATGTTCCCTCCGGTCGGTGGCGTGACCGTCGCACGACATGCTTTCTCGATCGGCCGGCGTAAATGATCACGAAAATGTCAGGACATTAGTGATGTAGGAGGCCATTGAAGGGTTTTGGCCCACAGCTAGCAGCACTGGGCAGCTTTTTTACACTATTACCTTTCTTCTGTTTCTTTAGGTTTTGAAGGTTCCCTTAGAGTCAAAAACTGAACCGTGAAAAAAGTGATGTAAGCGTGCGGGACTGAGTGAGCTCTTGTGCTAGCGTTAAGATTGCACAGTGGTTTTGATTGCACTTTTTGGACGTGAGAGCCGAGGTTTGTACCTGTGTCCAGGGCCTGTCTGTTTTGCAGTACTCAAGTTAATGCTCCCCAATAAAGGCTTTGTCTCCCCAAGTCCCTTTGCTCCATTCTCTCGCGGCCCTAAATCACGAGCAAAGAAATGTTTTTTTGTGTCGAACTCAATCGCTAACTCCTTGTTATCGGACATCATAGGACATTAAATGCTCATCACTTGGTGTCCCGTGTCTTGAGAGCAATTTATATACATAATCCATCGTGTCACATTGCGACATTGCGTCATGTAGCGAAAGGTTCAAAGTGCAATCTCATAGACCGATAAGCGGCTTATTTAAAATTAAAAAAACGTGACGATCTTGTGAGAAATCCCTTTTCTTAGTTAATGTATGTTAAGTTTGTCGTTAGTGAAGAGCTCGCAATGTTGGGAAATTTCGTGAAGTGAAGCAAATTAAAAAACACATGTAATTACAATACTTATGTTACACAATGGATCATAGAGACGTACTTGGTTCGAATTCAAACAATCCCTCTCTCCCAACTTTGCTAATTAAGCCTTCAACTTTGTTAAGCACGTATTGATATCATTTTCTTCTTTTTTTTTGTATTAACAACAAGAATTGTTATATTACACCCTTTTTAAGCCAATTGATGATCAATAATGAGTTGCTACTTCCCTTAGATAACACAAATTGAATCTTGCGATCAAAGGGTAATTTGATCACTTAACATAAAGATGGTGTGTTTTCGCCAAAAAGAGCGCGAAAATAGCGCCAACAATCCATGACCACTAGGACAACTTCCTAACATGACATTGATTACCTCATGTGATCACTTTTACATATACATGTCAAGTTTATGCTTTTGACTTTTCTAGGGTTTGCTATAATAATAGTCTAGCAAGCAAGAGTTATGTGTAGACGTGTTATGTACAGTTATACAGCACAGTGAAAAGGATGTGCAGAAACCACGAAGAATCTCTCTCTCTCTCTCTCTCTCTCTCTCTCTCTCTCTCTCTCTCTCTCTCTCTCTCAATATGTTCCAACAATGGCATATGGAGGGGGGCTGTTGCTAGTTTCAACGAGCCTCCTTTGGGTCACTTGTCATCGACGGATGAATATGTCAAACGGTCATGTGTCATGATGCATTGATGATCTTGAACCTAAAGTAGCAAGCTCACAAGATTTCAGATCTAGACTTTCCCGTTCTCCTTTGGGCCCTAGGCAAGGACTTATGGCACCCACATGACACTAGTAAAAGTGAAAAAAGAAGTAAATTTTGCTCCTGGTTTTGAGTATATTTAACCCCTAATAATATACTTTACATGGTATACCTTACTTCATCGATGACGATGCTCATGCAAATGAAACACAATTCATAACGATTTCCACATTATTATCGGCATAAAATTATCAAAGGAATGGCTTTCTTCATAAAAATATGTTTGGCACAAAAGTTTGGAATAAACTCCCATATGCACTTGGAAAAGCTCATCTTCTTATTGTAATCGTGACATGTTGCACGCAAGAATAATAGAACCCTTTTGTACGTATTGATCGAGTCGTGTCCCTCTATCACGTACCTAATGATCCAACGATCATTTGCACTGTGCTTTCTATAATAAAGCAAAATGACGTCAATGTAGTATATCAAAAGCTAGATCACAATTGAGAGAATTGGCATGCCTTGGATCGATGGAAATCCTTACCGTTTTAGTTTTATAATAGCTCATTAAGCAAAATTAAAGAGAAGAAAGAGAAGGTGGCTTTCATGGGTGTGATGATGATGAAATGGGTACGTTGGGGCCTAGTTTTGATGGCAATTTCAGGGAAGGACAATCAATTTCAAGGGCTGTCACATAACTTCAGCAGGGAAACCCATGACATGTTCTCCAAGAAACTGTGTCCCCATCTGGCAGCCATGCCAAAAAAACTACTCTCTTCCTTCCACCCACGTTTTTTCTGGATAAATTCGTCTCCTACCCACCAAGCAAACTCAAACCCCGCTATTCACTATGAATATGAGAGAGAGAGAGAGAGAGAGAGAGAGAGAGAGAGAGAGAGAGAGAGAGAGAGGTGTTAATGGAGCCCAAATAACATTCATCGTATAATAAAAGTCCCATGAAGAAGTCAATGCCCGAACCATACAACCCCTCTTGATGTGTTGCTGCACAAGAAAGTGAAGAGATGGGAAACAGGGACCCAAGAAGTAGAGAAGCGAAGGGGTCCCAAAAAGAACAGCTCACGCATATATATGGTGCGTTCTTGACTTCTCTTGAAACAACCAATGACACTCCAGTGTAAATTTCGTCAAAACTCCAAAAACCCCACAAAAAAGAGGAAAAACCCCACTTGAGTTGGCGTTAATTCGAACAAATGAGTTTCAGCAGGAGCAGTAAATTGGTGTTGAGAATGCATTCAAGGTCTCCCAACTAACCAAACACTCCCTCCACCTTTTCCTTTGCATTCAATTCCCACCAGCGTCCCAAAATCGAACTCACTCCACCTTGAATTCTTCTGATCTCAATATTTAAAGTTATGGCACAGAGAGAGAGAGAGAGAGAGAGAGAGAGAGAGCGAGATGAAACAGTTGTTATTGTTGTGTTGTGGCAGAGCAGGGTGGTGATGAGAGTGATGATCCATATCATCAAGAGCCAGGACAGTTGAGGGCAGCCTTTATTTGGTGCACAGTGGTGGAGATAAGATTGTTCACAGTGGTCACAGACTCAAGGTTCAGCTTCGCCGACGGCAGGCTGCTCACCAGTATCTGGAATGCCACAGTCATCAGCGACCCCCCTGAGCGGCCGGTCGACCCCTGCCTGGCCACTACAGTAGAGCTGGACGACGCTCCGTCCCCAGGGTCAGGCCCGCCATCGGGGGAGATCGTGAACCCCGACGGGAGCAGGGGGATGTAGGAGGGGTCCTCCCCGCTCATTGCGAGGTTGATTGCTGGCAGGTCGACTGGGCAATACACAACAAGAGACCCCGATGAGTCAATGCAGCTTTCTTGGAGTATCAGCATGTTGTTTTGACTCGTGTTATAGGCCTACAGTAACATTTAAACAAAATGCCCAGTTCACAGCTCGAATTCCAACTAATGATAATGTGAAAGAAGGGACCTAACGAGATGTAACATTAGAGAACTAAGAAACTAAATTATCCTGAAGAACTGTACCCTTAAAACAGATATGCAATTTCCAGGATGTGACCCATTTGCTATGTGTGCAACTTCCTGAACTGCATTGCCATTGGAGAGAACATCCCACTGAAATGAAATAATTAAAACAAAGAATAAATCAACATATTACTAGAATTGGTTGATGCTGACAACATTGATCGATGGAACAGTAACCATTGAATACAGCCAGAAAATTGTCGGTACCTGAGCTCGAGTTCTTTCGTCTTTGAAGAAATTAAAGATGTTTTGTGTGGAAATCGGGAGCCAAATGGTAGTGGCTGCACTAAGAACAACACCGTTGGTTTGGCCCGGATCTGTGCTCTTATGAAGAGCCACCCGGACCCCGACCTCGCTCGAGCCAGAGAGTGTCGTCCAGTGCTGCTGCCTGCTAGAGGATGTGCTAATGCTGCCGCAGAAATTGTTCACCATCCTCTGCGCTAGTTTCATCATGCTTCTCTTTCCATCGGGCAACGGTATTACTGAAGAAAATGCATTAAGTAGATCCATTAAGGAGTAAAACAATTAACGACTTGCTAGGGGAATTCTGAACGGAATTGTGAGGTTTACCTCCTCCGACGTCACGAGTCGAGCTACCTGTCACCATTAGACAGGTGATCCTCTCGCACATTCTCTCCAAAGTGGCGATCCATCGTTCAGCTCCAAATGCTAAGCCGCTGTAAATGAGGTCTCTATAGAGCCGATGAATCGGGGCTTTGTCTTCTATTTCCACATGTTCCACCCAAGTGACCTACATGAGCATCAATTCAAATAGGGCCACACCCACCATTACATGTAACTTTCTCTGGGATTGAGGGGGCAAAGGAAGGAAGGTTGATTACGTGGGAATTCAATAACGACCTTGGAATACCCGTTAGGAAGGTCTTGTATCAAGCAACCGGAAGGGAGTCTCTGAGATCTACTTTGAGAAGCAAATTGGTCATATCTTGAAAGGTCGAAGGAAACATCCACTATCGCCCACAAGCCTTGCTCGATCTGTTGGCAGTATCGGAGGAAGTAGAACTCTCGAGTTGGTAAAAGCGGCGAAAGAACTTGCAATTCTCCATACATCTGCATTTTCTCCCGTGGATGAGAATTTAATTTAAAGCATGTCGCAAAATAAGAAATCATAAGCGAAAGAGGATTTGCAAAATGTGTTACCAGTTGCAAAGAACCATTTTGACTAGTTAACAGCCCTGGTGATATCACTTCGATTGTCTTTGCAGCTGAAACAATTGCGGGAAAGAGCTCCGCCCATTTGTTCTGCAAGGTTGTTCGACCGACTAGTCAAGGAAAAGAAGCCGCCTCAGTTCAGCGCACGACAATACAAGAGATATCGGATGAACTTACCGAGTCCATAAACATGTCTATCAATGCCAAACCATTCATTATTACAACACGTGATTCTCTCGACGCCTCAGCGCGGATATCTGGATTTTTGAGGTGACTACTGGCCCTAGGAAACATTCTCTCGTAACTTTCGAGATTGAGAGTGTCCCTCCCATCGGTAGCTGACTTCATCCATAAAGGCTCATCTGTCTGAGCAAGCCTAAGAAATTCATCCAAAGCATTAGCTGCTACATCTGCCATTAAAGACTTATCCATGTCCGAGAAAACAACTGCTTGAGCAGGCAAATGTGGCACAGAAGATGAACTGCCAGGAAGTAGATCAAGGTCAAGAGAAGGGCCTGCCAGTCCATGGGCACTGAGACTACTCATCGTCAAATCCAGAGAAGCAATATGAATTGGTTGAACAGGTGGGAGTTGCGAAATTGGCCTCCCGATGTACTTGGCCGCAATGCTAGAAACTCGTTCGAGCTAGAAAGATTACAACATGGATAAAAAATGGAAATTAAACAAATGAGAGCCCAAATGCACGAAGTCAAAATACAAAACCGCAGGAATATTGTGGAAATAAGTATTTAAGAGATTCATTTTTGGGCAAGCTCAATTCACCTCTTCTTTCAAGTGTGCATTCTCCATCCGCAGTTTTTGTTCATCGAAGTAAGAATCTTCGCCTGAAGGCGCGGTGCCACAACTTGGGCAAATGACGCTCCTCAAGGTCTCTCTTATCATGATGTTTTCGCATCGAATCCTATCGTTTTCTGCCCTCAATGCACAGTTATCAGCCCTTTCATGCTGGGCCTGACTTGGATAAAACAGAAGGGTTTAAGGTTGTAATAAACGCAAATCAAAACAACTTCTTATCATCTTCAAAACAATCCCAACCAACGAAAGGTAAAATAAATGAATTAAGTGAAGAAACCTTCATCTGGGTTCTCCTATTTTGGAACCAAAATTTAATCTGTCTCGGAGCCAATCCCAATTCTCGGCTCAACTCCATCCGCTGCTTCTCATCTGGATGAGGACATTCCTTGAACATCCTTGATTTTTTCGCCGCGACAGTAACACAAAGAGGCATCGAAAATCTCAGAACCTCAGTATCATTCAAAAGCAAAAAAGAAAACAAGAGGGAGCAAAACACAAAGACCAGCATCTGCAGAGCAACAAGCAGAAGCTGAAGTGTAACTTAAACGTGTACTAACAATAAAATTCTCTTAGGCCCACAACTAGAAAAACAAAAGGGGCAACAAAAAAATCCACACAAGCAGACATAAAGCATTCAACTTTTTGAATGAGAAGCAAGAAACATGGGAAAAAAAGGGTAGCGTGTTTTCGTGCAAACAAAAACAATGCAAAAGGACCATAAAGAAAACTTACGCTTCAAGCCTCTGAATCTGGTGAGCAGTATGGCGGTGGTACCGCTTCTTCCTCCTCTGGGGGTCGGAACCGTCGTGGTCCCCGCCGGAACCGCCGCCGACATCCATTCCTTCTCTCTTCCCTCGCTTCTCTTCGCCCTCAACACCGCAAGCACGTGCAGAAACCGTCGTCACGTGAAGCGCCACGGTCGCGGACAGTCCTCACGAACATCGTCACGCACGAAGCAGAGAGCAACGAGGACGAAGCAGAAGAACAACCTTACTGGCGACAAATACACAATCTTGGACGCCACCCAACACGCATGCCAGCAAGAGCGAGTCCTACATAGAGACCCCCCAAGTACAAATTTTTTTTTCGAGAGAGATCATCTCTCTCCGCCTGGTGAATATAAACGTACCCAGAATCGAAGATTCGGCCATGATTCTTGTTCCGGGGGAGGAGCGAGTTAAGGCCCAAATTTAGCCAAAATTTTCTCTGATTTTGTTTTTCCTCCAAAGGGAATAATGCGCAATTATGAAGGGAAAAAACAGTACCAAGACACAACACTCTCGCTCTCTCTCGCGCACAAACTCGAACAGGCTCCGCCCGCCCACGTAACTGACGATGGGCTTTAAAGCCAAAGTTCTTTCCTTTTCTCCTCGTCTCTCTCCCTCCCTTTCGACCCCAGAGAAGACGAAGCAAGCAGAGAGAGAGAGAGAGAGAGAGGTGGGATCAAGTTCTTGCACACGGGTGTCTCCAATTTCACTGTTCGTGCTCGACACTGTGGCAGGGGCGTGATTTATGAGATCTTAGAGACGTACGACAGCAGCAACAGATGACAATAATAACACAAACAAACGTGCAAAAGACGAGGCTTTTCACTTCATTTGGAGATCAGGGCGTGGTTGTGCCGGGGAGTTGAATTCCCGGCTACCGGCATTATGAGACTCAACCCTCCCTCCTCTTTATTACAAGTAGACACACACGCTCTCCCCCTCTCTCTCCAAAAAAAAAAAAGAAGAAGAAGAAGAAAAAATATTCGCGTCCATACAAACTTGATACCGAACCGAACCGAACTATACGATAATTACTTCAAGTTTGCAGATTTATAGAGTCTGTGGGATTTCCTTCTGCTGCTTTTGCGGGGTTGATGCTGTTTTGGGGACGCAGGGGAAGCTGCTGAAGTGCCGAGATTACTCTCCTGATCTTCGTTTCTGGTTACAACTTAACTTGCAAGGCTTCGAGAGAGAACTCGACAGGTAATCTTAGCCACGGTTTCCATTCTTGGTTCTTCTTGCACACGCTGCGAAGAGCGTCGAAAAGTCAAACCCCACCCCCGTACCTTTTCAATAGGGCGAGTAAAGGGAGGGGGGCCGAGAGTTTATCCGCTGCGGGTAGCTGTATCCAGCCCCGGAATGCACCGAACTAGCTAGGCATGAGCCCGCGCAGTGTAGGCGCAATAACATTGTTATATTCTGAAGTTCGTCCTGCTAATCGCATCATTACCTTAGAAAAAAGAAAAGATGCAGGGTCTAGTAAGTTATCTCGGCATTTTGATTAGATGATGGGTGATAATGATATCCAGAGAATTCGTTTTTTTTGGATTGGAATCGCAGGGTTCGATGTCGAAGTGTGGAAATTTCTCATCGAATAAATCATGAGGGAGGAGTGAAACGGGTGTACGCTCTCGTTTTACGGAAAAATCAACAATTTAGAAAATATTTTTCCTAAAAATAATTATTTCTATTTCTTATAGAGTTAGTTAATAAAAAAATATTTTCATCATCGACAACGATGTATATTGTACAAACACTTTCGTTGAGAATGAAAATAATATTGTTAATTCAATTTTTGGGAAGCAATATAAGTAATCGTGTTTTTTAAAAATACTTTATAAATTATTAATTTTTCGCAAAATGGACCCATTCAATTACATTATTTTTTGGGTAATAGTTCACGTAGGTAGAAAAGGATGGAATGAGCTTCAGCCGCCTCGTTCACATTGAGTTTGGCACTCCTATTATAGGTGGATACTCCTAAATTTGTTGCTAACCAAAGGGAAAAAAAATTAATAATTACCCGGATAACCGGTGCAAACCGTAATGCTGTGTTTGGTCGACCGTATAAAAGCCAGGATAGGATATGTTTTATCCTATCCTGTGTTTGGTGGTGGTCCAGGATAGAATAAGGTCGGATATAGACCGGATATAGCCCGGATAAAAAAATCCGGGGGGGAGGGGTAGGATAAACCCGGATAGGATTTCTAATGCATATTTTTCTAGAAATCCTACGCTCCACTCGCCGTCATCTTTATCCCCACACCTTGTGCGCTTTCACCAAAAAAATTTCTCGGCTTTTTTTCCTTCACCGACTCCTCCGGACCCGTGAATAGTAAAAAAATAAAATAAAAATTATCCTATCCGACTTTAAATCCGTAGTCCACCAAACAGTGGACAAGATATGAAGAAATCCTATGATTTCTTATCCTATCCTATCCAGTCCTATCCTGTTTAGAAATCCGGACGACCAAACGCAGCCTAAGACTATTGACCCATCCAACAATAAATTGGAGACGAAACTTGGTAACTTCATTTGATTTCGTAGTTTGGTTTTCGAATTAATCTATAAATGTGTCAAAAATTGATCATTCACTTTCTCATAAGAAAAAGCTTTTGACATTGCCCTTTCGCCCACACAAAAGATTTCCTAATTTCGTCACGGCAATTAAAGCACGGCCGATATTAACGGTAAAAGTCCTTGATATTGCATGTGAAACATAATTAGAAAGATGTTATTTGTGGATAAGTACCCAATTAGTCCAAACCTATTATACGAATGTTAATTCAGTCATATACTTTCAACTTTGTCAATGTAATCTCAAACCTTTGCACGAAATTCCATTATAATTTTGCCGGCCAATTAGAGTTATAAATTGTTAATGTAACGTCTGGTCATCGTCGACCGTCTTATGTAACATGCTAACGCGTACAAATTTAGTTGTGCTACATCAGCTATTTTGCGCGGCAATTGCCCGAAAAAGACTACATTGAAATTTCGTGTAATGTTTAGAAATATATTGATAAAATTGTAAAGTTTATGACCGAATTAATGTTCGTATAATAAATTTAAAACAGGATTGATAATTTTTCCCACTTTTTAAGAATTGATAGTACTTCAATCGAGATCACATGACACCCTCCATCTTGTTAAACTTAGTGACCCTCCTTCCCCTCTGCATCGAGTTCTTTGTAGAACTGGGCATCACGTACACTTTGCAGTCTGCATGATCAATCATCTGATCTTGACTCATCTATTTTAATGTGCACGAATTAATAATGAAAAGTACATTGATATGTGTGTCATAATTTAACTTAATGAAAGTGCTACGTGCTCCCTCCATTGAAGAGAGTCCATCTATTCCATAGATCCTCGGTATTAGCTGTTAGCCCCACTTCTTCATGACTTCAACCGTTTAAGAAGCGGCTTAGATTAGCCTAATGCAAGTGCTTAACATTGGTCCAAACTCTATGCCCTAATTTTCTATTTAAGTACATCAATTCCATTAGTATAATCTATCTCTTTCTCATTTGCAATAACTAGGGTTTCTCTAACCTTCTTTGGACAGCGTCATTGCAAGGTTCTCCTCCTCCTCCTCCTTAGTTGATCACAAGCTATTTTGAGCTTCTTTATGGCCATTCTATAGTGCCATTTAATCACACAACTCCGCCATTTAAACCCTCCATGCTTTGCCCACACAAAGCATCTCTTACCTCTTCATAATTTTCGCTTCATCAATTGCCTTTCCCTGATTGATTCGCCCCCTATATTCCTTCACTTACTCCAAAGTACCATCATTTAACTTTCTTGAATGACAATTTCCAATCATTGAACAAGTAATTAACAACATCCACCATATCGAAAGTATAGTCATCATCCTATAGACTACATCATTTAATTTTTATCAAAAGCTTTAAATGATTCTTCAATCTCCCAGAAAAACTATTGTTGCAATTATTTGCGGCATGCCTTATCTTGTATTTGGTAAGGTTTCTTTAATTAGCTTCATTTCTCGTGTGGTATCGAGCTCTTCGCAGTGCAATAATCTATAAATAAATTAATTAAGAAGGTTACAATAAGACCCCTTTTATGAAAAGCTTAAAAACATATGATAGAGAATATTATACTTCAATGGCAGATCTTAAATCTTATTAATTGCCACATCCTAAATGATGCTTGGAGTAAGTGGAGGAATATATGGCAAATTAAACAGTATGCTTCTTCGTTTTGGGCTTCCTATCCATACCACGGTGAACTTTTCTATACACCTCCAATGGAATGATCTTTAATTTTTATTTTTATCATTTTTCAATCATTACAACGCTTTCAGTTTGATTTTTATGTAATGACGAATACCTGAAACATTTCAAAAGGTACAAATGTTGAGTTATGTAATAATTGTATAATTTTTTTTTGTAACTCTTTAACCTGAAAAAAACATATTAAGTTTTGATAGGAAAGTCAATTAGTAACTTTTCGCTTAACAAAACAAACATAAATTTGAACTTGGAAGACTACTAAGAGGGCGGCCCCCCCACCCCCCCCCCCCCAAAAAAATAATAACAACAACAATAATAATAATAATAATAAAGAGGGCTACTAGAGACATTTTAGGAAATTTTCGGCACTAGTGACGTAACGCGAAATTTACATTAAGACCGGTCGATGAAGTTGGTATGTTAGGGAATAATAGATTGCAAGTGAAAATTTAAACAAGTGCATTATACACAATATTTAACATTAATCTGTCAAATTTATCAATGTTGTAAATCAATTTTAGTATATGTAAAATGATTAGATATATTTGGACTACAATAAACATTCACGATCTCTTTATAATGCAACAATTAGTATCGGAGCCTTCTATGATCCGTCAAAAAATCAATCCGGGGTCTAGTTAATCACAATCGTGTCTATCTTATCTTGACTTATACACAAAAGGTCATCATACGCAAAAATTCGAAAACTTTACTGTGAAGAGGTGAGATTTACATGGTCATCACCGCCTTTGTAATGACTAGATTTATGGGATTTTCAAGGAAATCCAAGTGAGATATGGGCAGCAACGTTCAACAGTGCAGGTCATAGACTCGTAATGGCAGAGAAGACACCTGGGTTTTGCGGTATTTATTGATTAGTTAGCAACGGCACCAAAAATCTTACCCCTGATTAAATTTGTACACTCGTTGAACACGACAATGCATCCTCTCTTTCCCTCTCTCCCTATCGAATTTTGCTCCAAACCTCGCCATTGGTCTCTCTCTGAACAAAGTCCTTGATAAGCTTTTGAATCTGCTGGACTCCTTTGTCATTGCAGTCTGGTCTCATGGGATGTTTGGTTAAGGAATGACTGTGGTGGCTGATGAGATGCAACGCCTAGGAGTGTTGCTAGATCATTAACTTAAGATCTATCAGCATCTTGTTTCCTGTCGTTGAGGAAAAGAGATTATCAAAGGTTGAGCGTTGGTTTGTAATTGCTTTGGGAACTGCTTCATTAATGTCAGACGACGATCGGTCTCTATTCAGCCGGGAGGAACTTGGTCATGTCTATTTAAGATCAGCAACAATTTGTAATCTGCATAATGTCGATGCCCCCATTAAATAAGCTATTATAGATGCTATCATGCTATTGCCATTTCAAGCATATGCATTTGCTTAATGGGACGGTCCATTATTCATTTTGGTCCAAAACAAGTTCCAAGTTCCAACAGATAAACCTTTTCTCCAACTATTTTGATATGAATGAAAATATTTTTTCCGAAGCAGGGAATGGCAGTGAAGGAAATTGGTAATGGGAGTCACTAGTGATTAAAGCATTTTTGGGTTTATAAATTCGTGAGTATAATCCTGTAAACTGATCAAATGTTGGTCTTTTACCTTTGCAGGTAGTTCTGGCCAAGAGATAAGAACAATTTACACATTGTTGGGAAGATGAACGGATGAACTTAAATTCCCGAACTTGAAATTTTCGCATGTCTTGATTTTTAAGTTCGTCATTGTTGATTCTTTAGTCATGGGAAGATGGTATTTCACAGATAAGTAAATTGGCTTCCTGCCAGATGTCTCATATTCAAAGCTACAAATTTATGATTTTGTCAAAGTAACTAATATATTTGCTGTTATTTTGAACACTTTGATACTTCCCTATTATTAAGTACATATCAACAGATATATCCATCTTCTGTGTCTGTTTTCATATAGTCATACATTCCATTTCTAATCACATGTTCATCTATTGCGTCATACAAACAATGTTAAAATAACATTGCATCTAGGATCTTTCATTGTTTTAATTATATTCAGAATTTTTTTTCGAGGAACACGAGTAGTCGAGCAAAAGTCAACGAACTTTCTTTGTGCAGACTTAATAGGATGACAAGATGTGCAGCTAAATTACCTGCTATGAAGATGTATATTCGTCTCGATCACATCCTATATGCAAAAAGAAAAATTTCTACTGATGGTTCCTGCTATAAAAGTTCGATATATTAATTCCATTTATTTACAAATAGATGAAAATTTTATTTCAATGACTGCTTATGTAAAATTCAAATTCCTATCTCTCGGCCTTCTCCACGAAAGTGTCCTATCCAACCCATCAAACCCAACCATCTAGACTGAGGCCAATTAGGAGACCTGAGCTATAGGCATTTACTGTGCATTTCCTCTTCTTCTCCACTCTCTCCCGGAAAACAGTTGGGAGGCATTTCATGCTGGTTTGGTTGGTGGCTTCCAACTCAAGAAAATTTGGCAACCCATAAATGATTGGTAAAGGGTGTGATACCGACTGTTTAAGGGGTGTTCTTAAAGCGTTTGTTTAGCAATGGATACCTCCACAAAAAGATTGAAATAGCATTTAGACAACCATTTATTCCTCATAATCGCCTGATAGATACCCTTGTTAACCAAGCTCGACTTTTCTTGCAAGATGCCTGTAGATTTTAAACTCCTTGAATTCGGGCAGGTCTCCGACCGCAAGACGAGGAAGCTAGTGATTATATCTTGCCTCACACAATGACTTGAATTACCTCTCTCTAATAAGGCTCAACAATGGCGTGTCCCTATTCATACGATAGACTGGAATAGATACGTAGAGTACCTTACAACTCTAATAGCAAAAGACTCAATGAAAAGTTTAACTACCAAAGTCATCATTTTTCCAAATCAAGGATTTTTCATCTCGAATGATGAGCAGGGTGAAATATCATTATAGGGAAATTATGGAGTGAAAGGTACCCAATTCTTTCTGCTAGTTTGTGAATTATCTCTATCAATGGTTGACGTATTTGTTGTAATTTGAGAATGCAGATTAATATGACAATGTGAAGTAGACATACAAACTGCTGGGAGGAGAGGCTAGTGATGGACCGTCGGGTTTCCAAAAACAATTCACCTGACTGCTCTTAACACTGTGAAGTGTTGAAAACAAATGCGGAAAAATAAATACATAACACAAGGATTTACGTGGTTCGATCACAAGGTGATCCACGTCCACAGGCGAGGCAAATCAAGATTCCACTATAATCAAGGAGAGTACAGTTTTCAGAAGTCGAAATAACAACTTAACAAAACCTCACGGCTCACAAAACTCTCCGAAAACAAAATTCTCTTTACATCAATGAGAAAACTTAGCCGAGGTATAAATAGGGCTCCCTACAAAATTTCCTCGAGGGCTACGCTCCCGAACCCCCTGAGATATTTGTTCACTTACTCCGGCTCAGGCGGACTGCCATAGAGATTTGTTCACTTGCTCCGGATTGGGCCTATCGGCCCAACCCTCCACTTCACTAATTAAATCTCAATTTTTTCTCCACTTTTGAGTTGCACAAAAATTATGTCGGGTCGGGTGATGAACCGAACCGAGTACATAAAATTCAAGATATATTTAACACGAAGTCATATCCCTCGCGGAAACAATTTCACATTTAGAAGTTTAATTGGACCTATTTGAATTCACAACCATATGTGATCTAACTTGTCCAAGTACAAAACCTTAAAATTACATCCCCAAGGCAGTCACTTAAATAAAATGGCCATAATCTCTCTCTCTCGCTCACTGGCTCGCCCGCCCGCCAATGTGGTCATCATTTTTAGTGCAAATGATATTGTACAACTGTACAGGTCAGTGGTGCATGCAAGTGAACAATAGATTGTATTAGCACGAAATGAGAGTGCCACTTTGGTCTTCTTCTGATTATGAGATCTCCAGTGTTTTCTGACCTTTTCCAAATCGTGGCCATGAGCTAACATTCTGCCCCAACCCCTCCTTTAACAGATGCTATGCCCTTTTGTGAGCTCTTCTCAATCGAAGCCCCCAGGCGGATAAAGTAAACAATGGTAAAAATGATGCATTTTGGAGTAATATGGGGCTTCAGTTGCTCTTTTATGTAGTTCAAAAACATTTCAGACCAAAGCTTTATGTCATTAAATCACATAGGAGGAACCTGTGACTGGATGCTTCAACAGAGCAAATATCTTCACATTCCAGACCTTTCTAACAGTTGAATGGATTTTCCGACATGCTAAAAAATCCAAGGGTGAGATCCTCTAAAACTCTTTACTTCCTCATCTGGTCTGTTGCAATCTACAGTAACAACAAAGGACTGCAAAAAAGAACAGCGACCGCACTTGTAGTAGTTTCTCATCCCAATTCCGATCTCTGGTCCATTATATATTATTTCTGCTAAAATTATCTGTGGAAAAAAGAGTTGTCTATACAAGCACCTCTAGAAAATCTCAGTAATTATTGATACCATAACATACTTTGCTAACTTGAATGCTGTGACTGTGAAGTGCCAGCAGACTCAGCACGACTAAGTTGTTTCTTCCAGTACTTCCATGCAACTTGGATGCAAGTTGCCGCAAGTACTCTCCAAGTATGGTGATACATACCTGCAACCGGCGGTTTTGTCACAATCGCACAATGCAAACGTTTGTCGATGCTGTCCATGTAGGCAAAAATCACAAACTATGGGATCTGGTAATTGTTCCTACCTTTAGGTTCAAAAAGAGAATGTACACGGGAAACAGAGAGAATTGGAAACAGTTAACTTAGTTGCTATTCTTTTACAGGTAGTTCAGTGATATGTTTGATTTGCCTGTGTATATAGTAGTGCTAAATCATTTGTTGAAAAGGAGCAAGAACCTTTATGGCTCCTTGAACTTTTGGCCTGCGCAGAAATCTTGCAAATAGTCGGGTGACTTCTTTGAGGTCTTCTGCTCGTAGTGCAAACGTTTCAACATCTGTCACGCATGTTACTGTCCTATTACTCAGCACCCAGTTTCCAGGTGGTCTTATCTTCCGTCCATCTTCAATATCACAGATTTTGAAATGCTCTTAATGTCCAGTCATTCGATAATTAAAGACTACTCAGAAAATTGCAATTTGTACCTTTGTTTATGGAAGAACTCTCAAGGTACCAAGCTAGAAGCTCTTCCCCGTAGATATTTCCTTCGCATAAACACATAACGCCGTCTTCTCCTCTGCTCTCAATTTTCCCACGGACAACAAAAGTCATATTTTCTTCATCAGGTTGCAGGATCTTGCTTCCTTTGATGTATGTTTTTTGCCTTAACTTCTTGCAAATTGCATCTGTGATGTGATCCTCCATCACTACCAAAATTCGCACCTGCAACATAATACAACAGCTATTAATATGTCTTGAGTTGAAAGTTAGTCCAGGCTTAACATGGTAGCCACAAATTTGATGTCTAGAATCCGGGGTGGCTTAAACTGTTTTATTTGTATTTCAGAGATCTGGAGTTCTGCAGTTCTTTTTGCATAGATAGTAATTGTTGGCTGCACCAGAAAGAGCAGACCCTAATCATGTCATACTTGAAAAATCCATTTTCCGAAAGATCAGAGCTTGTTTTCAGAAGTGGCAGTCTTTTTGGGGATGTAGAGATAAGCAACGAAATTCTTAAACATGTCGTTCTTCTGTAGTTTCCACATTGGGCTATCTCCACGACATGCATCTAGATGCCAATTAAAACTAAGACAAAAGCTTGGTATTGTTTATCAATAAAAACTAATAAACGACAAATGAGACCTTTAAATTTCCTTTTAGCTATCCTCTAAGAACCTGATGACCTAAAACTAAAGACTAATCATCCACTTATTTTAGTAGCTGATCGAGCATATGGTACAAATATCAGTAGTTAGCTTCCAAGTAAAGACCAATGACGGAAGCATGGCCAAATGTTCAACCTGGGGGGAGCTTTCGGTTTCAAAAGGCTGCACATGCTTGAAGAGAAAGGAAGCTTATATTATAAAACATGGCTTTCATCTTCATCCACAACAGCAGTGAACTTCAATTATTTTTTTGGACCCAAAATTTGCTTAATCTAAGTAATTGCAGAAAAGAGAACTGATTTCTAAGGGTTTAACTTGCACTAAATTCGATGCCCATTTCAACTCAAATCTGAGGCTTACTCTTTTCACAACTTTGAAGAGAGGGCGTCTTATATCCCTCTGAAGATCTTCAGGAAAATTCTCGAGAATCATTTCTTCATTGACTCCTTTAGTGGCAGCCCAATGGTATCGCTCGGCTTGGCGTACTCTTCTGCATGATAGGCCATTTCCAGTCAATTGGAAAGGAGCCTCCGTAGAGCACACATTGGGTATGACCTATATATCTAGATGCTTATCCACAATTAGGGGAAAATATCTGGGTGCTCAGAACTACATCATATAACACTAGCACATGACTGGCTCAAGCAACAGCACAAAATATGTCTAGAAACAGTTCCAGAATGTAAAATACAGAGAGATGCAGAAACCAATGATGATAAGCATTAGATTATAGAAAGAAAACAAAACGCGGGAAGAGGCAGAGGACAATGGTATGCTCGCGCAATCTCTTTGCCAAAGACTTGTAGGACCCACTGTGTCAAATTTATCCACCATCAACATGATGATCTACCTAGTTGAAGCCCGTGAGTTACTAGTTTTAACTAACCATCTTCTATTAGAGCTCATTTTACCGACCAAGGCTGGTCCATCCCATATCTTCGGTCAAACCCCTGCATCAAACTTCATAGAGAATCAAATTTGCTGCTAAAATCCCAATCGGACTTAAACTTGGCCGAGAGTCCTCTAGCTAATTTCCAGAAGTGCCATTGACCCTCAGCTTCAGTCTTAGCTATACGTATATTCACAAAGGCAGAAAACTTCCATCTAAACTCACTAAATGAAGAAAAAACCTCTCAGCTTCCAACCAAAGAATCATACAATCTTGTCATTAATATGAGGAAGCACAAAAACACTGATAGTATGCATGAGTAGACAAATAGAGATGACAATTGAATCCAAGATCATATCAAACACTGTGCACAAATTCCAATGACCCCATAGCCTAGCGATCTCATGGATGAAAGGTCTTTTTTCGTCTACAATTTTCAATTCACTTATCATGATGCTTTCATCTCATCATTCAGTATAAATTGGACAGAACCGTTCTGTCAACCCCACTGTGCAATACATGACTACCAAGTTCATGCAGCTAAAATGACAACAAGATACTGAATAATGCAATTGATATGTCTCTGCTCAGGAGAAGTACACGAGAAAGGTAGGAAGAAATGCCTTATTTACCTTCTTAGCTGTTTAGGTAAGCATCTGTGACTCATCCATTGCTCAACATCACGACGACTTAATGACGTTTCCAACCTCCTGGCAGGATTGGGAAAATATATAAAGTCAGCCGACAGTTTACATCCAAAATGTCCAACAACGAAAAGGTGCACTAATGGTTACTAGGAACATTCTCAATCATTATTGGCCAAAAGAACAGACACAAATTGGGTGCAGAGCTACGTAGAAAGGTCAGCACGCAGATCACTATTAAGATTCATCAGTCTCCTTGGGGATGCTTTCTGATATGGTGTTTTGGTTTGTTATTCCAAGAGATGTTGAGACATTTTTGAAGGACTAAACATAGCCTAGGATGGAACATTTTTTTCCCAAGTAATAGTACCAGTTACAATAGCGACATGCACATGAAACACCACAAGTATTTTTAGACGAACTCCATTTCCATATGGTAGTTAACCATTCTTGAACCCAACCCAGCTTAAAACATAACTTAGATCTGCTCATAAATTCTTGAAGCTAACCTATACGAGCATTCCGTGCTGTCATAATGCCTAAATCATTAGTGCCACATCTGCTCAATGTTGCTTAAGATTAACAGATTACCAGAAGACCAATAACTCATATTCATGCATGCCAATAAACTAAGAAACCATGATGAATACAGATCCGCCCAATACAATATTCAAATGACCAAAGCATGAAATCTGAAAGCCAATACTAAAAGACTCGCACAAAAAATCTACAAAAGAGTATTCATCATCTTGAACGATAGCATTGTGGATCTGTTTGTCTTGGAAACCAAAAAACCATCACACATACACTTCAACATAAAAATTTTGGAAGGTCTTCATAGTATCAATCAGATAAATTCAAATATTCTGGACAAGCACAATGGTAAAGATTGAGGAATGGATCTGTCGATATAAAAAGTTTTTCAAGGTGAGAGGTCACACCTTCTTCCAAGAGCCTGAAGGAAGTTCTGCATATTTCCAATGAGAAGAGCAAATAGCAAGAGGCCCAAGCCGATAATGCCCATGGTAAAACAGGACTTCCGGTACATAGTAGCTTGGAGCTTGATTTGAGCTAGAGTAATTATTTGCTTCAAAATTTGATATAGAAATTCAATACAATGTGAAAGAAATGTTTACAAATTGTATCTTCACATTAACGAATATCAAATGCATGACGTTATAACAACACGAGAATGTTTCTCTGCAGGCCATATTGGTAAATGCACCCACAGAAAGAGAGGAAAAAAAACAATTAACAAGTTTAGGCAGAATTTAGAGGATATGGAATCAAATGGGAAGGCAGATATTTCTTACACACAATATTCAAAAGCAATAGTTATTCAGGTTCGTACTTATTATTCAGGCTGGCAGAATGTTGCCACGACCATGCAATTCTAAGAGGAAAAGGATAAAGAGCAGATAATAAAGAAATGCCTCTTCCTTGAAATGCATTGCTAGGTTATTGCATGGTAAATTATTTGGTCCGATGAGAAATAATCTGAATCTATAAGAATGTACATAAGTACCTGGAATCCCCAGAACAACGAAAACATGTATTTCGTGACCAGGCTTTCTCTTTGGGTGAGAGGAACACTGCTTTTATAAATTCCATAATTAAAATCACCTTTGGGGTTGAGATAGTCAATAGCTTTGGGATTTTTTTTCCACAGTTTCCATGCTGTTTCTGCTTTTTCGAATTGCTTAATCATGTCTCTGCGTCCACAATCCATAAATATACAGAGTTCTGCACGGTTGCATGCTTCCCAAAGACATTGATTTCTGGCAGAATGGAGAGAGAAAGAGAGAGATTAGACGAAGAAAAGATTGCTTTTCTGGAAAGATCTCACACTTAGTCACTAAGTTCTGGAGCTACTCCAATCTCCGCCAGCATTTAAACAGAAGATTGAAATGAAGAACCCATTCTTATGTGTTTAGTTCAAAATCCCAGAAAAGCAAGAAAGATGTATAGTATAAGGACTGTAGGTCGCATAAAAAAAGTATATCTACTAAACCAAGACCAGTCAATTCTTATACTTCAGGGTACTTAATATTGTGAATTACAAATACATAAAGTGACGTGAAATTAGACATTGTGGTGATATAATCCTTTGCAGTCCACAACCATGGATGTCAACCATCTTCCTATGACATCCTTGTGTTAATAAATTTGATCAAACTTGACTGCAAACTTAGCACATCAGTAGGGCCTAGCTTGTATGGTCATAACTTTGCTTTGAATTGGCATACTGTGCTTCCCAAGTACAGTACACGATGCATACGAATTTTGATGTGAGATTCCAGAGGCTTCAGCTTCAGCATGATGTGGATCTGACTCACTAGTATCATGTCATTTATCACTCCAATACCACAGGGATGATTACTCTAAAAGGGCTAGTAAAGTCAAGAAATTTGACAATGACATGACTAGAGAACTCAATCCGTAGGCAGGGCATAGCTTAGTTATTAAGTGCAAACTATCGCAACCTGAAACAGGTCCTAAACGAGTTCAATCCCAATGAGCATCTTACAGAAAGGATATACTCCCACAATCAAACAAAAAGGCAATAGAAATTAGCATTACCAGCTAAACAAAGAGGCAAGGGTTCAACACGCTATCCTTACACTTCTGGGGTTCTAACATATAAGAACAAATCAGGCAGAGAAAAACAAATGATACTACCCACCTGTAGCCCAAGAAGGTACCAGCATGATCCAACGAAATGGCAGCCAACATGAACATGACAAGATTGATGGCGAAATTTGCCCATGCCGACTCAAAAATGAAGCCTGTGGGGGACTGACCCGCAAGTAAAGGCAAAACTCGATATAATCTGGGAATGTACTGGACAAAAATGCCTGCGCGTAAAAGATTCTCTACATAACACTGCTAACGAGCCCTTGAATGTTGGTACAACTAGCAATATCAATATCTGCAACTAGTTGAGCAAGTAATTGATGATCAGAAGAGAGGAGTCATATGAACACATGAATTTGGCAGCTAAAATACTCCACTCAGTGGAATGTCTTTGACACCTCTAGATGTGGCTGGGTCAATCATGTCACTATGTGTCAAATAGATTCAGGATGTTAACAAATATTGCAAGTCAGACCCGGAGAAAGATGTTGAGTGAGGCTTGGGGGAGAGCTCCTCAGAGTCTTGAAAGGGACGATAAACATGCAATTACTTTGCAATAAGTAGAAGCAATAACATCTAGATTCTCTAAAGGCAATTGAGACTGCAGTGATCAGCCAGTAAAATTGTAATTGCAATGCCACTTGACTTGGCAGCACACTTAATCTAATGCAAATTCGTTTCACACTGCTAACCCGCAGAACCCGCTTCTACATTATTCATATGGGTCGAAGCATGTTAAAAATCAATATAATGCAGAAACAAATCAAGGGTGATGCATCAGAGAAATAAGGACTTACTTGTGGAAATGGAAATGCAACAAAAAGATCTATGAAGAAGTATCCTCGCAGATAATGGAGAGCGATTCTTTTTGGTTGGTCAACCAAATCTCCAGCACCAACCACTCCAGTCGCAGGATCTACGTAAGCCAACCTAAACTGTAAAATTTGACAAAGAAAGCAATCATCAAGGACTGTAAGGCAGCGGTAAAAACTGTTGGGATTTTGAAATCCAAATCCCATAAAATTGAATGAAAAGTGTGTGAATGAAAGTGTCCCATATAGGACAGAAGAGGTGATGGGAGAGGATTTATTTTGAGAAGTCTCTCAAATGGATTTGGGCCTTAGGGGTACCCCACTTTTGTGAAAGAGAGAGGACCTACGCCAAGCTAGGTCGGTCCCGCGCTCGCACCGCCCTCCGGCCGGTTCGGTTCCGGATCCACCCTCTATCGGTTTTTTATTTTTCTCGAATAGACACGTTGTTTAGAATTGATTTATTTTATTATCAATTTTTTTTTAATTTTTTCGACAGTTCGCCCGCAAACCGAACCGGTTCAAGTGAGCCTTCGCAACTCTTCATTTTCGCCATTAATATAACCGAACAGTTTAGTTCGGTCTAGTGACACTTCGTGGCATTCTACATTCCCGCGAGACATTTTGCCGACGTACTTGAGACATTTTTCACTTCATAATTGTCATTTTATGCGATTATTCTGTGAAATTGCGCTCGAAGGTTTCCTTTGAAGAAGTACTGTTTCATAGGAAAGGCGATCCGTTCTATCCTGGGAGGCAATTGTTCGACAACCTTTGGGTACCGGTAGAGGGGACAAATTGTCTTAAGGACACAAGCGTGAATTCGTTGGGCTTGGATCAATCGTCAAATTCAGATCACTCATTTCAAGTTTGTCGAACAACTTTATTTTATTTTGCACATACAAACACACGTATACGGACAACAAAAACTCCTAACATGACAACATTGCATCTTTGTTTTGTTTCTTCCTGAAGAAGCAAGGCATAATGGAAGTTAATCATCAAGTGAAATACCAACCTGACACATAAATGCTAATAACATAAATAAAGTGTTGGCTATGGGACCTAAAATTTGGATTGTTTAGTAGATTGACCAACAATGAGAGAGATTCAAGAACTTTCTATCTCATAAAAGTCTGTTCCGAAGCTCTTCCAATTTTTTGAGTGAAAGATCAGCAAGTCTTTCCAAAAAAACTTGATAAGTGCTGTTAGGGCTAGTGCTATCACCTAGAGGGAGGGGGGGGTGAAAAGGTGTTTTTACTAAATTGAATGATTTAAATGTGCGGAATGAATATAGTCAAAACCAACAACTTGTATGGTCGATATCAGATAGATGTATATCACAAACTTGTATGTAAAATGTCATTAGATGACTAAGATGATGTTCTGACGAACTTGTTTGTCAGGTATGTATGCAGAATAATGCCAGCAATAATAAATAAAAGTTTAAGGATAGAGAATACTACACACAGATCTTTATAGTGGTTCAGCCTTATTGAGCCTACGTCCACTCTCCACACTGGCAGCCTATTGGCTATGTTTCACTATTGAATCACCAGAAGATTACAAAAGCAGTGCTTTTCAGATAATAGACTACACAATCATGTACACTTCTCACTCAAGTAATTTCTTTCTAAAGTCACAACGTGAAATACAGTAATCACAAGTGTATAAAATTGAAACTCTATTCAAACTTTAGAATTCTCGATTCTGGTTATACTTCTTGTACGACGTTTATACTCCTTTTGTATTCCTCTATTTCCAATCTATCCGTTGGAAAATCTTCAGAGGAATGATCTCCAAGTCAAACTGTTGGAGAAACTTCCCAAAAGAAAATACATAGTCGTTAGAAAAAGAACCATTATCTCCAGGTGATTTGATCGTCCATACAATCAAATCAAAGTTTCCATAAGTGTAGTTCTTTGTATTTAAGAAACGATCTTGTAATTGCCAATTAGAATATCTTGAAATATCAATTTGATCATCCTGCATAAACTTGCCAAAAATAACACTTATTGAATCTGACAAGTAATGTTGAATCTGATGACAAAGACCTTTCATCGACTAAGTTTGATGACTCAACATTTATCTACATCAAATAATTTAAGTGTAATTCTGGTCAGTAATAGATTGTTTTATCATTCTTTAAAACTCATTAGGGATTTTTCTTAACATTCTCCCCCTTTTTTATGATGACAAAACTATCTATATGCGATATAAACAAAATAGTCTATTCAGATGATGTAACTTTCGAAGCATATAAAACATTATTAAGCTCTGAAATCAAATTATATCAATTCATATTCTGCCGCTCCTATACTTGCATTCACATCACTTGCATTCATATCCGTCCTTTATAATACTTCTCCCCTTTGTTGACATCAGCAGAAAGGATAAATAGCATAATCAATAAAAATACAATAAGAGTTCAATATAAAAGTCGAACAACCATTGTCGAATCATAAGTCAATATTCAAAGTTCACACCAAGTCAAACACATAACAAAAGCCAATATTGAAAGTAGAAACAAATAGCCTAGAAATTAAAAGTTGGGAAGATATATGATCAGTTTGGCTGATTTGCTGAAGGGGTTGAGGGTCCTGAGGGTTCAGATGAAGAAGCTCCAAAAGGTGTAGATATAAAAGGCACTTGGACAAGACTAAAGCTCGAAAGTTGATTCAATCGTTGCTTAATATGTGATGAGAGCTGATGAATATGTCCTTCAAGATTTGTAGTATGAATTGCTGCAATTTGTACATCAATTCTTACTTGAATTTTCAGATTATTGATTCTTGCCTTCATCAAGTCCTTGATCTCATGAATTCATTCTTTAAGTTCATTGCGAAGTTCCCTGACTTCATTCTAAACAGCAACTTGTCTTCACCTTAGATCGGTAATAGCTGCATGATCTGACATAGATAAGGAGATATGGTATCCAAAAGGAGTGTGAGTGGTCTGAATGTCAACAGATTCTGCTTCCTTCCCTTTGCCTCTCTGTTGAGCTTTAGACGCAATATTTTTCACGATCATCTCCTTCAAGAGGAAAATCTCTAGAAGTTGCTTATGAAGGAGCTGCCTCTTGTGCATTATGATTTTGTTCCTCCTGTATTGCAGCCAGATCAAAGTCATTATCCTCAACATCTTGAGCATTATCTTGCTCATATTCTTCCTACATTTCAGTTTCTATGCCATGTTTATTCTCAAGCTCCCCCTGTCTCCTAGAAAGTCCTTCCTTAGCTTCTTTCTCTGCAGTAGCGTTTGTTCTTGCTGATTCTCCATCACTATTTGGTTGATGAGGTCACTAAGGAATTGCAGCAAACTTTCATCCTCATCTCTTAGTCTTTGAATTTTTAGCTGAGTGGCAGCATGCCTGTCTGCATGAGCTTTACGCTTGGCTTCTTGATGAAGTAGCCATTGCACAAACCTTGTTTCTTCAAGGCTTCTATCATTAGCGTGAGATTGTTCAGCATATTGTTCATCGGATATCTCCATCTCATCAGAATCACTGGCCATGGCTAGTTTTCTTTTGGCTAGTCTATTAGTTTTGGAGGCTATTAGCTGCACTTTCCTCTTTCTTACTAAAGGTTCAATTGATTCCTCCTCATCATATTCATGAAATATGTTAACAAAGCTCTTGTTCTGTTCACTCATCATCTCGACAAGAATAATCTTACCCTTCTTATCCTTCCAATTTTCTCCATCAAATCTGTATCTCATCTTAGTCATCATGAGTTCTCCAATAGTCATTGTTTGAAGAGATTTACTTTTGAGTTTTGCAGGAATGGAGATTTTTAAGCACTCAAAGATAGCAATAATCAAAGCTTCATAAGGGAGTTGACCTTTACTCTTCTTGACAGTTCTGTACATTTGAAGAAGTATCAAATGGGACAAAAAAATGGGAAATATGTTTTGAATTGCCCAAATCAGTTTTGCCTCATATCGAGAGACATCAATTTTGGAAGATCCTTTGGGTCGGAGACAATTGATGATGATTTTGTGAAGGACAATGGAATTTAGAGGAAAAGGAGTGTGAGATATATGAGATGTGAACCCTCTTATAAAAGAAGAGTCACCAGACAAAGATTGATATACTAAATCAGAAGTGGTAGGAATAAAAGAAAATTCTGTATGTTTTACTCCTCGAATGGCAGAGAGATCAAAGGCTGTTAACTTGTAATTTTGTTGAAAAACAGAGAATTCAATTTTAGCAGGAGAAGTGAAAGACAGATTGGAATAAAAGTAAGCCATGAGTTCATGATAAACTTTGTGAGAGAGAGAGAGAGAGAGCACATTCTCTGAAAATCAAGATTTTCAATCAGACTTTGAATCCTTATATTGAAATTTTCAAAGAAATTGAAATCTACAATGCTGTTATTCATTATTCCTCTGGCTAGGAGAGAGTTGTATGCAACTTGATGAGTTTTGTTTCTAAACAAACTGTCGCTTTTCTTGTCATCAGGGAGAATTCCAGAAATAGGCACAAACTCAGTATATAGTTTCTCATCATTATCCTCCTTCCTAATGTCAATGTTCTTGCTTTTCTCTAGAATCTGAAGTTCCTCCTCACCAACAGATTCATCTTCTCCAACATTCAAATGTTTTCCTACTTTCTTTTTTCCTTTTCGAGAAATTCCTTTCTTCACAGTCACAGGGGTTTCCTGAACATTAGATGTCTCTTTAAGAACTATCCCCTTTTTAGCAGTAGGTGTTCTACCAGTCCTCATATCCTTTTCATATTCCCCCACAACTTCATGTTTAGACAGAAAACCTAACGTTTTACACACAGCATTCACAGTACTATAGTCACTCGGATTTTCTCGAAGTACTTTGATAGTTTTTATCAATTGTCTTGCCATAACAAAACGATCACGTTCATGAATAGGGATTCTTGGAGATTAATTACCTTCAGATAACTCCATGTCAGAGCTCGTGTTAGAGATATTGATCTTCTCTGGTTCTCTATCCTTTTATGCCCTGGTGAACATTCCCGCAATTCAATTCGATCGTTTGGAACCCTTGATTCCTTTCTTTGATTCAGTGGTCGATTTCGGCGCCATTGAAGAAATTTTTGGGTTTCGAAAGAGAAAGATGAGATCTTTTAGGGTAAATCGTGTGTTTGGAGATCTTTAGGGTTTCAGAGAGTAGATTGTGTGTTTGGAGAGAGTAAGAGCAAGAGAGAGGAAGAAAAAATGTTTAAAACGAGAAGTGCATTACATCGGTTCTTACAAAACCCTTTTTGGAAACTATCACTTGACAGTTAATGGAAATTTAGAAAAGTATATTTCGAAAATTTTGGGATTTTTAATTCCCAAACATTAGCAGTTAAGATAATTTATTTCAAACAATCATATCATACAAAATATATGAGATATAAATACCGTTTATAAGATGAGTTACGCGTCAAAACTAGACACTTCAAATATATACTTGATCAAATAAGTCATCAGATGAAATGAGAGTTTATTCTGCACAGCTCAATAAAGTGGGTTAATGATGTTTAGTTTATCTCTAATAAGCTCACAACTTTTCTTTTCTAAAGGTTTTGTAAAAATGTCAGCTAATTGTTGTTTAGTGTCAATGAATTGAACATAAATATCTCCTTTTAAAACATGATCATGAATAAAATGATATTTAATATCGATATGCTTAGCTCTTGAATGCAGAATAGGATTCTTGATCAGATTAATTGTGCTGGTATTGTCACGCTTGATCTCCACAGTTGAGTCTTTGATGTTGAAGTCTCTCAATTATTATTTCATCCAAAGGATTTAAGCACAGCAACTTTCAAGTGAGATGTATTTTGCTTCTGTCTTTGAAAGAGCTAATGTTTGTTACTTCTTTGAATACCATGAAACAAGCATGTGTCCTAACAATTGACATGTTCCTGAAGTGCTCTTCCTATCTATCTTGCAACCAGCATAATCAACATCATAATATCCAATGAGAGTAAAATTTGATCCCTTAGAATACCACAACCCAAGTGTAGGATTGGTGCTAATATATTTGATAATTCTTTTGACTGCAATAAGATGAGATTCCTATGGTTCTGATTGACATCTTGCACACAAACAAACACTGAACAGAATATCTGGTCTTGAAGCAGTTAAATATAAAAGAGAGTCAATCATGCTTCTATATAATTTTTTATCTACTGGTTTTCCTTTTTCATCACTGTCTAGTTTAATGGAATATGACATTTGAGTTTTTGTCTTTTTGCAATTTACCAAACTAAACTTTTTCAAAATTTCCCTAGCACACTTTTCTTGACAAAGAAAGCTGTCACTTTTGGTTTGTTTAATCTAAAATCCAAAGAAGAAAGTTAACTCACCCATCATGCTCATTTCGAATTCACTTTGCATCATTTTAGAGAAATTCTTATACAATTTTTCATTTGTAGAATCAAAAATGATATCGTCTACATAGATTTGAATAATTAAAATATTTTTACCTTTTGTGAATTTATTTTGTTCCAGAAAGCTATTCAATCTTTCGTACCAAGCACGTGGTGCTTGTTTAAGACCGTATAATGCTTTCTTGAGAGTATATACCTGATCAAGTTTATGAGGATCTTCAAAACCTGGAGATTATTCTACATATATTTCCTCTTTGATGTAGCCATTTAAGAATGCGCTTTTGATGTCCATCTGAAACAATTTAAAATCACATAAACAAGCATAAGCCAGTAAAATTCTTATTGCCTCTAACCTGGCCATTGGAGCATACGTTTCATTGTAATCTATTCCTTTCTCTTGTGAATATCCTTTGGCCACAAGTCTTGCTTTGTTTTTGACGACTTTTCGTTGATCATCTAGTTTATTTCTAAATACCCATTTTGTTCCAATAACTAAATGATTTTTGGATTTAGGAACAAGTTCCCATACTTGATTGATTTGGAATTGTAAAAGTTCCTCTTGCATAGCTTCAATCCAGCTTTCATCTTTCAAAGCATCTTCAACATTCTTTGATTCAACTTCAGAGATGAGAGCCAGCGTTTTTATGATTTCCTTTACCTTTGCTCTGGTTTTGATTCCTTCATCTAAATTTTCAATGATGAGGTCTTTGGGATGATTGGATTTTTGCTTCTAGTTTTTGTTGAATCTTTCATCATTTTCATCATTGAGATTTGATGATTCTTCATTATCTTGTTGGTTTGATGATTCCTGATCTTCATCACATCTTTGATTATGATCATTTTCACTTGTCGTCAATTCATCAGATGCTATGTCAGGTTCTTCAGATGCTGGGTTTTCAGTATCAGAATCATCTTGTTGAGTCTGAATTGAGTCTTTAAACTTGACATTTAATGATTTTTCCATTGTTTGAGTATTTTTATTATATACTCTGTAAGCCTTGCTTGTTGTTGAGTATCTAAGAAATATTTCTTCATCTGACTTTTCATCAAACTTACCAACACAATCATTAGGATTTTTAAGAATTAAACATTTACATCCAAATATCCGAAAGTACGAGACATTAGGAATTTTACCTTTGAACAATTCATAAGGGGTCTTTTCAAGAATTTGTCTTGGAAAAATTCTATTTGAAATATAACAAGCTGTTGACATAATTTTAGCCCAAATATGTGCTGGAGTTTTGTTTTCAAATAGAAGAGTTCTAGCCATTTTTTGCAAATTCTATTCTTTCTTTCAACTACTCCATTTTGTTCAGAAGTATAAGGTGAGGAAAAAATATGTTGAATACCATTTTCATCACAGAAATAAGAAAAATTTTGATTTTCAAATTCTCTTCCATGATCAGATTTAATGCTCGAAATAATGTAACCCTTTTAATTTTGTATCTTTTTGGCAAATTTTGAGAAATATTCAAATGTTTCACTTTTGTGAGCCAAAAACAATACCCAAGTGAATATTGAATAATTGTCTACAATAACTAAATAGTATTTCTTACCTCCAAGACTTAGAGTTTGAGTAGGTCCGAAAATGTCCATATGAAGCAACTGCAAAGCTCGATTAGTGCTGACATAATTTATTGATTTAAATGAACTTCTTACCTGCTTACCTTTAGAGCAAGCTAAACATAACTCTGAGCTTTTAAATTTTCGTTATAGCAATCCTTTGACTAGTTTATTTGAAGCTATTTTGGAAATTAACTTGACACTGACGTATCCGAGCTTCCTGTGCCACTGATCATATTCTTCTTTTATGGAAATGAGACATTGCAAGTCATTAGAATTTGTGTCTAGTAAGTAGATGTTCCATGTCTTCGACCCGTAAATGATTGCTTGTTGTCTTTACTTATTCCAGAGCATTTGTTTTCTTAGAAAGTGATTCTGTAACCAAAATCACATAATTGACTATTGCTAATTAAATTGAAATTCAAACCTTTAACTAGTGAGACTTCATTGATGATGAAATTTTTGATTCTGACAGTTCTCTTGCCAATTATTTTCCTTTGTTGTTGCCTCTAAAGGATACACTTCCTCATGTAATTCTTTCTAACTTGATGAATTTCAAAGGATCTTCGGTCATATGCCTCGAGCAACCACTGTCAAAGTATCACTTGTTCTTTCTTTTCTTTGGTACTTGCAAAAGATAAGTAACTCACTTTTTCTTTAGTACCCATATTTTCTTGGGTCCATTTTGGTTAGGATCAATCATTCTCACAATATCTCTCTGAACAGATTTCCAAACCTTATGACAGTCACTTTTAAAGTGAATTGAATCACCGCAATTTGAACATTTATGGGAAGTTTGACCATTGAATTTTACAAACTGCTTTTGAAAGTGATTTCTATACGCAAATTTAGAAGGTCTTTTCTTTAGTTTTTTTTTGACATTCGGAAAGGTATTTTTCAATTCAGTAGTTTTCTCAAAACCCAGACCTGATTTATTATAATAAGGAACTTGAATTGACAAAATATGTTGAAGATTTTTCAAACCCATTGAGAATTTCTTGGTTATATTAGAAATTTCATTTTTCAAAAGCTCCTTTTCATCAGAGATGCGATCAAAACTTTCCTTAGAAATATTTTGCAGATAAAAAATTTCCTTTTTCAATAAATCATTTTCCATTTCAAGAAAATCTTTATTTTCCTTGATAAGATTAAACTCTTTTTGCAAAAAATCAATATTATCCTGTTGTGAAATATTTTGCTATTTTAAAAGATTGTTTTCCTTTTTTAAACATTCAATTGACTAATCAGTATCCTTGTTTTGAGTCGCACTTCTTAGAGATACAATCTCCTTCTTCAATACAGAAATCTTTTTTAAGGCAGTTTTATTAATAGAGATTAACTCATCAATATAATTTCCAACTATTTCAGGAATATTGGAATTACTTACTTCATCATTTTCATCAGAACTTGATTTTGAGTCTGAATTTGCCATCAAACAAATATTGGCAAACTCTTGTTCGCTTTCATCATCCTCTGAATCACTCCATGTTTCAGTTTTGAAAGCTTTCTTATATCATTCATACTTTCCTTTGTTCTTTTTGAGAAGAGGACATTTGGGCTTTATGTATCCATTCTTTTTGCAGTGGAAACATATGACGTCTTTGTTTTCTTCATATTCGACACTTGATTTCTTCTGAAAGTTTAGCTTCTTGTCATTTGAAGACTCAAAATTCTTGAATTGCTTCTTTGACTTATTTATCTTCACTTTCTTTGCCATCTTTCTCAGTTTCTTGACCATTAGAGCCAACTCTTCATCTTCATCTTCATCTGAATCCGTATCTGTATCATCAGAATCAATGTTAGTTTTTAAAGCAATGGACTTTTTACCTTTGGGTTCTTCAATTTCTAAGAACTTTTCAATTTCATAAGATTGAAGAGTTCCGATAAGTTTGTCCACTATAAGTGGTCTGATCCCCTAAGTTTCTCAAATAAAAACTTTGATGTTGTTCCATTCTTTTGAAAGAGCTCTCAATTAGGAGTGTTAATGGGTTGGGTCGGGCCGGGTCTTCGTGATACCTGACCCAACCCGAAACCCATAGTGATGTACTTGACTCGAACTGACCCGAACCCATTTAGCATATAACCACAGCGACGGGTCGGTTCGAGTCGGTCCGGGTCGGGTTTCGGGATTTTTTTTAGGGGGGTCTCACAGGGTATGTTTAGAAGCAAGTCCAACAATATATAAAAAGTGATATATATATATATAGAAAGAATGAAAATTTATTTACCCACTCAAAGACCGGGCAGAACGAACACGAGGCAATGACCCGAAAAGTTCTCACAAAAAATGCAAGAGGAAAGTTCAATGACTCGGGCATTAATTTATTGAGCAAATCAATAGACAAAAGAAAACAAAGATATCAGGATTCGCATTCTTGATCTGTCACTATCAGCAACAGCATCAATATCCCACTTCTACTTGAATATACAATCTGATTCAAGTCGTAAAAAGGGAACCCGACCCAATACATGTTGTGGGTCGTTTTCCTTTCGGAAGATTAAAGACAAATTTAGTTTGAGAGAGGTACTATTGCAAGCTTTTTCCGTGCAAAAAAGAAAGAAAAGGAGAGATCTTTTGATGCAAATGCTCCGGAGCAAGGAAGAAGATGATGGATCTTTTGACAAGACGTGAAAGATTAATGAAAATGCTGCAACAGAAACCATCAAAAGTAGCTTCCCTCTGCACAAAACACAGCTCGGATGCTCCTGGTTCCACCGAGATGGTGTGCTGCTGCTATTTCTCTCTCTACCCAATTCAAATCCGAGTCGAATGCTTCTACCATTGAAAAATGGTCCCCTAATCTGCGAACGATCAAACCATGACTTGAGCCAGAAATCCCCTGATTACCAACAAGACGTTATACCGAAGACACCCATAAAGTTGAATAAAATCAGAAACCATGAACTGAGGTTTTGTCGAGTAAAGCTATGATCATGCTTGAGCAAGCAAGAGAGATGTGCTACTGTGATACGTTTGATTTGCAAAGGACGTTTGATTTTTGGCTTTGTGGAGGAAAATGGAAACCGAAGCTGAGGCCGAGACTGAGTAGAGACGAGGGCAAGGCTGTGTGACTTCTGGGAAATGACTAGGGTTTTTTTAAGTCATGAGTAAAGCCCGACCTAGACCGACCCGACCCGAAATAGGGAAAATACCCAAGTTTTTGAGCTCTTATTCGGGAACGGAGTAGACCCACACCGAAAAATGCCCAATTTTTCGGGCTGGGTCGGGTCGGTACGGACCGGGCTTTTTTACAGCCCTACTCTCAACAACTTGTTCACCTTCATAGGTTCTGAGATGAGATTGTTTTGAAATTCAAGTCCATTTACGATCTCAGTGAATCTGCTCTGCATCTCAGAAATTGTTTAATTTGGTTTTTGAGTGAAGGACTTGTATTGCCCAAGAAGAATGTTGAGATTTGTCTCCTTGACTCTCTCTGTTCCTTCATAAACAAACTTGAGACAATCCCAAATTTCTTTTGCAGTTTTGAGATTTGTAATTCGTTTATATTCAACACTTGCTAGACCATTGTATATGGCCGTTCTGATCTTTGCATCCGATGGATTCATTTGGAAATTTCTTTGGCCAAGAGCGGTAGAGCTTGAGGTCTGATTTACTCTCTAATTCCTTCACTGGAAGGCGTCTCATTTTGCCCCTTGGAAGTTTATGAGGATTTTGTTTATGTTGAAATGTTTAGAATGATTCCATGTTCAACAATGTCCCATATATCTTGATCTATTTCCAAGATGAATGTTTTCATCTTGTTTTCCAAGACATTGTACTCAGTTCCATTGAAGTAAGGGCGTCTATTGTTGTGACTTGATTCAACATTACTAGCCATCAAGAATCGTTAGGTCAGAAGTAAAATAACACTTCAAAAAAAAAAAGAATGAGCACCTTGCTCTGATATCGATTGTTAGGGCTAGTGTTATCACCTAGAGGGGGTAAATAAGTGTTTTTACTAAATTAAATGATTTAAACGTGCGGAATGAATATAATCAAGATCAACAACTTTGTATGGTCGATATCAGATGGATGTATATCACAAACTTGTATGTAAAATATCGTCAGATGACTAAGATGATGTTCCGACGAACTTGTTTGTCAGGTATGTATGCAGAATAATGTCAGCATTAATAAATAAAAGCTTAGGAATAGAGAATACTACACACAGATCTTTATAATTGTTCGGCTTTATCGAGCCTATGTTCACTCTCTACGCTGGCAACCTGTTGGTTGTATTTCACTATTAAATCACCAGAAGATTATAAGAGCAATACTTCTTAGATGATAGACTACACTATCATGTACATTTCTCACTCAAGTAATTCTTTCTAAAATCACAACGTGAAATACGGTAATCACAAGTGTGTAATATCGAAGCTCTATTCAAACTTTGAAATTCTCGATTCTAATTATACTTCTTATACGACGTTTGCACTCCTTTTATACTCATCTATTTCCAATTTATCCGTTGGAAAATCTTCAGAGGAATGATCTCAAAATCAAACCATTGGAGAAACTTCCCAAAAGACAATGCATAGCCTTTAGAAGAAGATCGCCCATACAATCAAATCAAAGTTTCCATAAGTGTAGATCTTCGTGTTTAAGGAACGATCTTATGATTGCCAATTAGAATATCTTGAAATATCAATTTGATCATCTTGTATAAACTTGCCAAAAATAACACTTACTGAATCTGACAAATAATTTTGAGTCTAATGACAAAGTCCTTTCATCGACTAAGTCTGATGACTCAGCATTTACCTGTATCAAATAACTTAAGTATAATTCTGGTCAGTAATAGATTATTTTGTCATTCCTCAAAACTCATTATGGATTTTTCTCAACAATTGCAAAAGTCCAAATATACACTAAGTAAAAGCCATCTAATCAACTACTAGTCATAAGCAATATCTTTTTCCAAGGAAAATGAGTACCATTTTACCATTAAGAAGGTATCAAGGGACATCACATCGATAGGAAAGTCGTTCATTTCATAAGGTTTCTATCAACTCCACTATTTTGGGAAGTAAGGACCCGAAAAATTTCTGAATTTATGTAAGTCCTAAACGTTTAGGTGTAACCAGCCACTCTGACGAACAGAGTATTTATCCTTGAACACAAAAAACTCTAGCAAATATTTAGATCATCTAAAAAACTTGCATGACAGAGAACTGCTAGTCTCTTTTTTTCTATGCTCTTTTCACACAAAAGAAGATAATTGCATGCTAGGTGAGTTCCTTGGTAATACTTGTACTTTTGGAAGAATGATATCATGTAGGTCCTCTCAGAATAACACGTTTTCCCCTTGAAGCGTTCCAAACTCGTCCCACGAAACAAAAACAAAAACATAAAACTAATGCAAAGAGTTACCTGAAGAAATATGTGTAGTAAGTGTATGAAGTCCGTAATGCTTCTAACAACAACGATTGCTGTTGTCATCGACCAGTTCAACACTATTCACACAGTTTCCTACATTCAAGGACTACCAATCATCAGACTTTTTCAAGCCAATAGAAGTTGAGAGTGGTAGTAAGTCAGCAGAACGCACCTTTTGGACAGATCTACAAAGACGGCCACTAAACAAGAAATTACGAACACTTTGTTCCATCATTGTACAACTCGAGCTTGAGGATTCATGATAATACCAGGAAGAACCTCCTTGCTCAAATGCGAAGAAGATGGAAGAAATATACACGTAGACTTTTAAACTCATGACCTTAAGTATTTATGGCCTCATGATCTGAGTTCCCACGACGTTCGACTAGTATTGGCCGAGATAGGAATGAATCGAAAGTATTTGCAACTTATTTCTTTTATTATCTTTTGACTTTCTCTGTTTTTTGGACATTACGTGAGTTGGAGGCAGCTTTCGTAGTAACTTGCACGGCATGGACTCTGAGTCGGAATCTAATAGGAAGCAACGTCATGGGGAGTGGGATTGTAACAAAGTCATCAAGCCCTCTTTTAGGGAAACTTTGTGAAAAACAGTCAACCTGAAGGAGTATATGAAGTCAGTCATACTTCTAAAAACAAATATTGTTGTTGCCATGGGCCTATTTAACATTATACACCTATTTTCCTGCATTCAAGGATGGATATTTAGGCCAGTAATTGCATGCAAACCGAAAAGCTTACGATGGTTATTTAAATTTGCATAAGAAATGTTACAAGAGCAATAAAGTACGAGGACAAAAGCCAAAATGCAAATGCATAAGAAATTTTAGAGATACTTTGATAATTCTGTTGATTATCCGTATATCTCTTAAGATTGTAGGTATATCACACGTAAATGGCACGTATATCGCAAATACATTGCACATATATCGTACGTATATTTTCATTTGATTGTGCATATTTTGATTGAGCCTTACCTCTTGAACAAACAGCAGGAAGAAGAAAAATGGGTCTATAGAGATAGCCACCAAGCAAGAGATGACAAAAAAATTTGTTCTGCCGCTGGACAACTTGAGGATTCATTCTATGCGAAGAAGCTAATGCGAGAGAAGAAATATAAATGGAGACAGAACTGAGACTTCGTTTCTTTTAGCTAGAACATAAGACTCATCACTGGTTGTTCTTTTTTTTATAACTATTTATCGCCTCAAACTCACTACCAATCAACAGATTTTTTCAAGCCATTTGAACTTGAGAATGCTAGCAAGCAGGAGTGTAAGCAACTGAGATGCACCTTTTGAACAGACAACAAGAAGAACAATAATGAGTCTATAAAGACAGCCACTAAGCAAGAAATGACAAAGAATTTGTTCCACTGATGGACAACTTGAGCATGAGGATTCATAACGCTAGGAATGTGGGCATTCACATAAGAGAAGAATCTCCTTGCCCATCCCTTGGCATCCCCATAAAGAGCATTGTGAAGCTGCAAGTAAAAGTAAAGCAGAGAAGCTTTTTTTTACTTTGAAGAAGTAAGTATTTCGTACTTTAAAAAGCCTCGGATGAATTATTTTAATTTATTCATAAAGTGAGATAATTCCCATCCACCACTGGCTTCTACAATAATGTTCGATTTGTACTTAGCAATTGATAATGACGTATTGTAATTGTCACAGGAAATTGTTAAAGACACAAGTGTTTGCTGCATATACATTAAGATTAGTCGATAAAGTTGGTATGTTAGATAATGTAATACATTGTGAGTGGGAACCGAAATAAGTACAATGTTTTCAATACCTAATAAGAATCTGTCAAATCACTAAATATATCGATCTTGCAAAATCAATCTAAATATTTGTAAAATGATAAGACATATTTGGGCAACAATAAACAATCATGATTTCTTTACTAATAATGCAATAGTCAGTAATATAACAAATAACATCCTAATAATGTTGGGGCCATAAATGATCTGCTGGGCGACCAATCCTCAGGCCTAATTAATCATAATCACGTATATCTTATCGTATATATACATATGGTCATAATATATAAAAATTCAAAGAACTTAGGATGAACGGGGAGATTTAATCTCATTTGTCCGATCACCAACGCCTATACGATGAATACATCATCGGGATTTACTGAAAATCTAGATGGCATTAATATTCAGCAGTGCATACAAGGCATAATGGCAGAGAAGACATTTGGATTTTGCGCTATTTATTGATTGTTTAGCAATGGCCCGAAAAATCGTACCTATGATTAAATTTGTACACTTACCGAACACGACAATCCATCCTCTCTCTCTCTCTCTCTCTCTCTCATTTTGCCTCAAAACTCACCAATTCACTCTCTAACATATAGGATCTTGCTTTTTGATAATTATGATTAGGACATTTTATAAGTGACAGGGTTGGTTTAACTTATTCTTCTTCCTGCAAACTTGAAAGGAAGACATGTGTGCATTCAATTGTCTTCTAGGAAGATGTACACGTGTCTTGATCATAACCATATGTAGAAAGAAAAATTTCTACTAACGGTGCGTGCATAAATGTCCAATTAATGTAATTATATCATTTATGTATTAGTAGATCAACATTTCCTACCAATGATCGCTTATGTAAAAATCAGTGTACACTAACTATATTTTCAATTAAAAATCAAATTCCCACCTCTCCTTCTCCACAAGTGTCCTATTTGTTGAGGAAAACCCCTAATTAGTTTTGAAGAAAGACAAAATAATCATTTTCTGATCACAATTACACTTAAGTTATTTTATGCAGGTAAAAACTGTGTCATCAGACTTAGTCAATGAAAGGACTTTGTTATTAGACTCAAAATTCCTCGTCATATTTAATAAGTATTATTTTTGGCAAGTTTATGTAGGACAATGAAATTGATTTTATAATCGATATCTCAAGATATCCTATTTGGCAATCACAATATCGTTCCTTAAACACGAAAAACTACACTTATGAAAACCTTGATTCGATTGTATGAGAGATCAAATCACCTAGAGATAAGGTTCTTCTTCTAACGGCTATGCATATTCTTTTGGGAAGATTCTCTAACGGGTTGATTTGAAGATCAATCCTCTAAAGACTGTCCAACAGATAGATTGGAAATAGAGAAGTATAAAAGGAGTGCAAACGTCATACAAGAAGAAAAACTAGAATCGAGAATTCCAAAGTCCGAATAGAGCTTCGATCTTACACACTTGTGATTACTGTATTTCGCATTATTACTTTAAAAAGAAAATTATTTGAGTGAAGAGTATACGCGATAGTGCAATCTATTATCTGAGAAGCACTGCTCTTGTAATCTCTTGGTGATTCAATAGTGAAACATAGCCAACAGGCTGCCAGCTTGAAGAGTGGACATAGGCTTGATAAAGCCGAACCACTATAAAGACCTGTGTGCAGTATTCTCCATCTCTAAACTTTCATTTATTATTGTTAACATTATACTGCATACATATCTGTCAAAAGAGTTCGTTAAAACATCATCATAACCATTAGACGCAATCATCTGACGATAACTTATATATAAATTTTTCATACACATCCATTTAATATTAATCATATGAGTTGTTGACCTCAACTATATTTATTCTGCACGTTTAAATTATCTAATTTGGTAAAATTGCCTATTCACCCCCCTCTAGGCGATAGCACTAACTGTAACACTATTTAAACCAATCTTCAACCCATCAATCCCAACCAACTAGAGTGAGGCCAATTAGGAGGACTGAGATATAAGCATGTATTGTTCATTTCCTCTTCTTCTCCACTCTTCCTTGGAATACAATTGGGATGCGTTTCTCGAAAGTTCTGCATGCAAGCTTGGTTCGTGATGCACAACTCAAGAAAACTTGGCAACCCATAAATGACTGGTCAAGGGTATGATGAATCCGTCTTGACAGTTTAAGGGATGTTCTTAGAAAGCGCACACTAAAAGATTGAATCGGCATAAGCAACAATTTATTCCTCATAATCACACGAGACATATGTTGGTTTTCTGTGGAACATGCATAGTTAAAATTAAATACAAACGTAGCAAAAAGATCTAACCATACATGTATTTCCAAGGCATTGTTCGTACATTTCTATCAAAAATCGGAAGACCATAGGGGGTTAAACAGATTACCTTTTGGCAGCGTGTCCAAAAACGATTTCAATTCGGGTGTTCTTCGGTTCGAGCCCCACAACCGTCAGGTCACTAGTTTAGACACACCACCAATCGCATGACCAACGGAAGAAAGAACTTGCAGGTAATCACCACTTTAATTGTGCTAGCAGTCTCGTGGCGATAATTTTTCGCACTTTCAATATTTCAATCATAGAGCTAGAAGAGAGAAAATGTATTTTTAACTCTCATGAATACATAATAATTGCATACACACTTTTTCATCATCCTGCAACTTTGCTGATCGCGCTTTTTATATATGCGATCAGTAACGGTTACTGATCGTGTGTCATCCACACGGTCACCAACCATTTGCTGACCGTGTGCTATGCACAGGGTCAACAACTTGCTGACTGTGTGCACGAGCCTTTTTTTTTTTTTAAATTAAGCTCACATTGTGTGATGTACTTTTGATTAATTTAATTTTATGTGTATAATAAAGTGCACGATCAGCATCATATGCACACACGCCCATGACAAAACTTAAATTAAATTAAATCACATTTCATTTAATTTCAGCCCGACTCAATTCGATTGCAAACATATTTGCAATATCGTCTCTTCTGTACAACATTATCTTAAATTAGTTGTGGTGTGTGATATCCCTAGGTTCATCACTGAGCTGGTAGTATAACTTACATTAACACATTAGTACTTTCGAGAGAATTTATTGTCCCGATCAATCTATAGGTCCTACAGGCCATGATTGACATCTAGCAGATAGTGTGAATGTTTTAAGAACATAATGAACTCGTCAGCTTTGGCTATAGTGTAATTCAATCCCCCTGCCTTATTATGTCCTAATCGAACAAAGACCATGGAATATTCGTCAAGCCACCAATTCGATCATATGCACAAACCTAATTGACATGCATTTTATACGAGACATGGATAGTTCATTCTCGATTACAACCTCGGCCGAGGATTTCAATGCAATGTCAAGATTAGATTACATAAGACATCATTATTGTACGTTGCATGTAACAAGGAGACATATTCCATTTTTCCCACACATGTACCTTTGTATGTGAACAAACTATGCCCAACAAGTACAGAGATGGATCAACGAACTAGCAATATGCACACCTATGAACCATATCCATCCAACACAAAAGTCAATACTATGCCTGTAACGTCCTGAAATTCGATCCACTTTCGTGATCAATGAAATTGATGTTATTCCTCATTTCATTTTAGTGAGTCTCGTCCGGAATTGATCATTCTTGGGATACTGATCAATAGGGAAAGGCTAACTAGAAAAACGGTACGTAGACCCAAGAGCTCGACTATGAAATGAGTTCGATTCCGAGATACGACGAGAGAATATTTTGTGCCAATGTGGGCCGGTCCAAGGAAAGTGACGGATTTGGTTTGATCGACGACGTACGATTGGATAGCAGGTGATTCCACACAACCGAGAGTACGCGTGACGAATGATCTCGAACTTAATTCCAAATGATCGTGACCCCCGGGACTAGCGATAAATCCTCATGTTCTCTAGAAAATTGACATCGTCACGACTCGAGTAGCCCTAGGTCGATATGCGTAACCCCTAAACAGCCGTCCGTGAGTGAGAGACGCTGAAATCGTAAATTGAGCGAAATCAATCGTGGATTTGAGTCCGGACTTCAGTGTTGAGTTTCGTGAGCATACGCGACTATTTTTGCAAGGACAACGTCATATAAGTGTGGCCACTCATATTTGGGATCAATAAAGTCAAAAATTGAAAATTTGACCCGGGATCGGAAAAGGACGATTTTGCCCCTGGGCCCCTAAGTGTGGATTCCGAATTTTAGAGATTTTTTAGTGGATATTGTGGTATTGTTTAATTATTATTTTTGTTAGGACACTTGGACCTTAGTACCCCTAGATATTTTGTCTAGAAATCACTCTAGCCCTAGGATTAAGGATAGGATAGTCATTCTTTCAAAGTTGGTCAACTACCCCACTATCTTCATCAAGCCTATATCTCTCCCATTCTCTCTCTCTCCTCTCATTTTTCCTCCTCCCCCAAGTCAGCCGGCCATCCCCTCCTCTCTCCCTCTTCCGTAAGCTCTCCCCTTCTTGGCCTCATGCCGCCGCCCTTCGCCGGAGCACCACCGCCGGTGCCGCCACCATCCGCCGCTCGCTCCACCTTGTACTACCACCAACCCGACCAGTTCTCTCTCTCTCTCTCTCTCTCTCTCTCTCTCTCTCTCTCTCTCTCTCTCTCTCCCAGCCGTTAGATTAGCCCTCGCCTAGGACCGCCGTTGCCGTTGCCACCGCCGAGCGCCGCCGAGGGAACCGCCACTGTTCCGGCGCGGAACCGCCACTATTCCGGCGCAGAATCGCCGCTATTCAACCGCCCTTGCCACCTGTCTAGCCTTCATTAGGAGCTTAGGAATCCAAGTGAGTACAACCCTCAACCCTAGTTAGGCTAATGCACATTTCTATATGAGTTTTAGGGGTTAATTAGGGTAATTTAGGGGTTAGCTTGTGGAAGGTGTTAGGGGCTGACTTTGTGGTTAATTTAGTGGCTTAGGGTGATAGTTTAATTGAGGTTTAGTGGCCCATATTGTGCTGAGAGGTGGCTGAGCTTAGAAGCCTTGATTTAGGCAAAAATGTGAATTTGGCGGGTGAAATTTGTAGGCCGAGTGGTGGCTGTTTTCATGGTGATTCTTGCGGTCTAATGTGATGATTTGGAGGTGACTTAATAGCCTAGAATGGACTGTTCATGGCTGATTTGGTATTGGGTTGATACGGGCCATATTTGGTTAATTGAGGTTTCAGGGTGAATTACTTAGGAAACAATGATCGGCCCGTGAGGATGCTAAATTAATCGTGGTTGAAGTGCGATTGTGTAGTACCCTATGATGTGCTTGGCGTGGCCAATTCATGAGATGCTTGGTAGACTTTTGGCATGTGTAGTTTTGGCATTTTAATTGCGTGAATTTGGGGTGCCAAAGGATATGTTGTAATTGAATTGGATTGGTTGGTTCATTGGGCTTCTTGAGATGCAAACTGAGTGTGTAGCCAAATCATGTTGAGTGCCCAGTATGAAATTTACGAATGCCGAGTGTGATATTGTAGCCATGAGTGTGCATCTCGAGCATTGACATAACATGTGCATATACGAGTGTGCACGAATGATATGAGCATGTGATCACCTAAAATGCCCTGATGCGTTTTACGCGGGGTTCAAATAATAATTGGTGGTTGTGAACGTGTGATCACATAAAGCCCTGATACGTTTTACACGGGGTATTAAACCCGTTCTTAGGTGTGTTACGCGGGACGATGCCCGAACTATCGGAAGATGACCAACCTGATGCGTTTTACGCGGGTTATGTGTCATGAGTCTGATGTGTTTTATGCGGGCCAAAGATCGATCTCGAAGTGATGGACCTGATGCATTTTACGAGGGTCGAATCTGATGCGTTTTACGTGGGTCAGAGGAGAATTGATAAATTGCAAGTATGCAAGGGTGCAAGTGTGCGGAGTGCATTGATGAGACATGAGCACGAGTATGAGCACAAGCATTTGCATGACATGCGTTATGACCAAGTGACATGTGCATGTGCCGCGATTGGGTTCTGTGTTGTTGTTGTGATTTATAAAATGTCTAACATGCAAGGCAAAGTAAGTATTGGATTTGGGCCTGAGGGCCTAAGTCATTTATGTTTTGAATTGTGTGTTATTTAGTACTTGTCAGGAGGTGCATGTTAGCCTAGTTTAGGTTTAAGGGGTCTACTCACTGATATTTATTCTCACTGTTGCATAAACCCAATTTTTCAGACCCCTGGCCTTGAGATGCCTGCAATACTGATTCGTTTTGGACTCCGTTACTGGATAGATCGGGAGGAGACGATATACCCCGCAAGGAACGGGGATTTCTATGTTAGATATCTATCTACAGTATGGGTTGATACGGATGAGCAGCTTGACCAGGCCCACAAGTACATAGGGTGGTGTATCAGGGACCAAACAGGGACGTACAAACCACTGCGATCTTTTGAGATTCCGTTTACCGAGTCAGGGGATGTTGACTCCCAGTACCCCGATGGCGATTTGGCGAGCCTTGACCATGTATCTAAGGGGAGTTCCAGTTCTGGTCGCCGGCGTATTATTTGGGAGGTTGACAAGTTTGACCCAATGGATATGGAGCCAGCAGACTGGGATTTGGATCCGAAGCCAATGGAGCCGGATGAGGAGCCGCAGCCGATGGAGCAAGACCCCGTGCCGGAGGAGGCGGATCTAGAGGAGGAGCCAGTAGAGGCCGAGTCTTAGCCGGATTTCATGGATTCCGAGGATAAGCCATCTGATAGCTCTTCCAAGTCTTCGGGATCTGACCCAGACTGGGTTCCGTAGGTTTAACCTCAGCCTTAGATAGATCGGGTTAGTACTTTTTTTATCAAAGCCCGTTCTAGTTTTAGTATCCCTGACCGTCCGGGCCACTTACCCCTTTTTGTCAGTAGTGGCCATTGACCCGCTTTTGATTTTTGGGCGTATGCTGTACATGAATATTGTATATGTTCTCCCTAGTAATGCAAGTGTATATTTTGTAACCCTGTTGTTTGTTCTACCCTTGGTCTCTTGTTTGTTTCGTGTGGGTGTTTACGTTGCTTCAGCATGTGCCATGTACTTTGTATGGTTGTTGGGTCGGCGACGCGTCCTGGGATGTCACACTCGAATCAACCTCGGTAGGGATGTGGCGCGCCGTAGAGTGCGGGGTGTGACAGTGCCTCAGGTCTAAGGATTATTTACACAAGATCAAAGCATAAATGCTTAGATATTGACCACGCTAAAAGCTTCCATGTTGCTAATCGTTCTATGCGTCTCACGTTTAGTGAACTTGTCTAGTACAAGCACCTGTGTTCTAACTCGGACATCGCAATACCTAATGACTCGTGACTCGTCATTTCCTTAAGTATACAATACTTAATGATAAAGCTAAGAACATACCAGTCTCAAGAGGATCATTAATATCCACTTAATGATCTATCAATCGAGAACAATTTAAAGATTTCGTCTAACTGTGAACTTGTCACACATATTCTTAACGTCTTAAGAATAAGTTCGGTCGCAACTCAAATTATGGAATCATTCATATATTTAAGGGATAAGTGCATTGAAAGTCCTAAAACTTGTTATCAAAGTACAATTGAGTCTTAAAACTTTCAAAAAGTGCAATTCAGTCCTAAAACTTGTCACAAAGTGCATTTGAATACTAAAACTTTTAAAAAGTGCAATTAAATCCTAAAACTTGTCAAGTTAGTCCAATTAAGTTCTTCTTTTGATTACACTTTTTAAAAGTTTTAGGACTCAATTGCACTTTCGCAATAAGTTTTAGGACTCGATTGCACTTTCATGACAAGTTTCAGGATTTGATTGCACTTTTTGAAAGTTTTAGGACTCAATTACACTTTCATGATAAGTTTTAGGACTTTTAATACACTTATCCCTACATTTAAATAATTGGACAAATGAATAAATACGTTTTTATAGGTCAATAAATAATGAAATTGATAGTATAACTTAAATCCTTAACATTGAACTATTACATAGTAACTTTAGGGCGTACATCTAACAACATACCCTTGTGAACCAACTTTGACTTTTCTTGCATGATGGTTGTAGAGATTTTAAACTCGTTGAATTCGGGCATGTTTTCGATCACAGGACCAGGAAGCTAGCAATTATATCACACCTCACGGAATAACTCAAACTACCTCTCTAATAGGGCTTAACAATGGTGTGTCCCTGTTCACATGAGAGATAGGAGTAGATACGGGCAGTACCTTATAATTTTTAATGGCAAAGAACTCTAATAAGAAGACTAACTACCAAAGTCCTTGGATTGAAGTCCATGGACATTTAATTTGATCAATGTAGTTTTTGAACTATTGGTTAATGTTCAATCTATCCCTAAACTACTTGAAAATGTTCAATTTAATTTTTTCGTTAGTTGAAGTTATTGAAATTTGATGCATGGCTTTTAGTCCCTTACCAAAAAAAAAAAAGACATGTGGAATATCCTTATTTCAAATTAAGAGAAAAAAGTCAACATGGAAATAATCATTAAAACAAATCAGTCAGGGCCACTAGCCAAAAAATAAAATAGAGGCTTCTTCTCTTTGTTTCAATGACGATGCTCTCAATCTCCGGGTGGTCCCAAATCGCTGTATCAAGACATGAAGAAGAAAAAGGTGAGCCTTACAATCTCTATTAGGTTAAGTATCAAGATTTTTTTTTCAGGGCATATATGTGGAATTAGGGTTCAAGACTCGAGCTTGCTCCAAACGGTGACTCTATCTTGTCACACAGAAGAAGTTACTCTGTGCCTGGAGTGTTGTCTCGAGCATAATGCTTCCAATGAAGACTCGGTCTGTACATGTGGGGCTTTTACAAGGATGACATGTGTTGCAGGCTTCCCATGGCTGTTATTTAGGGTTGATTAGGGCTTTTTTGAAGCTTGGTTATTCGGGGCTTTCTCGAAAAAAAATAATGCACGGCTTATCTCACTTGATCAAAGCATAGTTATGACATAAAGTGGGGATGCTTTATTTGGACATGTTATGTTATGCAATGTCCTAGAAAAGTATTAAAATAATATCGAATGTACGGTTTGTTATATTAATTTAATATGGTCCCGACTTGTTGTAGTTTTAGATCGTAGCTTTTTCATGGCTTTTCAAACACAAGTTGGTCGTATTTCAATATCAATTGGCTATTTTCACTTAATGGCCTCATCCTCGTCCACCAACAAATAGAAATATCAACACAAGGTCCATTTAAAAGAAACCGGGCTTGGCCGGGCCCTATGACCTAAAAGAAAACTACGTTGCCCAAGTCTCACAACCGGTTGAAATTGTTTGGGTTAGGCCCATCCGGAAGTTGCGAAAACCATTCAGCATCACAAATTAAGGGCAAAAAACAGCAGGAAACGAGAGTTTGGAATATAAACAATGTCAATTGAAATAATTATACCTCAACCAAAATATACAGATGAAGTAATAGCTGACACACTACTACTTCTCATTTTCATTAGAAAAATTGTTTGCCTTAAAAATTTTTGTCTTAAACAAGATCATTAGAAAGATAAATTGTCTTTTCTTCAATAAACACGAAACTAATTCCCAATCTCCAATATTCAAATCTCCAATTCCCGACAATGACTTTAAACTCTCTCAGCCCAGCATAGCCACTGCCCATCCGTCCTCTCCACCCCATCCCGCTCTCCCATCCCCTTTCTCTCTCTAACGGTTTTCGAATAAAAATTAGTACAAGCCAAATTTAATGTGTCATTTTATTTCATTTGATATGATCATGTATAACAAATAAACTTTATCTAGCTTCTTTTCTTCTTAGATGTATATAAGATATAGCAACGGTATACTCCGAGATTGTTTTCCCCATCTTTATAGTGTTTCACTTGAAAAGTGAACTTTGTGTATCAATATGAAAACAACATTCGTCAGGGACTAGGATCATCACATTGTTGCTGCGTCACATCTCCATCTTTTACTCCTTGGTCAAACATAGAAAGGCGGTTATAGGACTTACAATTTTGCTAAGTTGATGATCATTCTAGTTTTGCTTCTCCGTGTGGTTTGGTCTCACCTGACAGCACTTATCATTCCAACTGAGTTTAGGAATACAGAAAGAAATAAATTTTGGGCTACCAAATTATTGCTCAGTAGATGTGCACAAGCTTCGATCGAAAAAATGCACTTCTTTTGTGGGCACGAATAGATATAAGGAAATTGAAAGTTCGAAATAGGTAATTGAAGTAAACCTATACTTAGAAAAAAGATCCACACAATTTATGTGAATATGAATCTTTTCCGAGCCTCAAATTACACTCGGCAATCTTTCTTTTGCCGGAACTTGCATATGGCAATCAACTAATCCAACTCTCAATCACATATCTTGTTTCGAGATTGAGCAATGTGCAAGAATTCGACTAGCTGGAAAACCAAAAAAATAAAGATAAAGCAATTATATCACAATGATATGAACTCAACATCTTGCATAAGCTCTGCTTATATTGGTGCTTATCATTTTTTTCTTCAGGTTTTCACCGTCTACGGGTTTGTCTTAATAGCTCATTTCAGCATTTAACAGCGACACTTAATGCAAGCATGATCACTCCACTAGCAATTTTTTAAACTTTTCTTTCTTGTGAAAATCTTGTTAAACTAATTTATTTTATGGACGTTTATGTAAGTTCTATTTGCCAGACGACCACGGGGGATACTTCATGGACCAACAAACAGCATTTGTCATCTTTGTGCTTAAATAGTTAAAATATACTCCTCATACATGTTTGGCCGGCTTTATCTCCACTCTCCTTGTACGACTAAATCCACCTCATTTACACTAGAAAGACAAGATAACCTCCAATCATTCAATTTCAAAGTGATGGCCCCATTTCTTCTTTTTTCTATTTCTTCCTATTTCTATATATACGATCTAGCTGCATATTTAAGTATTTTTTTTGCTCTAACCATAATTGAGAATTTAACATGTTTTACTTTAGTGTATTGAAGAATTTATTTAGTGTATTCTTATATATTCCTATAACGTTTTACATGCTCTGTGTAAAAGTATCTCATCAATAGTAAAAAAAGAAGACAAATTCTTTGATTTAGTGAAAAACTTAAAAGTGTCTTTTTCATCATTGCTCTTATAAGAATTTATATATTCCTTTTCTCTCTTATCTCAAAAGCTCACTTTGTTGATGATATTTTTTATTTTTTTAATTTCATTGGTCTAAAATATATATATCAAGTCTCTTTACTAACTATATTAAAAAAAATTAACTTTTTTCCTTAATGCCGGTGAGATATTTTTTCACAAGCATGTAAGATGTTATAAAAATATCTAGGAATATACTAAAAATATGATGCACGACAAGACATCTTGATAGCTTTTCATAATATTTATTTTTGTAAATCCAAAATAATAAGATTTCAATGGCATTTTAAAAAATTTTCTCATTTTGTGCAATGTTTTTACTTAATTAAAATTTCATCTTTAAAGTTTCCCGTTGGAGAATGTCATTGTAATTTTATTTTGGAAAATATTTTTTTAAAAATTACTTTATTGGATCATCCCATTGTCTGATAAGGCATGAATTTATAAATAAATTATTGTGCCAAAAAATTGTCTATGTTAAATTATTTCTAGGTTCTACTCAACGATTTATCCATAAATTTGATCGATAACGTAGAAATGAACTGGGTTGTTTGGAGATTTCTCTTTTCGGCAAAACTAATTATAATGGAAGTAAAATCTAACGATATATACATGGGAAGTTTATCTTTTTGGTAAGTAAATCCTACGTAGAATCAGAAAAAATAAACAAAAAGGGGAAAGTAGTTAAATTTGGGGCAACAACTTTAAATTGCCTGTGAATGATGGAGGGGAATTTTATCTTTTTGGTAGAGGTGGATTTAGTCATATATCGAATGGAAACAACGTAGCTCATCTTGCCAAATGAAGCCGTCTTCGCAAATGAAGCCACCTTGTTCCCCTTAAATTGATTGGTCCACCATCCCTCTACATTCGTATTTCAAAAGAAAAACAAAGGTTGCAAATATGAACTCGTCCATTAGACTTTTTGTGGTATTCATGCTCATTCACGGCCTCCTACAAGCTTGCGACGGAGCTATATGCGTCATTGAAGAAACCTTTGTTGAAATTTACAACAGCTTACCCGGAGGAGTAACGCTCACCATTCATTGCAAATCCAAGGATAACGATCTCGGCGTTCATCAGATCCCTCCTGGTGGCATGTGGCGATTTCGTTTCTATTCTAGTTTTTTCTGTAATACCCTCTTCTTTTGCGGCATCCAATGGCCCGGTCAATTTCACTATTTTGATATATATGTTGAAAGAAGAGATCTTCCTCGATGTAAATTGTGTAAGTGGTTTGTACAGCCTACCGGTCCGTGTCTTTTGGATCACGAATGTGAAAAATGGAACTCCTAAAATTTCCTAGGGAAATTTGTGGCTATACCAGTTTGTACCAATATGATATTTTGCTAAGAATAAGATACTGCAAGCTCCTCCTTTGGATGAAATTAAAATAGTTGATGGATATCTTTTCACTATATTGATGTGTGAAGATGCCTTTTGTGCCTTCAATTGTTAAAACTAGTGAACGCTTAACAAGCATTAACAAGAAACTAAGAATGCTGCAGGTAACAACACGTTGCTACTAGATGGTAACCAAGGGATATGGGACATGATACACTAAGGTCAGTTTACAATTATTACAGCTTGCTTTAACTACCGCCATTTTTGGTTGCTGAATGAGGATTTTTTATAGAAAAAAATGACAAAAGGAATTTACATTATCAAAGTTGTCTAAAGTAGGAGATTTAAGTAAACCTATTGAGAAAAGAAAGGACCGAAAATTATTTTGCACGTGTGATGGACGAGAGCCCAAGTAAGACTGGCCCAATAATTTCTTATGTGGACTAGGGTTTAGTAGATTGAGTCAATTACGATCATGCATCGTATAGGATCTAACTGGGTCGATGTGTGAAATCCACATAATCAATGGTTGGGATGAATCCGGAGCACGAGTCTCGGATCTAGACAATACTAGCTGTTCTACAGGATTTTTTAACACGATGTCTCAATCGGATGGTTAAGCTCATCATGATCATACACTTTATGAAATTCATGTGGACCACACACATTGTACCCACAAAACGAATGGCTGCGATTGACCTCTACTTGCCATGGTGGGGCGAGCTCGACCTTACCTAGATCTGGTGAGGTCATCGTCCTCGCCATGGCCAACCATGCCCATGTCGGCGAGGGCGAGCCTGACTAGTGGTTGGCGTGGTAAGAAGGAAAGAAAAAGGGAAAAATTTAAATAATTAAAAATTGCTACATCAATGTCAGCCTGACGGCAAACATCCACGTCAGCATCGACAGTCAAAATTAGCCAGATAGTCTGAATTGACACAAATGCAAAAGGTTTAGAATTGAATTTGCCAAAAAAAAATATTTAGAACTGAATTAGCACAATCACAATAGATTTAGAACTATTTTGTTAATTTTCCCTTTCTTGCATGATGGATGCAGAAATTATAAACTCATTGAATTCCGGCATGCTTCCGATCACAAGACAAGGAAGCTAGCAAGAAGAAGAATAATGGGTCAATAGAGATAGCCACCAAGTAAGAAATGACAAAAAAAATTGTTCCACCGCTGGACAACTTGAGGATTCATTCTATGCGAAGAAGCTAATGTGTTCCACCGCCGGACAACTTGAGGATTCATTCTATGCGAAAATGGAGACGGAACTGAGGATGTGTTTCTTTTAGGTAGATCATAAGTTTCAAACTCATCACCTTGTAGGTTGTTCTATTTTTTTAAACTGTTTATCGCCTCATGGTCAAGAAATTGTAATTACCCTCCCTTGTTGGCCGAGATTGGGAATGAATCGAAATTATCCTCCCAATCTAAATGCTTTCATGTTGAATCCACATATATAGCTGCATAAACCAATAGTAGATGGCATAAACTAAAACTCAATTGCTTATGTCAACATTCCTACAGTCATACTTTGGAAGATAAATTTATGAGAATTATCTCGGTCATTATTATGCTAAAAAATCATGTCGGCCAAGATTAAATCCCAATGAGTACAAATCAAATGACACAATCGCACAATGCTGGCATATAAACATCAAAATGACAAATTACTCCATTCCGAAAAAAAAAAGACAAATTACTCCATGTACATATCTGTAAAGTGAAGAATATCTAAATTAACATGACAGTAAGAACTGTATGGACTCCACTACATATCAACAGATTTTTTCAAGCCATTTGAACTTGATGATGCTAGCAAGTCAGTGGGAGTATAAGCAACTGAGAGGTACCTTTTGAACAGACAATAAGAAGAACAATAATGGGTCTATAAAGACAGCCACCAAGCAAGAAATGACAAAAACTTTGTTCCGCGGCTGGACAATGATAAAGATTAAGGAATGGATCTGTAAATGCAAAATGATTGTAGTTGAGAAATAATAATGAAGAAAAGAGAATAATGAAATTTTATGTATATTTCGATGTATATATTAATCAATAATACATCAGCCTATTTATAGGCTTTATTAGATAACTATTCTAAGATAATATTTCAATCAAGATATATACAATCAAAGGGAGATAAACATACGATCGTGCAACGTTCGTGCAACATTCTTGCAATTTTGAGACATACGGATGATTAATAGAATTATCATAATATCTATAACAATGGAAGAGATTCCCCAATTAACATGACGGTAAGAACTGTGTGGACTCCACTACCAATCAACAGATTTTTTCAAGCCATTTGAACTTGAGAATGCTAGCAAGCAGCAGGAGTGTAAGCAATTGAGATGCACCTTTTGAACAGCCAACAAGAAGAACAATAATGAGTCTATAAAGACAAGCCACCAAGCAAGAAATTATTGGGATTTTAGTATCCAAAATCCATAAATTGTGAATGAGAAGTGTGGATTGAAATAGTCTTACATTGGATAGAAGTTATGATGGGAGATGATTTATTTAGTTGAGCCTCTTAAATGGAATTGGGCCCCAACAGGTACCCCACTTTTGTGGAAGGGAGAGAACCTACGCCAAGCTAGGTTGTCCCTCCGCACGTGTGCCGCCGCCGCCCTAGAAATTATTTATTTATTTATTTTAGACAAACAAACATGTCTATTCGTGAGGTTCAATTCTTCCAAACGAAAATCGCTTCAGTTCAAGCGAGCATTCATTGCTCGCGACTGTTCACTAACCGAACGAAAACCACTTTGGTTCAAGCAACTCTTCATTTTCACCATCTATAACCGAACTGTTCTATTCGGTCTCGTGACTCTTCATGACATTTTTATTCCCTCAAGACTTTTTTCCCGATGCACTCTAGACATTTTCATTTTTTTTCCGCACGGCATTCTGCTACATGTTCTTCATCATTATCATTTGTGCGATTATTCTGCGAAGTTGCGTTCGAACATTTCCTTTGAAGAAGTACCGCTTCTTTGGAAAGACAATCCATTCTATCTTGGGAGACAATTGTTTAACAACCTTAGATACCAGTAGAAGGGACAAATTGTCTTAAGGGCACAACGTGAATTCATTGGGCTCGGATCATTCGTCGACATTCGGATTACTCGTCAGAACGTGATTTCAGATTTGTCGAACAACTTTGTTTTGCATATATAAGTACTATTATGTGCCACAATCTTAAGACAATTTGTATCGTGTTTGTATAATTGCATTTCTCAATCATTTCTATCTTCGTGTCAGAAATGGCTACAACATCAATGACGCCTATTGCGTCTATTCCGACTCATGGAGAGAAGCTAGAAAAGTTCAATGGGGCTGACTTCAAGGGATGGCAACAGAAGATGTTGTTCTATCTCACCACTTTAAACTTGGCAAGGTTCCTCATGGAGGATGCTCCGAAGTTGGATGAAGGAGAAACAAACAAGGAAAAGGTTATTGCTGTAAATGCATGGAAGCATTCTGACTTCCTGTGTCACAACTATATCCTCAATGGTATGGACAATTCCCGCTACAACGTTTATAGTCCGCTGAAAATGGCTAAAGAGTTGTGGGAAAGTTTAGATAAGAAATACAAAACGGAAAATGTTGGGTTGAAGAAATTCATCATCGGCAAATTTCTGGACTTCAAGATGGTGGATTCTAAAATCGTCTTAAGTCAAGTTCAAGAACTTCAAGTGATCATGCATGACATTCATGCCGAAGGTATGATGATTAGTGAATCATTTCAAGTGGCTGCTTTCATTGAAAAGTTACCATCGTCTTAGAAAAATTTCAAGAATTATCTCAAACACAAGAGAAAGGAATTATCACTTGAAGACTTAATTGTTCGATTGAGAATAGAGGAAGACAATAGGAATTCCGAGAAGAAAGTTGGCAGCAATCTAGCGGTCTCAAGGGCTAACGTTTTTGAAGAAAGATCAAAAACCAACAAGAAGAGAAAAAAACTATGGATAGGGATCCACTCAAGGCCTGAAAAAATTCATTGGCAATTGCTACAATTATGGAAAGTCTGGACATCGTGCCAAAGACTGTAGAGCCAAGAAAAGAAAGATGACTCAAGCGAATGTGGTGGAACAAATTTCCAATGGTGTTAATAATATCAATCTTACAGCTATAATATCCAAGTGCAATATAGTGGAAAACCCCAAAGAAGGATGGATTAATACTAGAGCAACTCGTCATATATACGCCAATAAATCTATGTTCTCATCATACACGCCTATGAAGGGTGATGAAAAACTCTACATGGGTAATTCATCAACCTCTAAGGTTGAAGGTGTTGAAAAGGTTGCTTTGAAGATGATATCTAGGAAAGTTGTAACATTAAATAATGTGCTACATGCGCCAAACATACACAAGAATTTAGTATCCGGATCTCTTCTTAGCAAGAATGGTTTCAAGTTGGTGTTTGTATCTGATAAGTTTGTACTCTCCAAAAATGAGATGTATGTAGGAAAGGGTTACCTTAGTTATGATCTATTCAAGTTGAATGTAATGACTATTATACCCAATGATGTTATGAATAAAGTTGTTTCTACTTATGTGCTTTAGTCTCCTAATTTATGGCATGCTAGACTAGGACATGTTAATTATAAGTCAATAAAGAAATTAATGAACATGGGGTTATTGCCAAAATTCAACTGTCCAAGTGGAAAATGCCAAGTGTGTGTTGAATCAAAATTTTCTAAGCCTCATTTTCATTCTATAGATAATAGAGTCACAGAACCTTTAGATTTAATACACACAAACATTTGTGATTTGAAAGCAATACCATCAAGAGGTGGTAAGAAGTATTTTATAACACTTATAAATGACTGCTCGAGGTATTATTATTTTTATTTGATTAATAACAAAGATGAGGCTATGAATGCTTTTAGAACTTATAAGTCCGAAGTTGAAACTTAGTTAAATAAGAAAATTAAGCTAATAAGAAGTGACAGAGGAGGTGAATATGCTTTCCTTTTGAAGAAATTTGTTCTGAGTTTGGTATTATTCACCAAACTACTCCTCCTTATGCGCCACAAGATAATGGAGTGGCAGAAAGGAAAAAACGGTCTTTAAAGGAAATAATGAATACATTGTTGAATAGTTTTGGTTTGCCACAAAATTTGTGGGGGGAAGCTATTTTGACGGCGAATTTTATTTTGAATAGAGTACCCCACAAAAAGACACAATAAACTCCCTATGAGAAGTAGAAAGGTAGAACGTCTAATTTGAAATATCTCAAAGTGTGGGGATGCTTAGCTAAGGTTGCGATTCCTAAACCTAAAAAGGTTAAAATATGACCGAAAACCATTAATTGTGTCTTTATTGGATATGCTATTAATAATAATGTATATCGATTTCTTGTTCATAAGTCTGAGGTCACCGATATACATGTTAATACGATCATTGAGTTAAGGGACGTTTCGTTCTTTAAAAATATATTTCCGTATAACATAGTAGATAAGCCAATTAACAATGATAAGAGGTCTCGAGATACTACGTCTAAAAGCGATCCTATAGAGGATAAACCTATACATAGTAAAAAACAAAGAACTTCTAAGTCCTTTGGAAATGATTTTCTAACATATTTGTTAGAGAATGAGCCTCGGACCTTTAAAGAGGCTGTGACATCCCCAGAAGCCCCGTTCTGAAAGAAGCTATCAATAGTAAAGTTGAATCCATCCTGTCAAACCATACATGGGAATTGGTTGACCTTTCTCCTAATAATAAACCACTACAATGTAAGTGAATTTTCAAGAGGAAAATAAAAACGGATGATACTATTGACAAGTATAAAGCTAGGCATGTGATAAAAGGATACAAGTAACGAGAAAGCCCTGATTATTTTGATATTTATTCACCTATTACTAGAATTACATCTATAAGGATGTTAATTGCCATAGCAGCAGTGTATAGGTTTGAAATCTATCAAATGGATGTTAAAACAGTTTTCTTAATAGGAGATTTGGAAGAAGAAATATATTTAGAACAACTCGAAGGGTTCATTGTTCCAGGACAAGAGAAGAAAGTATGTCAGCTTATTAAGTCACTCTATGGATTGAAACAAGCACCAAAATAATGGTATGCTAAATTCGACCAAGTCATGTTGTCGAATAGTTTTAAGATTAATGAGTGTGATAAATGTGTATATATTAAGAACACTCATAATGGTTTTACTATTTTGTGCTTGTATATAGATGACATGCTTATGATGGATAGCGATAGTGAAGTTGTTAATACGACCAAATGAATACTCACAAGTAAATTTGATATGAAAGATATGGGGGTTGCAGGTGTTATTTTAGGAATTAAAATTCATAAGATATCTGGAGGATTAGTTTTATCATAGTCTCATTATATTGAGACGATTCTTCAAAAGTGTAAGAATCTAGACATTGTACCAATAAAGACTCTGATAGATGTTAGTTTACATCTTTCAAAGAATACTAGTGAAAGCAAAACTCAAAATGAGTATACTAGTATACTAGGCAGTCTAATGTATGTCATGAACTGTACTAAGCCAGACATAGCTTGTGTTGTAAGCAAGCTAAGTTGTTTTACAATTAGTCCAAATAAAAATCATTGGAAAGCTATGAAACGTGTATTGGGCTATTTGAAGCACACTCAAAATTATGATTTGTACTACACAAAGTATCCAATGGTACTTGAAGAATACTGTGATGCAAATTGGATAACCGGCACAAGAGATACAAAATCCACAAGTGGGTATGTGTTGATACTTGGTGGGGAAGCAGTGTCTTGGAAGTAATCCAAACAAACTTGTATTGCAAGGTCTACTATGGAAGCAAAATTTATTGCTTTGGATAATGCCGGTGAAGATGCTGAGTGGCTTCGAAATTTCTTAGAAGACATTCTTAATTGGTCTAAACGAATGCCAGCTATGTGTATTCATTGTGATAGTCAAGCGGCAATAGGCAAGGCAAGAAATGTCATGTATAATGGAAAGTCTCGACATATACGTGGAAAACACGATACTGTAAGACAACTACTCTCTAGTGGAATTATCACGATTGACTATGTGAAGTCAAAAGATAATGTTGCAGACCCATTAACAAAAAGCCTAACTAGAGAGTTGGTTGTAAAAACATCAAGGGAAATGGGTTTAAGGCCTATAAAATAAGTCATTATAGCGGAAATCCTACCTAGTTGACTGGAGATCCCAAGATCTAGGTTCAAAGGGATCACCAAGTTATGCAGACGGAGTAGTGTACTGTCAACTCTTACTCATCCCCGTATAGAGACAGTAATAACAAATGGAGGTTAAGTGTAAGCTTTTAATGATTTTGATTCGGGTATGTGATATACCACACAATCAAAATCATATATGTGAATGTGAAGTAAGAGCCGCTTCTATGAAGAATTTGAAAGGCCAAATTCTTCAAAGCACTCATGAAACCAGGCGGTATTCATGGCCAAAATGAACACAACAGTGAGAACCAACTTTATTTAAGAGATAATTGTGTGATTTATATTGTCTTGACTTACAACAAAGGTCGACAGTTCAAAGACATCAAGTCTACTGATTGACCGAGTAAGTCCGATAGGTCTCACTCAGGAAAGTTCAAAGCCTCAGACAACTTATCCCAATGCAATGTTCTCTTATGGAATAATCGCACATTGCATCTCATGCATACACGAAAAGTCATGATATCTGAACTTCTCATTCATGTGGGAAATTGTTCAGATTTTAGTATCAAAAATCTATAAATTGTGAATGAAAAGTATAGATGGAAATAGTCCCACATTGAATAGAAGTTGTGATGGAAGATGGTTTATTTAATTGAGCCTCTCAAATGGGTTTGGACCTCAAGGGGTACTCCACTTTTGTGGAAGGGAGAGGACCTACGCTAAGCTAGGTCGGTCGCCCCGCACGCGCAACACCACCGCCCTAGAAATTATTTATTTGTTTATTTTGGACAAACAAATATGTCTATTCGTGAGGTTTGGTTCGCCTAAACGAAAACCGCTTTGGTTCAAGTGAGCATTCATTGCTAGCAATTGTTCATGAACCGAACGAAAACCACTTCGGTTCAAGTGATTCTTCATTTTCGCCATCTATAACTGAACAGTTCTATTCAGTCTTGTGACTCTTCATGGCATTTTTATTCCCACGAGACTTTTTTGCCAATGCACTCTAGACATTTTCATTTTTTTTCCGCATGGCATTCTACTGCATTTTCTTCATCATTGTCATTTGTGCGATTATTCGGCGAAGTTGATTTTGAATATTTCCTTTGAAGAAGTACCGCTTCTTTGGAAAGGTAATCTATTCTATCCTAGGAGATAATTGTTTAACAACCTTGGGTACCGGTAGAGGGGACAAATTGTCTTAAGGACACAACATGAATTCGTTGGACTCGAATCATTTGTCGACATTCGAATTACTCGTCAGAACGTAATTTCATGTTTGTCAAACAACTTTGTTTTGCATATACAAACACTATTACGTGCCACAGAAATGACAGAATTTGTTCCACTGATGGACAACTTGAGCATGAGGATTCACAACGCAAGGAATGTGGGCATTCATGTAAGAGAACAACCTCCTTGCCGATCCTTTGGCATCACCATAAAGAGCATTGTGAAGCTACAAGTAAAAGTAAAGCAGAAAATCTTCTTTTTATTTTTTACTTTGAATAAGTAAGTATTTCCTACTTTAAAAAGGCCTAAGATGAATCATTGTAATTTATTCATAAAAGCAAGATGATTCTTGTCCTCCACCGGCTTCTATAACAACGATTAATTTGTATTTTTTTAGCAATTGATAATGACATATTGTAATTATCACAAGAAGTCATTAAAGAACGAGTATTTGCTGCATATAGATTAGTTGATGAAGTTGGTATGTTAGATAATGTAATAGATTATAAGTGGGAATTGAAATAAGTACAGTGTGTTTAATGCCCAATAAGAATCTGTCAAATTACTTAATATATCAATTTTGCAAAATCAATCTATATATTTGTAAAATGATAAGACATATTCGGGCAACAATAAACAATCATGATTTCTTTACTAATAATGCAAATATAACAAATCACATCCTAATAATGTTGGGGCCTTAAATGATCCGCTGGGAGACCAATCCTCAGGTCTAATTAATCATAATCACGTATATTTTATCGCATATATATTGTCATAATATATAAGAATTCAAAAAATTTAGGATGAACAGGGTAGTTTTAATCTCATTTGTCCGATCACCAATGCCTTTATGATGAATACATCACTGGGATTTGCTGAAAATCTAGATGGCGGCAATATTCAGCAGTGCAGGGCATTATGGTAGAGAAGACATTTGGGTTTTGCAGTATTTATTAATTGGTTGGCAATGGCCCGAAAAATCGTACCTATGATTAAATTTGTACACTTACTAAACATGACAATCCATCCTCTCTAGTGGCAAATCGCGATAGAAAATTAACTAAACAAGGATATTTGATAGAGGAACAATTCGTCCTCTCAAGTGTGATTATAAAAATCAAATATCCAAAAAAATATCCCCCAATAACGAAACCCTAAACACCCTTTTATATGGTGTTAAACCTAATTACAATAGGAAACACGAAAATTACGAAAACGCCATTAAAATAACAATTAAAAAAACAAAAACTGCCTAAAACCCAAAAAGCCTGAAAATCCATCTAAACGATGTTGATCAGCGGCCCGTTTCCATACAGCCGATCAAATTTCAGCCCATTCCAAGTTCGCCAATCTAAGTGCATCATCCTCCTTTGCTAGGAAAAAAAAATTTGCCCTCGAATTTGCTTCATCTTCATCTTCATTGATATCAATCTCCTCAAGTTCTTCCTCATCTACATGGTAAGGTGACAAATCCGCGACATTAAAAGTCCCTGATACATTGTACTCACCCAGCAGCTCGATCTTATAAATGTTGTCATTAATTCGCTCAAGAACTCCGAATGGTCCATCAGCTATAGGTTGCAATTTGTCAAACCTGCTAGCTGGAAAACGCTCTTTCCTAAGGTGAATCCACACTAGATCACCCTCTTTGAAAACGACTCTTTTCTTGCGCCTGTCCACTCGCTGCTTATACTTCATGTTTTGCTTGTTAATCTGATTATAAACATGTGAATGCAGCTCTTTGATCTACTTGGCATGCTCATCTACGTCTAAACTGAACTGCTTGTGAACTAGCAATAGTGTGAGATCTAGAGGAGTAATTGGATTACGCCCATAGACTATATCAAAAGGACTCTTGCCTGTAGTTCGATTCTGTAACCTATTGTAGGCAAATTCAGCCTGAGGTAATACCAAGTCCCATTGCCGCAAACTATCTCCAACTAAACTTCGCAGCAGGTTCCCTAAGCTTCGATTGACAACCTCGATTTCCCCATCAGTTTAGGGGTGGTGAGAGGAACTAAACTACAATCTCGTTTCCATGTGCCTTTAAAGAGTGCGCCAAAAGTAACTCACAAACTTCACATCACGATATGAAGTTATGGACTTAGGAACCCCATGTAACTTAACAATCTCCTACAAAAACAATCAAGTAACCTGTGAAGCATCAAAGGTCTTGTTACAGAGAATAAAGTGAGCCATCTTCGAAAATCTATCGACAACCACCATTATTGAATCCTTATTCGGCTGTGTTCTTGGCAATCCCAAGACGAAATCAAGGCTGAGATCCTCCCATGGAGTATCGGGAACAGGTAGAGGCATATATAAACCAGCATTGGTACATTTAGTTTTTGCCACATGACATACTCTACACCTCTCTACAAACTAAATCACGTTACACTCTATTTGGGGCCAATAAAAGTGCTCACATAGCAAGGCCATCATCTTATCCACTCCAAAATGCCCAGCTAGACCTCCTACATGACTCTCAGTAATAATGGATTCCCTCAAAGAACACCGAGGGATACACAGTCTATTGCCTTTGAAAAGAAAACCCTCCACAACAAGAAACTGTTGAAAGGGCCTTGTTTTGCACTTCCTCCAAATATCCCCAAAAGAAGGATCATCAACATACAAATCCTTAAAATAATCAAAGCCCAAAACTCTCATATGCATCGTAAATAGCAGAGAATGTCTTCTGCTCAATGCATCTGCTACTTTATTCAGCGCTCATGCCATATGTTCAATGGCAAAACTGAAAACCTAAAGAAACTCCACCCACTTTACATGCCTAGCATTCAGCTTGTGCTGCCCATTAATATACTTCAAGGCTTCATAATTAGAATACAAAATAAATTCTTTCGAGATAAAGTAGTGCCTCCAATGCTCCAAGCTCCTCACTATGGCGTAAAACTTCTTGTCATAAGTCGAATATCTTCTCTTCACTTCATTCAACTTCTCACTGTAGAATACCACAGGTTTATTTTTCTGGTTCAGGACACCCCCAATACCAACGCTCGAGGCATCACAATTGACCTAAAAAACCTCACCAAAATTTGGAAGCACTAAAACTGGGGCTTTAGTCACCCTTTTCTTCAACAACTGAAACGCAGCACTTGCCTCTTTGGTCCACACAAATCTGCCTCCCTTCAGACAATCCGTAAGAGGTGAAATAATAGTGCTGAAATTCCAAATAAACCTCCTATAAAAGGACGCTAGCCCATGAAAGCTGCGTACCTCATGAATATTCTTTGGAACCTCCCAATTCGGAATGGCTGTGATCTTAACTGAATCCATCTGAATGCTTTCTTTCGACACAATATAACCCAAAAAGGTCATATGATCCGTTAAAAAGTGACACTACTTAGTGTTGGCATACAATTTTTGCTCCCTCAAGGTCTCAAATACTCTTCTCAAGTTTTGCAAGTGTTGCTCAATCGAAGCACTAAAAACCAAAATATTATCGAAATAAACGACAATAAATTGGCCAATAAAAGGACGAAAAACCTAATTCATCAGCCTCATAAAAGTGCTCGGCACATTAGACAACCTGAAAGGCATCACCGTCCACTCATACATACCATCTCTAGTCTTAAATGCCATCTTCCACTCATCTCCTGGTTGCATCCTAATCTAATGATAACCTCTCCTCAAGTTTATCTTCGAAAAGATAGTCGCCCCATGTATATGATCAATCAAATCATCAAATTGTAGGATAGGAAATCAATATTTGATTGTGATTTTGTTGATAGCTCTACTATCTATCCACATCTTCCACGAACCATCTTTCTTAGGAACCAACAAGGCGAGCACTGCACAGGGACTCATGCTCTCTCAGATTACGCCTATCTCTAACAGCTCCTGCACTTATCTCTGCAGCTCCTTATGTTCCGTAGGACTCATTTTGTAAGCTGCCTTATGGGAAATAACAGCTTCCAGAATGAAATCAATACAATGTTGGATGTCTCTCATGGGTTGCAACCTAGATGGCATCTCTTCTGGTACGACATCAGCAAACTCCTCAAGCAAGAACAGAACTTAGGTAGGAATTTTGGAACTATCAGAATTCCACTCCGTTATCACGATAGCAAAAAGCTCAGGGGCATTCACCGTCTCTTCTTGAAATTCTGACCAGGACAACAAATTATTCTTCACATTTTTTCTCAAATCTAAAGGACCTAGGGTAATGGTTCAGCCACCCTTCTTGAATGTGTAGGTATTTCTGAAGCCGTCATGCTGTGTCTTTCTATCAAACTACCACAACCTCCCTAATAGAATATGGCAAGCATCCATTGAGACCACATCACACCATATCTCATCAATGTAATTTTTTCCAATCGAAAATTGCACAAGACACCTCTTGTTCACCTTCGCTTCGTTCCCTTTCCTAAGCCACGACAGCTTGTATGGTTGAGGATGATCTTCCGTTTTCAGCCCCAACTTCTCCACCATAATAGTGGACACCACATTCTCGCAACTCCCCCCATCTATTATCATGCTGCATACTTTTCCTTCACTAGTGCACTTAGTATGAAAAATATTATGTCTAAGCCACGATTTATTGTCTGCCACAGCAACATTTAAGACTCTTCTAATGACTAGGGACTCACCAGAATCAGCATAGATAATCCCTTCTTGTTCTACATCTGCATCCTCTTGTTCGCCTTCAGATTCATCATAGACTGGACCTTCATCAAAGACTATATTATCAACAAGCGTCACTATCTGTCCGTTCGAACAATTAACAACAAAATGCCTGAGTCCCTGACACTTGAAACGTCGCTTGGCTGCAGCTTCTCCCCTGCTAGTTCCATCACTACTCTGCCCCTCCTTGGATGTAGGTTTAGAACTCACACCTTTAATTGCGACTGGTGTCAAATTGGCTGTAGATGTTTCCGCTTTTCCTTGGGATTCTTTACCCGATCATCAATTCTGAAATTTGGAACTGCTGTCCTTCCTTTTGCACTGACCTTCCACCTTCAAGGCTAACCTGCACACATCCTCATAGGTCCAATACTGCTGTAATTAGACAACATTAGAAATTTCATATAGCAACCCCGCCAAATATCGAGCAATTGTTTGCTCATCTTCCTCAGCCACATCACAATGCATCCACAATCAATCAAACTCCTCAGTATACTGTTCGACTATTAAATCTCGCTATTTAATGTTGTGATACTCAATAAATGCCTTATGCCTCTAATGAGTAGGTAAAAATTTATTTTGCAACAATTTCTTCATCTTATCCCAGCGATTCATTTTTTATTTCCCCTCTCTAGCACATTGCCTTTCACATGCTCCCACCATACCGAGGCAAGTGTTCATAGTCCAATAGCCACTAATTTAACTTTCTGCTCTTCAGTCAGATCCTTAATATCAAAGATCCTCTCTACAGTATGTAACCAGCCAATAAACTCATCAGGATGAGCCTTAACATGGAACTCAGGAATCTCGACCTTCATCTCAAAATTATGAGAAAAGGGCTGATTTCTAGGTTGTACTTCTCGATTCCGTTCCTGGTTCAGAACCCTGAAAAGGTTGACGTCCTCCCCTTCATCATCGGATGGATCCCCAGATTTTGCTCCTTCTTCGAATTGAACGTCCAACCTCGCATCCGCAAGTTGTCGCTCCAAATCCTGGATTCGTCTTTTTTGTTATTCAATTTCTATGTCTCACAGATCTCTTAGACGCAGTTGTTCGTCCACTTCAGGAATGACTTTACGACCCCAGCCACCATGAGTCCGCCGTCCACAACTAACGCAATTCTATTCAACCATTGATTCAAGCAACCTTTGCTTTGATACTAATTGGTGGCGAATCGCGATAGAAAATTGACTAAACAGGAATATTCGATAGAGGAACAATTCGTCCTCTCAAGTGTGATTATAAAAATCAAATATCCAAAAAAAATATCCCCCAATAATGAAACCCTAAACACCCTTTTATACGGTGTTAAACCTAATTACAATAGGAAATACGAAAATTACGAAAACACCATTAAAATAACATTAAAAATAATGACAATTGCCTAAAACCCAAAAAGTCTAAAAACCCATCTAAACGGCGTTTGATCGTAGCAAAGCTGTGAGTATTGATCAGCGGCCCATTTTCATACAGCCGATGAAATTTTAGCCCATTCCAAGTTCGTCAATCTAAATGCATCACTCTATCTGTCTCTCATTTTGCCTCAAAACTCACCAATTGTCTCTCTAACATATAGGATCTTTCTTTTTGATAATTATGATTAGGACATTGTACAAGTGACAGGGTCGGTCAAAACTTATTCTTCTTCATGTAAACTTGAAAGGAAGACGTGTGCATTCAAATTGTCTTCTAGGAAGTTGTGCACGTGTCTTGATCATAACCCAAATGCAAAAAGAAAAATTTCAACCGACAGTGCATGCATAAATGTCCCATGTAATTATATCATTTATGTATTAGTAGATGAACATTTCCTTCCAATGATTGCTTTTGTAAAAATCAGTGTACACTAACTGTATTTTCAATTAAAAATCAAATTCCCACCTCTCCTTCTCCACAAGTGTCCTATTTAAACCTATGCTCAACCCATCAATCCCAACCAGCTAGATTGAGGCCAATTAGGAGGACTGACATATAAGCATGTATTGTTCATGTCCTCTTCTTCTCCACTCTTTCTTGGAATACAGTTGGGAGGCATTTCTCGAAAGTTCTACATGCAGGCTTGGTTCGTGATGCACAACTTAAGAAAACTTGGCAACCCATAAGTGATTGGTCAAGGGTATTATGAATCCGTCTTGACAGTTTAAGGGACGTTCTTAGAAAGCGCGCACTAAAAGATTAAATCAACATAAGCAACAATTTATTCCTCATAATCACATAAGACATACCCTTGTGAGCCAAGCCTGACTTTTCTTGCATGATGGTTGCAGAGATTTTAAACTCGTTGAATTTGGGCATGTTTCCGGTCACAAGACAAGGAAGCTAGCAATTTTATCGCATCTCACGGAATGACTCGAGCTACCTCTCTAATAGGGCTTAACAATGGTGTGTCCCTATTCACGTGAGAGATCAGCATAGATATGGGGAGTACCTTATAATTTTTAATAGCAAAGAACTCGAATAAGAAGATTAACTACCAAAGTCTTTGGATAAAAGTCTATGGACATTTAGTTTGATCAATGTAGTTCCTGAACTATTGGTTAATGTTCAATCTAGTCCCTAGACTACTTGAAAATATTCAATTTAGTCTTTCCTTTAGTTAAAGTTAACAAAATTTGTTGCATGGCTTTTAGTCCCTTTAAGTAAAAATTAAAAAGAGACACGTGGAATATCCACATAAGTTATTTATTTCAAATTAAGAGAAAAAAGTCAACATGGAAATAATTATTAAAACAAATCAGTTAGGGTCGCTGACCAAAAAATAATATAGAGGCTTCTTCTCTCTCTTTCGATGACGATGCTCTGAATCTCCGGCTGGTCCCAAAGCATTGTATCAAGACACGGAGAAGAAAAAGGTCAGCCTTACAATCTCTATTAGGTGTAAGAATTAAGATTTTTTTTTCAGGCATATATGTGGAATTAGGGTTCAAGACTCGAGCTTGCTCCAAACAGTGACTCTATCTTGTCACATAGAAGAAGTTACTCTGTGCCCGAAGTGTTGCCTCGGGCGTAATGCTTCCAATGAAGACTCGGGTCTGTACACGTGGGGGTTCTACAAGGACGACGTGTGTTGCAGGCTCCTCCATGGCTATTGTTTAGGGTTGATTAGGGCTTTCTTGAAGCTAGGCTATTCAGGGCTTTATTGAAAAAAAAATAATGCACGATTTATCTGACTTGATCAAAGCGTAGTTATAACATAAAGTGGTGATAGTTTATTTGGACATGTTGTGTTGTGCAATGCCCTATAAGAGTATTACAACAATATCGAATGCAAGGTTTGTTATATTAATTTAATATGGTCCCAACTTGCCGTAGTTTTAGGTTGTAGCTTTTTCATGGCTTTTCAAACACGAGTTCGTCTTATTTCAATATCAATTGGGTATTTTCACTTAAAGACCTCATCCTCATCCACTACCAAATAGAAATATCTGTATAAGGTCCATTTAAAAGAAACCGGGCTTGGCCGGGCCCTAAGACCTAAAAGAAAACCACGTTGCCCAAGTCTCACAACCAATAGAAATTGTTTGGGTTAGGCCCATCCGGAAGTTGCGAAAACCATTTAGCATCACAAATTAAGGGCAAAAAATAGCAAAAAACGAGAGTTTGAAATATAAATAATGTCAATTAAAATAATTGTACCTCGACCAAAATACACATATGAAGTCATAGCTGACACACTACTACTTTTCATTTTCGTTAGAAAAATTGTTTGCCTTAAAAGTTTGTGTCTTAAACAAGATCGTTAGAAAGACAAATTGCCTTTTCTTCAATAAACACGAAATTAATCCCCCAATCTATGATCTTAAAATCTCCAATTCCCGACAACGACTTTAAGCTCTCTCCGCCCACCATAACCACTGCCCATCCGTCCTCTCCACCCCCTCCCGCTCTTCCATCCCCTTTCTCTCTCTAATGGTTTTCGAATAAAAATTAGTGGCCAAATTTAATGCATGATTTTATTTCATTTGATATGATTATGTATCACAAATAAACTTTGTCTAGCTTCTTTTTCTTCTTAGATGTATATAAGATATAGGAACGGTATACTCGGAGATTACTTTCCCCATCTTTATGGTGTTTCACTTGAAAAGTGAACTTTGTGTATCAATATGAAAACAACATTCGTCAAGGGAATAGGATCATCGCATCGTTGCTGCCTCACATCTCCATCTTCTACTTCTTGGTCAAACATAGAAAGGCAGTGATAGACTTACAATTTTGCTAAGTTGGTGATCATTCTAGTTTTGCTTCTCTGTGTAGTTTGGTCTGACCACTTATCATTGCAACCGAGTTTAGGAATATAGAAAGAAAGAAATTTTGGGCTACCAAATTATTGGTCAATAGATGTGCATAAGCTTCGATTGAAAAAATGCACTTCTTTCGTGGCCACGAATAGATATAAGGAAATTTAAAGTTCGAAATAGGTAATTGAAGTAAACCTATACTTAGAAAAAAGATCCACACAATTTATGCGAATATGAATCTTTTTTGAGCCTCAAATTACACTCGACAATCTTTCTTTTGCCGGAGACTGGCAATCAACTAATCCAACTCTCGATCACGTATCTCATTTTGAGATTGAGCAATGTGCAAGAATTCGACTAGCGGGAAAAAAAAGCAGTTATATCTCAATGATATGAACTCAACATCTTGCATAAGCTCTGCTTATATTGGTGTTTATCATTTTTTTTTCTTAAGGTTTGCCCCGTCTATTGGTTTGTCCTGATAGCTCGTTTCAGTATTTAATAGCGACTCTTAATACAAGCACGTATCGTGATCATTCCACTAGCAATTTTTTAAAACTTTTCTTTCTTGTGAGAATCTTGTTAAACTAATTTATTTTATGGACGTTTATATAAGTTCTATTTGCCAGACGACCACCGGAGATACTTCATGGACCAACAAACAGCATTTGTCATCTTTGTGCTTGAATAGCTAAAACGTACTCCTCATACATGTTTGGGCGGCATTATCTCCACTCCCTGTACGACTAAATCGACCTCATTTACGCTAAAAAGACAAAATAACCCGATTCAATTTCAAAGTGATGGCCCCATTTCTTCTTTTTTCTATTTCTTCCTATTCCTATATATATATATATATATATATATATGATCTAGCTGCATATTTAAGTATTTTTTAATTTTGCTCTAACCATAATTAAGCATTTAACATATTTTATTTTATTGTATTAAGGAATTTACTTAGTGTATTCTTATATATTCCCATAACGTTTTACATGCTCCGTGTAAAAGTATCTTGCCAATAGTAAAAAAAGAAGACAAATTCTTTAATATAGTTAAAAACTTAAAAGTCTCTCTTTCATCATTGCTCTTATAAAAACTTATCTATTCCTTTTCTCTCTTATCTCAAAAGCTCACTTTCTTGATGATATTTTTTATTGTTTAATTTCATTAGTCTAATGTGTGTGTGTATATGTCACGCCCCGAATCACAACGGGCTCGCAACACCCCTTCGACGGCCATATCAAACACAATATCCTAGGACACGTCGACCTATACGAAACACACAGACGTACGCAAGCAGAAGCGAAATTTAAGCGACCATAACGATAGTTAATGACAAGGGATAGTACTACAGCATTCACAAATACACAACATCAAAAGGGAATAGTAGTTGGGTAGCCTACTTCACTATACAAAAAAAAGGCATCCAAAGATGAAACGAAGCATCAAATGCCCAAGGTCACTCCCGGTTTCTGAACCGCACATGACGACTATCCATCACTCCAAATCTGAAAATGTTTAACAACGGCAGATGAAACAAATCTCAATAAATAGACAACATAAACCCCACATAGGCCAATGTATACATAGATGAGTCACCACATGCAATATAACAACCGACAAATAAAATCCACATGAACGTACTTACCTCTCCTCAAATCATGCACCAACTCTGCATATTAGTCAATTCACATTAATGCAATAACACCCAATGTACATATCAGTATCATTCGAGTGTCATACACAAATACATTCACCAAATTCAATTAAGCAAATATCGCATGTGTGTCCAGCCACTTTCTACAACCCGGGTCAACACCCCACAGGTCAGCTCTCCAATCAATTCGAGCTTTGTCCCTCGTTAACACATCTCAGAATCTTTCTCACAACCCGGGTCAACACCCTATATGTCCTTTTTCACTTTCTCATGACCCGTGTAAACACGCCTAGATCAGCCCTCTGATCAACCGGGCTTTGTCCTACGTCAACATGCCTCAGGACCTTTCTCATGACCCAGGTCAACACCCCAAAGGTCTTTTCTCACAACCTGGGTCAACACCCTATAGGTTGGCAGCCCTCCAATCGATCCAGGCTTGTTCAAGCAAATACACACACCACATAATTCAATCAATTCCCACATCATTCATATAATCAAACCACGCCATAATATACTCAATCGCCACTCATTCCAATCAATCCATGCGAATACCAAATTCGTTCCTTAAGGCATCACAAGTTCGCCACATTGCACAATTAGCATTCTAACACATTTCAAGTGCCTCATTTCCAAGTCATAAACTCACTACAATAGCTCACAATTCCAGTAGTCAAGCCGGACACAAACAACCCACAAACCAACACGAATCATCCACTCTCGAGCATCGAAATTCACTCACAAGTGCCACGACAATTCAGCTATACACGCGCCCACCATTTCATCACATTCGACTCACATTCCAAGCCATAAACTAACCAACATTAGTCCATCAAAATTTCAGTCGAACGTGCCATGCACAATTACCATTTAACCCTTAAAATCACCACAATTTAGTCTAAGAACTAGCCACATGCGATCCTCTAATCGGGCCCTAACTTAGCCAACCAACTGGCATTAAACGAACCCTAAACAAATCCGTATAATACCCAAAGTATTAAGTAGGGTTTAAGGAGTCACTTACCTAAATTTGGTCTGGGGAAAACCGGCAAGGGGCCCAAAATGCCCCGGGGGAATAATGGTGGCTCGGCGCAGGCGAGGGCACAACGGGCAGGGTGGCCGGCCTCGGCTTGGCACTACCCTCGGCCATGGCCGGACGAGTGGCCTAGGCGGATGAGCGACGGCTGGGCGACGGCTGGGCAATGGCTAGGCGACTCGGCCACAGGCAAGGGCAGCGGCCAAGCGATCGGGGTGCGCGGGCAATGAGCTCGGCCACCGCCGGGCGAGCGGCTGGGCTGCTCGTTTAGCGAGTTGGGGCTAGCGGCCAAGCATGCTCAGGTGACTGGCCTGGCTGGCCGGTGAGCTAGCTAGTCGGCTAGCTAGGCGGCGCAACGACGGCGACGAGCAACGGCGGTAGCAACGAGCTGCTAGTAGCTTGGCAAGCTGGGCTCACGGTGACAATGAGCAGGCACGCGACAACGACGAGCTGCTGGCAGCTTGGCGAGCTGCGCTTGCTACGGCGACGAACAAGCACGCGGCGGCGACAAGCGACGGTGACGAACTCAGCCAAGGCACGAGCAATCCGACCAAGGCAGCAGCTCAGCAATGGCAACGAGCGGTTGGGACAGAGGCGTGCGATTGGGAGCAAGGGGTAAGCCAGCGGCATCGCAGGTGGCATGGCAAGCGGTGGCGCAAGGCAAACGGCAACGATGGGCTCGACCGGGCGAGCTAAGCGGCGACGAGCTAGGCCCGGCAAGCTGCAAGTTGCTGGGCAAGTGAATCGATGATGGTGACAACGTCTGGCGGCTAGGCGGCGACGGTGGGAGTGGTGGCTGATCAAGCGAGCGGCGGCGCAAGGCGAACGACAAGTGGCGGTCGGTGGTGAGCAACAAGAGAGGGAACAGAAGCAACGACGCAACGGAAGAGAAGAAGAAGAAAGAAGAAAAGAAAAGAAAGAAAAAGGAGGAGAGAGAAAGAGAGAGGAGACGATGCATGGGAGGAAGGGGGAAGGGAAGTGCGGCAAAGGGAGGGGATGCAGTAGAGAGAGAGAGAGAAAAAGTCAGCGCACTCAAGTGCGATTCGACGATCCTCGTTCGAATTCGAAATCAATACAATGGTCCACGAAAAATCCTAATTAATAAATTAGGAAATAAACCAAAAGATATTAAATAAAACACATTACGAGAAAAGTCTACTAATCCAAATTCGCACACAGTCCAAATTTCACTTTTCACTTATCCCGAGCAATATCGAGGCTAACTACAATAATATTGACACCGTCCAATTAAATTTGTCACGAAATTCTGAGAAATTCGACACCAAAGTTTGGGACTCTGAATAACGGTCAAATTCGATCGAGTGCGATTCTAGCAAAATCTCTAATTTAAAAATAATCCAAGAGTGATTAGTTCTGGGCGAGATTTAACTATAAACGCATTGACGAAATACACGTTTTATAAATCTCAAAAATGGATAAAAATTCGGAATGTCACAATATATATATCAAGTCTCTTTACTAACTATATTTAAAAATTTATCTTTTTTCCTTAATGCTGGTGAGATATTTTTTCACAAGCATGTAAGATGTTATAAAAATATCTAGGAATATACTAAAAATATTATACATGACAAGACATCTCGATATCTTTTCATAGTATTAATTTTTGTAAATCCAAAATAATAAGATTACAATGGCATTTTAAAAAAAATTCTCATTTTGTGCAATGTTTTTATTTAATTAAAATTTTATCTTTAAAGTTTCACGTTGGAGAATATAATTGTAATTTTATTCTGGAAAATATTTTTAAAAAATTGCTTTATTGGACCATCCCATTGTCTGATAAGACATGAATCTATAAACAAATTATTGTGCCAAAAAATTGTCCATGTTAAATTATTTCTAGATTCTACTCAACCATTTATCAATAAATTTGATCAATAACATAGAAATGAACTAGGTTGTTTGGAGATTTTTCTTTTCGACAAAACTAATTATAATGGAACTAAAATCTAACAATATATACACGGGAAGTTTATCTTTTTCATAAGTAAATCCTACATAGAATCAGAAAAAATAAACAAAAAGGGTAAAGTAGTTAAATTTGGGGCAACCACTTTAAATTGAAATTGAATGATGGAGGGAAATTTTATATTTTTGGTAGATGTGGATTTAGTCATATGTTGAATGGAAACAACGCAACTCATCTTGCCAAATCCATCTTACCTAATGGAGCCACCTTATTCCCCCTTAAATTGATTGGTCCACCATCCCTCTACATTCGTATTTCAGCAGAAAAACAAAGGTTGCAAATATGAACTCGTCCATTAGACTTTTTGTGGTATTCATGCTCATTCATGCCCTCCTACATGCTTGCGACGGATCTTTCAACTACGTTGGAAATTCGATTTATGCTACATTGGAAAAATCGATGTCAAAATTTACAACTGCTTACCCGGAGGAGTAACGCTCACCGTTCATTGCAAATCCAAGGATGACGATGTCGGCGTTCAGCAGATCCCTCCTGGTGGTAAGTGGAAATTTCATTTGAAGTCCAATTTGTTCTGTAATACCCTCTTCTTTTGCAGCATGCATTGGCCCGATCAATTTCACTATTTTGATATATATGATCAGAAAAGAGATCTTCATTTTAACCAAAAAAAAGAGATCTTCATCAATGTGAAACGTGTAGGTGGATGGTACAGCCTACCGGTCCATGTCTTAAGGACAAATCATGTGCAAACTGGAACTCCTAAAATTTCCTGGGGAAATTAAAATATCAGTTTGTACCAATCTAATATTTAGCTATCGATCATGTGCCTATACCAGTTTGTACCGATCTAATATTTAGCTATGAATAAGATACTGTAAGCACCTTTTTTGGATGAAATTAAAATAGTTGTTGGATATCTCTTCACGGCGTTGATATGCGAAGATGCCTTTTGTGTCTTCAATTGTTAACACTAGTGAACACTTAACAAGCATTAACAGGAATCTGGGAATGCTGCAGATAACAACTTGGTGCTGCCAGATGGTAAACAAGGGCAAGGGGGTCCACTCTAAGTCCTATGTCGAACATGAAATGGCATAGGAAAATTGAGGAAATGCTGACATTGCAATTTTTCCTCACAAACCGGATAAAGTGATTTATTCAGGAAAAAAAAAACCACCAATCTAAACATAATTCGTATGAAAAATTTATTCATAGACGCGGTGTCTATAAATCAAGTCTATAGAAAAAGCTAATCTGCATGATAGAGTGTGTTACAACGTCATGTTCCATTCTCAAGCTGGAAATCTTTGGTTCATGGCGTCCTGCGAATCTTATTTATTGTGTAAATCCTTCTAATGGGGTCGCTTGAGTTCACAGCTGAGATGTGAATTTACTTTACAAGTCAACTCGTTTATTTAAGGATACATGTGTAGAGAAAATCACTAGAGTAATTTTACCCTACATCACTAGTGTTAAAAAGAATTTCATGTAAACAGCTCTATACTTCATTAATCGGTGAAAGTAGGGATTTTCAATCCTCAAATTAAGGGCAAAAATTTCTTCGCACTGAAGGTGTATGCTTTATTTTTTCAAAGAAAAATGTGGCGTCAATGAAAAAATGGGGAAAATTGTCAAAAAAAAGTCCTAAACTTATTGTACTTTTGCCAATTCAGGCCTAAACCTTTCAACTTTACCAATTGAGTCCTAAATCTTTTCATTTATTGCCAGTTGAGTCCTAAACCTTTTCATTTCTTGTTAATTGAGTCCATTCCGCTAATTTTGATCAGAAATTGCTGATGTGGACGCTAGACGGCCACATGGCGTTAACGTGGATATTTTAAAATAATATTTTAATAATTTATGATTTTTTATGCTTTTTTTTTCCTTTTCTTTGTTTTTTTTTTCTGAGTTTGAAATTAGGGCTAGCGAGGGGTGGCCAGCCGACCCTCGCCCGCGGTGGGCGAAGGCTACGATGCCCTTGCCAGCCAAAGCGAGGGCGCGCGAGCCCTCGCCTAGATCTGACGAGGGTCGCGATGCCCTCGTCCAATCTGGCCAGGCGAGGGCTTGGCGGCCCTCGCTGGCCCCAGGCAAGGCACTCAAGGCCGTCATGTGTCTCGCCTAGCCAGATCTGGCGAGGGCATCGCAACCCTCGTCTGATCAAGGCGAGGGCTCACGCGCCCTCACTTTGGCCGACGGGGGCATCGCGGCCCTCGCCTATGGCCGGCCACCCTCACCAGCCCATAGTTGAAACTCAGAAAAATTTAAAAAAAAAAAGAGAGGAAAAGGAAAAAAAGAAGAAAAAAACAGTAAAAAATCATAAATTTTTAAAATATCCACTTCAGCACCACGTGGCCGTCCAACGTCTACGTCAGTAATTTCCAGTCAAAATTGGCCAAATGAACTCAATTAACAAGAAATGAAAAGGTTTAGGACTCAACTGGCAAGAAATGAAAAGGTTTAGGATTCAATTGACAAAGTTGAAAGGTTTAGGACTGAATTGGCAAAAATACAATAGGTTTAGAACTTTTTGGACAATTTTTCCCAAAAAAACGCAAACTAACTCTTTGTACAGTCGGGATTATGTATATTTTTTTTTATACGAATAAGTTTCATTAAATTGAAATTGAGTACTATGGCACTTAAAATGTGTAAATTCTAAGGGATATGGGACAATATACACTAAGGTCAGTTTACAATTATTACAGCTCGCTTGAACTACCGCCACTTTCGGCTGCTGAATGTTGCTAAGTATTTTAGAGAAGTGATGTGGAAAGCCAAAAAATTGGAGAACATAGTAGGAATTTTTATAGAAAAAAAATGACAAAAGGAGTTGCTAAGTATTTTAGAGAAGTGACGTGGAAAGCCAAAAAAGTAGAGAACATAGTAGGAATTTTTATAGAAAAAAATGACAAAAGGAATTTACATTATCAAAGCTGTTTAAAGTAGGAGATGTAGTTAAACCTATTGAGAAAAGAAAGGATCAAAAATTGTTCCGCACGAGTGATGGACCAGAGCCCAAGTAAGAATGGCCCAACAATTTCTTATGTGAACTCAGGTTTAGTAGATTGAGCCAATTACGATCGTGCATCTGATGGGATCTAATCGGTTAGATGTGCGAAACCCACAAAACGGATGGTTGGGATGGAACCGGAGCGCAAAGCTCAAATCTAGACAATACTAGCTGTTCCACAGGAGTTCTTAACACGATATCCCGATCTGATGGCTAAGCCCATCACGTTCATACGCTTTATGAAATACATGTGGACCCCACACATTGTACCCACAAGATGAACGGCTGCGATTGATCTGGCCAGGTGCGCTTTGGGCACATACGAAAGTAGCCCCAATTCCAAAGCTCCAACAGTCCTGCCGATAAATTCTTAATCTAGCTCATGTGAACGCTTTTCAAGCAAATCAACTTCCAAAAAGCACACACTGGACTAAAAGTAGACACTTGTTGACACCCGATTTTGCCAATCCGGTAAGTCGTCTTTTCTTATAAAATACAAAAGGGCCAAAATAGTAGAAACAACAAAAATCGACAAATTGGTAAATTAACAAATAATAAAAATTAGAAAGTTTGTTATTAAAAATAGTAGTATTAAAAAGAAATTTCCAGCCCTTCCCTTCATTTCTCGGACCAGCCCAACCATTTCCCCCACACCTCTCGGCTTGGCCCTTCTCCCATCCGGCCCAACCCAGCCCACTCTCTTTTCTCACTCGGCGCAGCTCCCTTTTCTTTCGGCCCGACCTTTTCTCCTACTCCCTCCGCCCAGCCTCTCCCTCTTCGCACTGGGGAGAGGAGCTTCTCGAAGTGGGGCTGAGACGGCGAGAGTTTCTCTCTCTCTCTCTCCAATCAATTCCTCACTCGACTTGACAGAGGGGAGAGGAGCGATGCAGACACATAAAGAAAAAAGAGGAGAGAACGCGAAGGTTTGTGGTACTGGTAGGATTGTGCAAGACGGATCGGTCTAATTGGAAATCTTCGGATCCCGGTCCGAACCGATTATATATCTATATATTTGAAAAAAAAATCAAAATTTCTGAAGAAACAGTGAATACTGGGTGGATATCGGAAGCCCACGTGGGACGAATGTTTCTGCCAGTAGTGTCTGGTCCTTTTTCTCTCCGAGTTCAGTCCGAAAAGGAAGACCGAAGGGAGAGCGAGAACATAGACATCATGGACATGACAACAAGTGACTTGTTCCATTGAACCCGGACCGGACCGGAAATGGATGCCCCTGGTTTCTGGAGCAACAGATTGAAAGGAGGGTAGACCGAGAGAGAGGATCGTTCCTGAGCGAGGAGGGAGCGTGCAGCAAGAGCTATTATGAATGAGTTGTGTTTTTTTTCCATGTTCTGATTATACCTATTATGAATGAATGGAGGTGTGTGTTCGTATGTGCAACTTGTGCAAGTTGCTATGCTGATCTGGGAATCAACGAGTTGTAAAGATTCATGCTGAAGAGTGAAGAATGGTGTGGACACTTAAATTTTGACGCCTCGTTTAGTCGCTTATTGCATATAGATTATTAGAAGCATATTTCCGCGGTGGATGGCTGTAAACTTAATTAGTGCCCATTATCTTTTTCATGTGGCTGGAAGTAAGCCCGTTTAATTGAGTTAAACCTAGCTTGCAGCATTGTAAATGGACATCAAGGTCTTCACAAAGGGGAGGGCGCCACACATTGAATACACGGCCACACTAAGGGAGAGAACGCCAGTGAGAGCAAGAGAAAAAAAGCCCCTTCTTTTCCTTTGAAGGACCCGTGTCGCTGCCCTGTCTCTGCGACCGAACTTCATGCCTTTTGCATCACCACGTTTCTGATTTTCTAGCGTTTCTTCAAGTGTTCTCGATCGCCAATTAGCATCTCGAAGCGAATTTCGGCGGATTTCCAGGTGAGTTCCGAGAAGTTCCCAGCCGAGTCCCCTCTGTCCAGCGAGTTCCAAGCAACGCCGGCGAGCCTCTTTGCAAACGTTCCAGCTCCGACGAAATTTCAGCACGCTCGTACCGGCGAAGCTTTCCGTAGGCCTTCTCAGCGCCTCGGGCGAGTTCACAGTCTCGACCAATCCCGCGTGGCCAGTCCAGACGCAAAATCAGTCCCCCAGGTGCAAGGAGTCGCGAGTTCCAACAATTTCCTGCAGTTTGGAAGAATTCCAGTAAAGTTCGATTCTTTCGCATTAAATTGCTGAGTGGAGTGCAGGGGCCGAAGAGAATAACCAAAGAAAAGTCAAAGAAAGAGTCCAAGTGGTGGAATCTAAAGGACGAAATCCTGGTCAAAGGAAAGAAGATCGCTGAACGTGAAAGGATTCTTGATCACGAACGGAGCTGGCCGGCCTGATGGTCCATGAGCCGTCGCCGATCCCAAAATCTATCGAGTTCGAATTTGGAAATAAAATAAATCTAACGATCTCATCCGATATCAATTTAAATATTTAATTACTTAATTTGGTTGATGTCGTTATCTATTGTAGATTTTTGTTATATCTAGATGTATGTATGATATCCACAAAATTTAAAAAATAGGAGACTTTACCTTAACAACATGCTTGGACGAATCCAATCTCTAACTACGAGATATGATACCTGGCAGCACGGAAAATCTTTCATCCCATCAATGATGACTTTGATTTATCAGTTTTCAAATTTAAACGAGGTCACCTCGTTGGCCACTGGTGAGACGTGCCCTTGTCGGCACGAGTGAGGTCGGCCATGGCGAGGTGGCTAACTTGCGACGAAGAGGTCATGGCAAGGTTCGATCTCACCATGGCTGGACACCCTCGCCATGGCCAACCTCCTCCGTGACAACAAGGGCGAGCCTCACCAGTGGCCAACAAGATACCTCACCAGTGGCCGGCAAGATACCTCACTAGTGCTCTAGCCCCTGGCCGATCCGGCAACCAACCAAAGGAAGAGAGCGATCGACCAGAGGAAGAAGGAAAAGAAAAAAAAAAAAGGAAAGAGAAAGGGAAAAAAATTTTAAAAAAAAATTGAAAAAAAATATTTAAAAATTATCATGTCAATCGGACGGTCGCCATCTAGCGCCAGCCGGCCAAAATTGGCCGGATGGGCTAAATTTGTACAAATGTAAAAAATTTAGGACTAAATTTGGTATAATTATAATATATTTAGGACTGTTTTGGTAATTTTACCTTTTTTGCATGATGGTTGCAAAGATTTTAAACTCGTTGAATTCGAGCATGTTTACAGTCGCAAGACAAGGAAGCTAGCAATTATATCGTGCCTCACGGAATGACTCGAACTACCTCTCTAATAGGGCTTAACATTGACGTGTCCCTGTACACGAGAGATCGGAATAGACATGGGGAGTACCATATAATTTTTAATAGCCAAAGAACTCAAATAAGAAGATTAACTACCAAAGTAATAATTTTTCCAAATCAGGGATTTTTCTTCTCCAATGATGAGCACAGTTAAATATCATTATAGGCAAATTGTGGAGCGAAAGGTTCCCAATTCTTTCTGCTAGTTTGCGAATGCTCTTTAACAATGGTTCAAGTATATGTTGTAATTTGAGAAGGCCGATTAACATGACAAAGTGAAGTAGACATACCAACTGCTGGGAGGAGAAGCTGGTGATGGACCGTGTGGTTTTCAATAGCAATTCTTCCAACTGCTATTAACACTGCAAAGTGATATCCCTTGCAGAGACATTTTCCATTTAGAAGTTAAGCTGGACGTATTTGAATTCATAACCATCTGTCATTTTACTCGTCCAAGTACAAAACCATATCCCACGCAGTCACTAAAATATAATCGCCGTACTCTCTCTCTCTCTCTATCTCTTGCGCGCCCATGTGGTTATCATTTTCAGTGCACATGATAATGTACAACTGTGTAGGTCAATTGTGCATGCAAGTGCAGAATCGATTGTATTTGCATGAGATGAGAGTGCCATTTTGGTCTTCAGTTGATGATGAGATCTCCTGCGTTTTCTGAATAATGCATATTGTGGAGTAATTCAGCGTGTCTGGTGATCTTCTATATAGTTCAAGACATGACCAAACGTTATGTCATTGAGACACACAGGAGCAATCTGTGACTGGATGCTTCAACAGAGCAAATGTCTTCACATTTCAGACCCTCCTAACATTTGATTGGGTTTCCCGACATGGCAAATAATACAAGGGTGAGGCCGACCACTCTTTTATCGCCCAAGTCCCTTCTCATGTAGAATATCAGCTCTTTACCTTCTCATCTGGTCTGATGGAATCCACAGCAACGAGAAGACTGCAATATTGAATAGTGATCGCATTTGTTGTAGTTTCTCATCCCAATTCCGATCTCTGGTCCATTATATATTATTCCTCCTAAAATTTTCTGTGGAATGGAGTTCTCTATTCAAGCACCACTAGGAAATCTCAGCTCATTGTGGGCAATTCTCATCCAAAGCGGTTGTATTAAGCTCAGTCATGGTCCCTTATATGCTCAACGATCCAACAAGGCAATCATCATCTAATCTCTCATGTATCATCTTGTGTTTAAGATTCTACATCTCAGGTACCATCATATGAATCACATGCCTATACCATCATGCGCTTACAATTTGTCCTCTCTTATAGTTTGCAGTCACAGTGTGACTGGAACTTAGTATAAATACAGACGGCAAAGGAATGTAGTTTATACATCAACGCACTTTGCTAAGGTGAAGGATGCTGTGACTGTGAAGTGTCGACATGACTAAGTCGTTTCTTCCTGTATCTCCAAGCGACTTGGATGCGAGTTGCTGCAAGTCCTCTCCAGTATGGTGATACATACCTGCAATCAAGGCGTTTTTGTCACAATTGCATAATGCAAACATTGTCTACGCCGTCCATGTAGGAGCAAATTACAAACTATGGACCCAGTAGTTGTTCCTGCCTTTAGGTTCAAAAAGAGAACGTACACAGGAAACAGAGAGAATCCAAAACAGTTAACTTAGTTTCTATTTTTTTGCCAATAGTTTACCATATGCTTGATTATAGTAGTGCTAAATCATCTTTCAAGAAAGAGCCAGAACCTTATGGCTCCTTGAACTTTTGGCTTGCGCAGGAATCTTGCAAATAGTCTGGTGACCTCTTCAAGGTCTTCTGCTCGTAGTGCAAAGGCTTCAACATTTGTCACACATGTTACCGTCCTGTTACTCAGCAACCGGTTTCCAGGTGGTCTTATCTTTCGTCCATCTTCAATATCACAGATTTTGAAATGCTCTTAATATGTCCGGTCATTCAATAATTAAAGACTATTCAGAAAGACTGCGATTTGTACCTTTGTTTACAGAAGAACTCTCAAGGCACCAAGCTAGAAGCTCTTCCCCGCATATATCTCCTTCGCATAGACTTGTAACCCCATCTTCTCCTCTGCTCTCAATTTTCCCACGAACAATGAAAATCAACTTTGCAACAAGAACGCCAGGGTGCAGGATCTTGCTTCCTTTGATGTATGTTTTTTGCCTTAACTTCTCGCAAATTGCATCTGTGATGTGATCCTCCATTAATGCAAATATTCGCACCTGCAACATAATACAACAGATATTGATATGTCTTGAGTTGAAACTTAGTCCAGGCTTATCATGGTAGCCAAAAATTTGATGTCTGGCATCCCGGGTAGCTTAAACTGTTTTTTTTTTTAAGTATTTCGGAGATCTCGAGTTCTGCACTTCTATTTGGATAGATGGTAATTATTGGCTGGACCCAGCAGAACAGACCACAGTCCTGTCATATTTGAAAAATCCATTTTCCAAAGAATTAGAGCTTGTTCTCAGAAGTGGCAGTCTTTGTGGGGATGTAGAGACAAGCCATAGAATCCTTAACCATGTCGTTCTTTTGGAGTTTCCACATTGAGCTGTCTCTGTGACGTGCATCTAGATGCCAATTAAAACTAAGACAAAAGCTTGGTAATGTTTACCAATAGAAACCAATAACCGACAAATGAGACCTTAAACATAATTTCCGTTTAGCTATCCATCTGAGTACTTGATGACCTAAAAATTAAGACTGATCATCCATTTATTTAGTTAGCTAATTAAGCATATGCTACAAATATCAGTAGTTAGCTTCCAAGGGAAGACCTATGACGGAAGCATAGCCAAATATTCGCCCTGGGGGTGAGCTTTCAGTTTCAGAAGGCTGCACATGCTTGAAGAGAGAAGAAGCTTAAGTTAAAAAACATGGCTTTCATCTTCAACAGCAGTGAACTTCAACTATTTCTTTGGCCCCAAAGTATGCTTATTCTAAAGTAATTGCAAAAAAGAGAACTAATTTCTAAGGGTTTAAATTGTATTAAACTCAGTTTAGGGGCTTACTCTTTTCACAAATTTGAAGAGATGGCGTCTTATATCTCTCTGAAGATCTTCAGGAAAATCCTCGAGAAGCGTTTCTTCATTGACTCCTCTAGTGGCAGCCCAATGGTATCGCTCAGCTTGGAGTACTCTTCTGCATGATAGGAAACTCAGTCAATTGAAAGGAGCCTCCCTAGAGAACATAATCAATATAGACCAAAGAAAAAAGAGAACATAATCAATATAGACCAATATATCTAGATAACATAATCAATATAGACCAATATATCTAGATGTTTATCCACAATCAGGGGAAAATATCCGGATGCTCAGAGCTACATTATATAACACTAGCACATGACTGGCTCAAGCAAAAGCAAAAAATATGTCTAGTCCCTTCACATTAAAAGCTAGAAACTTATCAAAGATGTAACAGGACATTCATTGGGAAATTGACAAGCACAGAGGATGTATCAGTAAATAAAGAAAACAAATTCTGTAGGAACCAGTTCCAGAATGTATTATACAGAGAGACGCAGAAAACAATGATGATAAGCATTAGATTGTAGAAAGAAAACAACGCGGGCAGAGGACATATGTATGCTTGCGCGATCTCTTTGCTGATGACTCGTAGGACCCACAATGTCAAATTTATTAACCGTCAACATGAAAATCAACCTAGTTGAAGCCCGCAAGTTACTGGTTTAAACAAACCATCTTCTATTAGAGCTCATTTTACCAACCAATGCTTGTCCATCACATATGTTCAGTTAAACCCCGGCATCAAACTTCATAGAGAATCAAATTAGCTGCTAAAATCCCTTCTAGACTTAAACTTGGCTTAGAGTTCTCTAGCTAATTTCCAGAATTGCCATTGACCCACAAGCTTCGGTCTTAACTATACGTATATTCGCAAAACAAGGCAGAACTTCTATCTAAACCCACTAAATGAAGAAAAAACCTCTCAGCCTCCAATCCAAAGAATCATACAGTACGGTCAATAAAATGAGAAAGCACAAAAACACTGACAGTATGCATAAGCAAGCAGGTAGAGATGATAATTGAAATCCAAGATCACATCAAACACTATGCACAATGCACAAGTCCTAATGACCCCATAGATTAACAATCTCATAGATGAAATGTCTCTTTTCTTCTACCATTTTCAATTGACTTATCATGACACTTTCAGCTCATCATTCAGTATAAATTGGACAGAGCCCTCTAATTCTGTCATCCCCAGTGTGCAAGTCGTTGTACAAAGTCATGTTTGCTTCTGAGAATCATAGCTATTAATCTTCACCACCATATTCAAGCAGCTAAAATGCCAACAGGATACCGGATAATGCAATTAATATGTCTCTACTTAGGAGAAGAAGTAAATGAGAAAGGTAGAAAGAAATGCCATATTCACCTTCTTAGCTGTTCAGGTAAGCGTCTGTGACTCATCCATTGCTCAACATCACGACGCCTTAATGACATTTCCAACCTCCTGGGAGGATTGGAAAAATATAAAAAGTCAGCTGTCAGTTTATATCCAAGATGTCCAACAACAAAAAGGTGCACTAATGGTCACTATGAACATTCTTAATCAGTATTGGCCAAAAGAACAGACACATATTGGGAACAGAGGTGCACAGAAAGGTCTGCATGCAGAGCACTAATAAGATTCATCAGTCCCCTTGCAGATGCTTTCTGATGTGGTGTTTCGGTATGTTATTCCAAGAGATGTAGAGACTTTTTGAACGGCTAGACATAGCCTAGGATGGACCTTTTCTTTTCCCGAGTAATTGCACGAGTTACAATTGGCACATGCACATGAAACACCACAAGTATGTTTAGGCAAACTCCATTTCCATATGGTACTTAACCAGTCTTGAGCCCAACCAACTTAAAAGCATAACTTAGATCTGCTCATGAATTCTTGAAGCTAACCTGTACGAGCATTTGCTGCTGTTATAATGTCTGAATCATTAGAGCCACACCGGCTCAATGTTGCTTAAGATTGACAAATTACCAGAAGACCAATAACTTATACCCATGCATGCCAATAAGCTAAGAAACCATGACAAATACATATCCACCTAAAACAATATTCACATAACTAAAGCATGAAATCTGAAAGCTGATACTAAAAGACTCGCATAAGAAATCTACAAAAACTTATTCATCATCTCAAATGATAGCATTGTTAAACTGTTTGTCTTAATAGTCATAAAACCATCACACATACACTTTAACATTAAAATTTTCGAAGATCGTCATTGTATCAATCAAATAATTTCGAATATTCTGCACAAACACAACGATAAAGATTAACGAACAGATCTGTCAATATAAAAAGATTGTCAAGGTGAGAGGTCACACCTTCTTCCAAGAGCCTGGAGGAAGTTCTGCATATTTCCAATAAGAAGAGCAAAGAGCAAGAGGCCCAATCCAATAATGCCCATGGTAAACAGGACTTCCCAGACAAAGTAGCTTGGAATTTGATTTCCTGCTAGAGTACTTATTTGCTTCAAAATTTGAAATAGAAAATTAGTTCAATGTGAAAGAATTGTTTACAGATTGTATCTTCACATTAAAGGATATCTAATGCATGATGTTATAACAACACGAGAATGTTTTTCTGCAGGCCATATCGGTAAATGCAACCATGGAAATAGTGAAGAAAAACAATTAACAAGTTTAGGCTGAATATAGAGAATACCAAATCAGGATGGGCTGGCAGATATTCCTAACACACAATATCCAAAAGCAATAATTATTCTAGTTAGTACTTATTATTCTTTTTTTTTTTTTGATAACCCAGGGAACTCCCGCACGGCCGACAGCCGGGAGGTAAACCCTGGGGGCGACACGTGCTAGCCACCACACACGTGCACCGGTTAAGTCACCCTGCGGCACCCGGGATTCGAACACTCAACCTTTTGCGAGAGGAAGAGTGTCATTTCCAGCAGCACCACCCAGGAGGGTGGTGTTAGTACTTATTATTCATTCTATCAATAATCAAAAAACAAATATCGAGCAATGATCTTCTCCTTTCCTCGTCATTTGATGTGCTATGCTTGCCAATAGGAGCAAAAAAATTGACTCCTACAACCAAGATATGCCTAACCGCCTCAATCTTTCCGGAGTTCAAGCATGGAAGACACTCCCCAATATTAAAATGGAATTATCACGGAGAAAAAAAGCAAGTGATAAAATGAGGTGGAGAGTCCTCTGAATTTGCAGCTTTGACTTGCATTAATGGAAAATCAAAAGTTCCAGGGGTTCATCCAGCACAAAGCCATGCATCTTATTCCATATATCCCAAGAAATCAAAAGGCATTATGCTGCAGCTCAATAGTGTGTTTGCTCTAGTGGATATTGCTAAGAGTGGACAAATCATAATAAAACAAGGACAAGGATTGTTCATTACCCTCCCACCTTCGGGCATGGCAGAAATTGATTTACAGCTTTCCTAATTCAATATGTTGCCTCAACCATGCAATTTTAAGAGGAAATGGATAAAGAGCAGGAAATACAGCGAAATGCCTCTTCCTTTGAATGCATTGCTAGGCTATTGTACGATAAATCATTTGCTCTGATGATAAACAAGCCGAATCTATAAGAATGTACATAAGTACCTGGAATCCCCAGAACAACGAAAACACGTATCTCGTGACTATGCTATCTTCTTGGGTAAGCAGAACACCGTTTTGATAAATTCCATAAGCAAAACCACCAGTCGCATTGAAACAAGCAGTAGCGTTCGGATTGTTTAACCATCTATTCCATGAAGGGTCATTTTTGAATTCCTCAATTTTGTCTCCATCTCCACAATCCATAAATCCACACAGGTATGGTTTGCATGCCTCCCGAAGACATTGATTAACCCTCTGGCAGAACGGAGAGAAGAGAGAGATTAGTCAAAGAAAAGATTGCTCTTTGGAAAAATCTCGCATTTAGTAACTAAGTTTTGGAGATACATTAACAGCGTTTAAAAGGAAGATCAAAATGAAGAGCCCATTCTTATGTGTTTAGTTCAAAATCCAAGAAAAACAAGAAAGATGTATCGTATAAGGACTGTGGGCTGTATAGTATAACCACATAAAATAACATGTGATTAGACATTGTGGCTATATAATCATTTGCAGTCCACATGGATGTTGACCTTCTTCATATGACATCCTTATGTGAATAAATTTGATCAAAAAACTTGACTTCAAGCTTAGCACTTTTAGTAAGGCCATGCTTGTATGGTCATAACTTTGCTACGAAATGACATACTGTGCAGTCCAGTGTGTGACGCATATGAATTTTGGTGTGAGATTCCAGAGGCGTCAGCCTAAGTATGATGTGGAGCTGAGACTCTAGTATCATGTCATATATCACTCCAAGACCACATGGATGATTCATCTGAAAGGAGTAGTAAAGTCATGAAATTCGACAATGACACGACTAGAGAACTCAATCCGTAGACATGGGCTTAGCTTTATTGTTCAATGCAAATAATCGCAATCTGAAACAGGTCCTGAACGAGTTCAACCCCATTGAGCATCTTACAGAAAGGATATACTCCCACAATCAAACAAAAATGCGTCAGAAATTAGCATTACCAGCTAAACAAAGATGCATCGTGATGGTAATGAGTCTTTTAGCAAAAGTTCAACGCACTATCCCTACTCTTCTGGGGTTGTAATACATAAGAACATGTTAGGCAGAGAAAACAAATGATGCTACCCACCTGTAGCCCAAGAAGGTACCAGCATGATCCAACGACATGGCCAGCTAACACAAACATGAGAAGATTGATGACAAAATTTGCCCATGCCGACTCAAAAATGAAGCCAGTAGGAGATGGACCCGCTAGGAAGGGCAAAACTCTATATAATCTGGGAATGTACTGGACAAGAACACCTGCGCGTAACAGATTTTTTGCATAATTTGCTGCTGACGAACCCCTGAATGTTGGTACAACTAGCAATATCAATATCTGCAACCAGTCAAGCAAGTAATTGATGATCAGAAGAGAGAAGTCATATCAACAGATGAAACTGGCAGATATTATACTCCACTAGGTGGAACATTTCTTTGACACCACCAGATGGGGTGGGGTCAATCATGTCACTATATGTTATATAGATTCAGGATGTTAACACATAATACAAGTCAGTCTTGGAGAAAGACATTGAGTGGAGGCTTAGGGGAGAGCTCCTCAGAGAGTCTTGAAAGGGACAATAAATCCATTTACAGACATGTGATTACTTTGCAATAAGTAGAAGCAATAACATCTAGATTCTCTAAAGGCAAATGACACTGCAGTGATCAGCCAGTAAACTTGTAATTGCAATACGAACTGACTTTGCAGCACATTCAATCAAATGCAAATTTGCTTCACACTGCCAACCGCATATGGATCAAAGCATGCTAAAAATCAATATAATGCAGAAACAAATAAAGGTTGATGCATCAGAGAGATAACGACTTACTTGCGGAAGTGGAAATGCAACAAAAAGATCTATGAAGAAGTATCCTCGCAGATAATTCAGAGCGATTTTTTTTGGATCGTCAACTAAATCTCCAGCACCAACCACTCTAGTCTCAGGAGCTATGTAAGCCACCCTAAACTGCAAGAAATTGACAAAGAAAGCAATCATCAAGGACTTGAAAGCTCCTAATATGACAACATTGCACCTTAGTTTTGTTTCTTCCTGAAGAAGTAAGGCATAATAGAAGTTAAGCATCAAGTGAAATACCAACCCAACACATTTATGCTAGTTACATAAATGAAGTGCTGAATATGGTATGTAAAATTTGGATTGTGTAGTAGATCGACTGACAATGAGCAAGAGGCAAGAACTTTCTATCTCATAGAAGTCTGTTCTGAAGCTCATCCAATGCAGCTTTTTTGAGTGAAAGTTCAGCAAGTCTTTCCAAAAGTTAAACTCTGATGATTACAAAAGTCAAAATATACACCAAGTAAAAGCCCAACTAATCGACTACTAGTCATAAGCAACATCAACTGACTCATCTATTTTCAAGGAAAATGAGTACCGCATTTCCATTAAGAATGTAACAAGGGACAGGGACATCACACCCATAGAAAAGTCATTCAGTACAGACAGTTTCTATCAACTCTACTATTTTGGGAAGCATGGACCTGAGGATTTCCGAATTTATTAAGTCCAGAACATTTAGGTGTAACCAGCCACTCTGAAGAATTGAGTCATTATTTCTGAATGCAAAAAACTCTAGCAAATATTTAGATCATCCAAAGAACTTGCATGACAGATAGAACCATGTGTCCCTTTTTTTTTTCTGCTCTTTTTCACAGATAAGAAGATGAATGCCTGCAAGGTGAGTTCCTTGGTAATACTTGTGTTTTTCCAAGATTGATGATGCTCAAGTGCAGAAACTTTTGAGAAGCTGGTACGAGAAGTTTGTGGCCAGACTTATGAATCAGTTATGTAGTCAAATTTTCCGCACATTGCAATTCACTTTGTCCAAGACGACAATATGTATTGATTGACAGGAGTATAACAGTGGATGCAGTTGAATAAAAAATTTACTTTTGAGTACTCGCATTGGTAACAGCAGAACATCCATACAATAACATGTAGGCACCCTCAAAATAACACGTTTTTTACTTGAAGCATTCAAAAGTTCTTACAAGGAACAAAAACCTAAATTGGATTTAAAGAGTAAGAAAAACAATAAAAGGATACTGTTAAAATCACCAACGAGAAAAAGAAAAAATCCAATAAGTTGGTGAAAAGCAGCCTACCTGAAGAAGAATGTGCAATAGGTACATGAGGTCCGTCACGCTTCGGAAAACAACGATTGTTTTTGTCATGCGCAAGTTTAAAATTATACACATATTTGCCTGCATTCAAGGATGGATAAGTGAAGGGAAGTAATTGTGTGCAAACCGAAAAGCTTATGATGGTTGTTTGCATCTGCAAAAGAAAAGTTACGAGAGCAATAAAGTACAAGCACAAAAGCCAAAATGCAAATGAACAAGAAATTTGAGGGGACATATGACATTTTTTTTGCAAAAAGTCGCAATATGGATAATGAATTTGATCAGGACTTTCTCAAAAGTAGTTAAAATGGGTCCATATTATATTTTCTTCACCAATGCAAATGGATGCCAACCTAAACAGGTTTGATGACTTTGGGAAAATATATTCAAATAAAGGTCATGGTTAAGAGGAGAAAAATTTAGTTGATTAGATCAGCCTTGGCCAAAGGAGATTTAACTTATTGTACCAAGGTAAAATTTTGAGAATCAGAAGTAAAGCATGACAGTATTAGGTTATAGAGAAAGATAAACCTAAAGAATGGGTTGTAGTTTGGAGGCCTACACGTTCTTCAAACCACAATTAAGAAGTTTAATCTGTAAAGCGAAGAATATCTGAAAAATTAACATGACAGTAAAAACTTGTTAAGTAGGAGAATGAATTTAACCTGAAATAGGTGGCTTATAGCAGTGCAAAAAAAGGGAAGAATTTCAACTTCACTTTGGGACTATTTAGGAATTTGGGGAAAAAAAAACACAGGAAGAACTGTATGGACTCCACCACCAATACTTTTTAAGCCATTTGAACTTGAGAATGCTAGAAAGCCAGCAGGAGTATAACCAACTGAGCCATACCTTTTGAACAGAAAGCAAGAAGAAGAATAATGGGTCTATAAAGATGGCCACCAGGCAAGAAATGACAAAAACTTTATTCCACCACTGGACAACTTGAGCATGAGGATTCATAACGCCAGGAATGTGGGCATTGACATAAGAGAAGAACCTCCTTGCCCAACCTTTGGCATCCCCGTAAAGAGAATTGTGAAACTGCAACTAAAAGTTAAGCAGAGAAGCTTCTTTACTTAGAAGTTGCAAATTCAGAAATCCTCCTATCAGATATAGCATAATGCATATAAAATGTGCTCAAAAGAATCTTTGAAATACTAGTGAAGTCAATCTCAGAACTTCATTGTACCTCTTGAAACCATCATCGCCAGAACTACCAAGTCCGACACTATTAAAAAGTTATGCTTACTGCTTAGAGATAGAGTCATCACCTACACGACACTGCAACCAACTTATCTGAAATCTTAGGCAGAGTTTGCTTTGGCCTGAAGCCAAATCAAAAGGCTCTTCATGAATTTTCAGCCAATAAAGAAAATAGAGTCTGAGATCGGCAAGTATAGATGTACTCTAACATATTTATAACTAGACAGGAGACATCCAATGAAAAGAGAGAGCAAAGAAAAAGGTTAATCCGTTTCATTGGTAGATAGTTTCATTAGAATGACAATTAATAGCTTGTAAATGAACCGAAGTCAATAATAAAATCACAAATAAGTAGCTAAAATGGCGATCATATGACTGCCTCAAGTAACACTCCGTTGAAAACTGTTACTAGGAAAAACAATGTCCGGTTCCTGACAACATCAAAAAAATTCAGCCAAAAATGAAATGACAGCAGAAACATGAAAAAGCAAATAGATTAAGTAATTGCAGAATACAGTAAAACCAAAAAACTGCTAAGCAAGAAGTGACTATGATCAGAAAGTGGGAAGATAAAACTGACAAACATTCCCATAATAAGGACCTAAGCAAACAAAGCAAAAGGCACTGCAAGTATGGTGTTTACCTTGGGATCAAATATCCTTGAACTTTTGAAATCCGTAGGTTGAGCTCTTTTATTATAGTATGAGGGACAAGTTGTACAATAGGGGTCATTGCACATTCCCAGTTGCCCAGACCTCAGTAAATGCTCATTTTTAGCAGCATAGTGGTCATCAATGGAGTCAATACGATCCTTTATGCCAAAAGAAGGGAATTTTTCTTGCATATATTGTGACTCCACTACCTTACTTCTGGGCAAACCGTGGTTACGCCTGAAGGTCTTTTCAGGTTCATGACTGATGTATAAAGGGCCACTCATTTGTGTGAAAGGCGTCCTCTTTGCACTCCTTAAAGGTCCAGTATAACCTACTAGATTAGGTATATTTTCATGCGACTCCATGGAGCTCATAGGGATGGAAATCGATGCGCTCCGGGTCCTAGATACAAATGTCTGACGTCGAGAACTGTTAGAATCATCTGATAATTGGTGTTGCATTTCCAACAGCATTGGTACTTCAACTCTTTCGTTATCAGCCATTTTACAAAGTAAATCTGCAAAAGGAAACATTTAATCAGGATATACATACAATAAAGCAATCTTGTGGACTATCTTTCACTGAACCAAACATGTGATGTGAGAATGTACGTCAACTTAATCAAATCTATTTTTCCCATCAGAACGAATACTAATAAGTAATGAAAACTGGACGTATAATATACTGAGAAAATTTCGTAACAGGTCTTCTCTTTCAATCTAACCATATCGCTGTTTCATGCCTACGATAGCAATGCTTCTTTGGAAACGTCGTGCTATTAGCAAGATCAAGACCACACCCAAAAATGACAAAAGACCAACCCCGCCACGACATTGAAGGGAACCAATTCCACAAAAATACCAGCCCTGACGAAAAGACCCCACTGCTAGAAGGCACATAAAAGGAAAAAAAAAAACGAAGAGAATTTTGGTGGGCACCGGATACAGATTGGCTGAAACCACAGAGGCGAGACAAGAACTCGAAAGAGTCGAGTCGTATACTTAATTCTTCGCTAAAAACTACCCATCACTCGTCACGTGCTGCTAAATACGGGGACCCGGTTATCATAACAAATGGGCACACGAGGACACGAGCATTAACCGCAGAAATCATCGACCAAGACAAGCATCTACCCAGAGAAGCAGCGAAAGAGAGAGCGCATTCCGACAAAATTCACACGCGCAGCTCATGCACAAGCACAAGCACACCAACTTCGCCGCCCGAAAGACCCGATCAGCGCTCGAAGCGACGAAAGCAGGAACGAACAAGCGCAACAGTGCCGAACCTGTTGCCGTCACTGGGTAGCGGCAGCGAGAGAGAGAGAGCGAGCGGGAAAGAGAGCGCGCGGGAGCTCGATGACTGAAGTCTCCGGACCCCCGAAGATGGTCGTCCTTCCCCTCTGGGTCCCGCGGGCCCTGTGCGCCGGAGGAGGAGGAGGAGGAGGAGGAGACGGTAGGGGAATCGACGGAGGAGCAGAGGAGCCGAGGCTTTTCTTGTTTCTCTACGCAGACCAGTTGGAGTGACCGATCGAGGCAGAAGACCACGACCGTTGACGAAGCGCAAAATGTCGCGAGACTCTCTTTTTGTTTTTATTTTGTTCTTCTTTTTCTCGTCTTATTTTCCAACAAATGGAAAAGAGAGACGGGAGAAAAGAGACGTCTTATTTTGATCTACTATGCACTATCAATCGTGATCTTATTATGTACGTAACGTGATTCCTGAACTTTGATCCGATATGAAATATCATCACCGGACGTCTAATTTATTCAATATGATTCTTAAATTTATCGGGTCTCCAAATTATATGAAAACATTTAAAAGTTCAAGAACCACGCGGAATATTGAATCAAAGTTCATGAGCTGTACTAAACAAAAATAAAAGTTCGGGGACGATATTGCATGTTGGACTAAAATTTATGGATCACATTTAACAAATTAAAAGTTCAAGGACGACATCGCACGTCTTATCAAAATTTAGGTATCATTTATGTTATTTTCCATAATTAATACTAGATAATCAAAACCCATTGCTAAATCTATTAATTATTCGACAAAAAAAAGACATATCAATGATCAACGTTTAAATACACTAATTAATTTAAATAATCAACGTTCTTACTTCTTGCGACTTTTTTTATATTATTTTTTGTCTTTTTTTTTATTTTTGGCATTACTTGAATTGGAGGCTTTCATAGGAACTTGCGTGTGGGCGGGCTCCAGAGGCTGGTGGGAAGAAACGACACGGGCTTAATCCAAGAAAAACGCCTTTTTTCCCTTTTTTATTTTATTTTATTCGAATTAGTTTTTTTTTTCTTTCCATTGTAAGAATGTCGCGTTCATCATTGCAAGTAGGAACCACATTGTCCCTCCTTCTCAACGATTTCTTTATTATGAATAAATTTATATTATTTTCTCTATCTCGGTCTCACGTTTGTTTTTTATTTAATTATCTGTTTAAGCTCCTATTCGCACCTCATCTCAAGTCCCGATACATACCCCTCGGTCTACTTCTTGCCCGGTCGTGTTCCTCGGGCTCAACAAATGTGTCATTTCTTTCTTTTTTTTTTTAACATCATTAAAAGATTTTAAACCGATATTTCAATGACACGTTTATCTCGAATTAATTTTTGTTCCTTGAAAAATCTCAGATACTATTAATTCTACCTTTTTTTCGTTAGCAATTCCATTTAATGTTCCGTTGAAATGCATACATGCCAACTCTCATGGATTTTTCACGCCGAATTTATCATTCTTCGCTTCGTATCCGGTTTGCAGTCGTTTGCTGCACGTGTTGAAACGTGTATTTTAACAAAACACTTGACAGAATGCTAACAAACGGTATATTTGAATAAGGGGTACCAATTCAAGATTTTCCGTGAGATGAAAAGAAAGTCGATTTGAGAGAAATGTACTGTCCGGAAGCCGATTTGAGATTTTTAGCAACGATACCTCTCTTTATTTACCAATTTAATAAGTAATATCAGGAAAATTACCAAATTAAGGAGAGAGAAAAAAAATTTGGTTACGGGAAAAAGCCGCTCGTCCTCTTCCTCGTTGCCTTGTGGGGGGGACGTACGATGGATTGACACATGTCATAAGCTAATAGGAAGGAATTGTTAAGCCCAGAAAGCCTCTCCTTTTGGGGACATATATAAGGAATAATAATACAGACCGTCCTTATTTAGCCAAAAAAAAAGACACAAACAGTCCTTAAATTTTGATTCAAAATGCAATTCGATCAATAATTTTTTAATTTGTTCAATGTAATCCCTGAATTTTATAAAAATACACAATGTTAATCAAGGGATTAATATTATGCATTTTTATAAAGTTTATAAATTGTATTAAATATGTATCAAAAATTTAGAAATCATATTAAATAAATTAAAATTTCATGAATTAAATTACGTGTTGAGTAAGAGTTCAATAAACCTCTTCTTGGTCGACGCTCGGGTCGTACACGTCAGTGGGGAGTGGGACTTGCCACGAATGAGACTGACATCCCACATATCATGACAAAGCAATAATAATTACTCGCATGGGACTCGCAAAACTCTTATAAACACGTACGACCATCGCGGGGTGAATCTGATTTCGGGGCGATCTTCAATGTTTGACCTGGTCCCTGCAAAGAGATTCACGATAGGGACACCGCTGAATAGCACTTGGCCCGCCATCGAATTTCAAGTCCCGGATTGCATCGCGGAAAGGGTCAAGCTCGGAAATGAAACCCCGTCTGTGATCGACCGGGTTCGAGCAGCAGCCGCCGGTCGTCAGGGTGCCGCGTGAGATTTTTTGCACAAGGGAATCCACGCGATATCGATCGGACAGCTGTAATGGATCCAATTGAGTGAGACCGTGCGGGACCAAGGACCGCGTCCTGAGTGTCGAGTCATCTTTCGTGGGTCAAGAGATTCGATGGTGGGGGCAGAAATTTTGCTCCGGTTGTGCTCAGTCCGGACCGGACCCTCCCCAACTTGCACCACACGGATGTCACTTTGTGTGATTCTTATCCTTCACTTTCACAATCGTCTGTTTAATCAGAAAAAAAAAAAGAAAGAACGATAATAGCAGCAAAACCAATATTAATAGTGATCAATTGTAGTGATAATGGAGTGGTATCAAGGGTACGCGTCAGGTTTGTTATGTTTGTAATTTCCAACGAAAGAACCAGTCGCTGAACAACAGGCCGCATTCGTTCGATCCCCTCTCGGACGACCGATCAGTCTTCAAAACCTTACAAATATATGACCTAATTCCCTTAATAAAAAAAAAGCATCAACATTGTGTTGTCTCGTAAAAAAAATCATCATCCTTCAGTCAGCACCCAAATCCCGGCCCCTTCAAGTGTTCGTCCAATGTTGCCGTTAAAGATTCGATGTGTCATTCCACGTGTACTCGATAGAAACTTGATAGGGACTAAATTTGGGTACCGACTGAAAGTGGATACTTTTTCATGAGACAAAAAAAAAAGTTCAGGCTAGAATCGGGACATGAGCTAAAGTTAGTGTTTTTTTTTTTTTGTGAGACAAAAAAAAGTGCAGGCTAGAATTGAGCTCCGAGATAAAAGTTGGTGGTTTTTTACGGGAACAAAAAAAAATTCAGGTTAGAATTGAAATTTGACTTACCATTGGTGCTTTTTAAACGAATTCGGCCGACAAATGTATGGCCTGGGTCCGAGGGTTGGACTGCCAGGTGAACTCATTATTAGGAGCCTGTCTATGTTAGCGCGTGCATTCGCATTATTTTGGGCTTTTGGGTTAATTCCCGACATAAACTCCATGGCGTGTCGTCCAGTCCGCTCACCCCACACGAGTTTCGAGAAGGCAATCTGGATAACAAGGTTTCAAACCTCATCACTCGTTAGTTTTTTATTAAATCATCCATCGCCTCATGGTAGAGTCACTGTGCATCCAGATAGTAACCGCGCTCTCGAAACCAAATCTTTCTTCGCTACTATCCTCTCTCGGGTCAACAGGTCAATTTAGGTTGAAGATCAAAAATCGCAGAAGCAAGTAAGGGCCCTCAAATCAAATGGAAGATTCATCCCCCATTTTCTTAGAGGGAAAAAGGAAAAGAAATATGTCCAAAGTTTCCTGCAAGCCCGACCCGGAAAATAAGTGGGCCGTGTGGAGCGGCCCCAATGTCAGTTCGGCCCGTTTAAAAGACAAAACAGAGAAAAAAATCAAAAGCCGCCAATGGAGTCCTCTTTCTCTAGACGCTTCTTTCTTGCCGCGCAAGCACCAAACTCTCCAGTGCATCATAAAAATAGCGTTCTTTCCCTCCTGCATATAACGATAGATAACTAACGGGGTACTCCAGTTCGGCTTAAAATCTCCAAGAATCGAGTCTCGGCATATCGCTGCCGGGTTCCTTTGATTTCGCAATGGTAACAAATGTTAAACCGCAGCCTCTTTCTTTCGCTATTTGGGTTTCCGGATGGGTGACGGTGCAAACGAGCGTAGCTTTGATTGGAACATGACAGAATTCTTGTGTTTTGTTCGATCAGGCATCGGTGGCGTCGCCTCTCGTGGTGGGCGTGACCGTGGCGGCTGCGGCGCTAGGAGGGCGATACCTGATCGGGGCTTGGCAGGCATTCAAGGCCCTCCCGGTGATCCCGCGTGTCCGGAGGTTCTACCCCGGAGGTTTCCAGCCCGTAATGACGCGGCGCGAGGCTGCCTTGATCCTTGGAGTCAGGTAAATCTGTTCAAGCATCGAGTTCTTGAGAGGACAATTCATGCCTGTCGTGCCATGTTCAGTTTTCTTGCATTCCACATGCAAACGCGACGATCATTTTGGGGCAATCCATGTCGAATCTGCGCCTGAAATATTGAGCACCGAGCGACTCTTCGCTCGCACTATTTGTCCGTCTTGTTCTAGTCTTCAACCTGTTACTGACGTTGGTTGATACTGTGAAATTGATGACAGAGAGCATGCGGTTATGGAGAAGATAAAGGAAGCTCATAGGAGAGTGATGGTGGCCAATCACCCAGATGCCGGCGGGAGCCATTACCTGGCTTCCAAGGTCAACGAGGCCAAGGACGTGTTGATGGGGAAGTCGAGAGGCTCCGGTTCTGCATTCTGAATTTTGTGTGCGGGATCGGAACAGGCAGTTCATGGATGGAGATCGAACGCTGAAGGTCAAGAAGGGACTCTTCATTGCATGATTGTCTCCGACTAAATAATTCTTTTGTGTACCCTATTTCACGACAACGATTCTGATCTTCAAAGTAGCACGCTCTGACATGGTCATACTGTGTTCATGTTTTGTCAAAATTACGATTCTTGGGAGTGTATATGTGAACAACACATTAATCTGGACATAAATCGTTCTGACTAGATAAGCTGTGTTATGTATCCAAGCGGTTCATCTATTGGTCCACTAGACTCAAAGAACAAGAATTGACTAAGCAAATTTTGGCCCCAGTTGAGATGAGAGAGTAGCAGAAAGACGTGCTGGGTTTGTCGATGTCCGAAGATCAACCGTTGACGCAAATGGTGCGAGGCATTTGACAGCAGGTGGATAGTAGTAGTGAGCCATAGGGCAACACGATGGCTCCAAGAAACCGAAACACTTGTTTGTGAAGTAGTTCCTTGAAGACCTGGAGTAGAAGTTCTAGCATTAGATTGGTCCACAGCTCAGCTTGGGGGCCAAATAGGAAAAGAGGAAGAAATACACCATATTCTGCGGTGAAGTTTGCCAAAACCATATACAAAAGGTGGAGAGTAACCACGGCTAGAGAAAGACAAATTAGATCTGAGGATGATGAGATTTCATAAAAACACAAGCGTGTTGCCAGAATAATTTGTGTAATATTAACTCATCTGGTGCAGGAAGAACTGGAACAAAGTCCTACCATCACATGATAGCACAAACAGACTACCAAGAAGAGAAGTTCTTAGAAAGAAAAGTACAGTTCGATATCAGAGGACGAAGACATTTGAGATAATATGCTTTCCGTGAAGTCAAAATCACAAAGGGGAGGGGAAAAATTGGAAGATCCAATTTAGTAATAAAAGGTAAACCACTAATGTATACTTCAAACAAATGGGATCAGCAAGCAACAAGGTATGGATTAGAAAATATGATGCTGCCAAGATAAGTTCTACTTGATTTGTCCAAGGCTTCAGAAAAACTGCAACATGTGAACATGAGGGATCACGCACAACTCACACCTTAAAAGAAGAGCAGAATCACCCACACACGCCAATATATAACACTCTTGACCAAATGGCAAAAGATAATCAGGGTACAAATCCGATGTCCTTGAAGTATTCATGCTCAAGAGCACTCCTGGCCGTAATTCTTCTGCTGGGGTCCAAGCAGAGCATTTTCTGGATAAGTGGGAGCATTGTTAGCTACAATGTTATCATCTAGTAACCCATGAGTTCTATGCTATAATTTCTGTACATTCAACTTTTGAGAAGATTCGACCAAAAAAAAAAAACTTTTTCTGAAGAAACAAGTGAAAGCAGGAAAAATAAATTCAAAAAGTAGTGATAATGAGAGCTCAAAGCCCAGGTCACTATTTGGGAAGGGGATATGTGGGAACTGTCAAGGTTATTAAAACTACACTTGCATCATCAATTTGTTCAGGGCTATCTCACCATTTCAAATTCTCCTATCTACAGGGATCTATTTGGCCAAATTTGCATTAATTAGACCTTAAGCTTCCCAATTCGCCTTCTGAAGTAGCCAGGTAATTGATGGTAATCATGCGTAAGGACAGGATTCAAATGTGTTGTACAACATTCTCTTTTTCTAAGCCAAGCTTGGTACATGGATATGGGTATAAAGTAGACTAAGTTGGAATAAAGAAGAAATAGCAAATAAATCAATGAGACACGGCAAAACATAACCCAGCTTAGTTTGAAGAGCAAGCATCATATACTGTTATCTGCCCAGAGGCCTCACTTTTCTATCCCTTTTCCTTTTGAGGGCCATGACTTGGTGGTTGCAATTTCAATTATACTCTTCGTTAGTCCTGTCCGAGCTTAGTTTGAAGAGCAAGCATCATATAGTGTTGTGTGCCCAGAGGCCTCACTTTTCTATTCTTTTTCCCTTTCCTTTCGAGGGCCATGACTTGCTGGTTGTAATTTCAATTATACTCTTCGTTAGTCTAGTCCTGTCCGAGAGAACCAACCTCCGAGATAATTTCTGGAGATATTTGTTAGATGTTAATGCAGAGCTTAACTTTGTTTCCAATTAGAGATTATACCTAAAAGCACATAAAAAATAACTTTTAGAAAAAGGCACTAGTTCCAAAGTTTCCCAACTTTACTTCAGCATTACCACATTACACAGTTCAAAATGAGGTGAATAAAGGACAAGTATTTAGGATTGCAACTTACAGATAGAAGATCAATTCCAGCAGAATTGAGACCTGGAACCACATCTTGTAGACTCTGAACGCATGGATCCAAGTTTCAGTATTTTTTTTAGGAGACATCATCATGATCGAATAACAAGGTCATCAAAAGTTTAGCATAAAACGTAAGCCAATTACCTTTGGAGGCCACTTAGGAAAGGCAGACTTGAAATCTGGCAAGGCAGTTACTCCAGGCCATGTGTCCTCATTTGGCGTGCCCATGATCCTTCATAGCAGGAAGAGAAGTAATTTAGATTATTGCCGTTTTGTCGGCTTAAATTTTGACCAGCCAGATTTATATAAGCACTCATGGATGACCAGGATCAGTTATTGATACAGGAAAGTGAATTCCAACTTCCAAAGCTCAATCCAAATTTGATACACAGTCAGGAGTAAATGAACTACTATCTTCAGAAGTCAGAGCGCGCTTCATTGCTGAACATTGTGTATGGTGGGGTTAGTAAAAGAAAATACTGTGGCAGCTCAAATGTTTTGTCATAGCCATTTGAAACATGTGGTTCTGAAAGTTGGATATCAGGCCAAAAGAGTTAAAGATATCCTCAGTGAGTTTGCATATAAGACCTATAAGAAGTTCGAAGATTGAAAACAAAACCATCATCGAGTATGATATCGATAGTTCAAGACACTGACAAATGTAACATTGCTGAACCAGAACCATTTTCGCCACTTAATTATATAGACAGAATGCAAATAGATGCTTGAGATGGACTGCAGAATCATAAATTCCTGAAATTTAACCATAATGTGTGTCTTTTGGTGGAGCGGGCATTCAGCACAAGCCCGTACATGTAACAGAATCGTGGGATCGACGAACACCAACAGATGACATGATTAACTTACTTCTACGCAAAGAACAAGGTCAGAAGCTTGCAAAGGGAAAAAGAAAATCATTCTGAAAGAGCTGTAGCACCTGAATATCTTGAACAGCTCATCAATTTCAGAATCTCCAGGAAATAAAGGACGTTGGTTCACCATCTCAGCGAATATACAGCCAACTGACCAGACATCAACCGGGGTAGAATAGTGACGAGAACCAAGAAGTATTTCTGGTGCTCTGTACCATAAAGTCACCACCTAGAAAGAAAGACCACCAATATCAATCTATACGCAAACTATAAACTGTTAAGTTTAAGAGGGTGTAAGCAACAATCTTTTTCACAATGTCACAAGTTGATGCATCCGAACCTTCAACAGCATCATCTAAAATGTTTGTAGTGCCTTGCATTTGGATAGTCAAAAGTAACCAAAAATAAACTACTAACCTTCCCTAGATTTCGACAGGCCATGAACAACTATGGAAGACGTTCTAAAAGCACAAAACATGCTAAGAACAGTTTTTGACAACACAGCAAATGTTTGTCTCTTTCCCTTTATCCAAAATCCATAGTTTCCAACTTTTTGAAAATTTATGTGATTTTTCAAGCAAGGATACCTTTCTTTCGTAGAGGAATCGAACTGCCAGAACCAGAATAGAAGATTCTGGAAATTCAGTAACAGTAAAGCTAACTCATTCTCATTTTGATTTAATTATCTAACATTATTTGAAACCAAACTAGCACCAGGAAAATTCTCAAAAAAGTAGAATCTCCCTACTGGGCTTTTTGTAAAAGACAGAACCAAAAACTCCAAATAAATTAGTTATGATACTCCTAAAGTCAAAATATCCGATTTTTTTTTGTTATACCCAAAAAAATGTGCCTAGATTAGAACAAACATCCACCTGACATCCAAAATTTAGCAGTACATAACCAGAGGATGAGAAGAATGTACTTAATGTGGTAAGACATGATTTACACGAGACAACCAAGACAGTACATGACATAGGTACCTCATGTGTAAAAGTCCTAACAGGAATACCAAATGCTCTTGCAAGTCCAAAGTCAGCAAGCTTCAAGGCATTTGTACGTCGATCAATTAACAGATTCTGAGGCTTCAAATCTCGGTGGAGGACTCTATGTGAGTGACAATACGCTATTCCACGCAGTATTTGATAAAGAAATATCTGCAAAGGAAGATTGCCTTTCATCTCAGGAGAATGATCATATATCTTCAAGCACAAAGTCATGGAGCTCCTAGTGTAGGAGCAAACCGCTCACTCACTTTTACCAGACGTGGATCCTTGGCAAAGTCTGGAGATGAATCCATGTGCTTCTTCAAATCCAAGTCCAAATACTCAAAAACTAGATACAGCCTATTCTCACTATGCACTACATCCTGTAACCTGCCATAAGCAAAAGTGCAAGTTCTATATGAGACCATAAGACAAAAAAATGCTAAGTATAATAGGAATAAGAATCCAAATAAAATGATTAAAAGATCAATAGGAGCAAAAAATTATGGCTAATGCATTTGGATTTAGTGCAACAGAGAGCAAAGCTTGTTTTTTCCATTTTTTTTCTGATAAAGACAGACCATCATCTATCATCAAACCAAACAGAAAAACACTCATTTCATATGCTGGGGAAATAAAACCTAGGTCAATGTGTTTATATCTGCGGTGCAGTGCCTAGTAGAACTGGGCTATCATTTGAGGAGTAAATATAATTATCTTTACCTCCTTGTGCAGATTCTATTTTCCTGTTAATGAAAAGCAGCCTCAACTTTGTCATTGCAAAAATGTCTAACATTCAAAGATAAAGAAATACAGGAAAGACACCTGACTATATTTCCGTGTTGCATTTCCTTCAAGAGAGAGATTTCTCGGATTGCAGTGCTCGGTACTCCTTCATCTTCCTGCTCCAAGCGTATCTTCTTCAAAGCTATAGTCTCATTGGTGACACGATCACGGGCCTTATACACTACACCATATGTTCCTTCACCAATCTTCTCCACTTTCTCGTACTAAAAGATTAAACAAACTTACGCCACAGACTAACCAAAGAGCTATTTACGTAAAACAAGAACACACCTCATTTTCAAGTACCTGATCCATCCAGCCCAGGTCAAGATGCCTACTGGCGCAATATCTGCATTATATGAATTTTAAGCTAATGAATACTCGCAACGCGAACTCCTAATACAACAACTAAATGCCGTGTACAATACAAAAAAAAAAAAAAAGAACACGTCGTTCATCTTTCAGCTACCAATCTAAATTACCCACTCTAACGGACCATTAGCATCGAATTTCAGTAACATACCCCGGTTTTTTAAGAGAAACCTATCGATAACGAGTCAAAACCTTAATTGAGCTTTTCTTATACATTTTAACACGTGCGAAACGCTGAAAATCAACAGGAGACACCAATCTGCACAACATCTAATCACCAAAAGGCTCTCGATAGTTGCTACCGCCCGAGAAGCAAGCAGATCGGGTCCAGGCACAGCAGAATCCGACCCAAACGCCCATTAAACGAGCTCCGATCGCGGAACCCCGCAGGCGACGAAGCGAAGCAGTGGTCGACCACCGCCGCATTGCGCCCGTTTTCGCGAGACCATTCAACCATCGCCATTACAGATTGAATCACTCGGACGGATCGGAGAGGATTCCGAAGGGAGACGAGACGGGTTCGCTCGTTCGAGAGAAGAAGCGAGGGGGCCGGGCGCGAAGAAGAATGTGGAGTACCTGGTCGCAGAAATGGCGGGTGTTTAGCGCCAGCGTTCGCGGTGCCGTCTTCTTCTTCCTGGGCGGGTGTGTGGGCTGTGGTGCCCTTTATATTTGGCTCCTTCCTTTCAAGTGGGAATATAGAACGAGAGCTGAGTGTGGTGGATATGCTGCGTATCTGCATAAGTCAACACAACCCTTTTTCCTGTTTGACTACCTTTGATCCTAATCTTTTCTATTGACTTGATTGTTTTTTCCCTCCATTTCCATCTATTATATGCTTAATGTATGTATACCCATCAAACTAGCTATTCGGATCGGGTTTGTATATACTTTATATATATGTGACATTCGTTTGGTTTAAAGTTATTAACCGTTTTGAATGATATTTCGATTTCTAGAATGTATTGATCAATAATGAAATTCATACCATGCAAGTGGCAAGATGAATTTCTCAAATTACTTTAGCCGTGATTTTTTCCAAGTTTGTTGATAATCACCACCCAATATTATTACATGAACATTTTTTAAAATTTTGGCCATAAATCGCAAATTAGCCAATGCTTTTTGGTTCTTCCATTTTTTTTTGGTGGTTTTGAATTGGACTTATTTCTCATTGTGATTAGTGAACCTTATTTGATGCTTAAAATAGTTTTTTCACCGCATGGAAAGCCATTATATTTGTATTCAAATTTAATTGAACTTTAGTCGATTATAACATTTTTTGTCCAATTTTTAATTGATTCGATTTTTATATCAACGAAAAGCCTAAAATCTAAAACGAATAGTGGAGTATTACTCAAGAAGGCTAATGCAATGCACGAGATCTTGCTCTTCTAGCAAATACTTTTTTAGTTAAAATTGTATAGATTTTCTATAAAAAAGTTAAAAATAATGAATAGTCATCCCCACGCACATTAATACTCTTAAAATGATATATTAATTTTTCAGTGAAATTTATTTGATATCAAATATGTTGCTTAAGAATTATCAAAAGAATTTACCATCTCATATACGATATATTACCATTCTGGGGCCCAACTTGGTCCAAAAAGCCCAACATCTTCAAACATTTTAGCTCTAGTTAAACAAAATCAACTCAATTTGATTGAGGTCTGCCCTTAAGTAATTAGAGCTAACGGAAAAGAAAAGGATCAAAAAGAAAACAAACAACAGAAAAAAAAATATATCATCTTTATAAAAATAGTTTCTTTTCAACCAACACTTCAGAGCACTCGCTCCTTTCTCAATCCATCTCTCCAAAAAAATCTTTGTTTTTTTTCTTTGCTAAAATATCCAAAATATCTTTCAAGTGTTGGTCATAAAAGATCACCATGAAGAACATGAGAACTGGTAATGCACATCTCTTCTTTTGTTGGCTTCAATTGATTTCTTCTTTTAACTGTTGTGAAGAGTTCTAATTATAAGCCTTTTGTATTGCAAGGGTGGTTGGGGACTCGTAGAGACGAGGGAGAGCTTGCCCTCGGATGATGAAGCCACACTGAGCATGTATGTTGTCACCGCAAAAAAAAAAAAGATGATTAAAGCTATGCAAGAAGGAGGACGCTGGAGCAACCCCGCACAATCTTCCGATTTCCTGCTCCAGCTCAAAACTAAGTAGTATGTTGCTTCTCGAAATAAGAAACATCTATCTTGAATATAGATTCGTATGCACATGATTCGTACACTTTATTATTATCATAAATATTATAAATATCCTAATAGCAAATCTAATATGTTTTACGTGGCTAGTTTTCAATGCAAAGCATTTCTTGAAGCATGCTTTCCAAATTATATATTAGGTCGGAATCTGTAACTATCTTGAACAATAAATAGAAAAAGAAAGAGCTCAAATAAAAAAAGACACATCTACCTTGAACATCAAATAATTTGTCCAAAAAATACATCAAATAAAAAAAAAGAGCTCAAATTAAAAAATAAGTGGAGTTTTAAGGATTCACTATTCTAAAAAGGGAAGTGTTTGAGAGGGATCTATTCTTCAATAGTCGGATAATATAAATAAAGGGAAGTGTTTGAGAGGGATCTATTCTTCAATAGTCGGATAATATAAATAAAAAGGAGGTGATCGATTTATATACTTGAACATCTCTTGTTATAGCCATACATTTATGATGGAGATTTAATCTCTCTAACTACCGATTCCTTTACAACCATACATATATATTTATCTGATAGTGGATACCTCTCAATCTATCAACCACCCCATTAACGCAGGAATACTTTAAGCTGCGTTGCTGCATAAGTCAACACAGCCCTCTTTCCTGTGTTGACTACCTTTGATCCTAATCTTTTCTATTGACTTGATTGTTTTTTCCCTCCATTTCCATCTATTGTATGCTTAGTGTATGTATACCCATTAAACTGGCTATTTGAATTGGGTTTGTATATACTTTATACATGTGTGGTCTTTGCTTGATTTAAAGTTATTGACTGTTTTGAATGATATTTCGATTTTTAGAACATGTTGATCAATAATAAAATTCGTACTATGCAAGTGACAAGATGAACTTTAACGGCGAAATTGGAGCTTTTTTTGTATTAATCATGGACTTCACATTTTAATTGATTGAGTTTCTCAATTACTTTAGCTGTGATTTTTTTCCAAGTTTGTTAATAATCGCCATCCAATATTATTACATGAACATTTTTTTAAAATTTTGGCAAGAAATCGCAAATTAGCCGATGCTTTTTGGTTCTTCCATTTTTTTTGGTGGTTTTGAATGGGACTTATTTCTTATCGTGATTAGTGAACCTTAATTGATGCTTAAAATAGTTTTTTCATCGCTTGGAAAGCCATTATATTTGTATTCAAATTTAATTGAACTTTAATCAATTATAACATTTTTTGTCCAATTTTTAGTTGATTCGATTTTTATATCAACGGAAAGCCTGAAACCTGAAACGAATAGTGGAGTATTATGCAATGCACAAGATCTTGCTCTTCTAGCAAATACTTTTTTAGTTAAAATTGTATAGATTTTCTATTAAAAAAATTAAAAATAATGAATAGTCACCCCACACGCATTAATACTCTTAGAATGATATATTGATTTTTCAATGAAATTTATTTGATATTAAATATGTTGCTTAAGAATTATCTAAAGAATTTACCATCTCATATACAATATATTACCATTCTGGGGCCCAACTTGGTCCAAAAAGCCCAACGTCTTCAAACATTTTATCTCTAGTTAAACAAAATGAACTCAATTTGATTGAGGTCTGTCCTTAAGTAATTAGAGTTGACAAAAAGAAAAAGATCAAAAAGAAAACAAACAACAGAAAAAAAATATATCATCTTTATAAAAATAGTTTCTTTTCAACCAACACGCATTTACTCCTTTCTCGATCCATCTCTCTCCAAAATATATTTCATTTTTTTCTTTGCTAAAATATCCTAAATAACTGTTGTGGAGAGTTCTAATTATAAGCTTTTTGTATTGCAACGGTGGTTGGGGACTCGCAAAGATGAGGGAGAGCTTGCCCTTGGATGATGAAGCCATGCTGAGCACGTATGTTGTCACTGCAACAACAAATAAGATGATTACTAGAGTAACCCCGCACAATTCTGATTTCCCGCTCCAGCTCAGTAGTATGTTAGTTCTCAAAATAAGAAACATCTATAGATTCATATGCACAAGATTCGTACACTTTACTGTTATCATAAATATTACAAATATCCTAATAGCAAATCTAATATGTTCTACATGACTAGTTTTCAATGCAAAGCATTTCTTGAAGCATGTTTTCCAAATTATATATTAGGCCAGAATTTGTAACTATCTTGAACAATAAATAGAAAAAGAAAGAGCACAAATAGAAAAACATCTATCTTGAATATCAAATAATTTGACCAAAAAAAAAACATCGAATAAAAAAAAACCTCAAATTAAAAAACAAGTGGAGTTTTAAGGATTCGCTATTCTAAAAAGGGAAGTGCTTGAGAGGGAATGCTCCTATTCTTCAATAGTCGGATAATATAAATAAAGAGGAGGTGATCGATTTATATACTTGAACATCTCTAGTTATAGCCATACATTTATGATGGAGATTTAATCTCTCTAACTACCAATTCCTTTACAACCATACATATATATTTATCTGATAGTGGATACCTCTCAATCTATCAACCACCCCATTAACGCGGGAATACTTGAGGGATGTACTTCTCACGGTGCCCAGGAACATCCTAGTATACAGGAATACAATTCCCATTATTCCCTTCTCATTTGTTTGCTTTTTCCCCTTTTTTTTCCTAATTACCATGTAAGATGCCACATAAGCCCGCACATTAACATTTGGGACAATAACACAAACAGTTTCTAAACTTTGATCTAATGTACAACGTGATCCATGAACTTTTAATTTATTCAATATGATCTTTGGACTTTAGCTTAATGTTTAATATGGTCTTTGAATTTTTAATTTGTTTAATGTGGTTCGTGGACTTTTAATACATATTCAATGTAATCCATGATCTATTTAAAAATATTCAATATAGTCCTTGAACTTGAATTAATGGAAGTACTATATTTAATATTTTCATATAGTTCAGGGACTAAATTGAGCATGTGCCAAAAGTCCAGAAATCACATTGAACAAATTAAAAATTTAGGGACTATATTGCACATTAAAGTAAAGTTCATGAATTGCTTGTGTCATTTTCTCTTAACATTTACCGGCAATCAAGGTCACATCAATATTATTTTCATAATTTTTACAGAAAAACCCACTTGAACAAAAGCAAAACATATATTTCAAGAACCGAGGGCACAAAAATTTATCAACCGGACTGAACAATTTGCAAAATTTAAAAGACCCACTATGCATTTATCCGCAATACCTATGAATATGGAATACCAAATGAATTAATGAGGAATTGCCTTGACTATGCTGAAGGAAATCGAAGTGTACATATATCACAATTATTGCAGAATAGAAGGAGTTTCTCATTGCAGAATGGAAGGTGAAAACCCAAGACGCATGCAACATTCGCGGCGTGCTTCCAAGTCCCTGGAACCGAAATGTTGTGATACGTAAATAAACCATTTAGTTTGAATGAAAAAATAATAAGGTATTTTATGAAATTAACCTGCATCAATCATTATTTCCATTTTCTTTATCAACAGTAAATATTATATTTTTTTTAATTATTGCAGACTAACTGATATATTAAGATAACCAGATGATACATGTAGAGGGATAGAACGATTCGGATTACGTTTATTTATTTATTTATTTATTTTTACCAGAGACACATTTTAATTTATAGATACTTGTATATTGTAAATGCTATCACTTTTCACCCGATCTAAAGAAAATAAATTTACGTTCAAATGGATCATAAAATTAAATTGTTTGAATAGTAAATCATGGGAGCGTTAGAAATATATAAAAAAAAAACAACATTTCGGTCGGATTAGAAATTATATAAATTCACTTTGTATTTTCTGACAATTGATTTAGACCCTCCAGTTCGTCGCAAACGAAATGCTGTCGTCGCCCGCCTGCAGCATCAGGTCTATCTCGCTCAACCTCACTCCTCCTCCTCCCACTCTTCTCCGGAATTTCCGACGACGCCATTGGAGTACCCGCGCTCGCGCTCGAACGATCGTCGATTCAAGCGCGGCCCCGAGCGCGATGGAGTCGAAAGAGAGCGGCGACGGCATGGATGGCGCGATCGCCGGCTTCAATTTCCTCGCGAAGAAGCCCTACTCGCCTCCTCCCTGGGCTTCCCACCTCAGTCCGATCCCTTCTCACGTCTTCTCTCTCGGTCATGTATGCTGCTGCTCTGTTTTTTCACCCTCGCGTGCGTGTTCGTGTCTGTGCGCGGGAGAAGTAGAGAGAGGCAGTTTGATTGTTTGTGTGTTTTGCTGAGTTCCGATGATTTGCAATTACGTTTTGCTTTGCTTTTGCTGCTGATTCGCCATGTTCATGATATCGCCTTCTCTCATACTCAATACTGGCCATGTACGTTGTTGATCTGCTTTTGCTTCGCGTGTTCGTGCCTGTGTGTGAGAGACAGATACAGAGACGGTGTGATTGTGATTGTTTGTGTGTTTTGCTGAGTTTTGATGATCTTCATTTACTTTGGACTTTGCTTTTGATGCTGGTTGGCCATGTTCATGATTTCGTGATTTCGTCTTGTTTTAAAGACACGGTGAGTAATGCTGGCCAAAGGATGCTTCCTTTTCTTGTTTTTAATCTTCTATCACGATAGTTGATGATTTGAATGTAAGGTCGTGTTGCGTTTTTTTCTTGACAGTTACCTACTCCAATTCACAGATGGAACCTTCCGAATTTACCGAAAGGCACTGAGGTTTGGTTAAAGGTGATTCCCGGGTCCTTCTTCTTCCTCCTATTCAGTTTCATCTTCATGAATCGTGAGGTTTTGCAAGTTATCTGGTTTTGCAGCACGAAATGCAATGTGATGAACATCTCTCTGTAAACATTTAATCCCTGCGTTGAACGTTTAATGAAAATTACCAAGTGAATTATTCTAGTTCTGCATTGCATGTGGTTGACATTATATTGCTCAATCTTTGGCTTGGATAAAATCTGGGGTCTATGCATATTTATATCTGTTTGATGGAATATATTTAGAACTCAGACAATACAAGTTTCTTTGGTTGCAGTTATACAGTTACTCTTTGGTTGTTGTTTCGTGATTTTGTTGTTGTTCCTCTGTCTTTTCCTTTGTGCATATTTTGAAGGTTTTCGTGATACATAATTTGGAGCTAGACATCTTATACAAACAATGTTGCATAGGAACATTTTGTCTGTCTTTTCCATCTATAGGCCATTCAAGGTTTGGCTTCTGTTCCTCACTCTTTTTTCTTGACTTTTAACACTGAGAGAAGATTTGTGATTATTCAGCGGGATGACCTTTCGGGCATGCAATTAAGTGGCAACAAAGTCCGGAAATTGGAATTCTTGCTTGCTGATGCCGTGGGCCAAGGTGCTGATTGTATAATAACAATTGGGGGTATCCAAAGTAATCATTGTCGTGCAACTGCTGTTGCTGCAAAGTATTTAAATCTCGATTGTCATCTTATCCTACGTACCTCCAAGGTCAGGTTTCCTTTTCTGCACCGAACATCAGTTAGGAGAAAAATTGCTATAACAATTGTATTCTTGCAGGTTCTTGTAGACAAAGATCCTGGACTTACAGGTAATCTCCTGGTTGAGAGATTGGTGGGAGCTCATGTTCAACTTATTTCAAAAGAGGAATATGCCAAACTAGGGAGTGTGGTTTGTACCTGCTTCTAGTTGTTTTCTTGCTTGTAATATTTCCTCTTTTTTTCTTAAATAGATAACATTTGATTCATTAACCGAGAAGTGGCACATCTGAGCATCTCTTGGATATTGGCCACAAAAAGAAAATATTGCTTGGATAACAAACTGATTTGCTTTTCTTATTTATGTTATTAAATGGTTGGGCATTTTTATAATGTTTTGACATTCAAGTGAAACTACAATGCATTGTTAAAGGGCAAGAATCTTATGCTAACAAGTTAATAAAACTTGAGCTTGGCATACCGTTAAAGTACTTTAATGTACAATGAACTATACTCTTCCGTGTCCAGAGAAGCTTGATATTTGTGTTTGCCTCACTGAATTTGATTTCAGACTCTGACTGAACTCCTAAAAGAAAAGTTGCTTAAGGAAGGAAGAAAACCATATGTCATTCCTGTCGGCGGATCAAATTCTTTGGGGACATGGTGAGAATAGTTTATAAGTGGCCGTATGTTTCTTCTTCATTCTATATGCATCTTGTGCTCTTGATGGATTTATTGACCATCTAGATTATCAGTCACAGTCAATTTTCAATTTCGGTTGACTGGTTCCTTCAAGCATTTTCTTCAGGCAGTTTTGCTTGCTTCTCAATTTTACTTGTTTTTTGGTTTCTCATATTTGGCATGACTGAGATTTTCTTCAGCACTAGCATTCAAATTATGGTGCATGGTCAATACCATGATTGCGGTGCCTATCTTTCCATCTCATTGCAAAAAGTTCAATTGATCAATAAGATGCTGCATAATGCTGTGCCTGATAACTACAGAGGTGCGTAGTAAATAGAGAGGTTCTAGAATCAATGAGATGTTGCATAGTTGCTAGTAGGTTGCATATTGAAGGTATGATTGCAAAAAGTTTAACTGATCCTACTTTGTTTTATTTTTCATTTTTTGGCAATTTTGTATGCCAATGCTGCTGAGATCTGTTCAATTTAGCTAATCTTTTGCTGCATCACCAACTATGTTCAGGCGAGTGACTCTAAAATATGGAAAATATTCTATAACACTAGGTTATATAAATGGGATAATTTTCAGGATTCTTAGTAGATGATCTTTACCATGGCAATGTGGTCCACAAAATGTAATCTCTAGTCTGGGTTTTGAAAGAATTGGGTTTACCAATTGAGTTCACCACTAACTTGATTCGTTCTTGCCTAATATACTCAACAGTTGGCTGAGTGGTTCAGCATTTGTTTTGGATGCAGTAGATCTGAGTGCAAATCATGCCATCTCCTACATAGAGTAATTTTTGGGGCTACATCCCTTATTATGAGGGTGGAGCCTTTCTCAATGTACGTGGGAAGGGTGGTCTGCGCTATCTTTGAATGGAGCCTTTCTGGCAGCCAAATGGTTTTTTAAATGGATAATCTGACTTTTTTATACCTTTTCTTTTAATTATATGTGTTGTTAAATTGTTTTCTTTGTACGTGCAAACAAATAAATTCTCAACTCCTCTGATTTAGGGGTTGGTATAGCCTTACTCACAGTTTCCATTCATTGCAATGATGTGGTTCCTTAGCTTATCTTTCACTGGTGTCTAATTAATGAATTTTAGCTCTTATTTGTGTTGAATTCAACTTCCAGAACTATGACATCCTTCTTGATTTTATGATATCTGCTTTTCATGAAAGAATTCTGACTTTTAGGGGATATATCGAAGCCATAAGGGAAATTGAGCAGCAGGTTCATAATGCGGCTGGCAGAGTAAAATTTGATGATATTGTTGTCGCATGTGGCAGGTTCTGCTCCATTTCCTCCATTTTTTTCTCAGTGCTAGCACAGTTTTTCAATTAGCTGGCTTAATTTTTTCCTGCAGTTAATGAATCAGACCTAGATTGATGTTTTATTTCTATCTATTTCCAGCGGAGGCACAATTGCTGGTCTTTCATTGGGTTCTTGGCTGAGCACAACGAAGATGAAAGTATGTACAACTTGCATTAGTTGTCATGTTTAACAGATTAAGCAAATTCATGAAGGCATCGAAATGCTTGAACAGGTCCATGCATTTTCTGTCTGTGACGACCCTGATTACTTCTATGACTTTGTTCAAGTCCTGCTTGATGGAATTAAAGCAGGTGTTCTCTCACGTGATATCGCTGACATTCACAATGTGAGTTTTTCATTACCCTTGGAGTCTTCCTTTTGACACCTACTATTGCACCCTATGGTCACAATTATAAAGACACGCATCGTCATAAGCAGATAATGGATGTTTGCACAGTTTGATCTTTCTTGTTGCAATTTCTGCATGGCAATGGCACAAAAGTTGCCTGTTCTGCAATTTTCTCAGGAATTTTATTCGGGTTGCATCCTCTTAAATAGACCTTGTTAAAATTCCTATTTGGTTGTTAAGCATGGTTTTCAGTAGGCACTGGAGACTTTTCACTCGTTCTTGTGCTCTAAAATCTCCTCGTTAGATGCTTGGTGAAAATGTAAGAAAACACTAGCTTTTTCCATTAGAGATGTAGTCCACCAGAACTTTTGCACAGGGAATCCTGATATCTTCAGATATGTAGGTCCACCTGTTAATCGATTAAGGCACAAAAGTCAGTTTCTGATGATGAAACATGGCTAATGTTTAAATTATTGTTTCTACGCAGGCCAAAGGTTTGGGGTATGCAATGAGTACTTCAGAGGAACTTAAGTTTGTTAAGGACGTTGCTACAGCCACTGGAGTTGTTCTAGACCCAGTTTACAGGTACACAAAATCACTGGCCCTTTGTTATTTTCTGTCACTCGCTTTATCTTTGTAAGTTTGTGAGATGTGCGCATATACTTTCGCTTCTTCTTTTTTCTTGCTTTTTGATGTAAAGCATAACAGTTTCAACCAATCATGGTTTTTGACGTTGAAGTCTGTTAACATTCTTTCAATTCAGAGATGTCCACATATTTTCTAAGTGATGAAACTTCATTATGTCAATTTTATTTTATAAGACATATGGTGCAGCGTCATTTCAGATTATTTTAGCTACAGCCATAATACGTCATTGAGGATAATTGTCATCTTGATGGTACCTGAGCTAACTTGAATTAACTTACGTTTTTTTCTGGTTGGTCGTTTGAGAGCTGAAGTAAGACAATAGGCGGCCATCATGAAAAAGTATAAGATAAAGTGTCCATGAATTTGATGTAGGTGTTAATGTTAGTCCTTGGTAGAAATATCTGTTGTCGGTCTCACTTGAAGAAAGGGAAGATTACCAGGACCTGACTAATCTTTGATCTGGTTGCTGATATAGCGGGAAAGCTGCTTATGGAATGATGAGAGACATGGCCGAGAACCCGGCAAAGTGGGAAGGAAGGAGAGTCCTCTTCGTGCATACAGGTGGACTCCTCGGGCTGTTTGACAAGGTTGATCAGATGGCTTCGACCATAAGCAATTGGCAGCGATTCAATGTTGATGAATCAGTTCCGCGGAAGGAGGGAACTGGAAAGATGTTCTAAAACGAGTGGAATTAAATAAAAGGAAGATTCTGCAAATATATAGTGGTGATTGCTGGGTATTTGTTTGCTTTTTTCAAATGAGACTTCTGGTTGATATGTTACTCTCTGATGCTAAGGTTTAGATTCTTCTGCGCAAGTGGAATGACAACGAGAATATATTCTCCAACCTCGTCCTACATTGCAACTCTCATATAAGATGTCGCAAGTTGGTCCTTTCGGACTCCGTGTCGAGGTCTCGTGTGTCTGGCCGAGTGTTTTTTTTTTGGTCTTTTTTTTAAAGGTATGGTACTTGTGTTCTCCTTTGTGACATGATAGAATGTGGTTATCCATTCCCTAAAAGTTTTGGTCAAATCAATGTTTTTCCCCCTTATCCAGCTCTGTAATAATCGAGATGAATCCGTGGCTAGCAAGTTTCTGTGGGATTTAATCTTTTGCCAGCCGACATTCCAGTGGAGCTTGACATCACAAAAGGCGAAAAAGATGCTTAAGGCAGACAAGCATCACTCGCACAAAAGGGCAATTATTATTTTCTTCTTTTTTGAGGAAATTTCAGAAAATATCTTCACTTTTGGACACACATCAATCACCATCTCCAGCTTTGAAAACCTACAAAATTCCATGGTGCTGCCATTGAAAACTTACTAGAGGGTCCACTTTTTTCGTGGCAAATATCCTTAATCTATGATATATGTTCATCTATGTAAATATACACCACGAATAATGGTGAGCGCCGACATTGAAACTTTTGAAAATACATGATTGCTGGTGTTGAATTCTCAAGGTCTTCTTGTTTAATGGTTTCGTAATGTTCCTACGATGATTCTACGCTGTTTCTAAGTTTTTCTCAAATCACTCTAATAACATTTGGGCCCATGTTGTCATGTTAAATTCTTAATTATGAGATTCCAATTTTTTAGGGGCATAAGTAGTAGAATCTTAATTGGTAATTTTTTATCTGAAGATTTCACTTTTTAGTGGCATGAGTTTTTCTCGAATCACTCGAACGATATTTGAACACATGTTGGAAGCGTTGGTAGGAGGGTCGATGCAACCATTTGATGAAGGGGTGGGGGTGGGAAGGGAGGGAGGGAGCTAGAGTGAAAAAATAGGTCGGTTCTATCATTCATATTTTATCCGAAGATAAAAATTGCATTTTTGAAAAAGTGAGTATGCTATTTGGAAATGATTTTGAAGTTTCCCCTATCTTAAATATTAACAACCTTTTATTTTAAGAGTCTCATTTAAAAAGTTCTCTTATTAGACTTTTTGCACAATGTGTATGAGACTTTTCTATATACTCCTTTTGAGAGATTATTACTTGACCGGTCATAAACTATCATATGGATATTAATTCAGTTATAAATTTTTTTAATTTTGCCAATGTAGTTTTAAAATTTTTGAGTGAAATTGCAATATATTCTTTTTAGTCATGTCATAAAGTCATCACCGGCCGTCCCACATATCACACTGATGTGAACAACTTGTGGATTATCACGTCAGTGATTAGCCGTAAAGGGTTTATTGGAATTCCGTATAAATATTTAAGACTGCATTTTTAAAAATAAAAAATTTTATGACTGAATTAACATTCATATAATAGATTTATGACGGAATTGATGATTTTCTCCGCCTTTTTTTGTATGTTTAGACAAGGATGTCGACTCTCTATAAAACTTTCATTTTCATAAAAATGGTAATTGAAATGCGCGAAGCATATCGACCCTGCCAATGAGCAAACCAATGGTGATTTGACACCACTTGTCCGATAAGGTAATTATTTCCGGACACGCGGCTTCGCACTGGTCCAATAGGATTAGCCGCTTTTGCCATGTTCGACATGTGTCGGTAACTGCCAGTCAACTCCCAACTACGAGAAACGGAAAGTGAACTCTAATTTTTTTTTTCATTTGTACGGTTTTTCCAGGAGTAGTTTTTTTCTCCTAGTATTGAACGCATAAAATCTTGAAAAGTATGCAAATATCTTAATTTTTGTAAAGAAAAAAATCACGAAAAACTCCTAACTAAACTTTAAATAAGCTGAGATCTTTGGGATGTCTTTTTTGTTCCGGCTAATGTTGTTCTTTTCTTTTAATTATGCTTTTTGTCCATGCACGTTAATTAAATCTTAATATTTTTGATCTTTTAAATCTGGTCACTATCTATATACAATATGTTTAATCAGATTTCTGGAGCACAAAATCCTATTCGACTCCATTCAATCAGCGCCTGAAGGATGTCGGAGTGTGGCACAAATTCAATGTTGCTTAGGTGGGCATCCATCTTGGGCGCCCGAGATATGGATCAATTTTTTCTCGATTAACATTTTCTTATTTCTGCCCATGCACTATGCAAAGTGGGTGTTTTGTATATTCAATGGGTGTTTTTATTAATTGGACATTTGACAAATATTAAATAATTCCATTAGAAAAATTGCAAATACATTGAATCGGACTGCGCATGGAGAGAGAGACTAGGGGTGATCGGTTCCCGAGCAGTCCAATTCCCACCCAAGAATCAAACCGATGCCCCTAGAACTGAACCAACTGATCCGATTTTCGGGTGGGCCAATGGAATTGGTGGCATATTTCCTTTTTCTTTATTTGTCGTTACTGTTCAAGCTGAAATTGAAGATATCATTGAGAATCAAGGCATTTTTGCAATCGGTAAGTTATGCGACATTGTATTTGTGACAAAATTTGGTTGGAATGAACAAAAGCCTTGAATGGCCTTTCTTTGTGAAATAAAAGATAAATTAGGGTTATTTTTACATATTTTTTTAAAAAAATTAAAAAATAAAAATAAAAGATCGATCTGGTCCGGATGGTCCGCACGAGTGGGTTCTATATCTAGAATTGAAAATCAGACCAGTGCCTTATGAATCGGCCAGAACTGTTCCGTCCGATTTGATTCAACCTGTTCTTGATCCGGGCGGTTACTTTTACAAGGACAGCGCTAAGTCCTATTGCAGGGGCAGTCGGCAACCGCCAAAGGGGACCCCGCGTATTTACTTTTCCGTTTCAAGCAACCCCTTCGCAACACGACTACGTGTCCTCGCCCTTCCACGCAACCCACTTGTGTGCACTCACTCCACTCCTCACATCTTCATCTTCAATGCAAAGCTGAGAATAGTCGCTCCATGAATCCTTTGTCTCCCACCGCAACGACCCTTCTCGTTTTGAAGCAATCACTAGGCAGCATCATCATCGTCATTATTGGATCCAAAGCAAAAGCAACCATTTCTTTGGACGCACGGAAAAGCAAACTCTCCATATATTAGGCACTCCCCTTGTCTCGTCCCCAGTGTGTCCGTCTCTCGCGTCCCGTTTCTTGCTTTGTGTGTGTGAGAGAGGAGAGGAAAGAAGAGAGGAGAAACAATGGTGGTCACGACGACGGTGTCGGACTCCGATGAGCATGTCCACTCCACTTTCGCCTCCAGATGCGTCCGTGACCCTCTTCCCAAGTAGGCACTCTCTCTTGATTTGGTGCGTCGGGCCATTTTCTGATGCGGGGTCTTGTAGTTTTCTTCCTGGCTGCTTTCGTTGGTCGACGTGAAAACGTTCGAAGTTTCTTTCTTTTCTCTTTGATCGTTGCTTTGAATTGTTAGACAAGTGGGATTTCTGGACAAGTTTGAAGGCTTGCGTGCGAACCTCCATAGGGTGTGTTAATCATCTGTGCTATGAGGAAGGTGGTGGGGAAAAATGTCGAGAGTTTTGTGTGATCGTTTCTCTCTCTCTTTTGACTGTCTGCGGAGAGCGGAGATGGGTTTTTCTTGTTTTTTCGTCGTAGATCGTTGATTAGTGTTAATGTGATTGCTGTCGATCGCGGGGTAGGTTCAAGATGCCGGAGCATTCGATACCGAAAGAAGTGGCTTACCAGATAATAAGCGATGAACTGATGTTGGATGGGAATCCGAGGCTGAACTTGGCTTCTTTCGTGACTACGTGGATGGAGCCGGAGTGTGATAAGCTGATGATGGCTGCAATCAACAAGAATTATGTCGATATGGATGAATACCCTGTCACCACAGAGCTCCAGGTTCTGTCCCCTCTTTCCCATTTTCTATTAGCTTCAAGTGTTTGTGTTGAATTTAATGCAACACTCGCGTTTTCATTTGTCTAAATGCATCTGCGTGCGGGTTGCTTCGTAATTAGGGGTTTGTTAGTATGATAACAACGGAGAAAGGAGACGTGATTACTTGAAAACAGGAAGTTGATTTGTCAGAAGCTGGATTGAAGATATTGGGGTGCCGGATAGTTCTTTGTTATACTTTTCTTTTGGCATACTTTGGAATTCAGAGTCTTCTACAATTTCGCATCCTTTGGAATTCGGAGTCTTAACTTGATTAACTCTTTATGCCTCTGATGAAACTACATAATTTGTTACTCAGTATTTTGTCGATCTTGGTCTTTTATTGTTCCAGCAAAGATTGAGCTGTGTTGGACTGATTTTGCAGAACCGGTGCGTTAACATGATAGCCCACCTGTTTAATGCTCCCATGGGAGATGACGAGACCGCAATCGGTGTCGGGACAGTGGGGTCGTCAGAGGCTATAATGTTGGCAGGGTTGGCAATGAAGAGGAAGTGGCAGAAAAAGAGACAGTCCGAAGGAAAACCTTATGATAAGCCAAATATAGTTACTGGAGCCAATGTGCAGGCATGCCTCGCATTCTCCCCATAAAAAATTGCTTTTCATGTACATTTGAGGCAGACTTGTTCTTAAAATTGATTATTATTTAGTCCACACATTGTCTTTCTAAGAACTGAATTCATACGTCTTAAGCATTTGATTCGGTGACAGTTCATTCAATTTGCAGTCTGATCTAAGTCGTTTGATATCAAGCGGCATTTTCACCAATAAGGTGAAGGTCTTGTTAATCTTGTAGACATTGCAAGTAACTCGAAATCGATATTAACATGGTCTAGAGGCAGATCACAATGTGGATGTGCCTTATTACGTTATTCCATCATGTACTGTTAGACCGACATTCTACTGACTATATATACCAATCTAAGGTCCACTGCACTTTAGGTACTTGTATGTTGTTTGCGGGATGCTTATGCTATTTCTTTTGTATTTCATAAATTTCGGTCTGTTGGTTCAAACCAGGTTTGCTGGGAGAAGTTCGCTAGGTACTTTGAGGTTGAGCTGAAGGAAGTGAAACTGAAGGAGGATTATTATGTGATGGACCCAGCGAAAGCTGTCGAGATGGTGGATGAGAATACGATTTGTGTTGCAGCGATACTTGGTTCAACCTTAACTGGAGAGTTCGAGGATGTGAAACTCCTTAATGATCTCCTTACTAAGAAGAACAAGGAAACCGGATGGGACACTCCCATTCATGTTGATGCTGCAAGTGGAGGGTTCGTAGCCCCATTTCTGTACCCGAATCTCAAATGGGATTTCCGTTTACCACTAGTTAAGAGCATTAACGTTAGCGGTCACAAGTATGGCCTTGTTTATGCCGGTGTCGGATGGGTTGTTTGGAGGAGCAAAGAAGAGTTGCCCGAGGAACTCATCTTTCACATTAATTACCTCGGATCTGATCAACCCACTTTCACGCTCAACTTTTCTAAAGGTAATGCCAAGAACTTAAAGTGTAATATAGCTTGTCTAACTGCAAATTTTGCTCTTTCCTGGTTGCCTGATACCTTCAGTGAAGCTTTAGAGGAGTGATCTTTAATAATGGAAGATGTCCTTTTTCCAAATGTCTATATGTATATATATGCAATCTTGAGGAGTGATCTTTAAGCGACTTTGCTGTCCCGTACTAATTTGTGGCTCGTGATCTTTCTACTTGGTTATTCTGGCAGGTTCGAGTCAAATTATAGCTCAATATTATCAGTTAATAAGGCTGGGGTTCGAGGTGAGTTTGCATGTTCTTTTTATTTGATGCTCCAAGTGTAAACTTTAAAACGGAAATGTCGCTCCGAGAATTTTAATCGTAAAACCAGCATGAAGCATTGAAATGCAATCACCAACGAAACCGGTATGAACCATTGACAGGGAGCGGAGGGACAAATTGATTAGTTCTTGGTTGCCCATGGAAAATGACATCAACTGAAATTACTCCACACATGTTTCGCACTTGCTAGTTGAGTTATACGCGATTGTCTCATCATGCGCATCCGTACACAATTGGCAAAACTAGAAGTACGGTGCAAAACTAGAAGTATAATGGTCGTTAACCGATGATTCCTACCATCGACCTTAGATCTATATTGGACACTGGCAGAGTCATTGAGCATTGACGTCAGTCGCACGATCAGTTGGCTGTTTTAAAAACTGTGGAGCTCTAGTTGGCTACTTTAGCAATGTTATAGAATCTTTTTCTGTCTGTTTGACTTTGAATTTTGAAATGTCTCGACTCTGCATCTGCAAGGGATACAAAAACATCATGCAGAACTGCATGGCCAACGCTCGTGCACTGCGAGAGGAGATAAAAAAAACGGGCCGGTTCAACATACTGTCGAAGGAAGATGGCGTGCCGCTCGTCGCCTTTTCCCTTAAGGACAGCAGCCGGTTCACGGTATTCGACATAGCCGAGGACCTGAGGAGGTTCGGATGGATCGTGCCGGCGTACACGATGCCGCCCGACGCGGAGCACGTGGCCGTCCTCCGCGTCGTGGTCCGGGAGGACTTCAGCAGGGGCCTCGCGGAGAGGCTCGCGCATGACATCGAGAAGGTCGTGAAGGAGCTGGACGGGAAGCCGAGCAGCGGCACCATCGAGGCCGCCCACGTGACGGCCGCCGCCGCCGCCACTGAGGGGTCGGGGAGTGACAAGCGTGTGAAGAAGAGCGTGGAGGAGACTCAGAGGGTGATCACAAGCTATTGGAAGGGGCTGGTGGATGGCAGGAGAACCGGGGCTTGCTAGGACCGTGTCATTTCATGTGCTGGGTTGCAATGTTTGTTTGTGCTTGACTGCTTGTTTATCTTACAAGAAGCATTAAGGGTAATATTTCACCAGTATGAGAATGTGAAGCTACCGTGTTGGTGGGTCTGTCTTTACTCTTAAGCATTGTTATTGAAAATTGTCTTATTAAAATATAAATATTATCTTTATTTTTTTAAGCGCTTTAGGCTTCTTTTTTTTATTTTCTTATTTTTCAGTATTGAGGATACATGCGGACACGGCATATTGTATTCATTATCATTTCAAAACGGAAGATAACTAGTGTAAACTGTAAGCAATCGTGACCTAACTGCAAATAATAACTAGTGTAATAACAATATCATATAATTGTGATAAAAAAGAAACCGGGTCTTAAGGTAAAATGAAAAAATCGAATGGTCCATTGCACTACGTTGGAGTTTTTATTTTTGTTTCGGCGGTCTTTTTAGATAAAGGAAAAATGATTCATACCCTTTTTCTTAAGAGAGGTTGGATCCTTATATCATTTTCCTTTAGATTAAAAACCACATAGGACATATCCATTAAAATAATTATGCGACATTCATTTTGTATCGTACGTCAATTCGTGCATGGGCTCTCGCTCTCGGTAAATACATAATATTATATTCTGTTACACAGATGAGAAGTAATTAAAAAAGTCTTATATACTACGGTATCGATATTTCTTGAAATCCTAAACTAATCTCCATCCCATCGAATCGATCCGATCCGATCCACCCAGGGAATGGAAATTTTCGGCGGGGAAGCGAGTAAATCGCACTTTGTGATAAAGATAACTATTGCATTTATTAATTTAATTGTTATCTTGAAAGGAGAAACCGGGGGGGGGGGTGGTCGCGCTTCGACGCCAATGCGCCGTCGTTTTGGTTTCGAAACGCGACCCATTCCGGTGGGCCACGTGGGCCCCCCAAGCTGAAGCTCCCGCCATCTCCGCCCGCGGGGTAGGCGGGTCTTCCCGCCAAAATGGCAGGAGAGCCTTTTTGTTGAATTGGGAAGAATGGCGGTCGGCTCCTCCATCGCATTCCCCGTTCGTCGTCGCGAGAGAGGAAGGAAGAAGAAGGAGGAGAGAGGGGAAGAGGTGGGGGCGAGAGAGAGATGAGCAGCGGCGCGGCGGCGATGAAGAAGGTGGTGCAGAGGAAGTTCAAGATGAGGGGCTACACCCTCCGGGTGGACGCCATCGAAGCCGTCATCTCCTTCGCCTCCCGCTTCTCCGGCGCCGAGGACGACGCCCTCGACCTCCTCCTCGATCAGCTCGACCACGAATCCCGTAAATCTCTTTGCAGAAAAGAAAGTTTGCTAGATCGATCTATTGAGGTGCTCCGATTGCTGTTTTTGTTTTAATCGAATCGATGTGGTGCTCGTGTTGTGGTGCTGCTGTTGGCAGTGACGTCTTCGATCATCGACAGAGATCCGGTGAATCGGGTGGTGAGCCTCTTGCTGGAAGCGGAAGCCGCGGCGGAGGAAAGCCCTAACGCGGCGGCTTGCGAGGGGGGTCGGGGATCTGCGCTCCGCGTGATCGACGCCTTCTTGGTCCCCAAGTTTCGTTACGATCCGGTCAAGAAGATCTTTTACGAGTACTCCTCCTTCGCTTTCATCTCTTCATGTCCTCTGTTTCGGCTCCCTCATATGATGTGGCTTCGGCATTTTTACAAAATCGGAGGCGCTTCGAATAGATTATGGCTCTCTGAAGGGGTTGGAGATATCTTCCGAACTAGGGTGCTTTGAGTCGATTTCAGAGCATTTGAAATATCTTCTTTTGCTGTTAGAGTCACTAAAGGACTCTGGATTTGATTGTTGATGCAAAGTTTGATTTTTGAATCCTTTTTCGAGATAATCGGTTCCCTTTTGCACATTTTGCACGGGGAAGACAATTCTGAATCGGAAATTTAGTTCGTTGGATTTAGGAACAGGGGGCTCTTTGTGGAAGCTATAAGTGTCTTTCGGCCGGATGAGGGCATTTGAGAATGCGGTGCTTATATGGAGTTTTTTTGGCTGGTGTAGGCACACTGGAAGCCTGCCCATTCATGGCGAGGCCTCTGCAAAAGCGAAGCTTTATAAGGACAGGTTTCTGCTGCTGTATCAGAGACTCTCTCGTGATCAGCATTTCGCGAAGCCTGCGTTCGAAACTGAAACGACCGAGTTTGGAAGTTGCGAGGTAAGTCGACGGTCGTCCCAACCATACTTAATGCTGTCGGTTTACTGTTAGTCTTTAGTAGCCCCAGCACCTGCTGAATGTGGGTGTGCCGACTGGCTTTAAGAAATGAGCAGTGAACCTTTCATCATTGGAACTGACTCCAGTTCTGTCACACCCGTAAATAATTTTGACAGATATCTCCAATCCAATCTCTTGTCGGGCAAACTGGACGGAGATGGGTAATGGGTGTGATTTCTCAGTTGGAGGATGGCCATTTCTACTTGGAAGACCTCACCGCTTCTGTAGAGATCAATTTGTCCGATGCAATATCCTTTTCAGATGATGTTCTTTTCATGCCAGTTAAAGTTTGTTCAGTTAGCTTCTCATAAATTGAAGTCTTCCTGCTTTTTCATTTCAACCCTATTTTCTTTGGCATCTTAAGAAGTGTCTATATTACCCAAGGGTTTGATAATTCTTTTTATCTTCTCATATGATCTGTGAACTCTGACTTCCCAGTCAGCCTACTATATAGAGACCGGTGCACAGCTGCAACTGCTTTTGATAGAGTCTGCTTCTAGGCGTTTCCGTGAATAGATTTGCCAAAAAAATCATGTGAATAGCTCATGTGAAGTTGCGAGGAGGTGGTGAAAGGTTGGAGAATGAAGTGAATGGATTTCATTTGAAATGAGCTGAACAATAGTCCAATGTAGTGCAGGTAGCCATGTTTCAGGGGATGAGCACATCATTTTTTTCTCTTTCTCTAAAAAATTCTTAAGTACTTGTGATTAAGGTCAAGTATATTTAACTACAAAGAGAAGTCCCATACTGTTGTTTTCTTTGACAAGCACTACAAGATAACGACAGGTTTCTTTACTGAGAATACCATAGTTGTAGCAGAAGGTCAGATGCTGCTGGAGGGGATTTTTAAGGTGAGTTGTGGCTTCTGTATTGGAATCTTGCTAGATTTTTTACTAACCGCCACATTGGTCTCCTTTAACTTATTTTTACTTTTAATATATCTTGATGCATTATGTGTTGCAACTGACAAGGGAGTCTTTTCTGTTGGTTATTTCAATCATACACTGAGAAACCTTAAGAAATGAAGCAATCAAATTGATATCTGTGTTGTTTTGCTTGGGAAAAAAGTTGTTACTATAATTCTTTCGCAAATATACATGTTTTATTTTTTTTTTGGTTAAGCGCAAATATACATGTTAATCCCTGTTGTGGGGGAAAAGGCATACCAACAAGTTATAAAATGTCGAAAACGAGTTTACGCTGACGATTCATAACAAGACATCATGATCACTTCTAGTTCATACACCGGTAGTGATATTCCCCTAAGATGTTGCAATGGAACTCTCTCGTGCTTTTGCGGTTGATCTAAGACAAATGCTTCTACATGCACGGCTTATTAATTTTAGTTCTGGTCATGTATTTTCCTTTCTCATAAGCGTACATGATTTACTTCTGCTTTCATTTTGTGAAATCGATGTCCTTCTAGATTTTCTTTTTCTATTCTCAAAATCTGCGAATTATTATCATAGTATCTTAGTAATTGATTGAGGATCATTTTCCAGATCAACTTTTTCTTGATTTAGTTTTTCGAAAGGTTAGAGATACAATCTATACATCTTTCAACTCTGCTGAGAGTGTTTTATTACTCTGTCTTAGTAGCCTCTGGCTAAAATCTATGAAAATGTATCTTTTTAAATCAACACTCAGTCTAATTGTCTTGACAGTTTTGATTCAATTGGCAAAGTACATACAATTACCTAAACATGATTGCCAAAGTTGCACGCTCCTATTCACATAGCTCTAACTAGATAGGTTTTATCTATCAGAATTCCTTCTTTCAATGGATAGATGTGTGGCGTGAATTATCGGAACACATGGATGAAATGTCTGGCAGATTGAGATTGCGATGTACTACTTCATAATTCTCTTTCTTCATTTCTTATCTGTCTTTTCAACCAGTACACAATGTCTTCTAGTTTACTGTAATATGAGAAATCATTATGCCACAAACTTTCATTGAGTATGGAATAAGCAAACTTTTCTCTTCAAACAGGTTCCTAGTTTACAAGGAAAATCTTTCACTGAGTTAGTATTTATCAATCACCAGTAGTATTACGTTTTTACATCACTTACATGAGCTGCTACAGAAGTTATTTTAGCAGGTTTTCTTGTATTTATGATAGTTATCGATTCAAGTTTCTAAGAGCTTTTTGGTTTGTCATGGAGATCTTTACGTGCGGATTTCCTCCTTTAGAAGACCGAGATAAGTCTCTGAAAGCACTTGCAGGGCTTGATTTTTTTGGAGGCGGTACATTAACCAAAGAGGAGACTGTATCCTGAACACTTCATGGATTTAATAGATGGTGAAAATGTCTAATTAGTTTATGAAACTTCTGCTGTATTATATTTTTCCTTTACGTGGTTTACAGCTCAGACTTGCAGAGTTAGAAAAAAGAGCAGTTAATGACATGTTCATCATCATGTCTGATGTTTGGCTAGACAATGAAGAGGTTATTTATGAAGACCTGCTTTAATTTATTTTTGAAGTTCTACTTTTCAGTGTGGTTTGATTTGAATATCATCTTTGTCCGTAGAGAAGGCTATGGGAAAACTAGAGACAGTCCTCGATGGATTTGAGAATGAGGAGGTAGTTCCTTCATTGTTTGTGTTAATGGGGAACTTTTGCTCTCGACCATGCAACCTTTCTTTTCATTCCTACAGTAGCATCAGGTGAGCAATGCATTCAATTCTTGTTATATAGAGAACACAAGTTTCTTCTGTTTTCCTCTGTACAGATGGTTTGTAGTAGATGGTAACAAGTAGTGTGTAAATGTAGAGCACAGTTCGGCAAGCTTGGGCAGATGATTGAATCCCACCCACGTCTGAAGGAGCATAGTCGGTTTTTGTTTATTCCGGGCCCTGAGGATGCAGGTGATAAATATATATGATCTGATTTGAATTGCATGGACCTCGTTGCTAAAGCCCTAAGAAAATCAACTTCCCATTTTTTCAGGTCCCTCAACAGTTTTACCTAGATGTGCTTTGCCAAGATATATCACAGAAGAGTTTCAGAGTCGCATTCCAAATGCCATATTTTCAAGCAATCCTTGCAGGTTGTTCTTAGGATGATAAATCCAATTACGAAAACGTAGAACTTCATAATGACATTGTGAATATGTGCTGGGTTTTGTCTGCTTGTGCCAACTAACACCTTTTGTTTTATCTTCACTGTTTCTGTCTTGTGTTCCCTGACAGAATCAAGTTCTATACCCAAGAAATCGTATTTTTCCGCCAGGATTTGCTATACAGGATGCGTCGCTCGTGTCTGATGCCTCCCTCCACAGAAGAAACGAGTGATACTTTTGAGCATGTAATGTTCCTAACAGTCTAAAGCTGCATAAGATTTAGCTTGCGCACCTCACACTTCACTGCTACCGCTATGAATCTAATCGTGTCGTTTGCTGCAGTTAGTTGCTACAATAACGCATCAAAGTCATCTATGCCCTCTCCCTCTTGTCGTGCAACCAGTCATTTGGAATTACGATCATAGTCTCCATCTGTATCCAACTCCACACACGGTACAAATAACTTCTCATTCCCTAATTTTCTATTCAAATTATTCTTTGCTTTGTATGGCAGTCAAGAAATTTCTGCATATGCGCAAACCAGAAACAAATTTAAGGTTTATCCATTGAAGTAGTACATTGAAGCTCTAAGGATGTATTTATATGTAGATGCTTGTAGAGGTTCAAGATTATGTGGAAGGACTTGATGCCATTAGAAAAAGAAAGGGATAAATGTTTCTTGTAACCTCACTGACGTTTTATTTTTTTGTTTCTAATTCAGATAGTTTTAGGCGACAAGAGCGAGCAGAAGGCGTTCAGTTACGCAGGAATCACTTGCTTCAATCCTGGTTCTTTCTCAAATGATGGCACCTTTGTTGCTTATCGCCCTTGCACTCGAGAAGTCGAGTTATCAGCCTTACCAGCATAAAGAGATCCTAACAGAACATTATTTATCGGCCAACCACCTTCATCCGAGGACCGGAAAATCCAACTTTTTCGTAGTGTACCATTTGTGGAAAATAACCAAGTCACTTGTGTACAGAATTGTTAGGCTATGCATAAGGATTTTTGGCCGTTAGCCATGCGGAGATTCAAAGATGCATTCATAGCATTCTAGCCGAAGAATAGGCTAACTTTTCTTTGGTTCATTTGTACCACCTTCCATATCATGATAGGCATTCGTGAAAATGGGAGGCAGTTCTTTTAGTGTAAAGGAGAACATTGCTCTATTTTCCGACTGCTAATACAACTCAAAAAGTTTCGAGTGAATATTACCTGCCCTTTTTCACTAAAAGCTTCTGAAAACAATGCCGCTGCATCGTGAACCATGCTTCATCGTTAAGGGTTAGAGTATAGAAACTTGGCCCAGAGAATACTCTGTTTGCCTTTCGCCATATATCTGAGTCTCGCATTTCAGATATGCATTTGAAGTTCTGATTCCAAATGTAGCCTTCCAGAAAATAAAATCAACCAAGTAATATGGCAACCCTGAGATTATATTCTAAATCTACAAAATTCTCAATGCCTCTTCCCTGCACTGGCGAGGCCCCCTGTAACACGTTCTTTCATGGTGTGCCCCCTTCAAGCACCACCTGCGTGGTTCGGTATCAATCAAAATGCTCCACTGAACTTGGCTGCACTTAGTCCACAACCAGATGCTCAGTCTCTTGGACGAAAAAAAAGTCAATTTGTTACGGTGTCAACAGAAAACAGTTTCCATAACAATGTAGTCGCATGTATTGACAACTCACAGCGTTAACCGTCAACACTCTATACATGCAATTACCCTACAAGCATTTGTCCTGAAAAGGGAAGAGTAACGTTCATGAATTGCGTAAACTCTTTTGAACACAGCTTTCGTAACCGGAATATTCTCTACAACAAAAAGTGCACACTCGCTACCCTCAGACATTCATTTCTTTTCCCACCCTTCTTTTGTCCGCCTTGTCTTCATGTTTTTCGTTGTGTCATGTCATCATTCATCTGCTGAATTCACAAAGAACACGAGATGCCACATGACCCCAGAATATGAAGTGCGTATGACGTCATGATACGATATCATCTTGCAAAAGGATCTCATAAATATCAGTCCGCAGATTTAATTCTTTATCCCTCATCACTTCTTGCAGATCAGACAGCTCTTTGGCACTTAGGATGGAATTTAGTTTGAGAAAACCATCCAACCACAACTTTTTGGACCTGCGAAAAAGTACATAAGCAAACGACGAATATATTAGGAATAACTACCAATATTTAACCATAACAGAATCACAGCAGTGGCTTTAGTGCTGTAAGATTCACAATAGCGTTAGAGGCAAAAACTGCACATTGATTGAGGTACATAGGTTTCCTATTTACATCTAATAGAAATGCAAGCGATGAAGAAGTAAATTAGCAAGAAATCCCGAGCAGACTCCTTTTCATTTAATGATTATCACTTTCTTTAACATCACTTCCTTTCGTTATAAATCAACCGGGCTATTTTTCATTTAAAATCACTTTCTTTCACCAGAAGATTCTTTGACCGAATTTTAGGCCAGAAAATAAAACCATTACTCTCAACATCGAGCTGCTCTAAACCTCGCCCTATTGTAACCACATAGTTTTGAAACTTATCGCAACTTCCTTTTGCATTGCCATAGTTTCACTTTTTGTTTTTGCCATAGCATTGCCTATTTGGAACATTTCCACCAAAATAAACTGGGAAGCACATATACAGCAAGTAGCAAGTGTCTCATCTCTCCATCTAATCAATATGCAAACCTTCCAAAACCAAGCATTACTTGTTCTTCGACTTAAGGTGAAAGCACTCACCATGGACAGGCGTGAATGGCTCGAAAGAAAATACGCCTAGCTCCAGAAGGGTTTTGTGCTATATCAATCTCATATGCAATGTAGGAGCGCCACATTAATACAGATGTCCGCAAACTGTCATTTGCCAATGCCCTCTCAAACAATCCTTGTATTCTGTGCCTGGAGCCACCTCTGCCCATCTCAAATGCCAAAGCAAAAAGCCATACCACTACCGAAGGTCTCCTGGAAATATTTGAAGGAGTTATCCTTTCAAAAAAGCTTATCCAGACGATCAATCAAACAGTGGAAGGAGAAAAACAGGCATGTGCACCAGAATGCTTAAAAAAGAAGCTGCAAAACGTACTTTGTTGAATACTTAAAGATAGGAGGTTATTTGTGGCAGAAAAGAGACTGCTTTTGGAGGTTGAGAGGTTAAAAGAAGGAAGAGACCCTATGTCACTTTAAAAAGAGAATTGTTTACACAATGAAAAGGGATAAAGACCAAAAGCTTCAAAAGGATCCTTACTCCATTTAAATCTATCACAGGAGCAAGCTCTTGTCCAACAGAGTAATGCAAAAACACAAGGAGATTTTTCTGGTAAACCATAGAGATGGTTGATAAACAGTGGTTCTAGGTTGATCGACTCCTTCACTATCGGTCAACCAGGAACCATAGGCACCCCAACCCCCCTCCCCTCCCCCCCTCAAAATAAGATAAAAAAATCTCCCCCAATAAGCTGAGTAGAAAAATCATGATAATAAGATTCAGTTAGCCAATAAAAGTAAGTGCAGTGTTTAGTGAAGATCCACACAGTTTACCCTTTTTTTTTATCTAGACTTAATCTTCCGCCAAGGGAAAGGCAATACAATTACATAACAGGGACTGTTTGTGTGCGCGTGTGTGCATGTGTGTGTGTGTGTGTGTGTGTGTGTGTGTGTGTGAGAGAGAGAGAGAGAGAGAGAGACAGAGACAGAGAGAGAGATGGAAAATGATTAAGTCAAGGAAATATAATTACTTGTGGCATAATTCATCAAACGTCCAGGGCAGCTTATTTGGTGATGTATAGAGGTGGCTGATCTCTACTAGAGCACTGAAAAGTTCTGGACTGTACGGATATGTCTGCAATCCATGCAAAATGGAATCCCAAATTTTAGACAGACCCAACTGCCCATGATGTCTCTGCAGCATCTTCACATAATAGTTAAACAGATATTCAAGCTGATAACTGTTACTTCTTCTCTCTGGACAGAAGGAAAACAAATATCCTATCAACATATAAACTAAAATGAAAAACTAAACCACCATAAAAATTCAAATCCAAGGATAGTGCATGTAAACACAGCAATAGTGTCATGCCTAATTTCGAGCCAAAAAAAGGCAGATATTTGTGCATCCATCCTCTATCACTGTTGTTGGCAGTATGATAACTAAGTCTGACACAATTTACATCAAAAAAGGCTGATTTCAATGCTTTGTATGCAGATAGATATAAACATAAAGATGCCCGCACCCTAAGCCCATATCACAGAATTCTAGCTTAAAGCTCTACTAAATAAATGAGACCGAGATCAAGCTCTCGAGGTCAATTTCCTTTACCAAAAAAAATAAATAAATAAATGAGACCGAGCTTTGGTTACTGAAAAATCACTTTTCAATACGGATAGTTTGTTAGACCATGTTAGACCATATGGACTCTCTCTCTCTCTTTTGTATACGGGTAGCACCCCCTTGAGTACCTTTTGTGTACAAATTGTCCTATTAATCTTCCCACCCCCCCCCACCAAAACAAAAAAAAAGAGAGAGACTGAGTTACCTGGAAGCACCATTGAAAGAGCTTGATCTAAAACCTCTATACCTGTTGCCCATCCACTAGTCAACTCCTCAAACAAAGCAGCTGAACAGACAAGAGCAACAGACTGATCGTTCACAGAACCACGCGACCATGCTGAACATACTGTTCTCAATCTCTCTCTGAACCCCTGGCGTGCTCTAAGCAGTTGCATCTGTGATGGTTGGCATTTGAATGAGCTGTACGCTACACCACTCGCTAGGCAACACAAAATATGCATTGCGCGAAATAAGGACTCTTGATCATTGACATGATTGCCGGAAAGCTCTACTTCGGCATACCAGAAATATAACAGTGGAGCATCAGACTGTCGTTCCTGATCAAAAGCAGGTGAAAATTTAATGGCAAATAGTAATTCATGCGCCATTTTCTTCGGATAAATAATTCATTGACAAAGAGAACGAAAATTCTTTTATGGAGTTTCTAGCAATTCCAACAATAGGAATAGAGACATACTTCTACCAGAAAGTGGGGCATTAGAATACCCACAAAAAAAAACGAAAAGAAAAGAGGCAAAATCACAAGACTCATTTTGCAGACAGGATAGCCAACTCAGCCAGGGACAATGCACTTCAGATTAATAATAAAATTCCAAGCTTTTCACTAGCATAACCAAGGTGTAAATTATGCTCTCAATTTTAAGCAGACACAAAGTTCAGAAGACTGATAGCACAACTTTCTGATGTAAAAACATGAGTCAAGCTGCTTTACTCGGGAATAATATCTGATACTATAGGAAACTTCAGAAACCACTGGAAGGATGTCTAAGGAGACTGAAACCTTACCGGAGGAAGTACTTCAGCAGATGACAATGCCATGTCAAACACTTTTCTTGCAAGATCAATATTCCCAGAAACAGCTTCTCTCCGTGCATAAACTCCGCAGAGTAATATATCCTATGACACCAGCAAAGCAAAAACAGTAACACTGTGAATACAGTCTTAGGTCAAACCATGAAAATATAAATAGACATACGTAGTGCGGAGAATTTTCTATTCCAACTTTTACTGTATACGAGTGGCCCCTTAAGAACAGCATGCACAAAGACATCAGGTTCACATCCCTTAACTTAAGCCATTATACATCTAAAGCCAATAGACATCTAAAGCCAATCATGATTCACAAATTAATTTTCATATTCCAAAACCTTCCTCTTTTCTGCAAAGCAAGTACTTGGAAAAGACAATGCATAACTTCTTATTACAATAAAATGCCTGTATACGGGGATTTGATAAGTCCTAAGACTACCAATCTTGCACCATCAAGTTCTCCTTTATATTTAATTCTTCTTCTCAACAAGTCAAGTTTTCCTAACATTCCATATAACGTAAGGCTGCTGATCTCACATAAAAATCGCTTTTTTCCATCCCCATCCCAAGGTTTGAGGTTCAAAATGCTTAATCATCCCCTTCCAAATAAGGGAGATGCCACAGATGCAGCAACTGCCAAGAGATGATACTCATAGATTTGCTTAGGAAGAAACATGTAATGAGCCTATCCTCTCTTCTCTAGTCACTTCAATATCTATTATTGATTAGTGCAGTATCAAAAGCGTCTCAACTTACACCAGAATTAATACCTGACGATCCCTTTTTAAGAGGCTCTTTGCAAGAACACGACATGGTGTTCCAGAATAGCTAAGAGAATTCATTTTCGTAACTGCAAGCTCTTCAGCAATGAGTGCTGCTTCTTCCAAGACATAGTTTCTTGGAAAAGCAGCGAGACAAAGTAGGATAGCATTGCGCAGAAAACTCATCATGGGGCCCTTTTCAGAAATGTCATTGTTGCAGCTCAAAAGGAATTCCATACTGCAACTGTTTGAAGTATTATCCACTTTCTTTAACGTATCGTGGACTCTTCTAAACCAATGTAATAAAGCATCAGGCAATTCTTCAAGGCTCAGGATTTTCTCCAACCAGCTTGAGTTGTTTGTGCAAATCCTAAGACAAAGCCAGTATCATTATGAAGTGACAACATAATGAATGCATGCAAAGTTGCTATCACTCATCCAAATGTATGGCAAAGACAAAAGATGATCGACACAGTATCAGTATACCACTCAAAATTAAGCAAAGAACTTGAATTTGAGTTAAAAAAACTAGAGATCAGCACATGTTTGAGATGCCGCACACCCCAAATTCCCAGTGAAGTACAAAGAGGCAATCAAGTTTCGACAGAAAGCCCATGATTCTACATGATAATCAACCGGTTGGTATGAATTTATGCATTAGAAGGGTGTTTCCACTCGGTTCGACTAAAGAATCATCTTCTGTTTCAATTGCTTATGAATCCAATTAAAGATGTATAAAGCCATGCCAGAAATACAAAAGCTACCATCCTGAGAAAACCAGATGTCAGCTATGTTCTAATCAAATACAGTTAAATAAATTCCTCCAACTATGATCCCTACTTGAACAGAGTTGCATCCGTTACTAAAACAAGTTAGCATTTGGAGCACCTTGCTGCCTAAACATGACGATGTCTCTGTTTCAATATCTAATACAGCCAAATCAGTTATACATCAAACAACTACCAAGAATTTCAATGGATGCCATGAAGATCATCTGAATTTCCTGCACAAGGATTGACAGACTACTGTCCGATCTTTAATCACATGGGAGCTCCTAAAAGTTCTTAAGCATCCTCAGAATAAGAGAACTGAATTGGTTTAGAAATGCCAAGGGATGCGCTGAAGTGAACATTACATTTCCAAATATGACCCAAATGACCAACCACAAGCAATGGCCTAGTTCAACACATATTAACAATGACTAAAGCTGGCAGTAAATTATGTATCACTTGATATCATTGTCATTACGAGATATGAAATATGATGTAATTTAACGCAAAGAAGAGGACAAAATTGTCATGCATCGCCAATCTAGTACAACCTACCTCTGAGATATCTTTCCACCAAAAAATTCAATGAACTGTGTCACTAAGAACAATCGACTCTCTTCTGAGCACAGTGAGAACAAGTATTCACAAACATCCTCAAACAGAATGACCCCAAAAAGATCTTCATCCTCCTCTTTGTCACTATCCTCATTAGTATTAGACTTTCCTGCTGTTTCAGAGTAAAACTCCTTTTAGTACCACATGGAAAAACAAAAACTAAAGCATGAAAGCTTGTTCCTGCTGGAGCAGAAACTAGCATCTAAACTGAAAAAAAAAATTATAGAAACTGAGAGAGAGACCTGATTTTGCATGTACAGGCATCCAGTGAATGCAATCTCTTGAGGACTCTTCTACCGACCATCTAGTCCAAGCGGAAACGTCTTTGACATTGTCACTGGGACCGGTGTCAACATCAATTCCTAGCATCTTTAACAAAGTTTCAGTGTCGTCTTCCTGGTTTGTGTCCTCGGGCTCGCCATCCTCCTCGACATCCTGAACAGCAGCATCAGGAACCCCTTCCAATGGTTTATCAGTTTCCTTGTGCTTGGACAGTGGTTCGAACCATCCTGTCCAACCTCCTTTTTCGTTGTCATGTGAGGTCTCCTCCTTGATTATCCTCTGCCTACATTCCTCCTCCTTTTCCAACCACGTGGACCAACCAATTGCCCCTTCTTCTCCAACTCTTGCACCACCACTGCTCCAAAAATGCTCAAAGAGCCTTTGCTTACTGTTCTCAGTCAGGAATAACGAAGGACAAAACAAACTAAATTCAATTTGGGCCTGGAACAAAGCTGTAGCTAGTTCCCGGTAACCAGCCTGCCACTCAAACCTGCAAAGGCTGATAAAAACCTCAGCAAGTCCAAGTTCCAGCTGTACAACAGTGGGATCACGAGATGCATCAGACATCTGGGAAACCTGCACAAAATAGACAAAGTAGCGAACAAAAAATTCTAGTTTAGCGGGAGTTTTAGAGACCATAGCATCAAATAAAAAGCCCACATATTTGTCGCCCAAAGAGACGGCCATAAGTCTTACAGATTTTGATTTTTGACTACAATGCATAGTAGGGTCGATCTGTTTTGTATAGAGCTAAAAATTTGATTTAATAGTGTTGGTGCGGCAATATCAGGTGATCATTTGATGGTGCGAGATTATGAAGCACTCTCTATTCTCTCGTCCTGCATTTTTTAGTTTTCTTTCTCTCAAGTGAGTGCCAATCAAAAGTCACATTCATTACAAAGTATGTTGCCATCTTGCAAACAAGTACATCAGCAAATCAAAACAAACAAGATAAACAGGTCTATCTCTATTGTTCCAGTAAATGAGAACGCCAGTGATCACTTTATAATGACCAGTCTACATAACCAGTCCCATGCAAAAGTGAAATTTTCTCCACGTGAAGTCAAATTCTAGTTCCTCCTTGTGTCTTTCCCATCACAGGAATCTGTTAGATCTACATAATAAAAGAAAACAGGAAATCGCTAACTAATCAAAGCTTCTCAAACTGTCATCATATGTAATGATATCATTCCCTCAGATTATAGTTTTTGCTTACTGACTACAAACCTTGATAGCAACTTCCTTAGGAATCTCCCAAACAACCAAAACATTAAAAATACCCAAATAACATATCTTTTCTTGGTTTTATTTCTTTCAATCTAATTTCTAGGCTTGAATTTCTTTGAAGAAAACCTAGTTGGCATATTTCCCCCTTAATGGTTTTTCAGTGCCTTTGAATGTCGATATCTAGATACATATAATCATGATGAATCTATTGCACAAACGAAAAAAAATCTGCAAACAAGATGCTTGGGATGACAGTGTCTTTTTTTTCATTTTGGCTAAAGGCTTCCTTCATTGGAGGCAGATAGTTAAAAAGTTCATACACGAGCTTCAAAGTGCATGTGCTTGTGAGCTAACTATCAGATCAGAAGACTTCAGAAGGGAAATAAGGAGCATCAATAACAGCTACACAACATCAGCCCATTTGCTTCAGTGAAAACCCAAGATAGACAGCACCATATTAATCCTCAGTATACTAAAAGCCAGTTTCAGCGCCGGAGAATTGTTATATGTAACAAAAAGAGAACCTGCCTAAGCTGCTTTATGCATGATGAAGATAGCGCTTGGATTGCATGTGAATACATCTTCCTCACTTCAGAAACCTTGAACCGGGAAAATTCTCCCTTAAGAATGCGTAAAAACTCTCTCCACAAATTCGCACTACTTGAATGCTGCACAAGTATCTTCTCCCATCTTCCAAGGAGCACATCGCTGCTATCTCTGCTCTGATAAGCTTTGAGGAGACGAAGTAACAGTTCTTCATTATCTGGGTTAAGCTCAGCTGCTTTCTCCAGTATACCGATCTTCTTTTCCAGAGTTTGCAAGCGAGCACCTTTCTGTGGCTGCCTACTCGCTACCTTATCCTGAAATTCAGCAAATTCTAGCCAAACTTTGTCGTCGTTGGGATTTTCTCGAGTCCTCCTATTAAACTCCCGGGTCTTGCGAAGCACCTCATCTTCCCAAGATTCCTCGACCATAAAAGTTTCAACAACTGAACCACCATCCTTACTGTCTTGCAAAGTTTTGGGCTCCACTAAAGAAATGAACTCTCCTGGGAGGTCAGAAGTGGATTTCCTTGGTGCCAAAATACGCGAGCGCTTATAATTTCTATGACGTTCCAAGGCTGAATACTTTGGTGACCAATATCTTCCAGCAGATTTTAGTTTACTATCCAGTGCATCTACATCACCATCTGCATCCAGAATTGAACCCTTCTGCTGATACAACCTTCTAAACTCAATGCCAATAGTCTTCTCAGGATTTAAAATTTTGTGGCGAGCCACATCCATTCTGCAAATAGGACAACCGTTCAAGATGGCTTTATGAACAGACCAAAAAAAAAAAAAGATGGCCTCATGCAACTAACAGAAGGAATTATTCTGTTTGAATTATTACGCATAAATAAGCTTAGACTCAGTGCATTGAATTGCAATGCTTCGCACTATTTAAGGTGCTTTTTCCCATTTCTTCAGATGTAAGGACTGGCCACAAGCATCCGACGGAAACCTACCGCAACTATGTCAGTATCAGTATACAATCTATGCATGAAAATTATAAAGAAGAACAAGAGAAAAAACGACCGCTTTGCTGGGAGTACAAAGAATAGATGTGGCCGCATGTCTGGTGTCTTGGAAACAAACTCTCGGGAACATATCGGGCAAACATCGCATTACTTTTCATTTTCATACGTATCACCCACCAGGACTCTATGAAACAGCGGATACTCCAGTTTCCTGAATCTAAGCATAAATTTCTGATTCCAACGCATGACTGTACTCAAAGGAGCTGAGCTACTAGAGAAAGTTTACTTCTACAAATAAATTCATCCGCATTTCAAAGACCACAGATGTCGCATGGACTGAAAGAAACCAAGTGCGTACCTGTAGATGCTTCCGAAAGCCAAATTATCGCGGTCGCCACGAGAATCGAAGTAGTAATCTTTGGCAGGCTTCAAAGCCGAACCAGCCCATGCCCTCACATCAGACTTCCTCGAGCCGAATTCACCCGCTCCATCGTCTCCTCTCTCTCTGGATCTCTTCCTCCTGCGCTTGCTCTTCTTCTTCCTCCTCCTGCTCTCGCTCTTCGAATCTCCGCCGGACTCAGACGACTCCAATAGGTCGTACGAAGTCCCGGTAGCGGGCAAGTCGCCCTCCCGTCCCCTCCCTCTCCCGTCGTCCGATTCCGATTCCGACCGCGGGGAGGCATGCCGGTCGTGGACGAAGGAGACGGCCTCGTTTATGGCGGCGATATCGGCGGTGAAGCTGGAGTTGGAGAGCCACTGAGGGACTCGCGGCGCGACGGTTGTGCCGGCGGCGGGGGCGTCAGACAGAGGAAAGAGAGAAGACGTGGTTCCGGGGTCTTCTCGCGATTCTACTGCGCCCGTCTCGCCGGCGGCCATGGCGGTTGCCGCCGCTTCGGCTGCTTCGCTTTCCATCTGAACGTCGAACCTCGAGCTCTTCTGCGATGACGACGACGGAGTCCGACTGAGTGCGGTGATAGTCAGCCTCGACAAGGCGAGTGGTTCCGCTTTATAAAACGGGTCGTACCATTTTCGAGCGGGTTTGGATCGGATCTATTCTTTGGGCTTTTAAATAGGCCCGGCCCAATGGAAGAGGATGGGGGCCGCGAGTGGTCATTGGATTCGGGTCGGACCCCTGCATCGGACCTAAAATATTGTTTAGGCCCCCAATCAAGAGAGAATGCGTAGAAATTACGGGAAAGATTATCAAAAAAGTTATAAATCTATTGTAATTTTATCAATTTGGTCTCAAATATTTTTTTTTATCAATTGAGTCATAAACCTTTTACATTTATTTCAATTTAGGAATTGTTCCTGAGAAAAAAGAAGTAGGTTTGTTTTACATCTTATTTCTTATTAAAATCTATTCACTGGCTACTTTTTTATTCCGGGAAATAGAAAAATTAGTTGACGTTACCAAATAAATTTATGTTCTTTTATTGTTCGGAGAATAAAAGAAAAAAAAAAGAGAAACCGGATGGTTACCAAACATGTCCTAAATGTAAAAATTTTCCCTCCTCTTCTTACAAAGAGATTTCAAAAATTTCCCTGCATTTCAGAGTCCTCTCCACAAAATCCTTCACCCACCAAGAGCAAAAAATCTAATTCATCCTCCATCAAACGTTCCTTCTTCCTAGCCTGAGCAACAAGCTACAACTAGAATATCAAGTCTCCACACCTATAAAATGATTGATCAGCTCAGCCAACAAGAACATCCATTAATTAACTGATAATGCCATCATAGTAGTCATCTAAGCCTAATTGAGTATTCTGAATCCTCTCATTTCGACAACTAGATTATTTTGTATCCCTATTCAAGGTGAAGAAACGAATAATATATACCATGTACTTATGCTAATTATTGAGACCTAAATAACTGCATGAGCCAAATACAAAATGGTTTATCCAGTTTCATCCTAAAATAATCAAAATGGTTAGTATCATGAAAAATCTCAAACTGGTACACCCGTGACAATTTTACTCTAAACTAATTTTTTGACCACCAAAAATCCCAAACTGGTATACTTATGACAGATTCACCCACAGTTTGTTTCCGCTAAATTTTACTGTCAAATTATTTTGTTAAATGACACATGACAGTTAACTGATGTACCAGTTTTATGTTTTGCTATACATTTATCACAGGTGTATCAGTTTGTGATTTTTTGTGGTATTAATTCAATTTAATAGAAATTAACAGATGGTAAATTTATCACAAATATACCAATTTTGGGTTTTTTAGTGGTCAAAATATTAATCTGGGGTAAATTTATCACAGATGTAATAGTTTGATGTTTTTTGTGGTTAAAAAAATAGTTTATGGTAAAATTGTTATAGATATACCAGTTTTTAGTTTTTCGTGGTATTAACCCTGATAAAAACTCACCAAACTCTCATTGTCTTATCCAACAATCACATTGATTCTAGATGAAGGGTTTGAAATATCATGAGGTAATTTCGGTGATAATGATTCTCTAATAGTAGACATAAGACTGTTCAGTGGCGATCTTGTTGGATTCAATTACCTTAGGACCATCTTGTTGCAATATTTATAAAAAAAATTGTAAAATTTGTCCACGTTAGCGCCGGTCATGCCACATAGAAAGATCGATATCCTCATTAGTAATTTGACAAATTGTCAAAAATACTAAATTGATACAATTGAAAAATTTAGAACTCAATTAACAGCTGTATAATAGGCTTATGACTTTTTGGATAATCTCCTCAAAGTAAACTTACTACTTAATCTTTTATAATCGCATTTATTCTTGTATTTTATGCATTTGTTAGAAGAAAGCACAAGAAAAAATATATTCGATGTCATACTATTGATGCACAACTTAGCCTCCAAGGATCTATTAAGGTTTTCACTACCAATTGGACCTACAGGCAGGCTATGGTACTTCCATTCTCTTATTGTATTCCCTAATATATGTAATCTCAGTTTCACCCAAATTGATTGAATTTGTAAGAACCGTACTTGCAAGTTCATGTCATCACTAAATGTGATCTTTAGCATTATAGCATGGCTACTGAACACAACTGAACGTTAAGTTCAACTTTGGCGAGATCCTATTGCCGCATGTTTCTGGTAGTTACACATCGTTTTAAGATCATGACATGTTCGGCGACAATTAACGGTTACAAAGTTTCCATAAATTATAACCAATGTGAAAATGTAACGATTATAATACTGTTATATTGTCACAGAAGAATAGGTAGCGAGGTTCTTTTTTTGTAAACGTGTGAAGTTTTTCCCCGAGGTAATCGCACGGGAGGTTGTTGAACTTCTATTTGACGGTGAATGTGATACCTGATCTTTTTTTCATTCAATTTAGTCCACGGACTTTTTAAAAATCACCTCATCGTGGTTCTTTCATCAAATGAAGTAGCAACTTGCATTCGCCCTAAAAAAAGAAAGCAGCAACTTGTGGCGCGAGTCCATATAAGAACTCGTTGGGCCAGTCTTGCTTGGGCCCTGGCCCATCACACATGTGAAATAATTTTCGTCCTTTCTTTTCTCAAACAGTAGTAACTGCATCTCCTACTTTAAAACAGCTTTGGTGATGTAAATTCCTTTTATCGTTTTCTTTTTTCTGTAAAAATTCCTATCATGTTCTGTAATTTTTTTGGCTTTCCACATCACTTCTCTAAAATAGTTAGCAACATTCAGCAACCGAAAATTACGGAGGTTAAAGCAGGTTGTAATAATTGTAAACCAACCTTAGTGTATCTTGCCCCATATCCCTTAGAATTTACACATTTTAAATGCCATATTGCTCAATTTCCATTGAATGGCACTCATTCGTATAGAATATATATATATACCCCAAAAGTCGTGCCACTGGATTCTTGCTCCAAATCTCATTTTAGGCCTCGAGCAAGATTATTTGCTTGCAAAATATTTTCTGCAAAATATATCTTCGTAATTATTTAAATAGATTTCGCACTATAGTACAGTGCACCTAAAATTATTAATTATAATAGTGTTAGGACTCTTCACTTAACGAGACTAGTCTCGAATGGAATAATGTTACAATAAGCCATCAAAAGGTAAGTGTTACGCGCTCGTTTTCTATACAAGACGTTATCTATATAGCTGCGTAATGTCCATGTTAAGAATATGTTCATACAACGAAATTATACGAACTCCAAATTAAATAATACTCCGCGATCTAATGGGTTCACTTATGCCTTTTCTTATTTGCATATCTAAAATAAATCTTTAAATGTCGCGATATTCAATTAAATACACCGACTTATATATCGGTCGGCTCAGGATACTGATTGACCAAATTCGATAAAAAAAATTTCAATGCCAATGCACTAATTATGCAATAGAAGGGAAAAGGCAATACTTTTAAAACGATATATCTTCTCGATTTGGATATTTAACAAGTTCTTTCGAAGCACTCGTTAACGATAGAATTATACTATAATTAAAAAAAATACATTATTCGGGTCAAACTGTTTTAATGTTTTTGGACTGAAATGAGCTGACCATCTCCTTTTCGAAAGCTGAGGATTAAATTTTCTTTTGAAAATCAAACCATAAAGCCAAATCGGCCATAAAAAATAAAAAATAAAAAAGCCGTGGCTCCTTGGAGGAACGGGGGAGATCTCACGCCAGCCGTCGGATCAATCCTCGATCAAGCCCAGCGCAGATCACGAGGCGGCATCATGCAGTCACGCGTCCCCCCCCCCCCCCCCCAAAAGGAACCAGACGCACGGAAGTGCGGGGGCACACGATCTGAATCCTCGCATTTATTGCTAAAAAAACCATCCCGAAACTTTATTTATTTATTATGGAAAATCTTACATTTAATTCCTCATTTTTTTTAAAGTTCAAATCCGCAGGCCTGTGAGGTGTTGCAGGCCGAAAGCAGGCCTCGGAAAAGCATTTTTTGATTATTTTTTTAATAAAAAAAATCCAACTGGAGAGAAAAAATTAAAAATAAAACGAAATCAGATGCTAAAATCCCATTGCACCATTTTTGCTATTCGCAAAGTGGTGCTGTTGCTGCTGTTGTTGTTTGTATAGTAGATGGAGCCAATATCTGTGCGATTTCCGACGACGGCGATGGATTCCGCATCCGAGGAGGCGCCTCGTTCGCTTCGCCCGTCCGGCTCTCGCCGATCTGTGAGTCCTCCTCCGTTCCCTCGGTCTCTCTTCTTCGTCCTTGTTGCATGGCGTGATGGTTTCGAGCTCGAGCCCCGAATCGGGTTCTCGTGTTGGGGAAGTGTCCGAGTTCGAGTTTGAGGTTTCGCGTTCGAGTTTTTAGGGGTTTTTCGCCGCGGGCTTGGGTTGGTGCAGGAGCTGCGATTGCTAGGGTTTGGTTTGGTTTGGTTTGCGGGGGAGGAGGAGGAGGGGTGGGTGGATCTCGGTGCGGATGGATTCGAGCCTTGGGGAGTGCTGCTTCTCCGCGGCTGGGCTTCGAATGGTTTTGGAAATGTGGGGGGGAGGAAGTTGAGGAAAGCGGAGTGGGATCGATAAAAGCTATGGAAAGTGGAAAGGAGTGGGCACTTGGTGGCGGGGTTTTTGATGGGGGTCAAAAAGGGGAAATTGCAAAGCAAGTGTCGGCCTTGTGTTTTGATTTTTGAGAGACTTGAGCTGGGTTTTGGCGGCTATTGGCAGTTTCTGGCGATGAATTATTGTATGTAGCCTGTGGTGTGAGTTTGAATTTCGGTGGTTGCTGTGGCGTGAATCTCAGTTTTTGTTTCTTGGTGGGGCTAGCGAGGATTTTTTGTTGCCCTGTTGGTTCTTCTATGCTAATGAAACCGGAAATGAAGTTGTTTGTGTATGTCTTGTTGAGAACATGAAGGATGAGAATCTGAAGTCAGCTGTATTCTGTTAAATGTTCAGGACTTGTGAGGGGAGCAAGTCGGCATCTTTTGAGCCAAAGACGAACTTCTTGACTTAGTCGAGGTAAGTGCTCTAGCTCAACTTAACGTGTTTTTGTGGTGTTCGATCTGCAGTTTGTTCTCCACAATGTGGAAACTGTCCTTGTGTTTTTGATTATATTGAGAAGTTTGTTATGTGTTTATAACTTGACTCAAATATCTTCCTGACTTTCGGTTGATATTTTCTTTAGGAGGATCTTCCTGTGGGGATAAAGTGCATTAGGATGGCTGATGGCAGCTCGGTTGACGTAATTCTAGATTTTCTCCGAAGAAATAAATTCACCCGAGCAGAGGCGGCTCTGCGTAGTGAGCTCACCAATCGCTCTGATTTGAATGGGTTCCTTCAGAACCTCGCACTCGAGAAGAAGGATATAGGCAAGTTTCCGTGTGGACAAAATGGCGAGAAACCAGCTGTCATGAATCAGGGCCCTAATTCTCGAGACGGTGGTGAAGCTTCTGAAGAACTCATCGTGAAAGAAATAGAGTATGGCACCACCAGAAATGGTCCAGACAGCAGATCTAAGAGTACCATGGTCGAACATAGCAAACATGTTGAGATGTTGAGTAACACCGACAGGAGCTTTACTTTCCCTAAAGGTTCAGAAAAGAATTCGGGTGATCTGCAGCCATGGAAATTCAATTCTAGCAATGGCCCTTCAGATCTTTATGAAAATGATGTTTGCAGTAGTTCTCATACCACGTCTGATCTGAAGGTCCCCGAACAGCCGAGATATTGCAATAGCGAGGCTCCTTATTCTGGCAAAGCTACTGTCTTTACTAGAGAAGATGTTAAATTTGCCGGTGAAAAGGATGCATGGGTTGTCAGTTCTAGCAAAAACCATTCTGAACATCTTGGTGAACCTCGGGAAGTCGGCAAACAAGCAAAAGTTGGCAATGCCTACTTTAAGGACGGTTCCGATGATAATCCATGGTCTAGAAATGAGGAGCTTGCATCTATAATAGCAGACCCATGGAAAGACTGTTCAATTAAAACAGTTTTTCCGTTCATGAAAGGGGAGACTTCAAACAATTATGACGTTATCATTCCTCATGACAAAAAGGAAGGAAAGAATAAAGCAGAGATGGGGAGTGATGTTCGGGTAGCTATTAAGGAACAGGTAGATGAGGTTGGCAGAGCTTTGTACTTTGGAAAGACACAAGGGGGTTTTGATCAGAAGAATATTAGCAGCTTAGGTTTTCCATTTCCATCTGAGAACCCAAAGGAAGAACTGCCTAGGTTGCCCCCGGTCAAACTCAAGTCAGAGGAAAAGTCCATTTCCAACAATTGGGAAGAGAAGTATGATCGCGATGGAATGGGCGCGAAGCTTGCGAGCATTGACACTGCGTTCCTCATAGGGTCATATCTTGATGTCCCAGTAGGACAAGAAATTAATTCTTCAGGTAACCTTGATTGACAAATTTCAATGTGGTCGACCATTTTGCATAGAATGCTCATTTTACAAAGTCAAGATGGGGTCCTTTCTCAGGGCTTTTGATTTTGCCATTGGTTGCCAATATTGCATTTTCTTGCATCCAACTATAAGCTTTGCTGTTGTAGGCAGTAGAATAGGACGTGCTTGCATCTGTAAATGGCCTCTCTTTACTGCTCTCCTTGTATTTTCCTACTAGGGTTTTGTCTTCTCTTCTGGAGATCTGCATTTCAGTTACAACTGTAAAATACGTTAATGCTTTGTAACTGATGATTTAGGTGGGAAAAGGCTTGGTGGTGGCAATTGGCTATCTGTAAGTCATGGCATCGCAGAGGATACATCCGATCTGGTTTCAGGTTTTGCAACTATTGGAGATGGGTTGAGTGAGTCTATTGACTATCCCAACGAGTATTGGGATTCTGACGAGTATGACGACGACGACGACGTTGGATATATGAGGCAGCCTATTGAGGATGAGGCCTGGTTTCTCGCCCATGAAATAGACTATCCTAGTGATAATGAGAAGGGAACTGGCCATGGGAGTGTTCCTGACCCGCAGGATGGAGGTCAAATTAAAGATGAGGACGATGACCAATCTTTTGCCGAGGAGGATTCTTACTTCTCTGGGGAGCGATTTCTTCAATCAAAAAACGTGGAACCAGTTAGTGCTTCAGATGATCCATTGGGGCTGTCAATGAGAGAAGTTTATGGCCAGGTGGAGGAGAATGATTTAATCACACAATATGATGGACAGCTGATGGATGAGGAAGAACTGAATTTAATGCGTGTGGAACCTGTGTGGCAAGGTTTTGTTGCACAAACAGATGAACTCATCATGTTAGGGGATGAGAAGGTTCTGAATGATTGCGGAAGGCCGCAACTGGATAATATATGTCTTGATGATGATCAACACGGTTCTGTAAGATCAATTGGTGTGGGCATCAACAGCGATGCTGCTGATTTCGGTAGTGAAGTTCGGGAAAGTTTAGTCGGGGGCAGCAGTGAAGGAGATTTAGAGTACCTCCCTGATCATGATGTTGGATCTGCGTCCCTACACTATAAAAATGAAGCAGATAAAAATTACCGTAATAGGTTGAACAGGGAACAAAGGAGAAAGTATAAGCTTGACCCCAACCAATATATTATTGGGAATGACAAAAGCATACAAACAGAAGTGAAGGGTCAATTAGATGCGGGTTTTTCATTTCCTCCTCCATTGAGGGATGAGCAGTTGCTTCATGCAGGCTCTAGCAAATCCTTATGGTCAGAGAACTCCAATGCTGTTGGGAATGATGTAGCCGAGCAGAGATTGAATGCTTCCGTGGGAGCTGATGACATGCTAGCCACATGGAAAAGGAAAGGCAGCGACTCTTCCACTGTTAAAAGTTCAAGAGATGAAGATAATGCGAATGCTAGAAGATCAGCGAATTCTTCTCCATCCTCGCTATCAAATTATGGTTATGCTGAAAGAGACCGCATCAAGAAAGAAGAGGATGAAAAACCAGGTGCGAGAGAGGATGACCCAGTGGCATCCCTGGAGGATGAGGAAGCTGCTGCGGTGCAGGAGCAAGTAAGGCAAATCAAGGCTCAGGAAGAGGAATTTGAGACTTTTAATCTCAAAATTGTCCACAGGAAAAACAGGCACGTGTTACTTTTACCTGCTATTTCTTTTACCTTTCTTCATTAAAAGTATTTATATGACCTTAAGTCGATGTTAGAGCTTGAAGCCTAAAGTTTTGTCAGTTCTATAGTTATCTCACATATTAATGTGAAGCTCGCTGTCAATTAACTTCTGAATGGACGTCCGCTCTGATGTTCAGAACCGGCTTTGAGGAGGACAAGAACTTTCATGTTGTTCTAAATTCAGTCATTGCTGGGCGGTATCATGTCACTGAATATCTTGGCTCTGCTGCATTTAGTAAGGCCATACAAGCTCACGATCTGCATACAGGCATGGATGTATGTGTTAAAATTATAAAAAACAATAAAGACTTCTTTGATCAGAGCCTGGATGAAATAAAGCTTCTCAAGTACGTCAACAAGCATGATCCTGGTGACAAGTACCACATTCTCCGTTTGTATGATTATTTTTATTACCGAGTAAGTGGAATTTTCTGCTTAGCTTTATGTTACGTCCTTGTGGAAAGAGAGATTTTTTCTTTTCAGAAATTGTGCTTGACTACTTTGTTGGTGCTAGTGGCAATTTTCTTCTTAAGTGATTCTGTTTAATACATTATTCTCTACCAAGTCGAATTGGTTTGTAGGTTTAGGTTCAGTGTCAAACATTCTTGGAGAGTGACAGTGTGACTCCTTTATAATTGTATTTAAGAGAAAAAGGTTATTAGGTTACGGGGGTTGGGGAGAGAACCGGGAGGGGGGGGGGGTTGGTTCTAGTGTACATGCTTTGGAACTAAAATGGCTCTGATGTTGGTCAAGCACATATGAGATTATTGTTTTAAGCTGTTGACTATTGGATATTGCACCAAGACTGGCATAGTTGAATGAAATAGTGGGATTGGTGTTCCCTGGGAACTATCAGCCTTGAATGTTTTTGTCATTCATGATTTGTCTGTTGAGTTGCTATTATTTTCTGCATGGTAACTTGGGGCTGTAGCTACCTGATACAGTATCTGTCTTGTAGAAGTAAGACAAGTTTAGTAGCAATATTCTAGTCCTAGGATGAAGATGTTTGTTTCTCAATGAACGTCAATTTGAGGATGTGTTTCCACTGTGATCGTATCTCTCATGATGCATTTGAGGGTATGTGGGAACAATATGCTAGTGGCTGAATATTGGTCCGTCTTTATGGTAATTCAATTAGGGGATTATTAGTGGCTAGAAGAAGAAGAAGAAGAAGAAGAAAGTCAATTATCGATTGGAGCATTTACTGAATTTTTTTTTGGTTTAAAGTTAATGAAATTTTAAGCGGCCTATTTTTCCGTGTAATTAATAACTTGCTGCACAAGATCCATGTTCCCTAGAGCTATTGCTTTGCTTGTAATAATTAGTTCCTAGTGCTATTTACCAGCTTACTTAGTGCTCGAAGGTCACGGTCCAGCTGCAGTTGGTTGTACTTGCATCATGCATTCTTGTTAGAACATTTCACTACAGGCACTTCAATGCTATTTAAGCACCAGGCAGCTTATTCCTTGTTGGTGTTCTTACCTAAGGGTAACTAGGCATATTTTGCTGTGCAAGATTTTGGTGGTTATGGTAGATCTTAGCAAAGATTTGCTGCATTGCCTTGGTCATATTTGACCTGCTTGCTATTAAATCGAAGGCTCCTTAATGTCATAAGCTTGCTTGCTTTGCAGGAGCATCTGTTGATAGTATGTGAACTACTTAAAGCAAACTTATATGAGTTTCACAAATTCAATAGAGAGTCTGGGGGGGAAGTTTACTTCACTATGCCTAGATTGCAGGTTTGGCAGTTTGCTATTTCTTCCTGAAGCATGTTTTGTTTCAATTGTGGACACCTAATGCTGTGTTGTAATGATCTGTCCAGTCAATAACTATTCAGTGTTTGGAAGCACTTCAATTCTTGCATGGCCTTGGCCTCATCCACTGTGATCTCAAGCCTGAGAATATATTGGTAAAAAGCTACAGTAGATGTGAAGTGAAGGTCATTGATCTCGGGAGTAGTTGTTTTGAAACGGATCACTTATGCTCCTATGTTCAGTCGCGATCTTATCGGGCTCCAGAAGTTATTCTGGGTCTGGCATATGATAAGAAGATCGACGTATGGTCACTTGGCTGCATATTGGCAGAACTTTGCACTGGCAATGTAAGTTCTATTCTTCAACCAATATTTACTTTCCTAACAACCCATTGATGCGTGGAACTATTTGAGATTTCTGGAGGTCTTTTTTAAACTGCTGTCTGTTGAATTCATGTTATCAAATGTGATGTGAATGCAGATCTCGTATACCTTCTTTCATGAACTTCTAAGCACGATGAGTGTGAAAATGTGCGACCAATGGCGACCTTACTGCTGTTTCATCAAAGCATCTCTGTGGGTATTGGGTTGTTTATTGTATATTGAGTTGAAATATCTTCCTAAAGTTGTGAATCTTGACTTAGAGAGTTAACATCCTTTTCTACATTTACAAATTGCAAAAAAAAAATTAGTGCATTTCTTTCAAGCCTGAAAGCACACCAGCTGTCCACAACTCTAGCTTCACTGTGTTGCTGCATTAGGACACAAGTGTTGGTAAACGGTCTCGCCATGTGATTTGCTAGAAGTGTGCAAGGCTGTGAGATTTATATAAAGAAGGTGCAATTTGAATGATTGACCCTTCCACAAGATTTCGATTAAACATTTATAAAACTGGCGAATTCTAGAGAAATGGATGGTCTATTGGGGAATGCAGCAATGGACTGTTTTCAGAGGTGACTTGAGAGCCTGACAGAAAACCAGCATTTTTTGGGGCAATACTTGATGTTTGCTGAGAGCTTTAGATGTTTCTAGCCTACTGCCATGGAATGTGATCAAACAGTTTCTTTTTATGAAAGAGCATTGAAGAATGTCTTCTGATGTGATGTCAACTCAGTTAAATTAGTTTAGTGCTTGCTCATGAATTTTCTCTCTACTGGCTTCTCTCTAAAAATTTGGGTTCTTGATATTGTTGCATTATTTTATGGTTTGCATGGCAAATGATAGCTCTATATTATTTGTGATTTAGTTCTTTTTTTATGTGAGTTGACTGGTGGGATTTTCTGGAATTTTAATATCTCTCATTGAAACTTTGCCCTTTGGTGGTTTCTTCTATTAAACAAACTTATCGATAGCTTGGAAACATTTTATGTGTTGCATTTCTCTTTTTGTATTTTTCCAGTAATGGTGTGGGATTGACTTTTCGAACTTTAAAGTTTGTAATTGTCTGAGTCTCTTATTGGTTGTGACACTAATTAGAACGTGTCTTTCAGGTTGATTTCGATGCGATTCTTTCTCATTATTATTGTGAATTATCATTGGTTGTATGCACCTTTATTATGACTCTGGTGCAGATTGATTTGAATTAATTTGGCGTTTTGATCAGGTTCTCTTCCAAAATGATTCACCCGCAACACTGCTTGCACGTGTCATCGGGATTATTGGCCCCATCGATCAAGACATGCTAGCAAAAGGCAGAGACACATACAAATACTTTACAAAAAATCATATGCTGTATGAGCGGAATCAGGTAATAAGATTATGTTGAAGGCTCAATGCTTCTAGCATCCTGCATAAGGTTCTCTTCGTTTTATGGAGAATGGAAGGAAACTATACTTGGAATATGTATTTGGCAGCGGGGTTATCAGTTCAGTGTCAGTATGTCTACCTGTGGTGTTTGCCAATATCCCTTCTTTTTGTGAGGGTGGTTACATCTTGCATAGATGAAACAATAGATTGCACTTTGATTTTGTCAGGGATAGCATCTATGTACATTGCTTTGCTGCTTGCAAAGTTCGTTTCTCTGGGATTCCAGATACATTTTCCCTCGTCACATGATTACTAATTTGCTCTGTCTTGAGTCATGGTCCTTTTTTCTTGAAAGATCTTCTTCACGGTATTCACCTTCCATTGCTGGTTCGGTTTCTTGCTCGTCATGCTGTTATAGGTTTGCAGCCTGTAACATTTATATGGCGTGATAGGGTCCTACTAATATCAGTTCTCTATTCTGTGATTTCCTGTTGTATGCCTGTTGAAAATAGGATGGTGCTTGTGAAGGCAAGCACAGCGATCGATGTCTTTGTTTCCTTATCTTGTAAGCATACGCATCATATAAGATGAATTTCATGCATTCTGCACTTTGATTCTCAGGATACCAACAGACTGGAATATCTGATACCAAAGAAGACCTCTTTAAGGCACCGATTGCCTATGGGGGACCAAGGATTTACTGACTTTGTTGCGCATCTACTTGAGGTAAATCCAAAGAAACGCCCTACCGCTGCCGACGCTTTGAAGCACCCGTGGCTGTCATATCCATATGAACCGATATCCTCTTGAGCAATTTGAATTCTCACTGTCGAGATTACTAGAGCTTTTGTGGAAACATTTCTGAAGTTTCTCGTGATAAGAAGGAAGTGGCAAGATTGAGGATCTCGCCACTGTTTTTTATCTGAGGGGGTCTCCCAAGAGGTTGGAGCCCTTCTCGAATGCCGTCCATCAGCCGTGCCTGATTTTGTTCAAGTTCTCTTCCCAAGCAAGCTATATCGAAAATTTTTGAAGCGAAAGTGTAATTCCGCACGAAATGTATTATTAGGTTCTTTTTCTGGCCACTTTCTTTTTTTTCGACTGGTGGGAAGAGGAACCGTGAATCTGTTGTACATGATGTGTGATAATTCTTTTCAAGTTATGTAGTGGTAGCTTGTGAAATATTTTTTAGTCAGTTTTGGCTGGTTTAATGGTTTATGTGGGTGGTAACCACTGTCCAATTTGGGGTCCCGGCTAATAGCTCTTTCAGATATGCGTATATAACTTCCTAGGTAAGGTGATAGTAGCTCGCATGTGTTTTCTGCTCTTTCGACATTTCCATGTGTTGATGTTTTTCGTCGAAAGCTTGGTTTTCAAGGCCGAAGCACAGCAACATCCGCTGTTGAACTCTTTCTAGTGATTATGTTTTATTTGTGGGTCGGACTGTGTGTTCCCCATACAGTGATTTTCCGAAGATCTATCGCGAGACGGACGCTTGTGATCATACGATCGCTGACATCTGGGTTCTCCGTCTGACCAATGCGAATGGAAATGGACTAAGCTAGCCGCGGATGAAACAAATTGATCGTAGAAGGCACCAGAGCGATCAATTTCATGGACTTTTCTCAAAGTCGTTCATCGTCTACGGTTTTTCTCCATAAGCAGAAATATATGATGTACGTCAGATACCATGAGAATGACAGAAATAAAATGGGGGGACCAAACAAAGCGTCACTGAAAGAGGTCAATTTACCCATTCATTCCTCTGTATGCAGTTCAATCTTTATTGAAGCGAGTCCCACGATTCAAACTGATTCAAAGACGTTCACAATTAAAGAAAACGAAAAGAGACGAAAAAGCCGAAAACACTCTGAACGACTCAACAGCAACGGGAACAGGGAAGTAGAAATGACCTGAAGGTGGCAAGACCAAGCGTCACAGACCGTGGAAACTTCGTGGAGGGATCGCATCGCAGCCTTCGTGCTCCTCAAGAACAGCGCACGAGTCCGTCATACTCTGGTTATCGGTGGCGACGTTCTCCTCGATGTGATTTTGACCGTTGATCAGTCCATCGAGGGACGCAGGGTGGAGGTGAGGGAACGGCAGGAACAAGGAATGCACCACGACCTTCTGATTCTTCATCACGTCGGGGCTCTTCATCCTCACGTAGTTGATCCTCAGTGTCGCGGGTCCGCCTGCCGTCGTCACCGCCAGATACTGCCCCTCCTCCAGCGACGGCAGCACCGTCCCCGCAGGGAGCCTCTGGAGGTCGGCCATCGCGAGGTACTGGTTGGGCACGATGTGGAAACGCACGTTGCTGACGTAGCTGACCGCGCCGAAGAAAATCGATAAGTCGTCGACGGTGAAGATGGTGGCGTTCTGGAGATTCACCAGCTCGGGGTACTTGATCTTGATCGCGAGCGCCAGGATGCCGAATCCGCTGGTCCGGAGCCGCAGCACCGCGTCGCGCAGCATCAGGCGCATGAGCGGCGAAGGAGAGGAGGATACCGGCGGCTGGAGCGGGAACGCCAGGGGCGTCATATTCTCGACGCTGCAGGAGAAAGGAGACAGCGGCGCGACGAAGCCTTCGAGGCCGTGGACGACGACGATCCCGTTGTTGAACATGTCGGGGCGAGAGATCTCGACTCCGTTGACGAAGATCCTGGTGGTGTTGGTCGCGCGGTGAGTGTCCGAGGTGACCGTGAGGCAGCGGCCGGAGCTCATCGTCTCGACCTTGGTGCCGAAGGCGAGCTTCTGGAGGTAGCTGAAGCTGAAGAGGCCCGGGACGATGTGTTCGATGAGGATGCGGGGGATGGAGCAGGTGGCGCAGGACTCGATGGAGGAATCGGAGGGAGCGAAGAGGGTGGAAGGCCCGTTCCACGCCGCGAACGACGGCGAGTCGGTGAGCGAGGGGACCGCCATGGCGAGGTCGTGGAAGCCGAGGTGGGAGAGGACGGGCTCGAAGAGCGAGGTCGGCGAGAGCGAGTCGCCGATCGGCTCTTGCGGCGGCGGCGGCGGGGGCAAAGAAGCGAAGGGAGCTTCGTCCATGGCGGTTGTGGTCGCGGAGGCGGAGAAGAAGATGGCTACGATGAGGATCGAGAGCCGCAGTGGCTCGATCGCCATAGCTGAGGAACCGAGAGAGAGAGAGAACTAGAGAGAGAGAGAGAGAGAGAGAGAGAGAGAGAGAGAGAGGTGACTGATTTTGAGTGTGAGCAGGGGGAGTTATGATGGAGTAGTACTTTCGAGACGATGAAGAAGAGACGGTTAGCGACTTCGGCGAGTTGGTTAGCGCGAGTGGGGAGCGAGTGTCGGACAGCGCGTGGGACTCTCTGTACCGTCTTCAATTGGCGGGAATCTGAAACTCTTTGTGCTAATTTAGCCAAACGACGCCGTTTTCATTCGCTTAGTCTTTTCTCGCGCGTGAGTCATAACCGCCTGGGTGGGCGCCAAAAGAGTTCCGTTTATCTCATAGGCTCCAACGCTTTACCAAAACTCGGAGCATTTCTTTCTCTTCGACTGCCCCCCGCCAGCTCACGCACACCGGAATATGGCCATCCGCTCTCTGCAACTCGCGTCCCTCACACTCGCCGTCATCTTCGCCGCCTCCGCAACCGCCGGCGGCGGCTGCGCCCTTCTCTCCTTCCCCTCCGCCTCTCCTCCTCCGCCGCCACCGTCGCTCTCGGACTTCGGCTACCCCCAGTTTCGCGACTTGCCCCTCTCCTCCTCCGCCTCCCTCCTCCAGCAAATCCTCGCCCACCTCGGCTTCCAGGAGCTCTCCATCTCCGTCGGCGCCGCCCTCTCCGAGTACCCCGCCCTCTCCCACTGGAACGGCCCCGTCACCATCTTCGCCCCTTCCGACGCCTCCGTCGAGCCGTGTGCCGCCTGTCCCCTCCCCCGCCTCCTCGCCGAGCACGTCGTCCCGGGCTTCTTCTCCTCCTCCGCCCTCCAGGGCCTCTCCTTCGGCACCAAGATCGAGACCATGAACCCCCGCCACTGCGTCGCCGTGACCTCCGCCTCCGATCGTTTCGCCAACGCCACGAGGATGTTCATCGACGGCGCCGAGATCACGCGGCCCGACCTGTTCGACAACGGCATCATGATCGTCCACGGCCTGGACGGCCCCTTCTCCCCCCTCTCGCCATCCTCCTGCACCGACGCCTCTCCGCGGCCGTCGTTCGAGGCGGCGCCGACTTCCCTCGCCGGACCGCCCCCGCTGATCATGAGCCTGATGCTCCGGGACGCCATGCTCCGGCTGCGGAGCGGCGGGTACGGCGTCCTGGCGCTCGCGATGAAGGCGAAGTTCGCCCAACTGGTCGCCCTCGAGAACGCGACGATCTTCGCGGTGGAGGACGGCTTCATCTTCTCCGACCCGCGCAACTACGCGGGCGACGTGAGCTTCCACATCGTGCCGGACCGGTACCTCGCGGGGGACGACCTCCAGAACCTCCCGGTGGGGTCCACGCTGGGCACGATGGAGGAAGGGCAGGATCTGGTGGTGACGAGCGCGGGTGGGCCCGCGGGAGGGACGGTCCAGATCAACCGCGCGCGCGTCAAGATCCCGGAGGTGATCAGGAAGGCGAGGGTCGTCGTGCACAGCTTGTTCCTGCCGTTCTCGCACCTCCAGATCGGGCCCCTCTCCCCCGGCACCGCGCCCGGCGCACTGATCGACGGCGGCGGGGGCGAGGATCGGACGGCCGGGGACGCGTCGGAGTCTTTGGAAGAGCTCGGCGGGTGCGGGCTCGGGCCCACCCAGATCGAAGATGGCCACGGCCCATGACGATGGGGGCGCTGACGGAGACTCAAGTCCACGAATTCTTTTGTTCTCGGCTCTTTTGTAAATCCTGACCAAAACAGAACTGTTTTTGCTTTTCGTTAATTCAATTCTTTGCGGTATGGTCAGTTGGGTAGGCGCTTTTATGTTCAGGCGACTTTCTGCTCGCGTCGGCTTTCGTCGAGATTGATTTGGTTAGGCGAGTCTTCTTGGAGTAGCTCTTACGCTATTGAGACTCTACCAATGCATCGTTGACTTGGAACTCGAGGGGAATGATGATTAGGCCGTGGATTAAGGTCCAAACCTCGTCGTGGCGGGGCATAGGAAACAGGGCCGGCGATGTGGGGAATCACTTCGTCAGATCCCACGGGCGGTATTCCCAAGGCGTTGACCGCCTGATGATCTCGCAATTAGGCGGATAATTAATGGCGTCGGGTCGTTTAGTAAGTAGAGAGGGGAACGCTTTAGAGACGGGTTTTGCTTTCAATTCGGTTGACGTGCGTCCTTAAGTACCCAACCCCCGGACCATCCCCTATATCTTTTAATTTTTCCGGCCAACTGTGACCACCGGAACCAGCGTTTCAGAATAAAATTGGATGGATTAGGGAAAATTAAGTTGACCAGATAATTACGTCCTCACCTTCGGGTTATTTTTTCAAAAAGAAAAAGAATTCATCTCTTTAATCAACTCGTTTTATTCGCCAATCGTAATTACGCGATATATGGCCAATTTCACTTAGGCTTTAAAAAACAACAGAGTAGTTAACAATTCGCCCACATGTCTCGTAATGCGGGACGCGACGCCCCGCGGGACATGACATGCGCCCTTCCACCAAAGCGGTGGCACGGAAAACGTCGGTGGCACGTCAGAAACAGGGAAAAGTAAAAATAAATAAAAAAAGAAGAAGAAAACGCCTCTGGGGGAAAGCCTGCAGATGAAGCATCGCTCCTCCCGACGGGCGCCCCATCTCTCTCAAATCTGACCATTCAATGAAAACCCCTCATTACTACGCCATTATTTTCTCCTTTAAATATTTACTTAATTAATTAATTAATTAACTGGTTGTTTTTATTTTTCTTTTTCTTTTTTAAGTTTCTCGTAACTCACCAAACAGCCATGCTCTCTTCCCAAATCCGACGTCCGTCCCCATTGCCATTTTCCCCCACGGATAAAAGCAGCACCGAGAGCCAGAGAAGCCGCGCGAGATCTCTCTCACTCTCTCTCTCTCTCTCTCTCTCTCTCTCTCTCACTGTTTCTCTCTGATAAGTTGTCTGCGAGAAGGGGAGAGGCAATGGGTAAGCCAATGGCGGTGCTGGCTGTCGCCGTCGTGATTGCCTCGCTATGTTCTCCGGCGAGATCGGACGGTTCCAATCACAGGTACAAGGAGGGGGACCCGGTCCCTCTCTACGCCAACAAGGTCGGGCCGTTTCACAATCCCAGGTAAATAAACTCGATTCGGGACTTGCTCCTCGTCCGAATCTCTGGTTGGTTTCGTGGCTCGGTCGAGACGTGTGGTGTTGAAGGCGGTGTTTGTTGGATCTGAGGTGGGTGCGTTCTGATTTGGTTTTTTTGGGTTTTGGGCTGGAGTTGGGTCCGGGCGAGTGGGATTCAGCTCGGAGTGTGTTTCGGTGGCGGAATTTGAGGAGTGTCGATACGTGCCGGAAGTGTGAGATTTTGGAAATTCGGTGGGCTTGCTGGTGATTTTAGGAAAATGGCAATGGAGATGCTATTTGAGCTCGAAAGTTTGAATTTTGGTTTCCGCGATGGCTCGTGAGAAATTAGAGAGTGGTTTTTGCGCAGTTCGCGTGCAGTTGGTACTTCTTCGTGCCATGGTGGCGAAGTGGTTGGCATCACTGGAGTCACCGTCTCCTTTGATCTCAGTGGTGGTGTCTTTTTTGCATCATTAGATCAGTGGAATGGGGTGATTCTTGGAAATGTTTTAGTTAAGTTGTTTTCAGTTGTTTATCCGATTTTAGAGCTGGATCTAGCAGCATGGGTATGTTATTTTAAGCCTTCGCCATCTCCTGGCTCTTTTCAGTGCTCCGTAGGTTCTCACCTACATTAAGTAACAGATAGATCAGCTACGAGAATCTTATTAATTCTCGTTCTTTGTTGTGCATCGAGTTTTTGTTGAGATTCAAATCTCCTTTTCTCGGGTCAGCGAATTTCTGTATCCAGCTGTGTACGCATTTCTTATTTCTAGTTCTTGTCTGAAGGCAGTGTAATTGAGCTTGAAGAATTTTCTTGATGTCGTATGAGCTAATGCCAGCCCATCCTTTTCATGCAGTGAAACATACCGCTATTTCGATCTTCCATTCTGCATTCCGGGTTTGTGATTGTTCTTTTGGGTAATTTCTATTCGTCTTAAAAAGTTTTATGATGTGATTTGTGATTTGATTTGCGAGGTTGACTTGTATTGCAGATGATTTGAAAGAGAAAAAGGAGGCCCTCGGTGAAGTACTAAATGGGGATCGCCTCGTCAGTGCACCCTACATGCTAGACTTCATGAAGGATAAGGAGTCTGAGGTCGTTTGCAAGAAAAAACTCTTGAAAGAAGATGTAGCACAATTCAGATCTGCAGTCGTTAAGGACTATTACTTTCAGATGTATTATGATGACTTGCCTATCTGGGGTTTCATAGGGAAAGTTGACAGGGAAGGCAAAGATCCCAGCGAGTACAAGTACTTCCTTTATAAGCATATCCATTTTGACATCTTTTACAACAAGGACCGTGTTATTGAGATCAATGTCCGAACAGACCCTAATGCCCTTGTAGACCTTACAGAGGATAAAGAAACTCATGTAGAATTCATGTATTCGGTTAAGTGGAAAGAGACCAATACGCCTTATGAGAAGAGAATGGACAAGTACTCGCAGTCATCTTCTCTACCTCATCATCTAGAGATACACTGGTTTTCAATTATAAATTCATGCGTGACCGTGCTTCTGTTGACTGGATTTCTTGCCACAATCCTCATGCGAGTTCTCAAGAATGATTTCGTCAAGTAAGAATCTCTTTTCATGTGTTTCTCCATTGCTTGGTTGCATTTATTTATTTTTTTTTTGCTTTCTATGCACATAGTCATATGGAATCTATGAAATTTACCCCTGGATTTGTTTTTGTTTCATATAAAATAGATATGCCCATGACGAAGAATCAGCTGAAGATGCTGAGGAGACTGGATGGAAATACATACACGGCGATGTATTCAGGTACCCGAGATTCAAGTCTCTGTTTTCAGCTGCACTTGGTTCTGGTACCCAGCTGTTTACTCTGTAAGTAACTTGATTCTCCAGATGCAGTTTATGTTTCATAGATGACGATGCACATTAGGAAGTTACGTATGTTTCAACTAGCGCACTGCTTTATTGATATTTCTTTGCATTTGGCAGCACGGTGTTCATCTTTGTACTGGCATTAGTTGGTGTATTTTATCCTTACAACCGAGGGGCTCTGTTTACTGCACTGGTTGTCATTTATGCACTGACATCTGGAATTGCTGGCTACACTGCTACCTCATTTTATTGTCAGCTGGAAGGAACTAACTGGGTATGTCGTACCGAATTCCCCCTAGAGTCATTGCCTAAGGTCTCATTTTTCTACTAGTGACTTCAGCCTTCTTGTGTAACAGGTTAGGAACCTATTGTTGACCGGATGCCTTTTCTGTGGGCCTCTCTTCCTCACGTTCTGCTTCTTAAACACTGTTGCCATTGCTTATACGGCTACGGCTGCTCTTCCATTTGGCACAATTGTGGTGATAGTCCTCATATGGACACTTGTGACATCGCCTTTGCTGGTATTAGGTGGGATCGCTGGGAAGAACAGCAAAGCTGAGTTCCAGGCTCCTTGTCGCACCACCAAATATCCCAGAGAGATTCCACCTTTGCCATGGTATAGGGGGGCAATCCCTCAGATGGCAATGGCAGGATTCTTACCATTCAGTGCCATATATATCGAACTTTATTATATCTTTGCCAGCGTATGGGGTCATAGGATCTACACCATATACAGCATCTTGTTCATTGTCTTTATTATTCTCTTGGTTGTTACTGCTTTCATCACTGTGGCATTGACGTACTTCCAACTAGCGGCTGAAGACCATGAATGGTGGTGGAGGTATGCAAAATTTTACTTGCACAGATTTTATATGCTGGTTACTCCGTGGTTTTCTGCTTTTCTGTTCTTTATCTCTTTAAAAGTTGGGCGAAGTTTATTCCAAAGTTTTTGTACTCCTTTCTAGATAAAAAAAAATTTCTTCCTTTTCTATTTCATGCGGAACAAATTGAAACTGCATTTGGGGAAGGATTTCCGTGAGGAGGTGTTCCATCAATCACACAGTCGTGCTCATTTGTTGTCAAGATACGAGGATGCATGTTAGGAGTATTTCCCATGTTAAATTGGCTGCTATTAACTTAATGAAGTAGGGGCAATTGTCACTTTCTTGCCAGACTTTGTCTGAGTCACCACCACCTAGGTGAAAGACGCTTGCATGCAAGAAATTTGAGTGTTATTTCTGGGTTGAAGGGATGTCTTTTGAGTTAACTTTCTTATTCGGGGCAATGGGCAACCCTTAGCAGATTGTGTACTTTCTACTGCAAAAGGTGCAATTCCTGTTTGCCTTCTACTTATCAACTCCATTGGTCTTTGTAAACAGATCTTTTCTCTGCGGTGGATCGACTGGCTTATTTATCTATGCCTATTGCCTCTACTACTATTACGCCAGATCCGACATGTCCGGCTTCATGCAAACCTCGTTCTTCTTTGGCTACATGGCTTGCATCTGCTATGGATTCTTCCTTATGCTGGGAACAGTAGGTTTCCGTGCGGCTTTGCTTTTCGTGCGACACATATACCGCTCCATCAAGTGCGAGTAGGCAGCCGTCCCATCATTGGATCATCGAGGACGCGATCGATCCCTTCTCCATGTGTAGGTGCAACGTAGAGAGAATTTTCTACCGTAATTTTGTAGCGCCTGTATGTCTCAAAAGTCAAAGCAACCGGCAGGCTTTTCCTTCCCTCTTTTCTAAATTTTGCATCAAAGAGAATGTGTCCCCTAGAATACTTTGTTGCTCACTGCTCTCACAAAAGGAGTGTGTATAATTTCTTTCACTTGCAAAACTATTCGATACACAATTTTTTTCTTATCTCCTCTCTCCTGTCCTGGACTTTGATTCTTTTTGATTGCTCTTGATCCACCCAATCCTTACTTGATCCGAATTGCAACGAGTCTTAATTTTGTACGCTACTTGCTCTATGTACCCATTGACACTGCCTCCGTAGCTCCGACAAAAGGTAGGACGGAATATATTATATCCCATTTAGATTTTGGTGACCCATTTCGGATCATATAAATATTGCCGGAATCGATTAAATAAATTCAACTTAGTTTAGTCTTTGGATGAAATGGAGAAAGTACTCGAACGAAATCTTGCAAAGAGGGGACACTTTGTGTAAATGTTAATTGCTACAACTGAAGTTCCATCATCTTGGGCTTGGGCGCCATGCAAAAATACTCGTACCAAGTAAACCTGTGGGACCCATTCCTCTCCTCCCTCAGATTGTTGCGACTGGTGACGTCATTCATAAGACGCCATTTCCGGAGCCCAACTTTTTGGTCGCCGGAGGAACGAGTGGCTCAGGACTGAAGTGCTCCAATCGCGCTCGAATTCGAGCTCGACTCGGCATCCATGGCCGCCGCCTCCGCTTCCGCCGCCGCTCTCGCTCTCGCTCCGGCGGCCATTCACTTCCCTTCCGCGGTCGCCGCGAAGACCGCCAAGCCCGCACTCTCCGTAAGTTCTCGACGTTCCAAAGATTTCCAGAGTCTCGGAACAGCGATTTCCCCTCCACGCCGTGTTCATGAAGTAGTCGAAATCGAAGAGCTGCGTATCGCTGTCGGTTCGGTGCGATCGGCGTAGAATCCGGAATGCGGGCCGCGAGCTGAGTTGAACTGATTGGGGGGTTTTTTCGCAGGTTCTAGTGTTGCCTGCTTGCCGGGTCGGCGCCGGCGTAGGGGTTTCGTGCGCTGCTCGCGTGGCTATTTCGAGCGACGGGCGGAGTGCGGGTATTTGTTTCGGTTTATTTTACCTTTTTTCTGTTTTGTCGTGAATTCGGGTTTTTGATTGGTGAAATGAGGATTTGTATGGTTTCTCCTTCGTAGGCGGGTATGATCCGGAGTTGCGATCGGTGCTTGAACTGGCCACGGACTCCGAGCTGTATGAGCTCGAGAGAATCCTTTTCGGCCCGAGGTAATTCGGCTTTCATTCCGAACAAATATTTGGAAAAGCATGGGGGTTTGGGGTGGGGGGATATTGACATGGTCCTGCACTAACAAGGCATCCCTGCAAAATTGGGAGGGAGAGCATTTAAACTCGCGTATTAGTTTGTATGCTGGTCCTGCCAGATAAAAACTTTGTGGTATTCCCTTTGTTTGCTCGTGTTGGAGCAGAGTTAAAGATTGTGGGAGCGAGCGCAAGTGCACGCAATTAGCTGTAGCAATAGATGTTCCATCTTTTCTAGCTGCGAGATGTTTGATGCATTCTTTGATTGGTTTTCAGCTACTTCAGTCCATTGTTGAAATCGATAACGAATAGGGCAGATGTGGACTATGCGATGATTGGAGAAGATCTTGAGGAGAGGGAGGATTTTCTGGCATCTCTCGAGTCACGTTTCCTGTATCTTGCAGCAGATGCTCGTTCTGTGTTAAGGTAACTTATTATGATCGCATATGATTTTGTTCTTGATATTTAGACTGAAATTTGAGGGGAAGTTATGCTGTTTAAATACTGTTCTTGTTTAGGTAAATTTGTACGGTAAGTTTATATATTGATGACATTGAAAATGTATAAATGATATAATTTCACGTTGAGAGATATTGTAATATGTAAAACTTGTCTTTCTTGTTTTAACGTTGTCAATGAAAGACAAGTGTAGCTTACCCAATGCCCTAATGGCAGGTTGGGGGTAGCTTTGAGTCTCAAGTTAATTCATGTTTCTAAAACCTTCGATATTGGAACAATTTGAAGAAAGAAATTGGTTTCACAATATGGCTGATCCCTGATTGTCTTTATGTCCTTCCCAGAGGTTGGAGGCCCTCGTACAGGAGTGTCTTGCTTTCTGTGAGGAAAAAGTTGAACATTCCTTGCTCAACCAAACTTTCAACCGAGGACCTGGAAGCTGAAATCTTTCTACATCTGTTGCAAGAATACTTGATGTATTCTTTCTATCTATCTAAATCTGTGGTGTAAATTTCTCGCAATACAATATTCAATGAGAAGATTGTTCTCGGTAGGTAAATCACTTATGAGATAGGGAGATTAATGGCATGTCCATTACATGGATTGTAACATCTTATCTTGTGTTGCGACTGTTTATTTGAGTAGCTATAGTGAATCAAAAAAAGGATGTCATCAGCTCTAATTCTGTTTTATTGAAGAAAAATCATAGTTAGCTGATAGGTGGTCTTTGTGCTTTGTGCCTTCAGAGATTGAAACTGTACCTACCGACTAATGGAAGAGGACTAATTCTTTTTTGCACTAAAAACAATGCAGGCGCAGTACTTGGTTTTGATGAAATTGCAGGCTCATAGTATGGGAAACTCTGATGGCTCATTCCTCTTACTTTCTGTTAGGATTGGAGCAGGAAACTGTGCAATTTACACCTCTCTTCCATATATTTTTTGTGGTTTACTGCATCATGTTTGACATCTCCTGGTTGATGACATCTTCTAGTTGATTTTGCTTACCTTTCTTAAAGTTCTAATGAGAGTAAGGTACTTTTCATGTAGTGAAGAATCTAGAACTTCTCTGCCCATGTGGGAATCCTCTGCAAATTCTGATGTGCAAGATAACCTAGAACTTGGATTTGATGAACAGAAGGTCCAAGCTTTTGCAGCTTCAAAATTTGGGGCAAGAGAACTCCATTCGCTGATTTTTAAGGTACTCTTTTTTTACCCATTTTTATGCCTTTATTTCTTTCGTGATCTTTATTCTTTACCCTTTAAATCCTTCCATACTTCTACTAACTCAATTTTGTTTTCCTCCTTTTCAATATCATAGGGGGGAGGTTTGATTACTTTGGCAAAGATTTATCAGCTGGTAAGAGCACCATTCACCTGAGAATCTTTACTCTTTTTTTTGTCAAAGAGAATCTTTCCTTCACTAGGTCCATTTAATATGTTTTAACCTAGTTTCCTCTTTAAGGTAGATTGCAAGAAGATTATCGGGGAAAGTCCTCTTAGAAGCTGCTAACTATCAGATAAGAAAGGAAGTTATCAAGAAAGTAAGTGCTTGGCGAATTTTATATTGTCATTAACTTCATCAAGTCCTCACGACATGGAAATAGGATGAACATCCTGTTCATTTGGTTACTGGATGATGTAATGCTTGTGGAAAATATGTGTAAGAAGCGAAAGTGCGCAAGCAGCGATATCCTTCTTCCAATGGGATAAAAAATTGTGGATCAAAAAGAGTAAATGAGAAGACAAAGCATGCAGCGAGTATGCAGGGGGTCTCCTTCATAATTGAATGATTCTCTTGAAGTCTCAATACTCGCTTTATAAACGACCTAGCAAATTAAGGTTTTGCGCTGTAGTTAATGAAATTTTGTATGTTATTTGGACTGAAGGCATGGCGCTTGAACTAATAATTACAAGGAGATTGAAAATCTGATTTATTTAATTATGTTTATTGGGTTACAGGGTGGACAGTTGGCTGCTATAAATCTTGAATCTCGTGTGGCCTTGCTTGCTGCAAAGAAGGTGATGGCATTTGTATTTGCAGACACACTGAAAAGTTATCATAGTGCAACAACGCATGATTATTTACTCTATTGATATTTATCAAATGCGAACTCATCATTATGCTTTTGTGTGATTGGTTTTGGCAATTACTAGCAAGGCACATAGCAATAGAAATTTTACTTCGGCTGGTAAAAGAGAAGTTGTGTATAGGTTGTTAACTGTGCTTGTAGTACTGCAGCAACTATTTGGAAAGAGTTGGTTTCTTCCATTGACGATAAATCATCAAAGGTTATGCGTGTAAACAATAGCTCACCAAGGAGGTATTACTCGATAGAGTTCACATCGTGTTCTGAGAGAGAGCTTGCTTTTGTTGCCCATTATGAACCCTAACTACAAGCACGCCAATCAGCTGCTCACCATGCAACTTTAATCAACTGCAAAGATGATAGAATCAGAACCACTTTCTTACCTCTAGGGACGCTCCATAAACCAATAAATTACGAACCTGCTGCCTTGTTTCCAAACAGGTTCTACACCAGCTTTGTCGCACAATATGGTCCCTTGGAGATGTAGAATTTAACTGTTTTTATATTTTTCTAGAGATCTCAACGTATCAACAACTTAAAATACTAAGTTATTCCTGTCTTGACATCCTACCGAGCATTGATCTGCAGCTATACTAAAATGCTGATCTTGCTTTGAAGGCTCCATGATGACCTCTATCTCTTAAACATTCAATAAGCTCTACAAAATAAAGGATTAATAAACAAAAAGGTTTTCTGGTAAGCACCCTTCGTACTAGAGTTGCTCGACATTTTCATAAGGTTGACGTGATAAAATATTTTCCCTGAGTATGATAATGCTAAAAGAGGACTAAAAGTGACCAGTCAGTCTCATCATGACGCTTCTGCTTTTAATTTTCCTGTCTGTTCTATTCTTCTTGCTGATTGCGCTTATTCTACAGGGTTTTGCCGGTGCCGCATCAAGATATCTGGGTTTGAGGAGCATGATGTCTTTGCTTGGTCCAATGTATTCCCCTTGTTTGGACATTACTTTGAATTTATTAGTAGCTTCAATTGCTTAATTCTTATGTCCTTTTAAATGAGTTCCCTCTTATTGAACGGTGGAATTGGTGGTTCAATCATAGATGTAATCCATCTAATCAGTCTGTTGGTTTCTAAGTATGCATATATAATCTGCTAGCAACTGATTTTGCATGCATAATGGTAGATTAATATTTTGTGGCTTAGGATTTTCTCATCAAGAACTTTCACTTAACAATTTCACTGACAATTGTTGGTAAACATATGAGAAAAATGCATCACTGTTAGGCAATAAGTGTTCTCTCTGAAATGCATTTTGCACAGATATCTATGAACTTCTTGATTAGGAAGCAAGTGGTGTGCTGTTTTAGAGCAGTTTTAGCATTCCAATGAACTTGGGCATGAACTATTTGTGCTTAGATGAAATTGGTGTCTGCTCATAAACAACAATTTAAAGGTCCCTTATTATTGAGAAGACAAATAAATTGTGGAGCTGGCCGTTTGCTTAAAATACACTTAGAATTGGCAAGTTAACATAGGTATGGAATCATCCTCACTAGAGATATGGCTGATGTTTGTCCTTAATTCAAGGAGCTGCTAGAATCCTCAGGAAATATCTTCTGACTTGAGCATTCTGGAATTTAGTGGCTACTCTGTTTCTACTTGTAATCTATGCAGGCTGTGGGGAACTTTTCTTGCTGATATGGTCATTCAAATGCTGGGGACTGATTATGCTAGAATTTTGCAAGCAATTTTCGCCTTTGCACAGGTAATAGACAATAAATACATAAGTCCTGGGTTTTTTTTTGTGGTCATACATAAGTACTGGTTTATAGTCTTCTCTTGCTAGATGCTGATAAGTATAGCGAGAAAATCTCAATGCAGTTGGAGATTATGAACATTGGTGTGTTGTTCTTAAAGATTTCTATAGATGGTATTATTGCCAAAATTGAAGCAAAGTAGCACTTATTGGGGTCCCTATTGGATGCATCTATCTGCTGAAAATATAGAAGTGACAATTTTGAAAGAAAGTTAGATGGAAATCAATGGAAAATTTGTTCCTCCTGTGAACTGAGTTTCTGTGTTGTAGTGATGATGGCTGGGGCACTAAGAATGATGTGCATATTGTTTGAGAAATGTTCTGATGAATAGGGCTTGAGATTCGATCCGTTCAGCAGGTTTTTTTATCTACGGTTCTTTGAAGGGACCCTGTAATTGTTATGTTAAGGGCCTACATGGAATTACTTGGTTGCTATATGAGTTACTTGCTTTTATTTGGCTGTGGACATCGGGATACTTTTCCTGTACAAAAACCTGTTTGTTAAACTCTAGTTGCATATTCATGTTGGCCAAGTGGAAATATATAGTTTGCCTTTCCCTTTTATTGGAAGATAATGTGTTAGTTTTACCGTGCTAACTTAATGAAGTTAGTATTATGCACCAGTGGAGCTGATCTCTCTAGTAATTGTGAATTCTGAGTTGCATCCGGATAGAAGTTACTTTGATGGCTACCTCACATTCTCTTAATTTTGCATCCCTGCAGATTCGTATAATGCGGACATATAGAGTACCTGCTGATGTTGAGAGAGGCATCTAGAGCATTTTGAGGATAGTTTTGTCAGACATTCATCAGCTGGTTCTTGTGCCCAAGTCATGGTATCCGTTAGCTTAACTTGCTTAGCTCGATTGTTGGTGTCCATGACAAATTCTCCGCAGAATGTTGCTTGCCTTGTTCCACCGAGAAAGAGTACTGCCTTGGCTGACGAATTATATGTCCTGGTATGTATGATGGAAGAATGCGGTGCCGTTTTGGGGGAATTTTGGCGAACTGTACATATAGTTTCTCCCTTTGGATAGTTCAGCTTGATTGTTATATATTTGACTGAGAGCGCTTGAAGAAGTTACTTTTCTCTGGTTATTTTTCCCCCCTGATGTTTTTATGTCAGTTAGGTGGTCATGTCAGGGACTTCCATCTTCTAGCTTCTGTGACTGTTGGGATGAATTTTTCCTGTCAAGTGTCTTGAGGACCTTTTGGTCACTGTGCTATTAGGTGGTCTCTGTAAGGATCGAATAATGAAAAGTGGTGGAAAACAAGTCAAGAAAGTGATTTTTGAGGCCAAAAATGGCCTCGGCATTTGGTCCCAGCGCATCGGGCTGTGAACGGGATTTTCCCATTGGATCTACAAGTTCCTAACCCTACCCGCATCTGTAGTTACGCCTGTTGAAATTGATGCCTCAAACCGGCTCGGTTTACTCCGGTCCGGCCCATTTCTCCAATGACCAGGGCGGGCCTGGAGATCGGGCGGCTACCCCACAATGTTGAACTACACCGTGCTTTTCCATGAAAGCAACAAGGAGCTGATGCTAGATGGTCCTTGGTTGTCTGCAATTTTGGCTGAAACGTGGCCAATTGGAAATGAGCAATTAATCTTCTGCCAATTTACCAAATCGATTCGCGCATCCTCAGAAATCTGAGGAGGACTTATTTCGAGGCAAATTAAATTCAGAGGGCTCGTCGTGTTGCTTAACATGGTTCACATCTCAACAGTCGATGCCAATTCCAATGATGTCTGTCCTACCCTGTTAAAACACACATTCATTGTGGCCCCCATTCAAAGTGTCAAGATCCAAGACCACTTCATCGGCAGATGTCTTGACTTGACCAATGTTTCACGATTCGAGACCGCTTAACCGGCGGATGTCCGGACTCCCAATTAACATGCGTTTCGCAACGTCAGGTATAGGGTGAAGGGTTTTATATTAATGAGTGTTTTGGTTCAGACATCAAGCGCTCTCCATAGGGATTTGTTTCGATTTAAAAAATTTTCTTTGGAATATCAGACTTGACGGTCTAGTTATCCCTGGCCGTTCTACGTGGCACAACGCTACGTTAGCAATTTCCGAGGAAAATTGATCGGAAGGGTTACTTTGAAATTTTGCAAAAACTAAATCAATAAAATTGAGAAATTTAGGAGCGAATTGGCATTCGTAGGGAAAAGTGTCAAAACAGTCATAAACATTTTATATTAATGCCAATTTAGTCCTAAACTTTTTTTTGTGCCAATTCAGTCCTTTTGGCTAATTTTGGCATGATATTGCTGATGTGAACATTGGCCAACCTACGTGGCATTGCGAGCGATGACGTGGATAACTTTTAATAATATTATAATATTTTTCGAATATTTTATTTATTTTTTAATTTTTTTCTTTTTTTTCCTTTGCAGATCCGGTGAGGCTGAGCCTTGCCCAGCCCAGTGCGAGGCTCGAGCCCTTGCTGAATAGTTGCGAGGGCGGCCTCGAGCTGGGTTGGGCGAAGCACGACCTCGTTGGATTTGGCAAGGTTGGGCCTCTCCCATGGCAGTTGAGGTTTGAGCCTTGCCAAATTTGGTGAGAGCAAGCCTTGCCCAGCGTAGCGCGAGGCCAGCCTCGCGGCCATCCAGTGAGGGTCGAGCCTTGCCAGACCCAACGAGGTCATGTCTCGCCCAACCACTGGCGAGGCTCGCCTTTGCTAGTGGCCGCTGGGGCAGGGCTTGCTAGAGGTCGGTGAATCATTAGCCCTAGCCTCCAACCGATTGCTAGATCGACGACCAGCTGAAGGAAGAAGAAAGGGAATGAAAACAAAAAGAAAAAGAAAAAATTAAAAAAAATAATTCGAAAAACATTAAAATATTATTAAAAATTGTTTATGTCTACATGACGGTGCTATGTAAGCCGGCCAGCATCTAATTAGCAATATCCGGTCAAAATTAGCTTGAAGGATTGATTGGCATAAAGAAGAAATGTTTATAATTAAGTTGGCATCAAAAAAGGTTTATGACTAAATTGGTATCGATGCAAACGGTTTAACACTTTTCTGACACTTTTCCCGGCATTTGTGCAAAAGTTTAAGGCTAATTGGATAATTTTCCCAATGAGATCATGACAGTGAAAACACTAGTTTGAGTTCATACGGATTTGCTACATGGAAATAACAAATAAAACAGAGAGTCGAATCGCCTTGCATACATTATACATCATCGGCAAGAGAGATCATCATAGAGTTACATTTGACCGTCCTAAATAAATTATAAATGTGCGATCCGAATTCAAGAATCACCAACGAGCTCAGATTGGAGGTCCTCCACCTCGAGTGACATCAATTAGGTCGCAACCACCATTGCAAAGCTGTAGAGGAGAAGGGACGCCAGTGGGGGCTCACGGAGGTGATTGCGGCTAAATGGCTCGGTGACGACGACTCGTGGGCTCGGTGCCGGCATCCATAGTTAAAGGAAAATTCCAAACTAAGCTTGCGACCGGAAATGAAAATAAAAAGAAAAAAACTTTCCTTCTGTTTGCAAGATGTCTCGTCAGGCTTCCTTTTAGCACTATCTATCCAGAAATATAAGTCCAAAAGAAGAGATTGTGATAATGAAAACACAAGGTTCAACTCATATAGATTGATTACCATTGACAAGAGATCATCTTAGAGTTACATTGGATCATATAAACTATAAAAATGTAGGTATTCAAGCATCGCCATCCCAAAGCTCATCCAATGATTTGTAAGGCCCATCCTCAGAAATGAACGTGTAACAAGGACATCCTCTTTTCTGTGGAATCTGAAGCTTGATCTTGTCCGAATCCTCCTGGCTAAGTCCCCAATCCAAGATATGCAGGTTCTCTTTCATTCTCTCTTTGTTGAAGCTCTTCACTATCACGCTTGCCCCTTGCTCGTATATCCACCTCAATGCAACCTATCATACACAATAGTAGAGATACAGAAGATTGAATCATGCGATTTATAAGATTGCCTGAGCATTTTTCATGGGGATAATTATCAAAAAATTATAAATTTATTGTACGGATGTCAATTCAATCCTAAACTTTTCAATATAGCAAATTTAATCCTAAATCTTTTGAAGATTTGCCAATGTAGTCATTACGGTCAATTTTGGTAAGTAATTGCTTACACGGAGGCCCGCTGGCCATTCTACGTGACATGGCCGGCACTTAAGTGGATACTTTTTTGAATTAATTTAATTTTTCCAAAACTTTTTAATAAATTTTATAAGTTTTTCTTGTTTTTTCCTTCTTCCTCCGCCGTTCAGCGACTGACCATAGGCGAGGGCCGACCTTGCCAGTGTTGCCTGCCTTGCTAGAGGCCGATGAGGTTAAGCTTCGTTTGAAGGACAGCGAGGGCCAACCTTACTAGCTTCTGGCCAGGGTCAAGGCGAGCCTTGCAGTCAACCATCGCCAAGGCCTGGTGACCAAAGAAGGAAAAAAAAAGAAATAAAAGAAAAAGAAAAGAAAAGAAAATAAAGAAAATTTTTATGAAAAATTCAAAAAAATTGAAAAAATTGAAAAAAATTATCTATATCAACGCCAGTGGTGCCACATAGGATGGGTGATGTCCACGTTAATGATTGACAACCAAAATTTGCCGGAATGACTATATTAGCAAACCATCAAAAGGATTAGGACTCCGTTGATCAAATTAAAAAGTTTAGGAATGAATTGACATACAATAGGTTTAACACTTTTTTGATAATTCTCCCATTTTTCATGGACTAGGATATCTATATTTAGGTAAGCTTTTTCATCAAAACTAAATAACGATTAAAGTGAAACCCCATTGGCTTGGTTTAAGTTTTTGTTCCTATAATGCACTTCTATATATATATGTGTGTGTGTTATATCACTAGTATCAGACTTATATATTAAAATAGGATATTGTCACGCTGACAAAATCCATCAACTTTAATTACCATCCAAAATATACGAACAGCAACTGCTGCCAATGTTATTAATTAGTTGAAGATTTGCTCTAATTATGATTGCTTTCGGATCGCACTCAAATATTTAGGTCCAAAAAAACGTAGGAGCAAGACCACACATATCTAGATTCACAAGACGATTTGCATTGTGAGGCTGCTGAAGAAGCCGTACACAAAACCTATTGTCTCTTTATTGTTTTGACTTAGACACCCACACAAACTTCCAATACTTAGAGAGACCAATTGACAAAGACGGGCAGGGAGGAAAATAGTACACATTGCCTTCTCATGTAATGTAATAAGCAAATGCAATTTCTTCTCCCATTACTTAGACAACCAGAGGAGGAAATTCCTAAACTAAAAGCTTCTTTTCAAATGACACAATGTTTTTTTCTTCTTCAAATTTAGTTACCTCGTAAAGAGTTGTATCCAAATGCGTTTTACTGTAATTTATGGTAGTTTTCAAATGAACGGTTGAAATCCATTGTTTTGGGATTTGATCACTATTAATATTTGCAGACAATAATTTCATTTGATATTGTGAAAATAGACTCCCAGGGGTTCGATATTAGTGGCCAGGTGCTTCGTTTAAATGCAACAGATCTCGTACTCAAATTACAGTGCTTTCTACTTAGAAAAATCGTAGGATTCATGCCTACTTCTCTCTAAGTAGAGTCTTACCCAATGCACGGAGATAGAAAATGAAATTACCTGGGCCACCGTCTTTCCTCTAGCGATAGCGATCTCCTTGAGCACGGGACTCTCTACAACCGCTAATGAACCCCACGAAGCTCCATTTGCGCCCAATGGAGACCACGCACTCACATGTATTCCCTTCTCTCTGCAATACGCCCTCAGCTTCTCTTGTTGCCATCCCACATTCATCTCCACCTAAACATGATGAACCCACAAAGGAAAAAAGAAGAAGCAAATCTTGATTTGTGATCTTATTCGACTCAAAGATCAAACTCGAATAATTTAATTTTCTTTCACCTGGTTAACAGCAGGAGGAATTGCGGCATGCATGAGGATTTGAGAGAGCTTCTTTGCGCCAAAGTTGCTGACTCCAATGGACTTGGCCAACCCTAGCTTGGAGCACTCTTCCATGGCCTCCCATGTCCCTTTCATGTCAAATGGCAACATTTTGCCCTTGATATCAAACCAACGCTCATTTCCTTCCTTCAATCTCGCTGGGAAGTGGATTAGATACAGATCCACATACTCTAACCCCAGCCTCCTATTTAAATAAATAATCCACCGGGTGCCAAAAAACGAAGAGAAAGAAACATGAACACAGCATGACTAAAACCCAAAGTAGAGCGGAAAAATAATATAGAGGAAAGATTAGAAAAAGTTAATGCACGAAACTGATAATTATTGACCAAAGTGACAACTAATGTTTATTGGGTCTCCTTACCAAAAAAAAAAAAATGTTTATCGGGTCTGTCTCTCCACGGAAGAAATTCGTGTATGGTTTTTAAAGTTAATTGCGAATCAGCGGTGATTAGAACTGTACAAGGTGTCGTGCAGTAAAACAAACAGGAGGAGATCAGAAGGCAAATTATGAAATATTTACTGGAGAGACTTCTTGAGAGCGGGAAGAACGAGACCCGGATGAGCGTCGGTGCACCAGAGCTTGGTGGTGATGAAGATGTCTCTGCGGCTCTTGACGAGCCCACGTTCCAGAGCCTCGGCTATGGCCTGGCCGAGCGCCTCTTCAGAGCCGTAGGATGCAGCCGTGTCAAAGTGGCGGTACCCGGCTTCGATTGCCTCAAGGAATATGGATGTCAGCACGTCGAGCGGTGGCAGAGGGCTCGCTGCCCCGCCCATCCCGATCAGCGGCATCCTCTCGCCTGTGCTCAGCACCACTTTCGGGGACCTAGACATTGGTGTTTTGTGTTCTGAGAGAGAGAGAGAGAGAGAGAGAGAGAGAGAGAGAGAGAGAGAGAGAGAGAGAGAAATCTAGCGATGGAAGATGTTGAAGTTTGGCGGTTTTAGGAGTCGGAATGCTTATATTTATTACGAGCGGAAGAAGATGAAATCAAGCATTATGAAGTGGAAAGTCTTCTCAACTTGGGGTGAGCATGATTTCAGGATTGAATTGGAAATCGGACTGGTATATATGGTAGGTTCCAGATTCCAAAAATTGAGAAACCCGTTCTGATGGATAACCTAGAATCTAACAAGTCTTTGTGTTTTTCTTGTTCTTTATCTTTGCGCAATCCTGTGGTATTCCATAGCGTTCAGCGATAAGTGTGTAATCTGGGCTTCCATTTCCGGCAATATCAATAATTGACACTTTTACATTTTTAATGTTTTATGTTTTTTGTGTATTTAAATATAAATTGTAGTCAGTGAATTGTAGCATTAAATGGTAGTAACTAGAGATGATGATTCACTACAATCATTCAATTATGAATATAAATAAAATCTAGATAGACCTTGGAACTAGCATCATGGTAGGTAGTCATGGCCATGGGTCGGTTTCGGCCAGGAACTGGCTCGATCAAACTCGGGCTCGGCTTGCTGACCGAGCCCACGGTTCGGAACTGGAATCGGCCTGTGGCCTACGAGCTCGGTTCCTGCTCCAGAAATTTTTGAATCGGCCCAGAACCACTGGTTTCGGGCCCAATTTCTGAAAAAAAAAAAAACTTACAACAAGGCCTGCATGTTTGCAGGCCCTACTGTGCTGCAGCCCATTGCCAAGGTAGCCTTGGCAACGGGCAAAAGACGCCACAAAAAAAGAAAAAACCCCTGCATTGCAGCAGGGCCTGCATGTCTGCAGGTTCTGCTACGGCTCGTTGCCAGGGCAGCCTTTGCAGGCTGCCTTGGCAACGGGCAAAAGCCGACGCAAAAGTAAAAAATTTTTAAAAAAAATTTAGAAAAATTAAAAAGATATATCTAGCTTTTTTTTTAATCCTAAATTTTCTTCGCATTTTTTTCCTTATAAATTCTCTAAAATTCTTTTATATTCTCTCAATACTCTCAATTCTCTCAAATTCTCTCAAATTTTCTCAATATTCTAAATTCTCTCAAATTTTCTTAAATTCTCTCAATTTTCTCAATCCGTGCAATTCTCTCTTAATTCTCCTAATCAATCCACTCAATTCTTTCAATCCACTCGAAAAATGGCAAGTGGAAGTCGAGTACCAACTGGCAAAGGTAAGAATATAATAACAGAATCCTACCATTCTTTTGATCCTCATGATTATCCAGATTTTGAAGATGATGAAATTAACATTTTTACCGATGTGGAGTGCGTCCCGACGCAAGAAAGTCTTCATTCTCCTGCCGAAATATCTACAACAAAGGAGGCGGAGCAGGAACTTACATCTGACATTTGGCATCACTTCACAAAAATGGAAATGTTTGATATTGGTGAAAAAAGGTATGATACAATTTGTAAACATTGTGGGAAAATATATAAATATACAGGTGGACAAAGATATGGAACATTCAAACGACATCTTAGGAGCAAACATTCAACTCAAGCGGGAATAGATATCGAGCAACAACAAATTTCTGGGTACGTCAATCCTAACACTTCCCCTTTATTTCATTTTAATGAAAAGACTTATAAGGAAGAATTAGGTAAATTTGTTTCCATTGAGCATTTATCATTTAGTTTTGAAGAAAGATTTGGTTTTAATCAATTTGTACAAAAAGCATGTGCTCCATAAGCAAAACGTGTTCCTAAAAATTCACTTAAACGAATAATTAAATATCTTTACAGAAATGGAAAAAAGGATTTACAAAACTTTTTTATACAATTTAATGGATGCGTGCATATAGGTAGTGATATTTAGAGTGATCATTGGCAAACGCATTCTTACATGGGTATAACATGTCATTGGATAGATGACGATTGGAGTATTCAAAAAAGAGTTATTGCATTTAGAGTTTTTGATGGTAAGCATACGACAAATAATATTTATAGAATTATTAGGCAAATTTTAGAAGAATATTATTTGCTTAACAAAATTTTTTCAATTGATTTTGATAATGCTGCGGCAAATACCGCTTTAATTGTTGATTTAGAAAATATTTGTAAACCCGCTTTTGGCGGAAAATTTTTTCACGTTAGATGTGCTTGTCATATTTTAAATTTTGTGTACAAGATGGTTTGAGAACTCTTGACATTTTTCTTGAACCAATAAAAATGATAATTCAATTTTTATGGAAACATCCCCAAAAAATGAAAGAATGGGGTACATTTTATAGAGAAAATGCCAAAAAACCAAAAAGATTTCCAAGAGATGTTCCAACTCGTTGGAATTCTACTTTCCACTTGCTTGGTGAATCTTATGAGTATAAAGATTTATTATGTGTATTCATTTCTAATAATATACATCAGATTAATTTATACCCACAAGAGTTGGGGTATTTGCAAAAAAATTTTAGATATTTTAAAGGTTTTTAATGATGCAACTTATACTTTGTCCGGTGTTTATTATCCTACTACGCATTTATTTTTAGTAGAGTGTATTAATATTGTCGGAATTTTGACGAATATGAAAATGATATTGAATTACAACATATTATAGTAACAATGAAAATGAAGTGGCTATATTATTATGACGAAATTCCCATTATTTATTTAGTTGCTTGTGTTTTTGATCCGCGTTACAAATTAGATGGTTTAAGTGATTATTTGCATATGTATTATCAATGTTTACATTATGATACGGTAAATGTTATAATTATATTAAGTGAGGTTAAAAGCGTAGTAATAAAATTATATAATGAATTTTATATTAAATATAATTTAGGTGATATTGGATCTTTTCAATCTATTGAGACGCAAAATGAGAGTACAGGTAAAATTAATAGATGGTACCAACTTTTATTAAATAGACAAAAAAAAAGAGTAATAGGAAATATTTCTGAATTAGAGCTTTATCTAACCGTTTCTTTTGAGTTTACTAAATCCGAAAGTAGTACAAGTTTTGCAATTTTGGATTGGTGGAAAAGGTACGCAAGCCAATACCCAATCGTTTCTCTTATTGCAAAATAAAATTTTGCAATCCCTTATTTTACAGTTGCGGTTGAACAAGCATTCAGTGCCGGAGGTAATATTTTGGACAAACATTGTTCAAGATTAGCTCTAGAATCAGTGGAGATGCAAGCTTGTGTCGATGATTGGACGAAGGCTCAATATCGACAACAAGAGAAAGATCGAAATAATAAATCCGAATTCTTTAATGACAGATATTGCGACCTAAAATTTTCTTAGGCTAATGGATTATTAAGACTAAGTTTAACTCGGGCCCTCCCAAACCCTACCAATTCACAATTTATAATTTAAGTTCTTAACGTGCAAATGTTTTCATGTTTGGAGTCGCCACTAATCTATTCATAGTAGGTCGATTAGTAACCTAAATAAAACATAGGGAGATATGTTTTATTCTTACGAACTAGAGATTCTAAGCTCGGGGATTTGGTTATGCTAGATTTAGTCTAACGCCCTTTCGGTACCTTTTCTTTTCAAAAAATGTTTTGGCAGACAGTTTGGATCTATTTTAACTTAGTCACTAGCATGTGAGGTGATCATACGGATGCGCAAACTGTCAAAGTAACACCCAATAATCAAAACATTAAATAAATTATAAGATTGAGAGAATTACTTACCTCGAAATAACGTAAGCATCTGCATTGTTAGCTAGAAAATCACATCAACAATCCTAATATAATTTCTAATTAACAAGCAGTTCACTCAATATTTTTTTTTATTTTCACTTATTTAAATGAAAGCTAACCTATATGTAATGATGTGTAAAAATTAACATGCGGTTAACGCAGCCTAACTTGCAAACTATACGTCATACGACGACGTGACCTATTTCTAATGACGGGCAAATGATTTATTTATTTTTTTGTATTTTTTCAATGAAATTCAGAATTAAAAATATCCAAATTAACATGTAATCTATGATAATTTAATCTGTCCTAAAGTGACTTCTTTTTTTTTTGGGTTTTTATGAAAATTCGAAACTATTAAATATCCTAAATAATCCACTAAGATTAAAACAATCTTTAATTTAAACTAGGAAATATGCTACCCTAAATCCCAATTTAAATCAAATAATTATCTTATTCTTTAGGATATATTTAAGATTCCCTAAGCATGCAAAAATTAACTAACATATTTTTTTATTTTCTTTATTTAAAAGGAAAACAATTAAACAAAGATAACAACCATATTAAAACAATCCACGCAATCCGTAAGATTCTTCTTATCAAATTCAAATTAGGCAAAGAAATCAAACTAACGGTCATATCTATAGGGTTATAGATATCGACAGAAAGCTGATTATTCAAATTTGGAAAGCAAATAAAATCTATTATCATATCTAAGTGATTATGGATAAGATAACGATTTTCCGTATCACCACGTATCGTAACTTAGGGATAAGGTCGGATAGTCGTCCAAATACGTTGCCAAATTAGGAATGATTCCTAATTTTAGTTGTTTTTGAATATTGCAGATATCACAAAATTATTCTAAGATATATAGCTATCCACAAAAAATATTTACGAAATATCTAAATTATTCGAAAACTAGGAAATTAAATATTTAAAAGAAATAGTCGAATAATCTTGCCTAATTTCGTGGATAACTTCCCAATTTGAATCGTCTCGAGATCAGACTCGGGATCATGGATCAGGGCCAATGGCGTTTCGCCACTGGGGCTCAACGGTGAGCTCGGCGATGGCGCTCGCGGTGGTGCTCGGCATGGTAGGGATGCTTGGCTCAACGATTGTAGTGATGAGGAACTTCGGTTCATGGCTAGCAATTCAAGGATCGATGCTTGGCACATCGCAAGGACAACGACTTGGGGAACCTGTGAAAAAAAAGAATTTTAGTAAACAATTAGCGGTATAAGACAACACGGCCGATCGCTCGAAGTGGATTCGTGGGCAACAAGTCGTTGCGAGTTCGGAGCGGAGACATGTAGTGATATTGTGGCTCGAACAAGGAAACAACAGGTCACCGCCTCAACTTGTGATGTAGGGATGTCACTGGAAAGTCCAATGCTGGCTGAATAAACCCCAGGAACCTACAAAAAAATAAAATTTATATCCAGCGACGATGATTGGGAAGCGATGGGGTTGCTGGTTTCCCGTCAATTCCTGGAGGCTTGCGGATGCGAGCTGGTGCAGCAATGTGGACTAGTGGATGTCCGTGCTTGGTGGCATGAGGAGCAGTCGTGGGAAAAAGAGAGAGATCGAGAACTTGAGCTTGCCCTTCTTCGGCATTTTTTCCCTTTGATGAATGCCCTAGCTTTTTGTCTCTTGTGAACTTGCAACAATCTCTCTCTCACCTCGAGTGTGTTGTAGCAGCTTTTCGGAAAGAGAGCTCCCTCACAAACGTGCTCTCCCTTTCCTCTCGGTGGTGGCCATGTATGAAATCGTGTGGCCTCCCTTTGCTCTAAAAAATTGTGTTTTTTGAAAATTATGAGAGTCCCCATGATTGATGGGTATAATCATATATTTATATCGTAACTCTATGTTAATTAGCCGGGCGTTCTAGTCCTAATAGGCTTAGGCTTAGGTTTTATCCTTTAATTTTTATTTAATTCCAAGTTGGTTGAATTAATTTGGACTTTTATTTAATTAAACTTGATGGGCTAATTTGAGTTCAAATTAAGACAATCAAGGGTTTATCCTTCAATGGAAGATGAAGACAAAGCCTTATTGCTGCTATCGTCGCTACCAGCATCTTATGATCATCTAGTAACGATACTCTTGTATGGAAAAGAGACGCTTGTGACAAATAAGGTCATTGCAGCCCTATTATCTAATGATACGAGAAAGAGGCTTAACAGTGCTACAGCACAAGGTGAGGGTCTCATTAGAAAAGTTAAGGAACAGGAACGGGGAAGAACAATCCATCAGGGATTTGGGAATAAGGGTTAATCGAAATCAAGAGGGGGTAAAACGAAATTATCTTGTTATTATTGCAAAAAGGAAGGCCATATGAAAAGAAACTGTTATAAGAGAAAGGAAGACTTGAAAAAGCACGAGAAAACTTCTAATCAAGCAAATGTGGCTGATAGCTCAAACGGTGATGATGGAGATCTCTCTATATCATCAAGTAAAAATCAGTTCATTTATTCATGGATTTTAGACTCTGGATACTCTTATCACATGTGCCCGAATAGGGATTGGTTTGATTCATACCAGTCATATAGTGGCAGATCTATTCTAATGGGGAATGATGCGGTTTGCAAAACCATCGGAATATGGACTATTAAAATCAGAATGTTTGATGGTATAGTCAAAACTTTGGTGGATGTAAGGCACGTTCCAAATTTAAAGAAAAAATTGATATCTTTGGGTGCACTTGATGTGAATGGCTATAAGTACACAGCAGCAGGTGGAGTTCTCAAAGTTATCAAGGGAGCTATGGTTGTCATGAAAGGAGAGTTGACTGGAAGTTTATACAGGCTCATAGGGAGTACAGTAATAGGTGGAGCATCTGTAACTACAATTGCAGAGTTCGATACAGGTCACACTCATCTGTGGCATATGCGGTTAGGGTATATGGGTGAAAGGGGTATGATGGAGCTTCATAAAAGGAAGTTGTTAAAATGTGTCAAAAGCTGCAAATTGAAATTTTGCAAATACTGCGTTTTCAGGAAACAGAGTAGGGTTAGTTTCAGAACTGCAAAGCATACGAGCAAAGATATACTTGATTATGTACACAACGATGTATGGGGTCCTAAACCGATCAACTCAAAAGGTGGAGCTAAATATTTTGTGACATTCATTGATGATTACTCAAGAAAAGTTTGGATATACTTCATAAAGCAGAAAAACGAAGTCTTCTCCAAATTCAAAGAGTGGAAGGCTAATGTAGAAAGGCATACAGGAAAGAAGCTAAAGTGCTTGAGAATAGACAACGGAGGGGAATAAAGGTACACACCATTCTTGGAACTATGTAGAGTTGAAGGGATCACACGTCACTTCACAACATCAGATACACTACAGCAAAAAGGTGTAGCTGAGAGGATGAACGCAACACTTTTAGAAAGGGCTCAGAGTATGAGGCTAAATGCAGGGCTGATTAAAAGTTTCTGGGCAGAAGTAGTTAATATGGCATGCTATCTCATTAACAGGTCTCCATCTATAGCCATTGAATGTAGATTCCTGAGAAGGTATGGACAAGTAATCCAATTGACTATTCTGGTTTGAGAGTATTTGGTTGTCCAACCTATGTTCATGTACAAAGTGGACATCATTTCAAGTTAGACTCAAAGTTTAAGCAGTGCATCTTTCTTGGCTATGAGAAAGGTGTGAAAGAATTCAAAGTATGAGATCCAAATGCACGAAAGATCGTGGTTAGCAGGGACGTTGTCTTTAATGAATCAGACATGGTGAAGGCAAGTAACAGTTCACATGCAGATGGTAGAAGTGAAGAAGGATTTACTGTGCAGGTGGAGTAAGGTGAACCAAAAATAGCAGGAGGAAGGGAATCATCCAATAACTCACCAGAATCACATGAGACAGTAGAAGATACCTACACCATCGCAGAAGGTAGAGGAAAACGTACTCACAAAGCACATGTGAGATACGAGTTTGAGGATATGATTGCTTATGCCCTCACAGTAGGTACAAGCGATCCATCTTCCTATCAGGATGCGATATCTGATGCTGATAGTGATAAATGGATGTTAGCTATGATGGAAGAAATGATATCCTTACAGAAAAATAGGACTTGGAAGATCGTGGAGAAACCTAAAGGGCGAAATATCATTAGGTGTAAATAGATCTTTCACAAGAAAGTGGCAGTGTCTGAGAATGAGCAGGTAAGGTACAAGGCTAGACTTGTAGCTAAAGGATATGTACAAAAGGAAGGGGTGAATTATAATGCAATATTCTCTTTGGTAGTAAAACACACTTCCATTCGGGTTCTACTTGCTTTGGTAGCCATGTTTGATTTTGAGTTAGAGCAACTTGATGTGAAGACGGCGTTTCTTCATGGAGACTTAGAGGAACAGATTTTCATGGAGTAACCTGGCGGGTTCAAAGTGCTGAGAAAGGAAGATCACGTTTGTCTACTTAAGAAGTCACTTTATGGCCTTAAGCAATCTTCGAAACAATGGTACAAGCGTTTTGACTCTTTTATGGTGAAAATTAGCTATTTGAGAAGTGAGTATGATTGCTGTGTTTATTTAAAAGTGTCAAATGATAATTCGATTATTCTTTTGATGCTTTATGTTGATGACATGCTCATTGTTGCTAAGGATATGCATGATATTGTCTCTTTAAAGTCCTTATTGAATAATAAGTTTGAGATGAAGGATCTTGGTGCTACTAAGAAGATTTTTGGTATGGAAATTCATAGAAATAGAAGTGCAGGTAAACTCTAGGTACCTCAAAAGAGGTATGTTGAAAAGGTGCTTGAGCGTTTCAACATGAATAAGGTTAAACTAGTAAGGACACCATTAGCTAGCAACTTCAGGTTATCTGAACAGCAATGCTCCACAAAACATGAGGAGATTGAGGAGATGTCTCAAGTTCCCTATGCTATTGTAGTTGGGAGTCTCTTGTATGCTATGGTGTGTAGCATGCCAAATTTATTTCATGCAGTCAGTATTGTTAGCAGATACAAGAGTAATCCAGGGAAGGAGTATTGGAATGGAGTCAAGTGGATCTTTAGATATCCGAGCAGGACTGCAGAATTGGGTATTATGTTTAGTCACAATGGAGGTTCGAAGGAGCTAGCGGGATATGTTGATTCAAACTTTGCAGGTGACCTAGACAGGAGAAGGTCTACTATAGGATATGTCTTCACATTAGCTGGTGGAACTATTTCATGGAGGGTGATGCTCCAGTCCACAATTGCATTGTCTACTACAGAGACAGAGTACATGGCAATTATAGAAGCTGCTAAGAAAGGGCTCTAGTTGACTGGGTTGGTTCGTGAGTTGGGTTTAGAGCAAGGAGGTGCGGTGTTACATTGTGACAGTCAAAGTGCCATACATCTCTAAGAATCAAGTGTTTCATGCAAGAACAAAGCATATAGATGTAAGTTTTCACAAAATCAGGGAGCTTGTGTCAGATGACAATATTCACTTGAGGAAGATTCACACGAATAGCAATCCTGCAGATTGTTTTATCAAGCCAGTCACTATTGAGAAGTTTGGGTCCTGTTTGGGCTCAATTAATATAACTTGCTATTGAAGGTGAGATTCGCACTCAATGAGTGTGGGAGTGTACCTCTTATAGAGGTACGGGGAGGAAGACATCTATATTTCATATTCTTTCACAGGTGGCTTTATAGAATCCGAGCCAAGATGGAGATTGTTGAAATTAATATCTTGTATTTTGTTATCTAAAAGATTATGAGACTGTTTCGAAAGGCTCCCTGACGGCGGGGGTCGCGGGGCAACGCTCCTAGGCCGCTAGAGGCGTCTTATGTTCAATCATAGAAGGATTTATATGGGAAAGCTAAATATTTTAGGCTATATTGACAACTTTGTAATTTGTGCCATGTAGGGTTTTGTTATATATATTTGGGGTGAAACGGGTCTCTAAAATAGAGGCAGGGTATGAGAAAGAACGGCTGTACGCTTTTTTACGTTATTAGTGAAACGGATGTTTTCTCCTCATGGACGTAAGTAGGCGGAACATCTCCCCTACTGAATCACGTAAATTCTTATGTGTGCGAATTTCAATTATTTTCTTGCATCGTTGATAAGATCGAATTTAGATAATCGACAGGTTTATCTTGGCAATTGCCAATCTTGTTTTCTTCTACCAAAATGCGGTCTCCCATATGTCAAATCTAGATTTTAGTCCATAAACTTTCACGAGGTAATTATATATAATCCCCTGTTAGGCAATCCAAATGTAATCCCGAATATACCTGGAATTAATTATGCGAGAAATTGATGCTGGTAATAACGAGAGGTAGAGATCATAGTCACAGGTTTGTGCAGAGTCAAATTGGCTGTGCAAAGAATTTTAGCGGGGTCAAAAAAAGAAAAGAAAGAGAAAACAATAATTGAGGTCGAATGGATACGTGCTTAAAAAATTAAGGTTATAAGTGAAAATTTTATGAAGTTGCAGTTTGGATTTTCTATCAGGTTTTGAGGGCTATTTTTTTCTTTCCATCATGGTTGAAGGCAATTTCCTCTCATCTATATCGTGCCGTTCGTCCCCTTCCAAAAGTATTGATACCCAATAAAATTTAATGTACTTACCAACAACAACAAGAAGGATGGTCCATGAGATTGTGGCACGATATATATCGATCTCAAGAATGGTCCACCGGCATCGATTCTTCCTCGGTGGTTTGCATCTCGATTTGAATTATGTGCAATGATTCGAAAATTTATCCGTCAGACTTCGTTTCAAATTCAAAGAAGATTCAGATCCTACAACGGAATTCGCATAGTTATTGTCATACTTACTCTTCAGAAAACCTTGTTCAGCTGATACATATAATTTCAAACCCATATGAAATAATACGAAAAAATGTTGTGTGGGAACGTCATGCATCTCCATCCCAGAGCTCGTCCACTGACTTGTAAGGTCCTTCAGATACGAAAATCTCTTCTGCAAATCCTCTTCTGTGTGGGATTTGCAGCTTCATCCTCTCCAAATCCTCCTGGCTAAGTTCCCATCCCAAAATTTGCAGGTTCTCTCTCATTCTGTCCTTGTTGAAGCTCTTCACAATGATGCTTGATCCTTGCTCATATATCCATCTCAGTGCAACCTATATATAGATACATATAAGCAATATTGAAGATTATAATCTAGGCTTCAGACATGAAAATGACAAGACATTTTACTTTTGTTCTATTCGTAGGAAACCTCATCGAATTCGCAGCCAGTATGATGTTATTCATCAGAGTCGGAGCTACGACAAACGTGTGACAACCTTTATATGGGCAAAGTGAGACTAGAGACAGAATAATAAAGTACCGGACAAAGAGTCTTTCCTTTGGCAACAGCAATCTCCTTAAGCAGAGGATTCTCTATAACGGCTAAAAAACCCCAAGGAGCTCCATTCGCTGCCAATGGAGACCACGCACTCACATGTGTTCCCTTCTCTCAACAATACTCCCTCAGCTTTTCTTGTTGCCACGCCACATTGATCTGCACCTAAATCAAGATTAACCCACGAAGAAAAATAAACAAATCTTAATGAAAATCTTGATTTGATATTAATTCGAGTGAAAGAAAAAGTAGATTATATATGTGTTCTTTCTTTTACCTGGTTGGCAGCAGGAGGGATTGTGGAATGCACAAGGAGTTGAGAGAGCTTCTTGGTGCCAAAATTGCTGACGCCAATGGACCTGGCCAAGCCCAACTTGGAGCACTCTTCCATGGCCTCCCATGTGCCTTTAATGTCAAATGGCAACATTTTGCCCTTGCAATCGGACCCTTCGGTTCCTTCCTTCAGTCTTGCTGGGAAGAGGATTAGGTATAGATCCACATCTCTAACCCTAGTTTCCAAAACAATGAGCATACACACCAAGTCCAAAAAAATTCTATTGGTATTTATATAAGAGCAACTGAGGATGAGAACTAATGCATGAAACTAATATCCATATACCCAAGTGAAAACTAATACATTTCTAAAGGTGGAGATATCTTAATGTTTTTATCTGTCATATTTTCCGATATTAAAAGTCTTATATGGTCTTGATATTTCATCTAGCTGCATGACTTATTAATGAAACCAGAGCCACACAAACTAAATAAACTGAATAAAAAGAGAGAAGTTCGAGAAGAATTAAGTACGATTAATTACTTGAGAGAGTTCTTGAGGGCAGGAACGTCAAGGTTGGAATGGGTGTTGGTGCACCAGAGCTTGCTGGTGACGAAGATCTTGTCGCGGCTCTTAATGAGGCCACGCTTCATGGCCTCGGCAATGGACCGCCCAAATTCTATTGGTATTTATATAAGAGCAACTGACGTAAAATTAGTTGGTAACTTGATTGGAGAAATGTTGGCAATCAGCCAAATGAGGTTGATAATTTCTAAAAGACTTGATAAATTAAGAAAAAAAAAGGTAAACAAGACAAATAAAAGTGATAACTCAACAGAAAAATTAGTAAATTTAAGAAACAGAGAATCAATGTAGATAAGTAATTCGAATGAGAGTTGGTAATCTCAATTTGATTGAGGAAAAATTTGAGAGAAACACAAATAAAGGCTGATAATTTCATATGATAATTAGTAAATTTAAGTCGTTCATATGATAATTGTATGTAAACATATGAGAAAAATGCGTCATTGTTGAGCAATAAGTGAGCTTCTCGGAAATGCACTTTGCACATATTTCTATGAATTTCTTAATTAAGAAGCCGGTGGTGTGCTGTTTCAGAGCAGTTTTAGCATTACAGGGAACTTGGGCATGAACTTCTTGAGCTTAGATAAATTGATGTCTAATCAGAAACAACAATTTGAAGGTTCCCTGTTATTGAGAAGACAACTAAATTGTGGAGCTGGTTTTTTGGTTGAAATACTCGTACAATTGGCAAGTCAACATAGCTATGAATCATCCTCACTTGAGATATGGCTGATGTTTGTCATTAATTCTAGGAGCTGCTATAAGCCACGGGAAACATCTTTTCAATTTGAGCATTCAGGAATTTATTGGCTCCTCTGTTTCTCCTTGTAATCTATGCAGGCTGTGGGGAACTTTTCTTGCTGATATGGCCATTCAAATGCTCGAGACTGATATGCTACAATTTTGCAAGCAATCTTTGCCTTTGCATAGGTAATAGAGGATAAATACATAAGTCCTAGTTTATACTTTTCTCTTGCTAGATTCTGATAAGTATAGCAAGGAAAATCTCGATGCGGTTAGAGGTTATAAGCATCGGTCTGTTGTTCTTAAAGATTCTATAGATGATATTATTACCAAAATTGGAGCCAAACAGCACTTGTTTAGGTGCCTATTGGATGCATCTATCTGCTGAGAATATAGCATCATCAGTGTTGAATGAAAGTTAGATGGAAATTAATAGAGGATATGTTCATCCTTTTGAAATGAGGTACTGTGTTGTACTGATGATGGCTGTTACTCTAAGGAGTAAGAATGATGTGCATTTTGTTTGAGAAAGGTTCTGATGAACTGGGCTTGAGATTGTCTCTCTTCTGCAGGTTTTTTGTCTATGGTTCGTCGAAGTGACCCTGTAATTGTTATGTCAAGGCCTTCGTGGAATTGCAAGTTTGTTCTTGCTGACCAAAATACTTATCCTGTGCAAACAACCTGTTTGTTAAGCTCTAGTCGCATATTCATGCTGGCCAAGTAGAAGTATGTTGTTTGCTTTCCCTTTTTATTGGATGATAATGCAGAAGTTTTACTGCACTAACTTAATTAAGTTTGTGTGATGCATCAGTCGAGCTCATCTCTTTAGTTATGGCGAATTCTAAGTTGCATCTGGATAAAAGTTACTTTAATGGCTACCTCACATTCGCTTAATTTGGCATCCCTGCAGATCCGTATAATGTGAACGTATAGAGTACCTGCTGATGTTGAGTGAGGCATTTAGAGCATTTCAGGATAGTTATGTCAGACATTCATCAGCTGGTTCTTCGGCCCAAGCGTGGTATCTGCTAGCAGAACAGGCTTAGCTCAATTATTGGTGTCCATGACAAATTCTCCCCAGAATGTTGCTTGCTTTGTTCTACCAAGAAAGAGTCTACTGCCTTGGTGCGGATTACATGTCCTGGTTTGTATGATGGAAGAATAGGTTGCCCTTTTAGGAGAATTTAGCGAACTGTACATATAGTTTCTGCCTTTGAATAGTTCAGCTTCATGGTTATATATTTTTCAGCGAGAGCGCTCGAACAAGTTTCTTCTCTGGTTCCTTTTTTCCCCTGATGTTTTATGTCAGTTACGAGGTCGTGTCCGGGATTTCCATCTTCTAGCTGCTGAGAATGTTGGGACAGATTTTTCCTGTCAAGTGTGTCTTGGGGACCTTTAAGCCCCGGTGCTCTTTGGCGGTTTCCTTTGTGGTTATGGAATTTGAACAGGGAGCACACAAATCAGGCAGCTTCATGATTGGATCATGCTATGCCTTGATCTGTTTTTTTTTTTTTTTTTTGTAACCCAGGGAACCCCCGCACGGCCGACAGCTAGGAGGTAAACCCTGGGGGCGACATGTGCTAGCCACCACACACGTGCCACCGGTTAAGTCACCCTGCGGCGCCCGGGATTCGAACACTCAACCTTTTGCGAGAGGAAGAGTGCCCGCGCCAGCAGCGCCACCCAGGCAGGTGGTTGCCTTGATCTGTTGCTAAGCAAAGAACTCAAGATCGAGGAAAAAACTTGTTCGGTTCACCGTTGGCGGTTTCTGACTGAAGATTTTTACTGTGAAAGCATAAAAGCGCGCTTTAAAGGATACCGAAGAGTTCAATTTCGCCGGAACTCATTCCTCAGAGTGTGGGGGAGTGCATTTAGGCAGCCTAGTCTTGTGGAAACAAGGTTATCATATCCTTTCAATGGTAACAGGACAGAGGTGCGCTCCCCCTCATTCTCTTCAACTAAGAAGCAACTCTGGCAGTTTTGTGCACCAACTGTAGTCCTCTTTCTGGTGTGGCATTTTCAAAATTCCAGATTTAGACCACTCAAGGAGTTCTCCCTCCAGAACAAGACAATGCATAAAGATTAGGGGTGACAAAAAAAAGACGGGAGTCCGAAAAACCGGATCGATTTTTCAGGCCAAACTAGTTTGGGACTGGATTTTAGGCCTATGATTTTGTATTATTTGGGCCTATCCAGGCCTTTGTGCTTGAGATGCTCAGGCCTAAAATGGCTCGGACTGGCCCGGAAAATTTAAAAGATACATATATTTATTAAAAATGTAATATTATGAACACATTAATTTATTCTCTAAACACTCTAATAAAGTCATAAACAAGTCAAATAAATAATTAATAATTAAATGAATGAGAAAAGATGTGGTGAAAGGGTTCAATTATGAAAAGCAGTTGAAAACACGTTAACAAAAGTGATTTTTTGAGGCCGAAAAATGGCCTCAACATTTGGTCTCAACGCATCCGGCTTTGAATGAGATTCTCGCATTGTAGTTATGGGTTCCGTATCTCTATCTGAAACAATAGTTATGACCAGGTGAAATTGAGGTGAGCCTAATTAAAATTATCTGAATACAATTTGTAGATTTGAAAGTAGTGATACGTTACTTACATATGATTAGATATTTGATTTATAAATATAATCATAAAAAAGACAGAATTCTGGTCTGGACCCAAATTGGCAGGATTTACTCCGGCCTAGGCCTTTTCTTCAATGACCGGGGCGGGCTTGGAGACCCGGCTGAACCAAATGTACCTTGAAGCCGAGCCCGCTGGGCCTGTGCTCACCCCTAACAGGGACCACCTCCAAAAACGTGAAGTCCCCCTGATTTGGGTACCTAAATGCAGAAATGTTAGGAAAGTAGGTGCTTCTAATTCATATATAAACTATACTTATACAGTTGCTTAGCAATTGTTCCATATGTTTTTCGACCAAATTCATTATCTATTGGTTTCCTCTTTTTTAGAATACGATCAAGACATCAAAGTTAAATAATTGAGTTTGGCAAAAAAAAAAAAAAAGAAGTAGTAGTAGAAGCTACCCCAGGGTTTTCTTTATGGCCAAAACTATACTCGGTGCTTTTCCATGAAACCAACAAGGAGCTAATGCTAGATGGTCCTCGGTTGTCTGCGATTATAGCTGAGACGTGGCCAATTGGAAATGAGCAATTAATCTTTCTGCCAATTTCTCCTTTTCAAATTCGATGAGTGCATTGTCAGAAATCTGAATTGGAGGACTTCTTTTGAGGCAAATTAATTTTCGCAGAGCTCGTTGTTTGCTTTGCATGGTTATCATCTAGACAGTCGATGCCAATTCCATGGATGTATTTACCTATTAAAACTCAACATTCATTGTGGCTCAATTCAAGGTGTCGAAGATTAAAGACCACCTCATTGGCGGATGCTTTGACTGGACCAAAGTTTCACGACTCAAGACCACTTAATGTTCCGTGAATAATGTTAGGTATAGCTATAGGGTGAAGCGTTTCATATTAACGAGGACACTCGTTAAGCGTTCTTGATAGCGATTTGTTTCGATTTTCAAAATATTGAGAAATTTGAATGAAATCAACTTATAAGTCATTGCTTCGTGTTTTGAATCGATTTCTCTTTTAACCTTTTCAATTGACTAAGTATCACATTGGTGGGAATATTTACCAAACAAGCAAGCTTCACCTACAAGCAAGAGACTGCGGTAGTTACCTTGAGAAATTTTCGTTTATAGTACAATTATCTGAATCTTTGTCACGTATTCACTTATACTTTCAATTCTCCATATTGAATCGGCTTCTTCTTTTTTTGTTTCCTTATCCATCCTTATTTACTATTTCCCAAACATAAGGTAAGAGAAGAGATAGTGACAGTGAAAACACAAGGTTGAGTTCATATAGATTTCCAGCATGGAAATAACAAATGAAAGTTCCAATTATGGATCATCATCATTTGCAAGGATCATTGGAAATGAAATATCAGCTGGATATCCTCTTCTTTGTGGGAATTGAAGTTTGATCTTGTTCGAAACCTCCTGGCTATGTCCCCATTTTCAGATTTGCAGGTTCTCTTACATTCTCTCTTCGCTGAAGCTGTTTCATTTATTGTTCACTACCATACTTTCCTTATACACATATCGATGTTTGTATTAATTGTATAAAATTTGGAGATATAGAACAATAATTTTTTTTTTGGTTCATGAGATGAGTCGAGTATATTTAATTAATTAGGATATCTCTATTTCCATGGGCTTGCAAATGACCAAATTTTTTGACTCCTTAATGTACACGAGCAAACGGTAACTGAGAGATTGAAAGATCCTTTGTAACGAAAAGTTTAGTCTTATTTGGATAGGGTTTAGTCATGCCGACAAAAAATGAAACGAAAATAACAAACAACCAAGAAAGAAGGGAAAAAAAAAGCAAAGTTGAAAGAGCCCTTTTAGTATTTGGAAGTTGAAAAGGAAAAATTAATTCCCTTCCCCCCCTAATCACCATTTTCCCAAACAAAGGGTAAGGAAAGAGATTATGGCAGTGTAAACACAATGTCCGGTGCATACATACTGCAACACGGAACGAATGTAAGTACTAGTTAATCATCATCAGTAGGAGAGATCATCATAGAGTTGCATTGGACCGTCGTATACAAATTATAAACATGCGATCCGAGTTCAAGGGTCACCATCCCATAGCTCATCCAACGACTTGTAAGGCCCATCTTCGAAAACGAACACATAGCCAGAATATCCTCCTCTGTGGGATTTGAAGCTTTATCTTGTCCAAGTCCTCTTGGCTAAGTCCCCAGTCCAAGATCTGTACGTTCTCTTTCATTCTCTCTTTGTTGAAGCTCTTGACTATCATGCTTGCCCCTTGCTCATATATCCACCACAGTGCAACCTATGATACATAAAATTAGAGACACATCAAAATGAATAATGTGATTTATGAGATTACCTGAGTATTATTCTTGGAATGGGATTTCTATATTTAGGTGGGGCCTTTTCGTCAAAACCAAATGATGATTAAAGTTGTTATTCCTTTAATGCACTAATATAGAGAGAGATGCTTCATATCGATAATGTCGGACTTATATATTTAGATAGGGTATTGTCACGCAGACAAAATTTAAGAACTTTAAATTACCATCCAAAATTGAAGAACAGCAACTGCCGCCAATGTTCTTAATTGATAGAAGATTTGCTCTAATCAATGTTGCTTTCGGATCGCATTCAAATATTTAGGTCCAAAAATACGTAAGAGCGGGACCACGCAAATCTAGAATCACAAGACGAATTGCATTGTGAGGCTGCTGAAGGAGCCGTACACAACCTGTTATCTCTATATGGTTTTCGCAGGGACACGCACACAAACCTCTAATCCTTAGAGAGACTAACTTGACAAGGACGTGAATGGAGGAAATTAGTACACATTGCCTTCTCATGTAATAAGCAAATGCACTTTCTCCTCCCATTCACTTATACACCCGAAGAGGAATTTCTAAACTAAAACTTAGTTTCAAATGACACAACATTTATTGCTTTTCCCAATTTAATTACCTTGTAACTAGCCATACCCAAATGAGTTTTTGGGTTAATTTATGGTAGTTTTCAAATGAACGGTCAAATCCATTTTATTTGCGATTTGATTCAAAATGTGTTTGTTTCGCACAGAGGGAGGAAGAAGGAAAAAAAGAAAGGAAGAACAAAAAGAAAAAAGAAAAAGAAAAGAAAAAAGAAAAAGACAAAAATAAAATTAAAAACTAATAAATTCAAGATGAGCAATTATGGAAAGTGTTTTCACCTTCTTAGATCAGGAAATTTACTTTCCTAATTTTATACATGAATGTTTTCCTTGATCGGAAAGTGTTTTCGGTTGGCTAAACATTTTCGGCGAACCTAATAGGTTAAAGTCCGGAAAATGAATTTCCGAAAAACAGTTTCCCACAAACAAACACATAAATCACGATGTGATTATATATTGTCCATGTAGGCAATTCAAGGTAATAATGAGAGCTCTACATCGTACTCACACAAAAATGAGATTTTCAGAACTAAGGCTATGTTTATTTCATAGAATATTGATGATTAGGAAAATATTTTCCTAAAAGTATCATCTACAAAAATGAAAGAACAATTTTTTTTTCATACTAAGTATAAATCCCTCAAATTTTGGCCACAAGCAAGTATAGTGACCTTAGTAATGTACTAAGAAGTGTAAGGAAATTATAATCACATGAAAATCTGAGTTTTTTGTGCCTTACTGAACTAAATTACAATGTCTTATTTATTGTCCACGCTAGAGATCGTAATCACACAAAATGATGTTTTCAAGACTAAGCTCCGTTTGTTTCGTGAAAAATTAATGATTATGAAAATATTTTCCTAAAAATGATTGCTTGTGTTACTTGCAAAAATGAATGTACGAAAATTCCAAACTAAGCTTCTGATCTGAAATTGAAAAAATACACGACTCTTTGTTAGTGCGATACATTCAAGAATATAGTGTGAAAGAGGAGATTGTGATAATGAAAATGCAATGTTTGATTCATATAGATCGATTATCATCGATCAGAGATCATCATAGAGTTACACTCAATCATATAAACTATAAGAATGTAAGTATTCAAGCATCCCCATCCCAGAGCTCATCAAGTGATTTGTAAGGCCCATCCTCAGAAATGTACATGTCACCAGGGCATCCTCTTCTCTGTGGAATCTGAAGCTTGATCTTGTCCGAATCCTCTTGGCTAAGTCGCCATTCTAAGATTTGCAGGTTCTCTTTCATTCTCTCTTTGTTGAAGCTCTTCACTATCACGCATGCCCCTTGCTCATATATCCATCTCAGTGCAACCTTTATATGTATGAATGTATATAAGGTATAATACACAAATTGGAGATAAGGAAAAGCAAATAACGTGATCCGTGAAATTAGTTGAGTATTTCATAAATCGTGATTATCCTATTACTTATCATATGGGATAAATTGTGATTATCCTCCCTTAATTGCACGTGGATAGAAAATGAGATTGGAAGATGTCTTGTGATGGTAATTTCAATCTTGTCTTAAGGTAGGGGTTAGCAATGTTGCTAGACCAAATATGAGTTCTTTTTCTATAATTCCACCAAACAATCATCAAAACCTTATAGTATGAACCTTACCAAAAATTTTTTTTAACCTTACCAAAAAAAAAACCTTATAGTATGATGGTACTTGATCTATAGTGCTGCTTTATACGGATAGCAATGGGAGAAATGAGCGACACGTGGAAGAACAGGGTGAATAAGTCAACAAATTATTTTTTAACCCCGAAAGTTGGCAACTGAGGATTGCCGTCAAAATTTTTAATCCCCCAGAAGGTGCGCTCTATTTAAGATTTCTTTCGCTTAGCTTTCGTTTTCGATATGACTCGATCTTTAAGAAAAGTCATCCGGAAAGCACAAAACAACAAGACTAAAAGAAATCTAGAAGCGCACAAGAAATTGTATTGTATGGCTGCTGAAGTTGCGGGTTCACCAAAATTTTGTCTCGTGGTTTCGGCTATTACGCAACCACAAGTTTCTTTCTACGATTAATTCGTAGAGAGACACCTAGTCGACTGACAGGGACATGCATGGAGGGGACAAAAGGTTAGAGCTACAAAGTCCGTCACCGGCTGCCTTTGCTATGCAATTTCTAAGGAAAGTGCTTCTAAATTATGCTTTCCTGAAAATGACAAAAATCTTAATTTTTCTTCCATTCCATCTACTCAATCAATGATCTCTTTCGCCCCAAGAATGACACCAAAATAGGAGGAAAAAAAAACTCAAGAAGAGAAGTGAATATAGTACCTGAGCAACAGTCTTGCCTCTGGCAATAGCAATCTCCTTGAGTACAGGACTCTCCACAACCGCTAAAGTACCCCAAACAGCTCCATTCGCTCCCAAAGGGGACCATGCGCTCACCTGTATTCCCTTCTCTTTGCAATATCGTATCAGCTTCTCTTGTTGCCATGCCACATTCATCTCCACCTAAACCATGGTTATCCCATCAAATAAAAAATATTACTCTGTCGTCTTTCCTAAAAAGATCTGTGTGTGTTTATACCATTAATGAAGAGATTAGATATAGTATATTCTTCTAATTGCCTGATTAACGGCAGGAGGGATAGTGGCGTGCAAGAGGAGATCAGAGAGCTTCTTGGTGCCAAAATTGCTGACTCCAATGGATTTGGCTAAGCCCAGCTTGGAGCACTCTTCCATGGCTTCCCATGTGCCCTTGATGTCAAATGGCAAAACCTTGCCCTTGAAATCGAACCCTTCGGTTCCTTCCTTTAGTCTCACTGGCCAGTGGATTAGATACAGATCCACATACTCTAACCCTAGCCTCCTATTTAAATCGACCAAGTGCCATAAAAAAGAAAAAAACCATCAAGACCCATGAACGCGCCCATAAAAAAAAGGAACAGATTAAGCGGCAAGATGAAACATGTTATTTTGTTGGTGTTCTCAGCAGAATAAAAGTGAAAGGTAGTCAATCTGGCAAAGGAAGAAGAGTAATGTTTATCATATATGTTTTCCCATGACAGAATTCTTATACGGTCATAAAAATTCTTAGTGATCAGGACTATTGTGTCATCGTAAAAAAAGTGGAAGAGAGAAGGCGAATTGATGTATTTACCGGAGAGAGTTCTTTAGGGCGGGAAGAACGAGACCGGGATGGGCGTCTGTGCACCAGAGCTTAGTGGTGATGAAGATTTGGTTGCGGCTCTTGACGAGCTGGCGGTCCAGGGCCTCAGCCACAGCTCGGCCGAGCGCCTCCTCGGTGCCGTACAACGCCGCAGTATCAAAGTGGCGGTACCCGGCTTCGATGGCCTCTAGGAATATGGAAGTCAACACGTCCACCGGCGGCCGAGGGCTCGCTGCGCAGCCCATGCTGATCAGTGGCATTCTCTCGCCGGAGCTCAGCACCACTTCTGGGACTACGACGTCGCCCATTGTGCGTCTGTTCTGTGTTGGGGTGTGCGCGAGAGAGAGAGAGACGGTGGAAGTATAGTGATTAGAAAATGTGGAGGCAAAGGTTGCTCGAAGGATTACTACTATTTATATAAAGCAGAAGAAAATGAAAAGTTTATTTTAATACGATATTGTTGACTTGAACTTATGATAAATATTATGCGTGGTAAGCAAGACAGACTTTGTCAATGCCGCCCTCGTTTTCATCGAAACTTCCTCATAATTTTTTTTCTGACAAAAAAAAAAGAACTAAATTATGATATACTTATATAATGTCCACATAGGTAAAAGTAATCCGTAAAATTCTTGAAATTTATATGCCGCGCTAAAGAAAGTTTCAGATGATAGTCACATAAAAATGAGATTTTATGAATCGAGTACCTCAATATTTTATTATTCTTATCTCGATTTGTATCTGAACAGTTGGGTCTGTTCATGATTGAAAGATTCTTTTTTGTGTAACTTGAACTTGTTACTTTTGTATATATACCTAAACTTGTCTTGTTAATATCAATTAGAGTCAAATTAGTTGTCCAAAGAAACTTGGTCAGTCGAAAAAACAAAAGTGGTGCCGTTCAAGTTGACTAAGGTATTTGCACTATCCTAGAACATATCTCATTGTTATCAATTCCAAATGTTCAAAACTTGAATCCTACTTTATAGGCTCTTGGAACCATTCTGAAACTCGAAAGTCAAAATCCATCGGCTCACAAGTTTCAGGATACCCCTTTTACTCTGTATTTTTTGAAAAATATTATTAATTAAAATGTTATTGCATTTAACGCTATTAACATGATCTTATCTAGTACTATACACATAATTTTTAAAATTATACGAGGAAGACATCTAAGTATAATATATACTCGAGAAACCACCCCAGGATTGTCTTTATGGCCAAAGCTTTCCCATAATTTTTTTTGGGGTCAACAACCCCAAAATGTTGAACTTATGCTCTGTGTTTTTCCATGCAAACAAGGAGCTAATTCTAGATGTTTCTTTTTTTGCTGTCTCGATTTTAGCTGAAACCTAATTGATTGGAAATGAGCAATTAATCTTTTGCCAATTTACCAAATCGATTAATGCATCGTCAGCAATCTGAAGAAACTTCTTTTGATACAATTAAATTCGGAGAGCTCGTTGGTTGCTTTATATGGTGTCATCTCGACAGTCGATGCCAATTCCATAGGCTATTTACCTATTAAAACCCACATTTATTGTGGCTAGATTCAAAGTGTCAAGATTCAAGGCCACTTCATTGGCGGCTGGTTTGGACGTGACCAAAGTTTCACCGCCCAAGACCACTTAGTCGGCGGATGTCTGGACCTGTAATTAGTATCCCTTGAACAATGTTAGGTATAGTGTGAAGGGCTTTTTATTAACGAGTGTCACAGGACACTTATTAAGTATTATGAATAGGGATTTATTCGGGAAAATTGTCCATTCGATCTTAAACCTATTATAAAAATGTTAGTTCAGCGCTCGACTTTTTAATTCAGCCAATTTAGTGCTAAATTTTTGTGCGAAATTTCAATGTAGTACTTTGGTCAATTTTTGCTAGAAAACACTAATGTGGTGGTGTGCCATGTAGGATAGCTAGCAATGACTAGACTGCCACATCAACAATATCCAGATGAAAATTGACTGGAAAGAGTATATTGGAATTTCGTGCAAAAATTTAGGACTAAATTAACTGAATTGAAAAATTAAGGGCTGAACTAGCTTCCTTATAATAGGTTTAAGACTGATTAACTAAATTTCCTAAATTTATTTCAATTTTCGAAACAACAAACACGTATCAAGTTAACGAAATCAACTTAAATAAGTTCATTGTTCCGTGCTTCGAATCCATCTCTCTTTTAACCTATTAAATTGCCCGAGTATTATATTATTGGGAATATTTACTGAACGAACGAGCTTCAACTATAAAGAGTAATTTGCCTCACATGATTGCCGCAACATCGAGAATTTTCTTTCTACAATATGAGATATCTGCATTATTAGGTGAACGGTAACCACCTTGACTTATCTCCATATGCACATATCCATTTGTACTTATAATTCTCCATGTCCAATTTTCGTTTTTTTCCCAGTCCCTCCTTAATTACTAATATCCCAAACAAAGCGTTAGAGAAGAGATTGCTATAGTGAAAACACAAGGCTGATATCATATAGATTTGCAATGCGAAAATACAAAATAAATGCTGCAATTATTGAACATCATCATCTGCAGCAGATCATCAGAGAGTGTGACACATGATCATCATGTATAGGGAAAAAACTACCAAAAACCCCAAACTATGCCACTCGTGACACATTTACTTCGACCTTTTTTTTGTGACACAAAAAACCCACAACTATGCTATTTGTGATAAATTTACCCCCATTATACTTTAGTTCATTGGCATTTTCGCATTTTTTGCTTTTTTTTTCCTTTCCGGCGAGGGCCACCCTTGCTCGACACCGGCGAGGGTGGCTCTCGCCAGATCCAGCGAGGGCCACCCTTGCTTGATGTTGGCAAGGGCCGCCCTTGCCGGAAAGGAAAAAAAAAAGCAAAAAAGACAAAAATATCCATGGACTAAAGTATAATGGGGTAAATGTGTCATAAATAATATAGTTTGGAGTTTTTGGTGTCACAAAAAAAAGTTCGGGGTAAATGTATCACAGGTAACATAATTTGGGATTTTTGATGGTTTTTTCCCTCGTGTATAAATCATGATCTAATTCAAATATCTCCATCCCAGAGCTCATCCAACGACTTGTAAGGCCCATCTTCGAAAACGAACACATCACCAGAAAATCCTCTGTTTTGTGGGATCTGAAGCTTGATCTTGTCTGAGTCCTCCTGGCTAAGTTCCCAATCGATGATTTGCAAGTTCTCTTTCATTCTATCCTTGTTGAAGCTCTTCACTATCACAGTAACCCCTTGCTCATGTATCCACCTCAGCGCAACCTATATTATTTATATGTAGAGTTACACAACACACACATATATTCATGAGATATCGAAAATTGAATGATGTGATTTATGGAATTAGCCCAGCATTCTTCATCGATTGGGATTTAGGTGCGCTTTCTCATCAAAAATATATTATGACTTAAGTTGGTGCTCCTTTAATAGGGAGAGAGAGAGAGAGAGAGAGAGAGAGAGAGAGAGAGAGAGATGCTTTGTAACGTTAATATCAGTCTTATATATTTAGATTTGGTTTTGTTATGCCACCAAAAAAAAAAAATAACGATGACATTTAATAAAGAAAGAAAGAAAAAAAGAGTAACGTTGAAGAGCCTTGTAGTATTTGGAAGTTGAAAAAGAAAAAAAAAAGAACTAAATGTTCAATTGTTTTTAGAACGCACTCAAATATATAGGTCCAAAAATGCATAAGAGCAAGACCGCACTAATCTAGAATCACAAGACGAGTTGCATTGTATGGTTGCTGAAGAAGCCGTGCACAAAGCCTATTATCATCTTATGGTTTTGACTATTCATGCACGCGAGCTTTTTAATCCTAAGAGAGACCATATCTACAAGGACGTGCATGGAGGAAGATGTTACACATTGCCTCCTCAAGTAATAAGCAAACGTAATTTCTTCTGCGATCCACCTATATAACCGGTGAGGAAATTTCTAGACTAAAAGCTTCCTTTTTAAAACGACAAAATATCACTTTCTTTCTCCAAATTAGTCACGATAAGTACCCGATGCATTTAGCTATAATTTGGGGTAGTTTGCAAATCAACGGTTGAAATCAATTCTGTAAAGACTTGATTTCTATTTACTTTTTGAGAGAATAGCTCGTTTGAGATTATGAAAATCAACTCGCAAGGGTTCAAATTGACCGGGCTAGCACTTGGTTCAGATGCAATAAATCTTATGCTCAAATTACGGTATCTCCTACTCTGAGTAACCGTAGAAGCCATGTCTACTTCTCTATAAATAGAGTCTTACCTAATACATGAATAGAGAAAGGAAATTACCTGAGCCACGGTCTTTCCTTTGGCAACAGCAATCTCCTTAAGCACAGGACTCTCCACAACCGCTAATGAACCCCAAGGAGCTCCATTCGCGCCCAATGGAGACCACGCACTTACATGTATTTCCTTCTCTCTGCAGTACGCCCTCAGCTTCTCTTGTTGCCATCCCACATTCATCTCCACCTAAACATGATGAACCCACAATCGAAAAAAAAAAAGAAGAGAATCTTGAAGAGAATCTTGATTTGATATTATTCTACCCCAAAAAAAAATCTAAAAAAATTGATGCAAATATAATATTAATACACATATATTCTTCCTTTTACCTGGTTAACAGCAGGAGGTATTGTGGCATGCATGAGGAGTTGAGAGAGCTTCTTGGTGCCAAAGTTGCTGACTCCAATGGACTTGGCCAACCCCAGATTGGAGCACTCTTCCATGGCCTCCCATGTCCCTTTCATGTCAAACGGCAACATTTGGCCTTTGAAATCGAACCCTTCCGTTCCTTCCTTCACTCTTATTGGCAAGTGGATTAGATACAGATCCACATACTCTAACCCCAGCCTCCTATACAAATCAATACACACCAAGTGCCCAAAAAAACATGAATACAACATGACTAAACCCTTAAAAAAAGCGGAAAAATAATATAAAGGAAAGATTGGAAAAACCTAATGTCATGCAACTGATAACAATGTATCGAAGTGAAAATGAATGTTTATCGTGTAAATTTTCGTATGGAAGAACTTCTTTTATGGTCTTTAAAGTTGTTGCTGACTTAGCGGTTTGTATAACTCTATATAGTGCCGAGCAGTAAAATTAAACAGGAAAAGATGAGAAGGCAGATTATCAAAAACTTACTGGAGAGATTTCTTGAGAGCGGGAAGAACAAGACCCGGATGAGCGTCAGTGCACCAGAGCTTGGTGGTGATGAAGATCTCAGCGCGGCTCTTGACGAGCCCTCGGTCCAGGGCCTCAGCGACGGCCCGGCCGAGCGCCTCTTCAGAGCCATAGCATGCCGCTGTGTCAAAGTGGCGGTACCCGACTTCAATGGCGTTGAGGTATATGGATGTCAGCACGTCGAGCGGCGGCAGATTGCTCATGGCCCCACCCATCCCGATCAACGGCATCCTCGTGCCAGAGCTCAGTACCACTTCTGGGACCACAACGTCGGACATTGGTGCTCTGTGTTCTGCGAGCGTGAGAGAGAGAGAAGGTGGAAATCAGAAGTGTAAGATGATGAAAGGTTTCTTTGACAGTTTCATGAGAAAGAATGCTTGTATTTATATCGAGCAGAAGAAAATGAACTCAAGCATAAATTGAAGACTTATTAGAACTTTTTTCTGGCTAGCCGCTCATAACTGACCGTTGACGAATGAATTGACAACGTCTCACAACTTGGGAGAAGATCTACGTTGCTTGAGATGCGTGTCTCACGTGGAAACAACTTTACATGTTCTAAGGGATTGTCCAATTATCCATAATACGTGGCTTAAGTTTGTCCCACAACAATATTTGGGAGAATGCTTCTCGATGAATTTATCGCAATGGTTGAAGTCAAATCTCGCTGGTAAAGGACGATCGAATTTCCATCATGATTAAAGCATAATTTTTGGAGTTGGTGCGTGGCTTTTTTAGCAATGGAGAAACAAGTTACTTTTCCATTACAACTTGCTTTTCCGTTCTAATCCGATACAAGTAATTCGGTCATACACAAAGGAAATCATTAAAGCTTCGTCTGTGAATAACTCGATGTTAAATGGATTATGCACTTCTCCGATTTTCGTCATATGGGATCCTCCACCTTTTGAGTGGATTAAACTAAATACTCACGGTGCCTCTAAAAGTAACCTAGGACTTGCTGGTGTAGGGAGTTTATTTAGAAATGAAGGGAGTGACTGACATTGTGGTTTTACTGCATTTATAGGACTATGTTCGTCAACACAAGCAGAACTTTGGGCTTTATGGTTGGCAATCGACGTCGCAAAACAATTTGGTTTTCATAAACTCATCATTTGAGATTGACTCTAAAGCCATCACCAATCTTGTTAGTCCAAAGTTTATGATTGACAATGCTAGTCCTGTTTTGCTTAAAGATATTAGAAGACTACTGTGCTCTTACTTTGAGTTTAAAGTGCAACATAACTTTTGGAGAAATCGCTCTCCTAACTAATTTTGGAATCGATAAGCACTTGGATACTAGTTTCTTTTCATTACCTATTATAGAATTACTTCATATTTTATTAGGCGATAAAATAGGAATGGTAAATTTACGACATTAAATATTTGTATTCGGCTTTAACCCTTTTTCATATGAAAAAAATGGAAAGTCTCTAAAACAAGTAATTGACCCGGAGCAAGGAATAGTTATCTCGAATGCATCAACGTGGACTTCATCTCACTAATGCAAGACAGAATCTTTGCATAATATACACCCGAAAGTGTCATTCCTTGTTGATTTTGCATGTATGAGATACTGACAGAAAAAAAAAACACCATACATATACAAATCCACAAATACATAAGTATTGGAAATAAATCCTGATTAAAGGTTTTTTTTTTGGCCTTTTCTATCTATGCAATCTCATTGGACTACCCTTCTTTTTTGGGTAAGATTATATAACCTATAATCAAACATGAAATGAGTTATTTAACAAAAAAAACATGAATTGAGTTGTGTGTGGCTGCCAAAAATGCCATTCATTGAACCTTATCTTATGATTTTGACTTGGGCTTTGATAGCATAATAGTCTGTGAGCCATTGTGAGAGTAATCGGTATATTGTGAGTTACAAATTCTTGAAAAAGTGGATCCCACAACAATTTATAATTATTATTTTTTTGTGATTTAGAACATGCTGTTAATTTTACAGTAGGTTAAAAACTATCATTTAATCATTTCTCTTTTGACTATTACCTACACGAGCTTTCTATCCTTAGAGTGAATTGGCCATGCATGCGTGCAATTTTTTGATAAATCTCTTATATGTATTAAGATAAAGTTGGTCTTTAAAACTTGTTGGATCTCATGTGATGAATCTCACGTGGGATCCTACCAAAATTTAACTGTCCAATTTTGTTTTAGTAGGTTTATTAAGTTTACTAAAAAAACATTTAACTTTCTTTCTACTTATAAGATGCTTCATCAGGCTCGCCGTCGGGACAATATTTTCATAAACATAATATAAAAGAAGAGATTATGACAATGAAAACACAAGGTTCGATTCATATAGATTGCTCATGATTATTGGCAAGAGATTCATCGTATAGTGACACTCAATCAAATAAGCTATACAAATGTAGGTATCTAGCATCTCCATCCCAGCCCTCATCCAATGATTTCTAAGGCCCATCCTTGGAAATGAACATGTCACCATGATATCTCCTTCTCTGTGGGATCTGAAGCTTGATCTTGCCCGAATCCTCTTAGCCGAGTTCCCATTCTAAGATTTGCAGGCTCTGTTTCATTCTCTCTTTGTTGAAGCTCTTCACTATCACGGTTGTCTCTTGCTCATATATCCCATCTCAGTGCAACCTTTATATGTATACAAGTAAGTAAGGAACACATGATAATTGGGAAAATTACCAAAATAGTCATAAACTTATTATTAAGTATTTCATGGATCGTGATTTTCCTTTTACTTATTAGATGCGCTTTTCCGTCCCCCCACCCCCCACCAAAAAAAAAAAAAGAAAATTAAATGGTGGCTAAAATATTTGTCCGCTCTTTATTGCAGGCGGATAGAAAAAGACAGAATGGAAGATATTTTATAAGAAATACCAGTGTCGCTTTTGGGTAGGGTTAGTCTTGCCGACCACTAATAGAAATGAAAACAACAGAGCAACAAGGTAAATTATTCTTTTAGTTAGCTTTCGTTTACGCTGTGCACATAGCACAAGACTAAAAGGAATGCAGGAGCACACACCAATTTCAATTGTATGGCTGCTGACGCTGCCGGTTCCACTAAACCTTATGATTTTGACTAGTACGCGCACGCGAGTTCATCCACAAAACACAGAGAGAGACACCGTTGACGGACGAGGACATGCATGGAGAGGACAAACGATTACAGCCACAAATGACAACCACCTCGATGACGCCCAGATAAGGTCAGGACATTGTGCGGTGGCAGAGGCGTCGTGGCCGTTCCAAACCCAATCAACGGCATTCTGAGTCCTGAACTCTACTTCGTCCATTGTTGTTTCTCGTTTGTGCGTTTGTCTTTCTTCGTGGGAAGGACAGATAAACAAAGCGATCCTGGGAAAAAACGGGTGGAAAAAGTATTAGGATTCAGGAAGTCTGTCTTTGACACGTAATTGCAAGCGATCTGTCAATATTCATGTAAGAAGGGGTCTCAAACTTCACGTGATTTTTGGATAAAAGTCATCCCTTCGATTGCGTAATTTGAATCTTGACAGCGCAAATGTTGATATCTTCAGGTCGCTCGTTGAAGTAATTTTTCTCGTGCGGTGGGCTTTGCTGATAAAAGTCAAAGCCGTTTCTCATCTTTTGTTGGTGTTTCTGCTAACATGACGTATGTGCATGCATCAATAGTTGTGATGGAGCTATTCTTTTCGCCAAGATTAAATTCTGTCAATCCAATTTCATCAGTTCACTCATTGATAATTTACCAATACTTATGAAAGTACAACCTTTCTTTTGTACTTAGCAAAATTAGAGCTTTTGGTATTGATTTACCAACTTTTATTTACATAACTTATTAACGTTTCAAATTTACTAACTCTTATACGAACTTACCCACCCAAATTAGAATGATTTACGAGCTTTTTTCAAATTATATTATTACCAACTAGTTTTGAATTAATGACTTTTGTTTGAGTTACCTACTAAAGTTTAATTTTCTTTTCCAGTTAATCAACTTTTCTATCGAGGAACTATTTCATTTGCCTTGGTTAGCATTACAATTATTAAATTTTTAACTATGACCAACATAAACTAATGTGACTTAGCAACTTTACTCCCATTAATTAAATTACTACATAGTTTTGGGTTCCTAACTCTCTTTTGAGTTACTTTTTTTTGAGTTACTTACACACACAAACACACACACACACACAAACACACACACACATACACACACACACAGATATGTGTGTGTTTTTAATTTGTCTACTTTTCTTAATATTTTATTTGCATTTCTTAGCAATACCTTAAATTTTCCACTTTTTTTTTTTTTTATAAATTACCATCTTAATTAGAGTTACCAACTTTCCTCTCATTAAGTTAACGACTAAATTTGGCTTACCAACAAGATCGCATTGAGTTAGTTTACAAAGTTTATTTTTCTTTAAGTCATCAACTTATTTAATCTTTTACCTACTTTTCTTTATCTTTCTTAGTTAAGACCTTAAAGTTGCCAACTCTGATAGGAAACTACTAATTTTAATTTAAATCATATATAAACTTTTCAGATTGAGTTATCAAGTAGTTTCTATAACTCTCACTTGAGTCAGCTATCTATGTTTATTTTTTTCACTAACTTTTCTATTGAGTTACGTAAAGCGGAAATTTAATGAACTTGGTCATCAATTAAAGGATGGTAATTGCATAGAGTAGTTGGTAAATTTAAGGTGTTGATATAGGGCTAAATAAAAGATGATAAACAAAGAGCGAAATTTTTTTCAAAGATAGGAGAAATTGGTGATGTAAAAAAAAGAAGGAATAAACATCAACAAGTAAACTCAAATAAGATGTGTCATCTAATTCACCTCAAGGAAAGTCGCAACAACAATAAAAACACAAGGTCGAGTTCATATAGATTTGCTACAGGGAAATAACAAATAAAAGTTGCAATTTTTTTATCATCATCATTTGCAAGAGATCATAAGAGAGTAATCCTTGACTATCACATATGAATAATAAGATGTGTCATCTAATTCAAGTATACACGATTTAGGGCTCATCTAGTAACTTGAAAGGCTCATCCTGAGAAATGAAATATCATATGGATATTCCTTCTCTTTTAGCGAGCGATTGTTGTTGATGGTATCACCAACAGCGTTGCTTGCTAGTGTATTGAGCATCGTAGGGGCGACAAGGTGACGGGACTCCTAAGTCAACACAGTTCAGTCTTTGACGACTAGCGTGAATATCTCTCTCTTTGGGTGGAAGGACTATATTGAAAAATCATCAAAAATATTTATGATTAAATTGGCTAAATTCGAAAATTTATGACTGAATAGACTACCATACAATAATTTAGGACTTTTTGGAAAAATTATCCCGAATTCACATATTTATTCTCAAACTTATTCTTGAAAACACCTTATTCAGCTCATACATATAATTGCAAACACATCAAACAATAAGAAAAATTATGTGTGGGATGGTCAAGCATCTCCATCCCAAAGCTCATCCACCGACTTGTAAGGTCCATCTTCAGCAATGAAAATCTCTCCTGCGCAGCCTCTTCTCTGTGGGATTTGCAGCTTCATCCTCTCCAAATCGTCCTGGCTAAGTTCCCATCCCAAAATTTGCAGGTTCCCTCTCATTCTCTCCTTGTTGGAGCTCTTCACAATGATGCTTGACCCTTGCTTATATATCCACCTTAGTGCCACCTACATGCAGATACATGTAACAACGGAAGTGTTAAATTATGTCTCAAGTTTGAGCCGGTGAGCAAAACCCAACCCAATGTTCACTAGGAAAGTTTGGATGGTTGATGAGATTTGGTTCGTGAAAAATAGGAAATAAACTCCTATTATTGTCGGCTGAAATTCTTCGGAGAAACCGCAGGAGGAAGTTTCCTTGTTTATTTTGATAAGTCAACTTCCATCTTTGGGGCTCCCATTCTTTATTTAACACATTTTTGTGGAGTCCTGCAAGTTGCTTAGAACAAGAAGAAAACACTCGTGATTTGTGAGCTTGTGGGTGTGTCCGGGTGACTTCTGCATGGACGCAAATTGGAATTCTCTCTTATTAGGCGTACGACGAGCTCTGACAACGGGTGGATTTGCCCTTTAAGTTCTTCACCCAATTGATTTGTTTTCTTTGTCAACTTTGTAGATTTGGATATAAACTAAGGCTTGGAAGTACTTGAACGTGCGCGTGATTGTAAATCTGAAATTCTCCAATTTGGTTAGTTGATTATTTACGGCTTGCTCTCACCGTGGAGTAGGTACCGCCACCGGGCCAAATCATGTAAGTCTTAAGTGTTCTTTACTGTTTCTCATTTGATTACTCTGATGATTTTGTATAGATTTAATTGCAAGATTCAATTAGATTTTTCATTATATTACAGTAGGAGGAAAGTTATAAGCTAGGCCCCCTCATATTCGCTGTTAGCATGATGTTATTCATTTGGGCCATGGTTTACCTATGCCTAGCTTTAAAATTTATCGTGCTAATCTACGGTTGGACGAGACTTATTTACCAACACAATTTGAGGTTGGACGAGACTTATTTACTAGCATGGCAACCCTTTATATGGGCGACGCGAGACTGGAGAAACAGTCTCCTTTTCTCCCAACAGAGGAACACAAAGGCCAAAAAGTAAATAATAAATTTACCTGAGCCACGGTCTTTCCCTTGGCAATAGCAATCTCCTTAAGCAGAGGATTCTCCATAACGGCTAAGGAACCCCAAGGAGCTCCATTCGCTGCCAATGGAGACCAAGCACTCACATGTATTCCCTTCTCTCTGCAATACGTCCTCAGTTTCTCTTGTTGCCATGCCACGTTCATCTCCACCCAAATCATGATTAACCCACAAAGAAGAGAAAAACAAATCTTGAAGAAATCTTCATTTGAAAATAATTCGACTGAAAAATCTTCACATATATTCTTTCTTTACCTGATTAACAGCAGGGCGGATTGTGGCATGGATGAGGAGTTGAGAGAGCTTCTTGGTGCCAAAGTTGCTGACTCCGATGGACTTGGCCAAGCCCAGCTTGGAGCACTCTTCCATGGCCTCCCATGTGCCCTTGATGTCGAATGGAAGCAATTTGCCTTTCAAGTTTATCCCTTCGGTTCCTTCCTTCAGTCTCACCGGCCAGTGGATTAGATACAGATCCACATACTCTAACCCTAGCCTCCTAAACAATGAGTATACACGCCAATTGCAAAAAAAAAAACAAAAAACAATAAAAGAACTGATAGGACTCCAAGAAAGTAATATATATGTAATATAAGGTTCAAAATAACCTCCAAATCCAAATGCATGCTACTGGTACTTATATCCACAGTGAAAACTAATACATGTCGGAAAGGACGAGATTACTTAATGATTTCATATGGTCTTGATGCTCCATTTTGTCATATGACTTAAAAATGGGCAGAAGGACACTATTGGTACTATAACTTGTGTACGACGATTATTTTGGTGCCATAACATTTTTTAGGATCACTTTGATGCTAACTTTTTTGAAAAATGATCACGTTAGTGTCGATGCTGATGTGGCTTACCGGAAATCCTACATGACACTGACATGACTCGCCGGAGAGGTCCATGGCTTGCCGGAGAGGTCCAATTAGCATTACAAAAATATAAAAGAAAATACCATATAAAATTTAATTTTTTTTTCTTTCTTCTCCAGCGAGGGCCGCCCGACGCCGGCGTTGGGCAAGGGTGACGCCGGCTAGAGCTGCCCTCGCCAGCCCAGGCAAGGGCGACCCTCCTCGGCCTAGGTGAGGGTTGCCCTCGCCATATCTGGCGAGGGTGACCCTCGCCGGCGTTAGGTGAGGGTCGCCCTCGACTGAGTCGGGCATGGGCGACCCTCGCCCGCCTAGGTGAGGACCGCCCTCGCCGGTGTTGGAAGACCCTCGCCAGCCTAGGCGAGGGCGACCCTTGCCGGCATCGGGAGAGGAAAGCCCTCGCCTAGGCGAGCGAGGGTCGCCCACGCCCTACTCAAGCGAGGGCAACCCTCGCCTGCCTAGGTGAGGGTTTCCCTCGCCTGACGTCGGCGAGGGCAGTCTCGCCCGACGCCGGTGAGGATTGTCCTCGCCGAAGAAGAAAGAAAAAAAAAAGAAAAAGAAAAAGAAAAATTAAAAAATTTGAAAAAAAAGCCACATAATTTCCACGTGTACAAGTCAGACTATTTTTTTAAAAATATAAATGCCACATCAGTTTTTTGGCCTGAATTTTGGCCGGAGTCACTAAAGTGATCTATTTTTTCTGATTTTAGCACCAAAGTGATCGCTGTACACAAGTTATTACACCAATAGTGTCCTTTTGCCCTTAAAAATGTATCCCAAAACTATAGAAACTAAATAAACTAGAGAAAAAGAGAGAGAAATTCGAGAAGAATTAAGGATATATAAATTTGAGTGAAAGAATTTTCTGTGAATTAGCTTTCCGTACTTTCATATATTTGATTTGCTGAAAATGATCAATCAACGAAAAATAATTTACAGTCAATGAAAATATACATGCTTAAAGTGGGGAAAATGAATGCCCTATTTTGAAAAGGCGAAAATATTTTCCTTGAAAATGATTTCCATAGAAAGCGTTCCCTAAAGGTGCATTTGTTCCATTGAAGACTTCGTAATAAAGGAAAAAGTTTTCCATGAAAATCAATTCCAAGGAAAAGAGTTAATTTTCATTTGTTGCTTTACCTTTGTGCTAGAAGGGCAAGTCATTTTTGCTCAATCTAAGTTTATTGTTTTCAGTCCATGAAAAATATTTTCCGTAGATTAATTAGTTTTCTATCGTCCAAACAATGAAAAGTCGGAAAACAATTTCCCGGAAATTTTTTTCCTTCAAACATACAAACCCTGAGTATGATTAATTACTTGAGAGAATTCTTGAGGGCAGGAACAATGAGGTCCGGATGGGCGTCGGTGCACCAGAGCTTGGTGGTGATGAAGAACTTGTCGCGGCTCTCAACGAGGCCACGCTTCATGGCTTCCGTGATGGACCGGCCAAGCGGCTCCTCCGTGCCGTACTGGGCTGCCGTGTTGAAGTGGCGGTACCCGGCGTCGATGGCATCCAGGTAAGCGGAAGTCAACACATCATGCGGTGGAAGAGGCATCGTCAACCTTCCGAACCCGATCAACGGCATTCCGTGTCCTGAGCTCAGTACTACTACGTCCATCGCTGTTTCTCGTGTGGCTGCGTGTCTGTCTGTTTGTGTTGCGTGAGAGTGTGATGTTTGCGGGAATACAAACAAACGAGAAATAAATGGAGATCTAATAAATAAATAAGGAGGTGAAAAATATTAGGGTTTAGGAAGTCCGTCTTTGACACTTAACTGGAAGTCGTCTTTTAACGAGACATTTCTAGTCATCCCATCAATTGCATGAATAGAATTTTGACTGAGCAAATGTTGACATCTTCAGGGTGGCTGGTTGAAGTAATCTGACGTATGTGCATGCATCACTATCTGCAATGCAGCAACCTCTCCGCCAAAAATTAACGCTTCGGGAATCACGTTGTCATTTCGTTTGTTGATGACTTTTTCGATACTTATGTAGTTACTACTTTTTTGTAGCGTATATTAAAATACATTATCATAGCGAATAGTATAGTGACACGTAACCATAAAAAGATGGTAACATCTAAAATGAAAAAAAATAAATATCTAGCAGTATCTAATGAATATTTTTAACATTCACACATGACCTTCTCTTGTTCTACAAGAAGGGGTCTTGACATCTCAGGTCGCTCGTTGAAGTAATTTTTCTTATCCACAGTGAATTTGCTGATGAAAGTCACAGCGGTCCATCAACTTTTGTTGGTTTTTCTGTTCATTTGACGTATGTGCATGCATCAATACACATCCGACTCGGCCCATCGATGTCTTCGTTCTTGAAACCCGGCTTGAGACCAGACCTAATGCCTTCTCTTGCTCGTTCTTGTCTCGTCACGTTGAGCAAGAACCTCCACCTGCATTGTGAGAGAGAATTTGTGGTTTTTCTCAAAGTTGGACAACAATGTTGTTTTCTTATTTGGCAGAGCTGTGAGTTGGATGAGCAAAAGGCAATGCATGATTGCTTTATCTATTAAGACAGAGTACATAGTCCTTACTTATGCTGCTAAGGAAGTAATCCAGATGCATAGAATGTGTAAGGAGCTTGGTTTTACACAAGGAGAAGTGAAACTTGGGTGTGATAACCAGAGTGCTATATTCTTGGCTAAAAATCCTAGTTTTCATGCTACAAAGCACATCAACATACAATATCACCTTATTCGAGAGAAAATGAAACGGAAGGTTGTAATACTAGAGAAAGTTGACACACATGCGAAGAGTGCATATTTTTTACCAAGACAACGAGTGCAGATCAATTAAAATGGTGTACAACTGTGTTGGAATTAAAGAAGCATGTGGAGTATTCACCAAGTGAGAGATTGTTGGGATATGCTAATTATAGTCGAATCATATGCTAGTACTAATTTAAGGGTGAACCCAGATAAAAACTTTGTGTATCGATTTTTTTTTTTATCGCTTTTACTCTCTAGTTTCTTGTGATTGTGTGCTAAATCTTAATAGGTCAGTTCCTATATAATTGTAATGCACGTGGAGTTCAATATGAAATTATAATGTAAGATCTTCTAAGTGTCTACAGAGCTCATGGTGACTTGCAAGGCCCATCTTTGAAATGAAAATCTCTCATGCAAAACCCTTTTCCTTTTTAGATTTGCAGCTTCTCTCTTGTTCTCTCCTTGTTAATGCTCTTCACAATGATGCTTGCCCCTTCCTCCTATACATACATTGGAGTGCAACTTATATATAGATATATATGTGCATGTATAGTTAAGGTACTAATAGAATTTTAAAAACTATTCATATACCAGTACATATTTTGGAAATAAATCACGACTAAGGATTTTGTTTGGCCCTTTTATGTATGAAGAAGGATGGTAATTGGCCTATTCATTCTCATTGGACGACCTCTTCTTTTTTGGGCATGTTTATAAAACCTAGAATCGACCCATAAATTGACGGCTACTTACGCAGGCTTTTTATCCTCGTAAAGAGTATTGACATGGGCATGCGTGCGTGCAATTATTCAACAAAACTTATACATGTATCAAGATTAATTCGGTCTTTAGAACTTGTTGGATCTCATATGATGTATCTCGTGTGGGGTCGGGTCCTACCAAATCTGACCACGCAAATTCGTTTTAGTTCGTATATTAAGTTCACTAAACGAATTATCCATGCATGGATGAAAAATGGGGGGAGCTAACAAGTAGCCTTTCTCATGTATGCAAGTAATGCAATTATTTGTTTGCAAGAAGATTCTAAACTAAGCTTCCGATTTGACAATGAAAAAACAAAAAAACATGTTGACTTTCTTTCTATTTATAAGATGCCTCGTCAGACTCAACATCAATACGATATTTTCAAGAATATTATGTGAAAGAAGAATTGTGATAATGAAATCACAACATTCGATTCATATAGATTGATCATGATTATTGGCAAGAGATTCATCATATAGTTACACTCGATCATAAGCTATGCAAATGTAGGTATTTAAGCATCTCTATCCCAGAGCTCATCCAATGATTTGTAAGGCCCATCTTCGAAAATGAATAAGTCACCGGGACATCCTCTTTTTTGTGGGATCTGAAGACTGATCTTTTCTGAATCCTCTTGGCTAAGTTCCCACTCTAAGATTTGTGGATTCTCTTTCATTCTCTCTTTGTTGAAACTCTTCACTGTCACCGTTGCCCCTTGCTCGTATATCCATCTCAGTACAACCTTTAAATGTATACATGTAGATGAGAAATACTAAATATTTGGAGATAAAAAAAAATAAATCACATGATCCTTGATAGTAGTTAAATATTTTATGAATCGTGATTTTCCTATTACTTATCAGTTGGGGTTTCCTCGTCAAAACAAAAATTAAATAGTACCTAAAGTTTTTTGTCCTCCCTTTATTGCAGGCTGAAAGAAAGAGAGAGAGATTGGAAGATGTTTTCTTATGATAATTACAATCCTGTTTTTGGGTAGGGTTTAGTCTTGCCGACCAAAAATTAGAATTGAAATAAGAAAGAGACCCTTTTAGTACTTGGAAGTCGCAAAGGATAAAGTAGTTCTTTTGTAGTTTGGTGCACCAACTATGGGTTGTTTAATTATAATTACACCAACTATGAGTTAAAACTTTATGGTCTCTTGCTATTTAATTTAGGGTTAACACCGCCAAAAATCCTAAACTTGTACATCTTATCATATTTATCTCAAACTAATTTTCGTGTCACAAAGATCCCAAACCGATACATCCGTGCTACATATATTCCAAACTAATTTTCAATTAATTTCCACATCATAACCATGTCACTTGCTAATCATCAGAGTTGTTTGTCACGTGTGTTTCCACTTTAGCAATTTAATAGGGATATTGGATGGAAGCTAACGGAGAGTAGATTTATCACGGATATTAATGGTTTGGGATTTTTTTTACATGGAAATTAGTTTGAGATAAACGTGGCACATGTATACCATTTTCTAGGTTTTTGTGTGACATGAAAATTAGGGAAAAAGTATCAGAAAAGTTCTAAACCTATTACATTTATACCAATTTAGTCGTAAACCTTTTTAACTACCTTTTAAACTATTGTCAATTCAGTTATTCCAGCTAATTTTGGATGGATATTGCTGATGTGGACACCGACTAACCTATATGGCACTGCCCACACTTACATGAACAACTTTTAATAATATTTTAATATTTTTTTGAATTATTTATTTATTTTTTCTTTTTTTCTTTTTCTTTTTTTCCACCCCCTCCCTTCTTCCTCTAGCCGGTCACGGGTGTCTTTTTTCAAATTATTTGTTTTCATTTCATTTCATTTCTTTTTCCTTTCTTTCCCTTCCCACCCTTCTTCCTCCAATTCGGTGATCAGCTAGAGATTAGGACCAGCAAGGAGGGCGAGCCTCACCAACCTAGCGTGAGACCACCCTCACAGCCATCTAGCAAGGGTGAGCCTCGCCAACCTTGGCCTTTGGCCGGTTGCTAAGGTCCAACGACCAGCTGAAGGAAGAAGAAAGGGGAGGAAAAAAACAGAAAAGAAACATAAATAAATAAATAAATAAATATTCAAAAACTATTAAAATATTATTACTAGTTGTCCACGTCAGTGCCGGCTGACTTAGCGCCAGCCGTACCACATAGGTCGGTCGGCATCCACGTCAACAATATCCGGCCAAAATTGGCTAGAAGGACCGAATTAACAATAGTTCAAAAGGTTTAGGACTAAATTGACACCATTAAAAAGTTTATGACTAAATTAGTATAAATGCAATAGGTTTAGGACTTTTCTGGTGCTTTTTCCTTAAAATTAGCTTAGAGTATATGTGACACGGATATATTAGTTTGAGATTTTTGTATTGAACTATTCTTTACCAAGAATTCTTTACAAGAAACATGTTGCCGTAGGTTCTTTTAAGCGCACAGATACAGGTCTACAAAAGAAATAAAGTCCTAATTGGAGAACGGTTGAAAAAAAAGATATATATTGTAAAATTCGGCAAGTGCATATTGAGAAAGTAGAGAGTAATATATGGAAGAAATGGGTCAGTACCTTCACCAAATAATAAGATGACTTTGGGTGATGACTGATGAACGATGGATGGATTTTTAATGAACAAAGTTGGTAAAAAATAATTTTCATCAATATACTTTTAATTGCTGGAAGGTCCGCATTTAGAGGATCCACGTCAGTCTGAAGCTGCCGGTTCAACTAAACCTTATCTTATGATTTTCACTAAACTCACTCAGAAGCTTTCTTATGATTACTTCATGGAGAGACACCGTTGACTGACAAGGACATGCATGAAGGAGAAAAAGGAATTAGAACTACAAAGTACAAACGCTTGTTGCTTTTTCTCACGCAGGGAATGCAATTTCTGAGGGAAGAGTTTCTAAAGTACGCTTCCCAAGGAAAAATTTGACGCCAAACAGATAGAAAAACACAGAAGAAAAGAGAATAAATTACCGGAGCCACGGTCTTGCCTCTGGCAATAGCAATCTCCTTGAGAACAGGACTCTCCACAGCCACTAACATGTACCGCTAGCAGCTCCATTCCCTCCCAATGGAGACCATGCGCTCACATGTATTCCCTTCTGTCTGCAATATCCTCTCAAATTCTCTTGTTGCCATGTCACTTTCATCTCCACCTAAACGACGATTAGCCATCATATAAAATGTATTTTTTCACGAAATCTTGATGTGGTTATAACAGAAATGAATAAATTAAAGGATTAATATCACGAAAAACCTCAAACTTGTACACTTATGATAATTTTACCAAAAACTATTTTTTTACCACAAAAAATCATAAACTGATACATTTGTGATAAATTTATCCCGAACTATTTTTTTGACCATAAAAAATCTCACACCAGTACATTTATGATAATTTTACTTCGAACTAATTTTTTGACCACCAAAAATTATAAATTTGTACACTTGTGACAATTTTACCCTAAACTAATTTTTTAATCACTAAAAACCCAAAACTTGTACATTTGTGATAAATTTACCTTCCGTTAGTATCCGTTAAATTGGATTAATATCACGAAAAATCACAAATTGGTAAACTTGTGACAAACATAGGGGTAAAACCCCAAATTGTTACACCCGTCAACTACCACGTGTCATCAAACTTAGCAATTTGATAGTAAAATTTAACGAAAACTAATGGATAGTAAATTTGTCACACATTTACTAGTTTGGTATTTTTTGTGGTCAAAAAATTAGTTCGAAGTAAAATTGTCACAAGTGTACCAGGTTAGGGTTTTTTGTGATAAAAAAATAGTTTGAGATAAATTTATCATAAGTGTACCAGTTTGAGATTTTTCATGATATTAACCCTAGATTAAATAGAGTGTATTCTTTTCATTGCTTGATTAACAGCAGGAGGGATGGTGGCATGCAAGAGGAGTTGAGAGAGTTTCTTGGTGCCGAAATTGCTGACTCCAGTGGACTTGGCTAAGCCCAGCTTGGAGCACTCTTCCATGAACTCACCCAGGAAAAAAAGAAAGATTAAACAGCAAGATGTAACATGGTATGTTATTGTTGTTCTATAATATGTTAGGTAATAACATAAAAATTGACAAACATTCTTAGCATAATAAAAGTTGAAAAGCGATCTCCAATCTCCACAATAAAATGCATGCAACATATGTATATTTTGCCATAGTATATAACATAGTGAAAGGTAGTCAATCTGGCAAAGGAAGAAGATTAATGTTTACCATATATGTTTTCCCATAACGAAATTCTTATATGGTCTTAAAAATTCTTAGCAATCAGGACTATAGTGTCATCGTATAAAAAATGGAGGAGCGAAGGCAAACTAATGTATTTACTGGAGAGAGTTCTTGAGGGCGGGAAGAACGAGACCGGGATGGGCGTAGGTGCACCAGAGCTTGGTGGTGATGAAGATTTGATTGCAACTCTCGACGAGCCCCCTGTCCAGGGCCTCGGACACAGCTCGGCCGAGTGCCTCCTCAGAGCCGTAATACTTCGCTGTGTCGAAATGGCGGTACCCGACTTCGATGGCCTCCAGGAATATGGAAGTCAACACATCCGGCGGCTGCAAAGGGCTTGCTGCGCAGCCCATGCCGATCAGTGGCATTTTCTCACCCGAGCTTAGCATTACATCTGGGACCACGACATCGTGCATGGTCTTCTGTTTTCTGTGTGTGTGTGTGTGTGTGTGTGAGAGAGAGAGAGAGAGAGAGAGAGAGAGAGAGAGAGAGAGAGAGAGAGAGAGAGAGAGAGAGAGAGAGAGAGAGATGGTGGAAATCTAGTGACAGAAAATGCGGAGGCAAAGGTTGTTCGAAGTAATACTAATAGTTATATGAAGCAGAAGAAAATGAAATCAATCATAAGGAAATTCAAAGTCTTTTTATACATTATAGTTGACTTCGGGGTAGAGGTTGTTTGAAGTAATCCTAATTATTTATATCAAGAATAAGAAAATGCTAAGTCGTGTTACTATATTATAGCTAACTTGGACTTGTGACAAAGATCATGCGTGCAATGCAAGACAGATTTTATAAAGTCGCGCTCGTTGTCATGGAAAATTTCTCGGTATTCTTTCATGCGACATAAGTAAAGGCATGGTTACCAAATAAATAATCAATACGTATAATATAATGTCCACATAATAAAAGCCATGTCACAGGTCAGAAGTGTATCCTTCAAATATCGGCCCTATCCAAGGTGTAGAACTGATAAAGGAAATTAAAATCACATGAAAATTCAGGGAAAAGTGCTGAATAAGTCTTAAACCTTTTTGGGGTGGTGCCAATTTAGTCTTAAATCTATTTTTTATGCCAATTGAGTCCTAAACCTTTTGATATAGTGCCAATCTAGTCCTTTTAGCCGGATTTTGCTGACGTAGACGTTAGCCGGGCGTTGACGTGAACAAAATTTAATAATATTTCAATATTTTTTCCTTTTTTTTTCTTCTTCCTCTTCCTTTAGCTGCTTGCTAGAGTGGCGACCGGCCGGAGGCTAGAGGTCGGCAAGGTCGACCTCGAGCGAGACTCGTCCTCGACGACGACAGCGAAGGCGAGCCTAAGGGCGAGCCTCGCTAGAGGCTGGGCGAGGCTAGACCTCGCCAAATCCGACGAGGTCGAGCCTCACCCAACCATGGCGAGGCTCACCGCGACCTTTGGCGAGGGTCAGGCGAGCCTCGCCAGCAGCTGGGCGAGGCTCGACCTCGCCGGATTTGGCGAGGTCGACCCTCGCCCGGCTATGGTGACGGCCAGGCGAGCCTCGCCAGTGGCCGGCGTGGCTCGCCCAAGGCCAGCGAGGTAGACCTCGCCATCCTCTGGCCTCCGACCAGTCGTTGCTCTGGCGAGCGACTGAAGGAAAAGGTAGAAGAAAAAATTTTCAAAAAAATATTAAAATATTATTAAATTTTATCCACGTCGACGCCGGTGACCGGTTGTCGGTCAGCCAACGTCCACGTCAGCAAAATCCAGCCAAAAGGACTGAATTGGCATTATATCAAAAGGTCTCAATTGGCATAAAAAATATGTTTAGGACTAAATTGGCACCACCCCAAAAGGTTTAAGACTTATTCGGCACTTTTCCCTGAAAATTCAAGTCATTATTTTTGTACTTGACCAAACTAAATCACGATGTATCTATATAATGTCCACATTGGTAATTCAAAAGTAATCCGTGATATTCTTGAAATACAAGTGTCATGCAAAAATGATGACCGTATTCAAAGGCAAAGGAAAATGATGTAGAACAGTTAGCTTGTGATTATCTTGAAAAATGTGATCGCCGTAATCGCCGAAAATCTAGGTAGTTTTTCTAGATTTGGGGAAAACGACCATTCAAGCAATTTCTTATATTACCAGTCAGATAGTTTCCTATATTACCATTCAGGCAGTTTCCAATATTACCATTCAAGCAGTTTCCTACATTAGTTTATTAGATGTTATCTTTAATTATTTGGCTTCCATTAATATTAGGAGTCTTATCTCTATATAAGATGTTCGTCTTGTAATAAAAAATCATACTATCATTGAATAAAAATTTCGAGTTCTTTGGAGTTGTTTCAAATTTACGCTTTTTTTTTGCGTCATTTGGTATCAGAGTAGGTTTTCCCTGTGACGATGGTGAATAACGTGAATGCCAATCTCCCCGCTACTGAGGGCCGTGAGAACGAGCCTATTACGCGGGCTGAGTTCAATCAGTTCGTGGGTCAAACCGATCGGAGGTTTCAAGAGATCCTTGATACCATCCACTGTTTGTCCACAAATCATGCGCCTGGCGTTCTTCCAGCCGAGCGAAATCTTGTTGCTCGTGATCTTGAAGATGCTATGGGGCGTGGAGGAATTCCCTGATATAGGCGTCAAGACTATGTCGAGGATACGGAAGACAAAGACGAAGATTTCCAGGAGATGCAGATTCATGGTGGTCACCGATACAGGGGATTCCAGGAGGAGCATGTTCGTGGGAATCGACGACAGGGGGGCTATCGACGAGATCCTGAGCAATATCAACTAAAGGTAGATCTCCCTACTTTCAATGGAAATTTAGATATTGAAGATTTCCTAGACTGGCTTTGGGAGGTCGAGAAATTCTTCGACGCTATGGATATTGACGAGGATCGCCAAGTAAAACTTGTGGCGTACAAGTTGAAGGGTGGCGCTTCAGCTTGGTGGGAACAAACTCAATTGACGCGACGTCGACAAGGCAAGGCTCCTATTCGATCATGGGGTCAGATGAAACAGAAGTTGAAGAAGAGATTCCTCTCAACGAACTATGAGCAACTGTTATTTCAGCAATTCCAGAATTGTCGACAATCGAATAGATCGGTTCAAGCTTATATGGAAGAGTTTCTTCGACTCTCCGCTCGCAATAACCTGGATGAGTCTGAGGCACAACAAACTGCTAGGTACATTAATGATTTGCGACTTAATATTCAGGATCGGGTTTCTTTATATCGACTATTCTCTATCGAAGATGTCCAGGATATGACGTGAAAAATTGATATGCAATTGGAGAGGACTAGCCCTAGTACTCGTGTTAGTAATTATTCGAATCGTGGGTCATTCGAGAAAGGAAGACAGCATGATGTTACAAGTTCTTCTAGTCGACAAATTCCTGATTCGAGCCGAGTTTCGGGGGGTACTACTGGGATGCCTAAGGAAGCAGTCGTAGCAAGTAATCGCACTCCCAATCAGAATACCCAGAATCCATATGCCAAGCCCCAACCGATCAAGTGCTATAAGTGTAACAAGTTGGGCCATCGTTCCAGCGATTGTCCTCGTTGTAGAATGGCCAATATTGTTGAACATGACGAAGATATGTATGAGAAAGATTGGGAAGAGGAAGAAGAAGTGGGAGTGGAAGATGAAGTGGGCGAGCAAGTTAATTGTGTTGTGCATTGTCTATTACTTGCTCCGGGGATAGAAGATACCCAGCGGAATCAACTTTTCCACGCTCGTTGTACTGTCAATAGCAAAGTATGCGATATCATTATTGACAGTGGAAGTTGCGAGAATATAGTGTCAAAGGCCTTGGTGGATCACTTGCAACTAAAAACGGAGTCGCATTCCACGCCCTACACAATCGGCTAGATTTGCAATGGAGCAGAACTTAAGGTAAACCAATTATGTCGTTTACCTATTTCGATCGGAAAATCATATCATGATACTATTATCTGTGATGTTGTGGAGATGGATGCGTGTCATGTTTTACTGGTCAGCCATGTCAATATGATGTTGATGCTACACACCGAGCTAGAGAGAATACGTATTTTGTGGAAAATGACTATAATTACTTTGAGACCAAAGAGTAATCTCCCTCAGATTGTGAAGAAGCACAATGCAGGGGTTATGATGAACATCTGAAAGCATGAAGGGATATATATGATTGTGGACAAGAGCGACCAACAAGTTGTGGTTCATGTTCCCGACATTCTTAAGCCCTTATTAAAAGTATTCAGTGATGCTATGTCTGAGGATTTACGGAATGGATTATCTCCTTTGAGGGATATCTAGCATGAGATTGATTTCCTTCCAAGTGCTAGTCTTCCTAATTTGCCGCATTATCGGATGAATCTGAAAGAGAATCAGATTCTACAGGAGCAGGTGGGGGAACTCCTTCGAAAGGGCTTCTTGCGTGAAAGCAAAAGTTCATGTGCAGTTCTTGCTCTTCTTATGCCAAAGAAAGACGGCACCATGCGTATGTGTGTAGACAATCATGCCATTAACTAGATTACTGTCAAGTATAGGTTTCCAATTCCACGACTTGATGATATGCTAGACAGACTTGCTGGATTACGGATTTTTACGAAGATCGACCTTCGAAGTGGATATCACCAAGTTCGCATCCATCCTGATGACGAATGAAAAACGGTCTTCAAGACAAGTGCAAGTTTGTTCGAATTGCTTGTTATGCCGTTTGGACTCACTAACGCACCTAGTACTTTCATGCGTTTGATGACTCAGGTTCTCAAACCTTTTATTGGCAAGTTTGTGGTAGTTTTCCTTGATGATATACTCATATATAGTCCGAATAGGCATCAACACATGGAGCACTTGAGGGATATCCTATTAACCTTGCAGCAAAAAAAATTATTCATTAATATGAAAAAGTGCAGCTTCATGACAGAACGCCTCTTGTTTTTGGATTTTGTTGTTGGCACGGATAGACTTCACGTTGATGTAGATAAGGTGGCCGTGATTCGCAATTGGCCAGTTCCAAAGAATGTTGGCGAGGCCCGAAGTTTCCATGGCCTTGCAACATTTTATAGGCATTTCATTCAAGATTTCAGCACTATTATGGCCTTGATCATTGACTGTTTAAAGAAGGACAAATTTCATTAAGGAGATGAAGCTTTAGCCAGTTTTGCTTTTATAAAAGAAAAGCTCTCCACGACACCGGTATTGATACTCCCTGATTTTGAAAAAGTGTTCGAGCTAGACTGTGATGCTTCTGGCATCGGAATTGGTGCTGTCCTTTCCCAAGAAGGTAAAGCTATAGCCTTTTTTAGTGAAAAACTTAATGAAGTTCGTCGGCGTTGGTCGACGTATAAGTAGGAATATTATGCTGTCGTGCGAGCTATAAAGTATTAGCAGTCCTATCTTTATTAGCAGGAATTTGTTCTTAACACTGATCATCAGGCTCTTAAATATATCAAGAGTTAGAAGCACTTAAATTGACTGCATGCACGATGGGTTTCTTTTCTAGAGCAATTTAATTTTGTGCTTCATCATAAAGCAGACCATTTAAATAAAGTGGCAGATGCGCTGAGTCGACGTGCTGCGACACTCGTAACCATGCGCACTGATGTTATCGGTTTTGATCACCTATGTTCTCTTTATCATGAGGATGATGATTTTGGCGAGATATGGGAGAAGTGTTCTAAAACAGGTTGTCATGGCGATATAAAAATTAAAAAAAATTTCTTGTTCTTTGGCAATAGACTATGCATTCCTCGTGGTTCCTTACGTGAACAACTCATTCGAGAGCTTCATGGTGGTACTCTCGGTGGACATTTGGGGCGAGATAAAACTGTAGCATTGGTGGAGGAGCGGTACTATTGGCCTCAACTGAAGCAAGACGTGGGGCGATTTGTCAGTAAATGCTACATTTGTCAGACCGCTAAGGGCCACTCTCAGAACACTGGTCTTTATACCTCCTTGCCTATTCCTTCGAGTCCTTGGGTAGACATATCGATGGATTTCGTGTTGGGACTTCTTCGCACTCAACGGAGTTTAGATTCTATTTTCGTTGTGATTGATCGATTTTCGAAGATGGCGCACTCCATCCCTTGTAAGAAAACTTTGGATGCTTCGCATGTGGCAAGTTTATTCTTTCGTGAAGTAGTCCGTCTCAATGGTGTGCCGAAGACAATCACTTCCGATCATGACACGAAATTTCTGAGTCATTTTTGGCGTACTTTATGATGTTTGTTTGGGATTGATTTATAGTATAGTAGTTCTTTTCATCCCCAAATGGATGGTCAGATGGAAGTTGTGAATCATACTATGACGGATATCATTCGCTGCCTCTGCAGTGACATGCCTAAGCAGCGGGACCGGTATCTTGCTCCTGCTGAGTTCGCTTTCAACAACTCGGTTAACCACTCTACTGGTACATCTCCCTTTCAGGTCATTTATGGGCGTACACCATAGCATACTTTGGATTTGGTTCCTTTGCCCAAGATTCCTGGCTATAGTATCGAGGCGGAGAATTTAGCGATCAGAATTAATGGAGTCCAAGCTGCTGTTGCTAATCAATTGGCTGCTTCTAATTCAAAGTATAAGGAGGATGCTGACAAACGGTGATGTTTGAAAATTTTTGAAGTAGGCGATAAGGTAATGGTTTTCCTGTGAAAGGAGCATTTTCTTATAGGTACCTATAATAAACTGAAGCATAAGAAGATTGGTCCTTGCCGCATCCTGAAGAAGATCAACGACAATGCCTATGTAGTTGACCTTCTTGGTGATCTCAACATTTCTCCTACATTTAATGTGGCAGACTTATTTGAGTATCATGCTCCTGATATACCCCTCTATCCTGATCATAACTCGATGGCGAGTTTTTCCGAAGAGGGAGGGAATGATGTAGAACAGTTAGCCTGTGATTATCTTGAAAAATGTGATCGCCATAATCGCCGAAAATCTCGATAGTTTTTCTGGATTTGGGGAAAACGATCATTCAGGCAGTTTCCTATATTACCAGTCAGGCAGTTTCCTATATTACCATTCAGGCAGTTTTCAATATTACCATTCAAGCAGTTTCCTATATTAGTTTATTAGATGTTATCTTTAATTATTTGGTTTCCATTAATATTAGAAGTTCTATCTCTATATAAGATGTTCGTCTTGTAATAAAAAATCATACTATCATTGAATAAAAATTTCGAGTTCTTTGGAGTTATTCCAAATTTACGCTTTCTTTCTGCGTTAGAAAGTGTGAGATCAAAGTCACTCAAAAATGAGATTTTATGAGCCCAACACCTCAATGTTTTATTATTCTTTTTCTTGATTTAAGTATTTGAATAATTGGGTCCGTTCATGATTTGAACGATTTCTTTTGATTCAACTTGGGCTTATTACTTGTAAAAACAATAACTTGGTTTGTTAAGATCGATTAGAGTCAAAATGGTTGTTCGAAGAATCTTGCGGGGTCAAAGTAAACAAATTAATGTTGTTGTCAATTACATTGACACATGCTTTAAAAATGTAGTTTTAAGTGTATGCAAATTTTGTGAAGTTGTAGCTTGGCATCAATATAGTTTATAGGTGCACGGTTTCAAGGCGGCTATGGTATTTGCACTACCTTGGAATGTACCTTATAGGTATCGGATCCAAAATTTCAAAAGCTTCACCCATTATATGTATTTATGAGTTTCCAAAAAAGCGCATGGTCTATTCTATCGAGAGCGAGAACTAAAATATCTCACTGTAGACATAGCCAAACTAGAGAGAGAGGTGGCTATGGGTTAGCCAAGGAAAAGGTATTATAAATGCCATAACTTTTATATAACGCTCATTTCGGTATCAAAATTATTTGAGCAATCACTTGAATTCCACTTTTGTAAAATAAAAAAAAAAACCATAATTTTACTGCCATTGCCGATTTGTGTGGCTAAAATTCCGACTTATAAATTTTTAATAAAACGGTTTCGCCAGCAAAGTGAGTCAAAATGAATTGACCTAATTTGGATGTAGTCACTCAATTCATGAACAAAATTAATGGAGTGATTTAATTGCACTAATTTGATAAGTTTTAAAACTTAATTACACTTTATAAAATTTTAGTACTCAATCTTATCCCATCATATTATTGCCAACTAGGTTTGACTTACTAACCATCTTTTAAACTACTTACAATGTTTAACGTTACTATTCTTTTATTTATCAACTTTCTATCGAATAACTATTTTGTATTTGCCTTGGTAGCATTACTTGCATATTTTCCTCGGTTGTTGGCGTCTCCATGTGAATGATGCGTAATGATCCGATAACTTGTCGTCTTATTTCGTTCCTAGTCAGAGAGAATCGACATCCTTCAACGAAATCTTTATGTATATTCTCAAACAAATTCTTGAATACACCTTGCTCAACTCACATATAATTGCAAACACATTTGAAACAACGTGAAAAATGATGTCGGGGATCGTCAAGCGTCTCCATCCCAGAGCTCATCCACTGTCTTGTAAGGCCCATCTTCAGAAATGTAATTCTCTCCTGCATATCCTCTTTTCTGTGGGATTTGCAGCTTCAACCTCTCCAAATCCTCCTGGCTAAGTTCCCATCCCAGAATTTGCAGGTTCCCTCTCATTCTGTCCTTGTTGAAGCTCTTCACGATGAAGCTCGACCCTTGCTCATATATCCATCTCAGTGCAACCTATATACAGATACATTTAACCAAGGAGGAAGATTATAGGCTTCGCTTCCAATATGAAAATGACAAAACCTTTGACTTCTATTCTATTCGTAGGATGCCTCGCCAGATTCGCTCTTGTCGTGATGTCTAGCTTTAAAGTGTATCGTGCCAATTTGATCGTGGGCTAGATTAATTTACCGCAACCCCTTCACATGGGCGACTTGAGATAAGAGAAAACCAAAATAAATAGGAAAATAATAAAGTACCTGAGCCACAGACTTTCCTTTGGCAACAGCAATCTCCTTAAGCAGGGGACTCTCCATAACGGCTAATGAACCCCAAGCAGCTCCATTCGCTGCCAATGGAGACCATACACTCACATGTATTCCCTTCTCTCTACAATACGTCCTCAGCTTCTCTTGTTGCCACGCAAGATTCATCTCCACCTATATCATGATTAGCCCACAAACACAAAAACAAATCTTGATTTGCTAGTAATTCGTCTGAAAAATGAAACCAGAATAATTGATGAATATACATACGTACATATGTACAGACATACATACATACATACATATGCTTTCTTTTACCTGGTTTACAGCAGGAGGAATTGTGGCATGCACAAGGAGTTGAGAGATCTTCTTAGTGCCAAAATTGCTGACTCCAATGGACTTGGCTAAGCCCAGCTTGGAGCACTCTTCCATGGCCTCCCATGTCCCTTTCATGTCAAATGGCAACAATTTGCCCTTGAAATCGAACCCTTCGGTTCCCTCCTTCACTCTCGCTGGCCAATGGATTAGATACAGATCCACATACTCCAACCCTAGCCTCCTATATAATTAATAAATACACCAAGTGCCAAACAAAAGAAACAAGCAACATGAACACAACATGACTAAACCCAACAAAAAAGAGAAACATAATATGAAGGAAAATATTGGATAAAACTAATGCGTGCAACTGATGATTGTATACCAAAGTGAAAGCTAATGTTTATCGTGTCTCCCATGAAAGAAATTCTTCTGAGGTCTTTAAAAATATTTGGCGACATAGCGGTTACGAGAACTGTATTTCGTGTCAAGCAGGAAAATAAGTGGGAGGAGATTATAAGGCCAATTAGCAGATATTTACTTGAGAGACTTCTTGAGAGCGGGAAGAACAAGATCCGGATGAGCGTCAGTGCACCAGAGCTTGGTGGTGATGAAGATGTGGCTGCGGTTCTCGATGAGCCCTCGGTCCAGGGCCTCAGCCACGGCTCGGCCAAGCGCCCCTTCAGAGCCATAGCACGCCGCCGTGTCGAAGTGGCGGTACCCCGCTTCGATGGCCTCGAGGAATATGGATGTCAGCACATCGGGCGGTGGCAGGGGGATCGTGAACGTTCCGAATCCGATCAACGGCATTCTGTGTCCTGAACTCAGCACAACGTCCATTGTTGTTTCTCGTGTGTGCGCCTGTCTGTGTTTGTAAGCGAGCGATGTTTAAAGGAATATAAATAAACGAGAAGAAGAGCTGCCTTTGACCCGGAATTGGATGTTTTCCTGCATGAACTTTCCTTGGTCTGCAAGCATTGATTGCATGCTTTGAATTTTAAGCACGCAGATGTTGAAATCTCCAGGTCGCTTGTCGTCGTAAAAGTCGGAGTGGTATAGCGTCTTTTCTGTTTTTTATTTTATTATTTGACGTATATGCATGCGACAATATGCGTGACGGGGGTCTTCGTTCAGCAAAATTTATATTATGTTAATCCCATTTCATCATTTCCCTTGCTGATTACTGGTCAACCCTTACGAAATTAGTAACCATCTTTCATACTAAGCAAAATTAGGGATTTTTGTACTGGCTTACCTACTTTTGTTTATCTAACTTACCAACGCTTCGAATTTACTAACTCTCATACAAACTTTTTTCAGATTATATTATTATAATCCGGCTTTGAATTACCAACTCTCTTTTGAATTACTTAGCAGCGTTTAATTGTTATTTTATAACATTGCATTTATCCTAAATTAACTCAACTCACCAACTTTTCTCCCATTTGTTAAATGACTACATTGTTTTGAGCTACTAACTCTATGTCGCGAAAGAACCTCCCCCCGAAGCTTTCTTTTTTTATTGGTCTAACGAAAAGAAGGGAGGTCATGCTTGGTACGCGCTAAGTCTAGGTTGGGGACTTAACTCGGGCTCTCCCAAGCCCATACCATATCGCGACTTAGGGTTTAAGTTTTTAACATGCAAGTGGTTTACATCAAGGAGTCGTCACTAATCGATTTGGGATAAGTTGATTAGAAACCCAGATAGGGTGATGGGAGAATCACCATATTCCTATGAACCAGAGATTAACTGAGTTCGGGGACTTGGTTACACTAGTTGAATAACTAATACCCTTTCGGTACCTTTTTACCCTGTTCATTTTGGAAAACATTTGTCAGTCAATCTGGATTGATTTTAAGACCTTTCTCCTAACATGTGAGGTGATCAAACTAGTGCATAATAAAAAATGATTAGCAATCAAAGCATACATACAGTCTAAGGTTCTAACCTTAACTAAGTTAGATGATATTCAAAACCCAACAGCTCATGCGATTGTACTGTAATTGGAAAACGTGCACGATAGCAACACCACAATAGGTTTATCTAATTAAACAGGATGACTATGGAATTAAAAATATCATACATAATAAATTAAAAACACTCAAATATACCACATAATTTAATTAATTTTAATTTTTTTAAAAAAATAGAAAAGAACGGGATAAAAAAATTAAAAAAATATTATTAAAAACCGGGTCGGGCGGATCCGACCCGGTTTAGATCGGCTGATCCAGGTCGGTCGGAGCTGACCCGGGTCAACGGATCCGACCTAGGCGTTGACTCGGGTCGAGTCGGCTCATCCGGGTCGGCTTGACCCAAATTCACGGACTAGCGGGGGGAGCACCGGCGGAGCCAAAATTGGTCGTCCGCCAATCAGCCCAGGCCTGCGCCGCCCCAAAATCACCCTCCCAGGATCGCCACTAGGCCATGCCACTCACCTGAGTCGCCATCTGACCATTGCTCGCCGGCCGGCGACGCGATAAAAAAAACGGCCTCTTTGAGGCATTTTATCAAACAAATGGGGAACACATCAAAAACAAAGGGATTCCGACTTGTTTCGAGGCCCCGCCGTCCTCGGGAGACCTGTACCTACCTTTGGCGATGACATACGAACGGCGGGGAAAGGCGGTATGGGCAGCGCGGGTCCCGGCCAAACCCGGAGCAAAAACAGGGGAGAACAGAGCAGTTCGGGCCGGGGGGGACGACTCACTGATCAAGGCTGCTTCAGGATGGCTTTCTGGTGGATTTGCGGACGACGGTGCGGCTACGGGGACCTACAAAAGCTCGGATCTCCTCTCTTCCTCTCCCTTTTCTCTCTGATATTCTCGATTTCTATTTTTGCTTCAAAATGATCGACCCCCTCTCAGTCTCTCTCTCCGATTTTTATAGACGACGCTCACTCTTTTCTTCTCTGCGTCGGTGTGACGATGGCCTGCACCGGCCTACGCCACCCTATGACTTTCGTGGCCATTTGCAGGATGGTGTAGAGTAGAGCAGCGGGGCCTAGTTCGGTGATGCAAAGCAGAGAAATAGGGAGCCGAGAGGGAGGAGGAGATAAGGGAGCCGGGAAATGGGAAAAACAGGACTGGCCATTAATGTTAGTCCCGTCAACGTGCTCATCCAGCCCTGCTCTAGCTGGATAGTGACGGTGAGGAGCGGAGCCGCCGTGCGTCACGCTACCGTCGCAAACAAGGGAGAACAGGGGAAAAGAAAGCGACCAGCGTAGAGGGAGAAGGAAGGAGAAGGGCTGGGCCAGGCCAGGCCAGGCCCAACCGTGCGGGGGGGAGGGGGGAAAGAAGAAGGAAGAAAGAAAAGCGAGCTAGGCCCGCGGGAAGGGGGAGAAGAAAAGAAAAAGATAGAAGAGTGGGCCAGGGCCCATGCGGGAAAAAGAAAAATAAAAGAAAAAGGGCTGGGTCGGCCTAGCCCCGACCCGGCCCAACTCGATTTTTTTGATTTTTTTTTTAAAAACTCTAATAGACCCTATTAATACAAATGTGCCTAAATTCTATATGCAATGCATTTAAATAGAAATATTTTTTGTTTTAGGAATTAAAGAAAATTAATTTATAATTTTGTGTAATTAATTTTGGGCAAATTAAAAATAGGTGTCAACAGCTGTCCCTCTTTGAAAGTAAGCTCACAGAGATTGAGCTCGTAGAAGTTACATTCAAAGATAAAATGACACATAAATTTAGCACATGCATGCTCAATGAATGTTATTTTTTGCTAGACTGGAGTCCCATTTTTATGATGCGATATAAGATGATGCATGCTAAAGCAAATAAAAATATACCTCGGGCTACTTACCTTGCCGAAGGGTAGAGTAATTTCAGATAGTTGATATTGTATGGCAAGGACCCGAACATGTCTTCGGTCACCTTGATAGGGGGAAAATGGTTTGTCTAGGACCCGAACCTATCTTCGATCGCCTCGACGGGGATTGCTTTTGTCTAGGACCCAAACCTTTCATCGGTTGCCTTGACTAGGAAATTATTTGCCTAGGACCCGAAACTGTATTCGATCGCCTTGACTGAATTTCATTTGTCTAAGATCCGAACCTATCTTCGGTCACTTTGACTGGGGATTATTTTCCCAAAGTACCTGGGAGTCTTCGCTCGAGGATTTGATAGTTTGCTTGATGGGTCCTCTCCAGCAGGTCTTGAAAACACTCAAACAATGAGCACCTAGGGGTCCTCGCCCGAGGATTTGTTGGTTTGTCTGGTAGGTCCTCGGTAGCAGGTCTTGGAAAGACTCAAACAATGAGCACCTGGAGGTCTTCGCCCGAGGATTTGTTGGTTTGCCTGGTGGGTCCTCACCAGCAGGTCTTGAAAATACTCAAACAATGAGCACCCGAGGGTCCTCGCCCGAGGATTTGTTGTGAACAAAGGGAGCCAATCCCATGTTCAAGAGGGTACCATAACAATTGTAGGTATATGGATTTTTGGAAACAGGCATGGATAGAATATACTTACCTGGCCACGTTCCTGCCTCTTAAGAGTATGTCTCCTATCAGATAAATTTTCTTTTGTGCAAAGACATACACATTCATTGGAGAAATAGACAACTAAGGCTATTCTAGAATATCGTATGAAATCTCTTGACTGCAAGTCAATGTGCATTTCTTTTTCAAAGGAACCTGGTTTACTTTTCGGGTAGTTTGAAAAGAAATGTGATGAAATATTTAGGGTTCCTTACTCGAAGGTTTAATGCATTATCTGCTGAATAACAAATCTTTTTTGGGGCATATCTCTTGGGGTGATAAGGAGGGCTTCCTCAGCACCTGAATTTTCGTGCCCTATCACTGGGGATTAAAAACTTTGAGCTGTCAAAAAGATTAACGCAAGCATGTGTGCATTCATTAAGGATATACAGGCTAGGCTATTTTAGAATGTGTATTTGAAAGTTCATGCATGATGATTTTGCCATGTTTGCATCACCAAACATCCACCGAGGGTAATTATCAATTGAGACAATTTTTGCTCACAAGGTGGACTTCTCAAATGCTGAACGAGGGACCTTCAGTCAGAAAGGACTTTCCACTCACTCTCATTGAAAGAGGTTATTTGTCCCGTCCATTAATGCGGGAACATAAAAAACACTCCATCTGGCTGTTATCACATCTACAAGGGTCTGAGTTTTCTCGTAAGCGGTACGACGCTGCCAATCTGAGAGGTCTTCTTCAGGGTTATAATGCTGGCTTGGTCAATGGCTTAACAAAGGTGACTGTCCAAGTCAAGGCCATGAAGGAAAATATTCTGCAATTATATCTAGGTTTATAAGTCAAGAACCCTGCAAAACGAGATAAAAATAATCTAGCTCGCACTTCCTCTAACGTTGTTTATAAACATTTGAAATTCCACGTTAATTCAAGTGCCCTAATCAGAAGAGACTTCATAAGAGATGTAACGTGGGCTTGGTTTACAGGTTGAGGAACCAAATGATCGTTAGGCTAAAAAATGTATGTAAGGGTGAGAATTGGTGATCATCTAGCATTGTCACCAATCTTCTTCTCCGCCGTCAGGATCCTTCTAGCAAACTCCCTGGGTAATCCCATATTTAGCCTCTTTGACAACTTTTTCTTGAGGAGCTTCTGCATTAAGCATTTTCCTGGATACCATTCTATCTATGTTTCAATTGTTTTCTCAAGAATAAGTTCATCTTTATCTATCACGTGATAGATCTTTGTCCAGACGATGTTCTTCAAGTGGGAATTTATATCGAAGAAGAACTCAAGTTTAAACCCTTTTGGGGTTGTCTATCCTACACCTGCTTAACAACTTTGAGGTGTTTAAGAACACTTTCATCATGCTCAGAGATCTCCTCAGCTAAAACTTCATCGTTTTTCACAGCAGTTACCTAGAAATTAGGGACTCATTTCTCTTAACCTTTTCATCGTTTTTCTTCTTCTTCTTTTTCTTCTCTTTGCTTTTTTATTCATGGGCATTGGCCTTACTTTTACTAAGCACACTGATTTTGCATGCCCCTAGTTTTTAGCATTTTTTGTTGTTCTTCTGGTATTGTCAAAACTAGCCTAAATAAAGTTGAACAGAACAATGCTATTAGGCTCTTGGAGTCTTCATCTCAATTTGATACTTTGGACCCTGACACTCAAATTGTTGTGACTTTTGCCTTGCCCCGATGTTGGGGATGATCACCAACTAGGTTCATACGAAATGAAATCGCTGGCTCAATTGGGTTAGCAAAAGATATAAGTTTGTGAGATAGAAGAAGAACTGCTCTTCGTCATCCTAGGGCATTTAAATTATCGCGAGAGTTCATCTGCCATAAAAACACTCAAAGATTAATGTAAATGAGAGCAAGAAAATTTTTATTCATCTTTTCACCTTGTGCGAGCTGTTGCAGCTGATGATCATAGAAAATTTTAGATATTACAAACTCTTCATCCTTCTTGTCTTGCTCATCTCCTAAGTGAAAACATCACTATTATCACTAAGATGTTGGCATTTTGGACAGGCTTTAGTTTGCTGCTTCTCTCTTGACAAAGCTTTTTTAGCCTCAACTGTCCTGCTGTCGATGGTGTGTTTGTATTGGAGGACTCTGTCGGGATCATCGGGTTCATGAAGATGATGAGGCCGAAGCCATGGGAGCGGTGATCGAAGGGAATAGATGTTTTTCATGTTTCCTTTGAGTCTAAATCCTTCATGTGATGCTGATTTATCTCAAGCTGCTCCAATGTGGGGTGATTTTTGACAGGGGTAACTTAGAATGAATCTTCGAGTGCATAGGCTCGAAAATGGTCAAGCAAAGGATTAATGGTAGTGTATAAGGGAGAGAAATGAATTGCCTCTCGTCATTTTGGTTACCGTACCTTATGTGAGAAATCCATTTACCTTGTAGAAATGGAATCTTATCGTTCATTTTGCAAGAATTCGGTACGTGAGAATGTATATGGACCAAGGATTGCCTCTCATCATCCTGACACACCTCGTTCGACACCTCAGAGTAGTTCGACACCTTTCATCGGATTGTTAAAATTTTCACAGAGGATTGATAAATTAAACAGGTAAAATTACCATTTCTTTTCAAAAGACATGCGATGCACTAGGAGGAAGGTTAGGCATTTATTTGCTTTAACATGCTTCCTCTTTCCTTCATTGTTTTGCATTATTATGAGAAGAGCCTTTGAGGAAAGAAATACTTACCTATGCCGCAGTAGCAAGGCAAACCTACAAGGTAATAAGAGAAACCGTGTTAATGAACGACTTTTTAAGGGATAAGAATTGGAAACGATACAACATTACCCCTTGTGACTCCCTTAATTTGAAATTAAATTAACAGTTCCTTGAGTCTCCTCAAATGCAGATGATTCCTTTATGGCAAAAATATGAACTTATGTTAGAAATAAGACAATGGAGGGTAAAATGAAAACGATACAGATTACCCTTTTTACACTTTGTCTTTAAAGCTAGCAGAGTCTTTTCTCCTCTTTACTTTATTCAGTCTTCTCTGTCTTAGTCTGCTCCTCCATACTCTTGGTCTCGAAGCTCGAATGAAATCCTCTATAATTAGGGGTGCTTCCAAATAGAGGATTCTATTGTCAGCGCATGCTGTGTCAATGCGGTTCCAGCATGTTGAGAAGTTTCTCGTGGATGCTCCGATTCCTGACTGCACTGCACAAGGCATGTGCAATTGCTTGCATGGGGAACTTCGCAGCAAAGCTAATTTCTACTTTAAAGGTCTTTGACAGATATGGGTGTGACTACCATCAAGACTTCCGTGATTGTCAAGATCGGCTTCGGCACCATTTTATCATATGCAAAGTCCTTTCCAGCTGCTTGCACCATGAATGTTCTTTACTCAATTTCGTCCTATGTAAAAGGAAAAAATATGTCATTTCTATGCTAAAGTGGATAAACTTTAGGAACGAAATATACCCTTTTTGATGGACTGGGGAATTGTATGTCTCCTAGTCTACTCTTTCAATTAAGCACTTCTTCATCATGTTTCATTCGAGAGGTTCTAACAGTGGTGCTCTATCCGGCTCGCTAGCACGTCAGAGTTTAGCATGTTCCCCAATTCATTATATTTTTCTTTCAAAAGGAGTAATCTTTTCTTGATCTGTCCTCGACTTTTGTACAAAATTGTGTTTCGCTCATCATAGAATCAAGGAATGCTCAGCATTCTCTTTGACTCTCTAGGGCTGATATCACCCACTGGTAGTAATGAGATTTGCTTCATGTTTTATTTGAAGATTGGATGATCTTCGCTTGAACTGCCTCTATTAGATGAGTTGGCCCGCTAGCATCACCAGAGTATGATGTGCTCTCTAATTTGTGTCATTTTCAAATGTCCCGTTTGTAATAACAAATCAAAAGGAATATTGTTCTGAGACACGAAGTGAGCAAGTTAGAAAAACAAACAGAGTTACGAGCATGCATGCTTTTTCACCACCGTTTTTTACCCTTTTGAAAAATGATAAAACGTTTGTTTTATTTTCAAAAGCTTAGAAACAAGTTAGCATGAAGAAGCCTAGGCCTCAGAACACTTTCCTTTATATGGCTGGATATCATCAACGGGCCGGTTTGGGATACTTCTTCGGGCCCTCAAAACAAAACATTTGTATATTTTGAATAATTCAGGCGAATTACATTTGTTGGAATGGAAATTGCAATACTAAAATTCCAAACATAATTAAAAATTCAGAAAACTGAGAATCTTAGAAAACAGTTGAGATTTTAGAAAGCAAGAAAAGCTCCCACATAGGGGAGGATTCAAACTATTAAATATGCATCTATTCTAAGGGAGCAAAATTGAGTCTTCAGTTTACTCAATGACAATATCCGCACCTCCTGTTTGATTGGGTGGCGTGTTGAGGAATGAAAACATCTTTGCATCCAACAATTTTTGGACTTTATTTTTCAAAACAACACAGTCATTGATGGAATGTCCCGTTTCACCCAAATGATAGTCACATATCTTGGAGGGATCATAGTTGGGGAAACGCTCAAGATTTTCACGCTTTGGCTCTTTAGCAAGCAACCTCTTTTCTAGGAGAATAGGCAGGATCTGAGACATAGGCAAAGGGAATAGCGTGAACTGCTTTTTGTTATTTCGCCTTTAGGGTGGCTTGCGGCCTGAGGTCGGTTTCTGTCCACTGCTTATCTAAATTATTGGGGAAGGATGAACGGTTTTGGTGTATGCAACATCCACATCTGTCAGCGGTTCTTTCTCCTTCTTCATGCCGAGTTTCTTGGAAGTGGGGTCTATGAACCACCCTCTACGCAATCCCATTTCAATTCGTTCGCCATAAGAACCAGAAGATTAAGAGATTCAGCAGTGGCACCTACCAAACGGTGTCTGTATTCGTATGGAAGCAACTTTATGAACAAATTCACTTGTTCATGATCAGCGAGTTGTGGGGTAACCTGGACGGCCAAGTTTCTCCATTTGGTGGCATATTCTTTGAAGGACTCACTCTTCTTCTTCTCAGCGCATTCTAGATCATCACGAGTAAAGATGACGTCGAGGTTGAATTGATAATGCTTGAGAAATGCATCAGCGGCATCATTCCAAGACTTAAAAGTATCCACATCTTTCGATATATACCATGTCAAGGCCGGTCCCATCAAACTTGCTTGAAAGGTTTGAATCATGAGGGGTTCATTATCCACATACTGGGTCATCTGCACATGAAACATGTGCAAATGATTTCTAGGACATGAGATGCCATCATATTTCTCGAATTTGGGCATCTTGAACTTTTCTAGTACTTTGACCTGTTTGTATATAGACAGGTCAAGTGGGATAGCACGCTGCGGGCCTTGTAGCTGTTTTAGCATCTCCTCGACCTTGGCAAGGCGTTTGTCATGTTCTGTCATCGGTACAGCTTCAAGTTCAGGCTTCCTAACAGCAAGGGGAAGCGGATCGTCCTCTAGCGGGGGCATGTTGTTATCGCTAGCAAAGGCTTTGTTTTTTCCAGTAGATTGTGGTGGTAACACCACCTCTACCGTTGTAGGCGTAGGCGTGAGGCGTAGGCGTGAGCTTGCCCTGAATGGATTCCACCTATTTTGTGAGATTTTGGATCGCATTGAGGACCATCTTCATCTCGTCTTCCATGTTGTTGAGGCGGATGTTTTCTTTGGCTATTTTTTAACTACCTGTGAAAACGCTGATATGAATGAGTATAATGCCCAATAAAGAATCATTCTATGACCTAGTCATATTATTATTACATAATTTCTTTATTTGCAAAGAAAAAAATGAGAAAAAAGGTTTTTATTAATATTACATTACAGGCGGCATCCCCGGGGTTCGAACCCCGGTCGCCTCGGACCGTGCGGCTACATTCCGGGTACTACTGGGCCGAAGGCTACGGTGGTGTCATTATTGCCCAAAAAAAATTATTTAGAGCATAAAAAATGATCCGAGCTATATTAACATTAGTACAATCTATAAATATTCTTAAAAAGGAAAAACAAAACCCCTAAACACAAAAACTAGAAAATACATAAGGGTTTTTGACAAAAAGGATGCCCTTCTCGGATGTTCATTCTATAGACGATGGGAAAGCTACAATCTCTCGGAGCTGCTTATTTTCACATACAAGCTTTGCAATAAGCATATCTCTCATCTAGTCGGTCCCACCATACCATAAGCTCCTTCTTAGGAGTGGAGACGAATTGGACATTAACTCTTCCCATCGTATACAGAATGCAATCAACGAGTGGCCTAACGGTAACAAATCAATTGAATAAGTAGGCCGTATAAAAAATGAGAAGAGATAGAATATATACCTTTTCTTGAACAATGTCAATAACAATGACATACACATGAGGAGTGAGATTCGATTCCTAGTTAGACTGGTTCAGCAAAATGAAATTAAAAGGGTACCTGACTGTAGCAGTCTCGCGTTGGTGTCAAGTCTTTTTAACCTCGATCAAATCGAAAGGAATATTTTATAGTCACGCAAATAGCGGCTAAAAATATTTCTTTATGATTTTTTAGAAATAAATTTTGGAGAAAAGAAAGGCAACCTCTACATCGCGAGCTCGTGTTCGAGGTCGTATCTTTATTAACACCATCCTAAAATGCCCTATTGCGGCCCAGGTCCGGCGGCATGGTTGTGTGTGCAATAATGTAGTGCTAAGTTTTTAAAGCATGCACGACAATTTATAAATAATCAATTTGAACTTGCAAAAACAAATAACACCTTAATGTCAGGATCATACCTAAAGTCCTTGTTGCCAAACAAAAATCATTTTGAACAAGATAAAATTTTTTGGCCTAAGTCCACTTTAAAAAACGGGATTCCCCAACGGAGTCGTCAGTCTGTCGCAACCGACCTCTCTCCAAAGCTTTCTTTTTTATTGGTCTAACGAAAAGAAAGGAGGTCACGCTTGGTACGCGCTAAGTCTAGGTTCAGGACTTAACTTGGGCTCTTCCAAGCCCATACCATATCGCGACTTAGGGTTTAAGTTTTTAACATGCAAGTGGTTTACATTAAGGAGTTGCCACTAATCAATTTGGGGTAGGTCGATTAGAAACCCAAATAGGGTGATTGGAGAATCACCCTATTCCTACGAACCAGAGATTAACTGCGTTTGGGGACTTAGTTACACTAATTGAATAACTAATGCCCTTTCGGTACTTTTTTACCCTGTTCATTTTGGAAAATATTTATCAACCAATTTAGATTGATTTTAGGACCTTTCTCCTAACATGTGATGTGATCAAACAAGTGCATAATCAGAAATGATTAACAATCAAAGCATACATATAGCCTAAGGTTCTAACCTTAACTAAGTCAAATGACATTCAAGACCCAATAGCTCATGCGATTGTACTGTAATTGGAAAACGTACACGATAACGACATCACGATAGGATTATCTAATTAAACAGGATGACTATGGAATTAAAAATATCATACATAATAAATTAAAAACACTCAAATATACCACATAATTTAATTAATTTTAATTTTTTTTAAAAAATTTAAAAAAAAATTAGAAAAGAACGGGATAAAAAAATTTAAAAAAATAAAGTATTATTAAAAATCAGGTCGGGCGGATCCAACCCGGGTCAACGGATCTGACCCTGGCGTTAACCCGGGTCGGGTCGGCTCATCCGGATCGGCCTAACCCGAATTCACGGACTAGCAGGGGGAGCGCCGATGGAGCCAAAATTGGCCGTCCGCCAGCTGGCACCGCCCCCAAATCACCCTCCCAGGATCACCACTAGGCCATGCCACTCACCTGAGTCATCGTCCAACCGCTGCTCGCCGGCCGGCGACAGGATAAAAAAAACGGCCTCTTTGAGGCATTTTATGAAACAGATGGGGAACACAGCAAAAACAAAGGGATTCCGACTTGTTTTGAGGCCCCGCCATCCTCGGAAGACCTGTACCTACCTTTGGCGAAGACACACGAACGGTAGGGGACGGCGGTATGGGCTGGGACTTGCGCGAAACGGCCGGCGTGGGTCCCGGCCAAACCTGGAGCAAAAACAGGGGAGAACAGAGCAGTTCAGGCCGAGGGGGACAACTCACTGATCAAGGCTGCTTCGGGATGGCTTTCCGGCGGCTTTGCGGACGACGGTGCGGCTACGGGGACTTGCAAAATCTCGGATCTCCCCTTTCCTCTCTAATTCTCTCGGTTTCTGTTTTTGCTTCAAAATGATCGACCCCCTCTTAGTCTCTCTCTCCGGTTTTTATAGACGACGACGCTCACTCTCTGCTTCTCTCCGTCGACGTGACGACGGCTTGCACCGGCCTACGCCACCCCACGACTTTCGTGGCCATTTGCAAGCCGGTGCAGAGCAAAGCAGAGTGGGGGGCTTGGTTCGGTAATGCAGAGCAGGGAAACAGAGAACCGAGAGGGAGGAGGAGATAAGGGAGTCGGGAAATGGGGAAGACGGGACTGGCCATTAATGCCAGTCCCGTCGGCGTGCTCATCCGGCCCTGCTCTGGCTGGATAGTGACGGTGAGGAGCGGCGTCGCCGTGCGTCACGCTGCCGTCGCAAATAGGGGAGAATAGGGGAAAAGAAAGCGACCAGTGCAAGGGGAGAAGGAAGGAGAAGGGCCGGGCCGGGCCAGGCCCAGCCGCGCGGAGGGGAAGAAGAAGGAAAAAAGAAAAGCGGGCTGGGCCCGTGGGGGGGAAAGAAAAGAAAAAGAAAGAATAGTGGGCCGAGGCCCATGCGGGAAAAAGAAAGATAAAAGAAAAAGGGCCGGGTCGGCCCAGCCCCAACCCGGCCCAACTCGATTTTTTTGATTTTTTCAAAAGAAACTATAATAGGCCCTATTAATACAAATGTGCATAAATTCTATATGCAATGCAATTAAATAGAAATATTTTTTGTTTTAGGAATTATAGAAAATTAATTCCTAAATTTTGTGTAATTAATTTTGGGCAAATTAAAAATAGGAGTCAACACTCTCCTTTAACTTACTTTCAAATATTTATTTATTTTTAATAATTTGTCAATTTGGCTTGACATTTATTAGATTTTATTTGCATTTCTTAGCAAAACCTTAAATTCACCAATTTTTTCCAAGAAGTTTCAAACCTTTATTAGATACTTTCCATTGTTTCTCTAATTAAGTTACCAACTAATTTTAAGTTAGCAACTAGACCTTATTTTAGTTACCAAACAAGTTTATTTTTCTTTCAATTATTAAATTTTTATATCTTTTAAGAGAATGTTAATTAATGCATATAAGCAACTAATGAAAGTTTGTCACCCAAAAAAATTGCTGATAATTTCACATAATAAATAAAAGTTTACTGACTATATTGAATATCCATCTTAGTGCAACCTACATACAGATGCATGTGACAAAGGAAAATATTAAATTATTTCTCGAGTTTGAGCCGGTGAACAAAACTCAACCCAATGTTAACTAGGAATAAGGAGTTTGGTTTGTGGAGTAAAAATTGCGCACGCGTTAAAAAGGAGTACGTTCCAACGATTGGATGGAGCTACAAACATTCGTCAGGCAGGAGAGCAATATTTACACCAATCCCGGCTTATTGCTAGTATACACAGAGCAACATTGGACAAAAATTACAACCATCCTCAAGAGGGACGAAAAGATATACATTGATCCTTCCGCGTCGAACCTTAAAATAAACAATCAAATCCGACAATGTTAATAATGAACGTAAAATAAGGATGCTTTGTTTTAAACTTTGTTTGGGCACTGGACATTGTTGCCCGGCCTACCGACGAGGGCTGCTAAGGGACAAAACTGATGCAGCCAAAGATGATTTTTGACATAATCGAGAAGAGAGGTTGAAAGGGCAGCTTCTGATTATAAAAAGACTCGCTCACAAGAAGAGTTGCGGCACCGTGCCACCGCGACAGACTTAGAAAGACCGAGAAAGAGAGAAAATCAAGAGGGAGGTTGCGAAATCATGGCCAACCAAGGAGTCGCGACTTCGATGCTCTTGTTCAGGATCTTCGGCTTGCTTGCCTTGGCCGGTTCCGCAGCTGTGATTGTCACCAACCACTTAACATACAGCAATGGCATCAAGACGACCTTCAAGGATGTCATCACTTACAGGTAAACAATTCTATGGTGACTGTCGACGGATTATCATCTCCAACTCTGTGCTCCCTGCATCTGGTATCATCTGGAGAGATGTTCATGATAATATGTACGATGTGGTACATAGGTAATGGTCAAGAGCAGATAACTTCCGAAATCTTCACTAGACATATGAAGCAAAAGATAATTTTCATACAAGCAAACACTAGTCTATATGGTGAAGCTTGTTCCAATGGCCAACCTCGTTTAACTCGCGCTATAATTGAGCTTGACTTTGATCACTTGGGAACTAAATTGCGAAGTGAAAGTAATGTGCAGGTATGTGCTATCAACAGCGCTGATCGGAGCAGCTTATTTATTAGTGCAGCTTCCGTTTGCAATATACTATGCCTGCAGCAAGAAGAGGATATTTCGCAATGGGTGCTTGCCCGAATTCGATTTCTATGGCGACAAGGTACCTTAGCACGTGCTACTTATTAATTTTACATGACCACATAGTATTAAATGAGCTAATTCACACCATCATCTTGAGCATAACTCCAGTTTAATTTATCTCGTTGTCCATGTCTGTGCAGCTCATAAGCTTGATCTTGGCCACGGGAGTCGGCGCAGGGTTCGCCTTCAGCTTCGAGTTAAAGAAATTCATCCGCGACTTCTTTGACATCCTCCTCGCATTTGATATCCCGCTTGACGAAGACGACAAGTCGAAGGCGATCAAATTCCTCAACCGGGGAATCATCTCCACCGGATTGTTGGCCCTAGGGTTGGTCTGCATGGTCATCGTCTCTGTACTCTCGTCCATCAATCGCAACTCATCCAAAGGTGGCTTCTTCAGACGATCTAATAACTAATTGATCTTCTAGTCCTCGACAATAAGTTGAAACACATCAATTAGACGAGCTTAGTATTTTTTTTTCTGGTTTTGGTTGATTGGGTTGTGTGGGATATCTCTCTATCCCTCTCCATCGTTGTGTGGAGAATTATGTAATGCATGGTGAGCCGAAATCATAATAAAGTGAAGCTATTTTTATGTGTTGCTCAGTTGGTTAGCTACTGGCTACCGCAAGCTAGCTCAGTTCACTGTCAGGTTTTCTCGATGAATTGTTTTCATTTGATGTCTCGACATGAATGTGAATTGAGATTTTCTTTATTTAGGGGTAACCAATATGTTCCGTTTGCGGTTATCAAAAAAAAATATGTTCCGTTTACTCTCTCTTTAAATAGATGACATGTTAGTCGGTTTAAATTAAACGACCGAGTTATATTTTGCTCAATTATGTTTTTTTTTACTTCTCCTTTTTTTTTCTCTTCTTCTTCGTCGAGCGAGCCTTTCTATTTCAACCTCCTCCCCCACACCATCGCCACCTCTGCTGCGATGTCATTCCCCCCCCCACCTTCCCCCCCCCCCCCCCCCCCCCGGGTGGTGCATCGCATTCGCCCTTGCCAACCCATCGACCCTATCTCTCCCTCTCACAGGGACGATGGAGTTGCTACCGTCGATGACTATTGCCGACCTCGACTAACTTGGTGATTTAACATCTTGTTATCAGTGGCCATTGTTGACCTCTGCCGAGAGGTCGGTGATGGCTGCAAACCCCATAGGGAGCTCCATTTGAATTCACTGATGTGAGTTTCACAATTGATGCACGTTGATGGCTGCAACCCCCATAATGGACCTCCATAATGGAGGCCCACGATCTCAAATCCCAGATCTTGGACTGCCATCCTCGCCATATGGAGAAGATCTCGATCCCTAACAACATGCTATACCCGTCTACTAATCAATTGATAATGCACGGGAGTTTCAAGAATGGTGGGCTGGATGATTTATTGCGTCATATATCTGCCTAACAAGTTTATAGGCCCATTTAAATTGTGCATGGACAGCAAGCAAGCTACACAGACTTGCCTCCTAAAGTCCAAGGCCATATTGTGCTCAAGGCCCAAGTGCTGAACCCACATGGTTGGTCATATGGGGCTAATGCTAGTGTGGAATACCAATGATCCTACGCATTTCTAATTGGTGCACGTGAATTTTTAACTCAGTTTCTCCGGTAGATAGAAATATTCAATTTTTTTCCCATACATTTTACTCTATTTATTGATAATTTGGTATTCCACCACGTACACAACATCAAAGCTAGCACGGAGAGATGGACTAATTGAGGTGAGCGAAAGTTGACCCGGGCACCATTTAAATACTAAACCAAAGAACCAAAAATCAAGTAACTCTGTAACCTGTCTTCTTTCTCGTAGTTATAGCTGATTTTTTCTTTTACCACGTAGTAGATATATACTGTGAATGGAAGATGAAAATTGCTTCTCTAAAGAAACAAAAAGCAACGACAGAGATTAAGAAAATGACGCGATTAAGGATGATATCATAATCACTTATAACTAGGGCACTTTTCACACAAAAGATTTTTCTACAAATAGAATTTGATTCTTTTTTAGATGTGTCTTACAAAGACTGTAATTGCCATACAGATTACACGACACACTTGATCTTATATAGATATATACCAAATTTGATGCTAATGAGTCCTGGCAAATGGACAAGACATACAATCCGAGACCAATTTGTGTAGCTGTCGCCATCAAACCCCAATCAATCTAATAATAATATCGCCCTTGATTGCTATGGAGACAAATATCTCTGTGGATCCTTGATTTACTATATAATGCACATGAAGCTAAGAAGATGCGATCATACACATACATGCAAGGGCAAAGAAGAAAAATGAAGAAGAAGGGCACTCATAAAGATGAATTCCCAGATAAGTTACACATATATATTTTTTTTTTTTGGTAAAGAAAAAAGTTACACATATTTATTATCTGCAGAACAATAAAAGTAGGTCCGACCCATGTTTTTTTACAGCTTTTTTTTTTCAATCCTAACACTTGCTTACGTGAAACGAAGGCTATCATTGCACTTTGGGGTTATGGGCTTTTTAAAAGGGAGGGACTTTTTGATCTTTCTTTCTTTTGGATTTGATGCTTTGACTTTTTTGGAGTCGCACAGGCAAACTTCTCTTTTTGGATTTAAAGATGAGTTTCCCCACTCACATGGCCTGTTCCTTGAGTCACCTCTATTGCTCAAAAGAAAGAAAAAAAGGACTTTATGAGGCAATTTAATTTACTACAGCTCTTATTGAGGGATGAATATGAATCGAAAGATGCTCCTTCCAACGAAAAGAAAGGGTCCCCAACATCTGTTCATGATTAGGGTTTGTGGGGTTGTACCTTTTCCTTCATTCATTATGATGCTTTTTTCAGAGAGGGGGCTTCGAATATAACCAAAAAAACAGCATGTATGTAAGAAAACCCTCTCTCTCTCTCTCTCTCTCTCTCTCTCTCTCTCTCTCTCTCTCTCTCTCTCTCTGCTTTAGATCCTTCCTGTTAAAGCATATGTCAATTCGCGGAAGCTTTTTGGTTGTAAAATTACGCCTTTGTTATCTTTTTTCTTTTCCATGTGTGTGTATGTGACATGTTACCACTTACATCTTCTTTTTGTTTGCTTTTTGTTTGTTTTTCTGTCCTAGATTGCTTCATAACCAAAGAAATCATGGAAGCTTTGAATTTCTTGCCATCGGATAGCGACACCTGCAAAATCTTTCTCTGGATTAACTCGTTCCATAAACGAAGTGATACATTCGACAAATTACAGTTGTTTTTTCCAAAAAAAGAAAAGAAAAGAAAAGGTGAGAATCAATGACATTTTTTAGGTATGCCAAATTGCCCAAAGGGTGAGAGCACCAACATAGGCCTCTAGTATTTTGCAGATTTTAAATAAGTTTTTACAGGTGGAGGTACACGTATTAGACTGATCATAGACCAAAATTCATTCAATGCGTAGATGAGGACATGAATGCAAGCCGCATGCTATGTCAAATAATAATACAAGCGTGTTCAAAAAAATTCCGATGCATGTCTAGTTTCGCATGTACTACGAACTTTTGGATCCTTACTTGTATCAAATCAATCGACTTTGTACATTGCAATCACATAATTAGAAGGTCCATTTGTCGAACCAATGAATGCATATGCAACCTAGTGCATACAAATACGACAACCTCTCTAAACTCTGAGTTATGTGCGCGATCATTTACTCCAAAAATTTAAGCTATCGAACTATATCGGGGTATAGAAGTTTTATCTGATAGTAGTATACAACCTCCATATACTACAAGCGTAATTTGGCACTTAAAAGGCCCTTTTTAGGTGTTTGTCTTTCATGTACGTGGAGATGATCCACTAACAGACCATCACCAATTGTTGAGGTGACATTGAAGCACATGGAGTTTAATGTGGGTGCTCTGCCCGGAAAAGAAGTGTACGCATCGGGACCAAAAAGATAAAGAGAAGAAAAAAGTTATGAAAAGAAGAAGAAGAAGAAGAAGAAGAAAGAGAAGAAGGTGCAAAAAAGAAAAAAAGGCAACCCACGCTTCTTGTTCGGGGTTTAGTATTTGTACTTTCACCCCCATTTATTCAAACTTTTCCTCATTGGAGAACACTTAGAGAGAGAGAGAGAGAGAGAGAGAGAGAGAGAGAGAGAGAGAGAGAGAGAGAGAGGCACAAGAACAAACGGAAGGGACCAACTATGGTGTTATGTGCTAGCATCTTCATTTTGGGGACATCCAAGAAGTGACAAAACCTTTGGAAAGAATTCATTGGAACTTGCTGGATTAATCCTGTAGGGTGTCTCTTCATGGCTTGGCCTTATCTCCATTAAGGGGTGAAGTTATTCTCATGCCATGCCTACTTTACCTCTCGTGAGGTTAGCCATGAGGGTCTCTTTATTGACCCGATACATCATGCAATTGCTCCCCTCCCACATGATCAAAGGCATCCTGTGTACTATGGAAATTTAATTAGCCTCTTGTGAGGTCGATTGCCCCAGAGTTGATTGAATTTAAAAGCACAGGAAAAAATTTATGTAATAATTAGAATTCTAGTTAGAGATTCTAAGATTGGTAAGTGTAACATGGACCAAACAAAGATGAATCTTTCATGCTTTCAGATTTCGTAAAGCAAGTTCTAAACCCAATAAAGCTCATGCGAATAGAGTCGGGTGGCAAATTGTTCTCAATATGATCTATCCCTTGCAATCCATGATATGAAAAGGAAAAGAGGATGACTATATCGCCATGGCCAACACATCACACCCCCACCTTGGTACCGAGTTGGTTTGATTGAGTTTTCATCAGACATGTGTCTGTCCCCACTGCACGAAAAAGCTGTAGAGGATCAATTAAATTAGGTTTGTTTCGAGGTGAACCAAGATGGGAATTTTCTGGCATATCCCTCCCCTTAGTAGTTGTCCTTGTACATAAGGTGTACTAATACCCATTGAGAAAGAAACAAGAATAAGGAAAGAGAGCAGCAGGGAGGCACAAGTAAAGATGTTGTCATGTTGACAATTTGAGGTACATGTGGCCTGTATAAGGGCAATAATTCCAAGAGAAAACAATGATACCATACTCAGACAAGGATTAATGACCATCATGAATACAAGTGGGACCCTTTTAGACAAGACAATATGTGAGGCTAATAATATTGTGTTGGCGATCTCGCTCCTAAAAAATTCTCCCACTGATATAAAATAATATTTCGGTTTTCTATGGCGTTGGGCTAGATCATGCGAGACAGAATATAGAAGGATCACATGACTTATTTGTTCATGCAATAATACAAGGAAAAACACATAACAAGAAAATGTTATGTCCATATGTGTTTTTTTTTTTGGCTTTCATTGAGTTCTCCCCCCATTTTTTTGCTAAATCCCAGAGCGACAAAATGATTTAATTGGAAAGTGGCAAGTCTTTCAAAATAGTCATGAACAGTTAGAGCTAGCAATTCGTGTTAGTGCATCATAATCTTGTTTGTAATTCCTATTCGGCAATAGCAAGAAAGATTAATACGTGAATGGAACAGGCAAGGAGAGATTGTGGTAGATCCCATCACTACCCCCATAAAGAATATGGGGCGAGGTTGTCCCAATAGAAGTAGGGGAGCAGGTTCTGTAGAATGGAGCATAGTGTCATACCTATATGTATGAGTAAATATTGCTTAAACTCATTTTGTTAGATTAAATCAATTATATCATATGAAGACCTTTTCGACTCACAATGGCATATCGAAGAGGATAAGGATTATCTAAGCTTAGGGAAGAATAGATGGCCAGGAACCCTCCCATCAAACTACCTCAAACATTACCGAAATCTCCTCAAATTCGGTGAAAATTTTGCACACACCAACCAAATCACCAACTCCATTTTTCTTTCTCTCCTATCTCTCCCATCCTCTCTACCCGCTTGCTGGACCACTTGAGTCGCCACCGCTACCAGTGTCGCTTTTCAAACGAACACAAGCTTTCTTAATTTGATTGATTATGTCTATCACATCACTCATTAAATGAGCCTTCGTTATATACGTTTCTCCTCTCTCTCTCTCTCATTGGGCAATTGGAAAGCTGCCATAAGGGGCACAAATTTAAGAGGTCGCATATTAGCCCCAATAATACAAGCGCGATGTGAGTACGAAAATGACAAGGGAAACTTCTGAAAACAAGAGAAGAGGCCAAGAGGGAAAGAGGGTTGCTTTATCTTTGTTTTGTTCGGTGTGCGAAATTGGTTTGCAAAATTAGGACCGAGAAGCTTCAAAATGGTGGGACCGGGTTGGATGCATGTGTCGATGCAGGCCATTTGTGTCGTGTGCACATCACTCATTCTCTTTCTCCTTCCCCTTCCCCTCCCTCACCCTCCCAACCCCATATGTCATTCCGCGCGATGCTGACAGCTAACGACAACTCTCACCCTCGCACGCAGACACATTTGATATTTCCATGAAAAGTTTTTAGTAAGAATTCAGGAAATCACGACGGGCGTTATAACATTTTACTTGGATGCAGCCACTGCTACTGTTATCGGTATTATTACTATTATTATTATTGTAACTATGATCTATTTTAAAGCCTACGCCAGCTAATCATTCATCAGGATAGAATGCTTAATCTAGTCTAGCTACAAGACACATTTTTGAATTTCTGGGACAAAGTACGAAAGTAGAGTAGGCAGTATCCCCTATTATTTTTCTTAATTGAGATAACTGAGATAATGAGATTATATGCTGGGAAAAAGATGCATTTCATCGTCTGTCTCAAAAGTTGCATGCATCTCCACCCTGTTTGCGAATTCTTTACGATATCCCTGTGAGATGGGGATTACAGTGGTTGGCCACTAAAATTCATCTCTCCATAATTTCCAGTGTCATTGGCTAGGATGCGAGAGTAAATTAGGTCTCATTTTCTAATGATGAGAGACATAAACATGACGTAAAATTGACACCAGAAGCATTATCAAGCGCAGTTTTTCTTTTCATTTGATTTTCCCAATTATCTTGGGTTTCTAGGAGAGGCCAGAAACACCCAATTTAATCTCTTAATGACTGAATAACATGATTGATCTGTATGAAGTTGAATTGATATTCTACTTTCTTGTGGGTTGCTTCTACGGCTCTGGAATGAGAACAAAGCAATAATTAAAAATGGACAAGGGCATCAGAGAACAGGGTGGGAAGGGGCCCCGCTGGCCTCTGCGTGGAGTGAACATCTGTGGGACTATCAAAACACAGAGACAGGGATATACCCATTTTCCCAAAAATCCAACATTCATTTTCTGTCCATATCACATCATCGCTCTGTTGAAAATATGCTCTTTCTCTCTCTTCGTCCCTCCTGCTCTTCCATATTTTTTAGGGCACGTTGGTACTTGGATTTCAGAAATTTTGCTCTGTGGCGCTTTTTCGAGGAAAATCCGAAGAAAATTCAGTTGTTGCGTATTCATGCAGAAAAATATTGCAAACCTATGTTCATGAGCGAGACACTGTTAATTGACTAACGCGCAATTTATCCTCTTATACATAATGACATATCGATGACATTAATGACATTTTAATGAAAACTACGATCATCATTTTTCAAGAATATAAATTAAATCGATTCATCTTCCTTGAAATGGAGATACATGCACTTAATCATTTTGCCTGATAACGCATTGATAATTGTCTTCTTCATATTGCTTCTTGTGGCTTCAATATTTTTGACTAATCGAATGCTGTAAGTGATCAATAATTTAGCATATAATGTAAAGACACAAACTTGCGTACAGGCAAAGAGGTGGCTTGAAAAATATTAAAATCTGAAAATACATTGAAAAAGGATTACCGTGCAAAAAAAAATATTTGAAGTTTAAAAAATCCACATGGCTTGGCAATTTAAATCCGTGGCAAGATGTGCTGAAGGGTAGACTGATGAAAAAACCAAGAGATCTTTGTCACATACCATACATATAATAAGATTTATTTAGCCAAAACACATCTACACACATAAATCTTTTTAAAAGTAGTTAAATAATTGCATGCTGGATATAATTAATTGAAAAGCATCAAACTGTGGGCATATAGTTCATGTAGACACACTTTATCTTGCATTGCTAAAGACGACCTTTTTCCTCCCCCCACCTTAGACCTTCTAAGCTAGCTTTCAAGGCATGCACGTGCAGGTCCTGTTCCTTTTCTTTTTCCTAACTTTCCCTCCCCCAAGAATTTAAAACTTTATTAGGTTTCTTTCTTAGTTAGCCGCGCCGTACTAAAATCTTTGGCGTGTCATTATTCTCTCCTTTAACAATGGTTCTTTGACATCAATTAGAAGGCTAATATCTCATTTCTTCGATAATTAACCTTTCGGCTTTTGATCTTATTGGAAGCGCTACTATTACTATTAAATCAATTTTCTTGCAATTTATAAATGGGAGAGAGAGATAGGGTGTAAGGGGAGACTATGTGCAGTGGCCTTGCTTATTGCATTGTGAATATAATACTCACGAAAATGAGAAATGGAAAAAAGTAAAAGCTGCTGAGCTTTGATTAGTTTTATTTTTCTGTTTTTTATATTGGGTTGATGAAAGCAATGGAGAATTATGGGAGTCAGATTCGCAAACACATGCAACATCCCTAGAGAATGTCCTTTTGTAATGATCTTCCTCGAGTGTTCCTTGATCCGAATCTAATTATACCCCTTTTAAACTAAACCCCGTTTTTTAGCTAATGAAATTGGCCCATGAAGCCTCAGTTCTAACATAAACAATCATCTCTCTCTCCTGGCTAGGTTGTGCAGAAGTGGGGTCACAACCTTAGTTCTACGGTTCCAAAAATTGAGTAGTATTTTCAGAGCTAGAGTGCCGGGCTCGCTCTTTGTAATTCTACCCCCTCTATCTTTCAAGTTTGTGAGTTTTAGTGATTATTCTTTTGATTTTATGATGCACATAGGTTACACTATCTAAGCTATGATTTTCTTATTAGGCATTGGCAATATTAATAGTAATTGATAATGATAATAACAATAGTGCATTTCCTTCTTCACACTACATATACATTTTACTATTGAGCATTTGAAAAACGACGGAAACAGTGTCAACATAGAGTGTTATCGGCAACAACTTTCTTAGCTACCAAGCAAAACCATGGGCCTGTCATTCTCTTTTCTACTCGTTTTTACAATTTTTCTTGTATCATGTTCAACATTTTTGGCCGTAAATCGAGTCCCAATTCGTGCATCTTTCTTTTTCAGCTGTGATAATATTCATATGAACGCTATAAAGTGGAATTTCATCATGTATTTTGTCCTGCATATACTTAAATCTTATTGATGCCTTGATAACCTTTTCTAATGTATATATTTGTCTTGCTTTCTGATAACCCATATGAGGATTAGATGCTTAGATGCCGCTTTCTTAACACATACTCATCCTAACAAAAAAATCTTCATGCGCGGGCTACCAAATATTTATTAGTGAGGATGTATGTAATGACACTAGTTTTTTTTTTTTTTTGTAAAGATGTAATGACACTAGTTAATCTCAACCAAAATCTAATAAACTTCATAACACTTGCATATACAAAAGCTTGGCTTAATGAATTATTGGTACTAAGGAATGTCGCTCATGTACTCATGATCCTCACTTTCACATGCCTTAAAATGATACGTGTCTGCATGCATCATCCCTCGGTCTTGCTTTCCTATTTTTGGGTCGACTTAACTCTCACCATAATTAACCCAAACATGCAGATTATATCAGATTAGATTAGGATTATATTGGTGGTCAGTAGTTAGGGCTTTTTCCCCGTGTTGGCCCCCACTTCTCTGTCCCGGCAGCCACCAAACATGAACCCTTATTTCTGGTGTCTAATGGAGCCTCTCTCTCTCTCTCTCTCTCTCTCTCTCTCTCTCTCTCTCTCTCTCTCTCTCTCTCTCTCTCTCTCTCTCTCTCTCTCTCTCTCTTCTTTGTGAGATTCCTTTGAGAAATGACACCATACTGCCTCCACGCACTGCCGACCTAATGCAAAACAAAGTGTCTCACCTTCCATGCAATTTAAGAACATGACAGAGATCATCTGATTTTTTTTTCGTATCTTTAGTTTTTTTGTGCAACCGCAAGAAGTGATGGTTGGCTCTTCATAGTGGGGCTTATTATAAGGTGAAATGAAGCTTGAAACGCTAGAACACATTAGAAAATTATGACGGGCTGGCCTGCAATGGGAGAGTACAGAGCGACCACCCTGAAAAATCACTAGTACTCAAGGTATATAACTTTTTTTATTTTTCTTTAGGGCTGACATATGTCGTGCAATGATGCTGTGCACGATGAAAAATTGGGTAAAAATGACCGTGGATCTAAATACCAACGATGGAGGAGCATGGCCTAATTTTATTGAAAAAAGATTGACGAATTGATCATAAAAGATTAGCTGAGGGGTCAAGCGCTTGACATGAGTGCACCAAGTCCCATCAAACTCCAATACTTCTCACTCGCACTAACCTTGAGGTTCTTGCCCGCAGTCTTGCAGACGGAGTCTTATCTAATGTGAAGGAAAAAGTATTTTGCATGGATCGGAAAGTAGCCGGGCCAAAAGTTAGGATATCTGATGTTATAAGAAAATAGTGATTGGACATACATGCTGTGCCGGCCATTGGGAAAGGACAAGATTTAGAGTCTAGGTCTTTGGAATGATTATAAGATTATATATCCTCATAATACATTAAGAACAGTAGAGTTTCTTCTTTTATAGGGACCACTCTTTATCTTTCCTTCTTAACATATCCCCTACCAAATTACCATAGAGAAATTATAAGCGTGAAACACAGACAGGAGTATATCAAATAGTTTTATTCACTTTTCTATTTTTACGGCTCCATTTCCTCCTGAATTCAGTTATTATACAATTCACCGTATTATTAATTTTCTAATGCTTAAATAATTAGAATATGTACATAAGTCTAATTCTTTTATTGCAACAGTTCTGACGATATTAGTTTATGTAAGGAAGTGCATTTATTTCATCAGAAAAAGTACGACACATGGGTCAATAATTAGTTCTAGGCCAGGACGATCATACAACGAAAATGAAACCTAATAATATTTTTCTTGGGGAATGAAAAATATTTATTTCCTGTAACCCATGATTAATTTGTGATTAATCTAGACTGTCGATTGTGCTTTCTGAGCTTTACTATGGTTTATCTATTGATTTCCTTTGGTCCTTTTCTCCTGGATAAACATTAAATGCTCGGGCTTTGCCGACATGGGTAGTTTTATTTCTAACAAGTGACTAGATACTCGGATCGATGGTGATGGATGCAAGATGTGTAGATCAAAGTCACACAAACTTTGTACCGAAACTTTAATCTTTTCTTTTTCCGGTATGGGCACCTCCACACTGAGAGTGTCTTCAATTTGTTCTTGGTTTCACTTAAATTCGCATTTGGCAATTACGGCTTTTCAAAATCGCTCTTTTGTGACATTTACTCAAATAAATGTAGATAAAGTACAGATGAAAAAAAAATTGTTGCGCTCTCATGGTGAAGAGTAATAATTATGGCGCTTTTCTCACTGTTATTTTCTTTAAATAAAGATATGAAAGGCACTATGAAGTGCTCAACCATTTACTCCAAAAAAAAATTAAGTTTTTAGTAGGAGCAAAAGGTTACAGTGCAGGTATATTCAAAACCCGGAACCTAAAATCTATCCTGTCAAGGATCAATTTCCAAATTTTTAGAACCCGGAACCTACGCTGAAACTGACCCTGTCGGTCTGGTCCAATTCCAGATCTATCCGGGAATTGGCCAATTCCCCTTTTTTTCTTCTTTTTAATTTCCTAAAAGGACAAACTTTAGTAAAACATCCTTACCAAAAAAAAAATAATTCCTTACCAAAAAAAAAACTTTAGTAAAACATCTCCTTATTAACAATCGAGATAAATAGTATTTATAATAAAATAATAGAGTAACAAAACAACAAGAAGTACAGTATAAAATAAACCAAAATATAAAGTTAAAGCAACAACGAAAATTCTCATTCGCCAAAAGCAACAATCCATGAAAATGAAAAAATTAAGGCATATGCAACTACGTTATAGTGGATCGTTTATGGTTGAAAGAATTGAATTCTTTGAAGGAGGTGGAGATCAAAGAATCCACGTCCCCGAAAAGTTTGTCTAATGTGCCAACATTGACCAAGTTGAATAACGATTGGATGCCGCCAAAAGCTTTGGAGCACACCATTTAGTTGAGGAAGACTCTCGGTGTTGTAGAAAAAATAAGCATCATCCCGAAAGTGCAAGATCTTCCGCTGGACGAGTACGAAGGTGTGCAAATTAGAGGTAAGCGATTCCAGAGTTGATAAGTTTTGGGTTTTGGGATGGATAGGTTATAGATCTAAAACTTGGAACCTAAAACCTACCCTGTGAGGACCAGTTACCAGTATTTGGAATGGAACCTACACCTGCAGATTTGGAACCGGACTTGAACCAGCTAATTAGGTTATCCCTCGACCAGTGCCCAACCTTAATTTTTAGAGTATAATCCGCAATATATTTATCGCTTAACCTTCCACATCACCCAAAATGTTGATTGATGATAAAGGCCTTAAACGTGAGAAACCAGATGTGTGTAGGTAAAACTTTTTTTTAAGCCCATCATGCATGATGAAGAGAAAATCCATAAGTAGAAGAAGGGGGGTGTGAGGACTTTAAATCAAGAACTTTTACTCTAATATCAACTTAAATTGACTGAGCAATTGATTATTTTGAAAGTTTAAGCTATTAGAATGCAAAGTCTAATATAATTTATATCTTAACAAAAATTCAGTTGAACCAACTTTTTGCTTCTTACATACATCGAATTCTAAGTGACTTTTTAAAAGAGATAACGGGTATTTAGACATATCAACTCAACTAGCTTTATGGATATATGCAATCGCCCACTTCACGTGAAACAGACAAGAAGGCTCCACCCATGGAATGGCACAGGCAACCTCCTAGATCACTCTGCTTTGGAGAGATTCTTGGATATGAATTATAAAACCAAAACAAGGTGCTTAATCCCATTCAATCCGGTGGGAGCTTTTCTAAAATCACTTTCGATGATATAACAGAGATGGAACAAAAGAAACAAAAGTAAGAGGATTCCACATATATTGACAAAGGGGCAATTGTGTCCTTTCCCACGTGCCTTTCTTGCCCATCACCCATCCCCTGGAAAGACATCAAAAGATCGAAGGCATGTGAGATAAGAGAGAATGGCAAAATTTAGAGAGAAGGGCGTTCGTGTATTATTAAGAGTTTGGTCTGTATTTGTCCATGCAAGAGAACTCACTGTGTATGATTTGATATTTCTTTTAATGTATTTTCCTGGTTTTTGTGTTTGTGTGTATGTAATGTTTTGTTTGTTTGTTTTCTTGTGAGGATGTCTTTTGTTTTCCTCTCCATTCTGCGTGGCCCCATCTTTTTTTTTTTTTCTGGTGGTGGGATCATTCTTTCCCATCAATTTGATTGGGTCTCTCACCCTCCCTCCCCCTCTATCTCTATATCTAAAGAGGAGGAGCTTTTAAAGAGACTCCACAACCATACCTGATGAAGAAGAAGAAGAGCTCAAGAGAGAGAGCAAGGAAGAAAAAGATCATTTTGAAAAGCCTGAAAGCTGTTTAAAGCTCAAAAGAGAAAGCTGTTGCGATAACCGAAAGAGAGATTTAGCTTTTTCCCTCTTCCCCTCGCATCATGCGTCTAGCTTAGCTTAGTATCCTTCCAAACTCTCTCTGTCTCTCTCTCTCTCTGAAACACACTTTCACGCCCCCATTAAGCATCCCCAAAAGAAAGACACACAAAGCCAAATATCATCCTCGCACCATAGTTTTTCTCTCAAAAGCAGCGAGAGAGAGAGAGAGAGAGAGAGAGAGAGAGAGAGAGAGAGAGAGAGAGAGAGGTTGGCTTTGGTTCTCGAGCCTTGGTTCTCGGGCCTTGTACTGTACCCACATCCATAAAATCTCACTAAAGATATCGAGGGAAAGAAGCTCTCTCAAACCTCATGATAGGAAACAACACCATCATTTCTAATCCCCCATCAGTCCCTCCTCCTTCTGATCCATTCCCTGATTGCTTAGAGAATAATGGCAATACCACCAACAAGAGAAAAAGAAGACCTGCTGGTACTCCGGGTACACTAATCTTTTATTTCTTCTCTATACTTATTTTTATATCATATTACATAAGTTTTCTGATGTTTCCATGATAACCTCATTAACTATGCTTCTGGGATTGGATTGAATTCTGATTTGTTATCTTTTTATTACTTGTGTGTGATTCAATCATGAAGATCCAGATGCAGAGGTGGTGTCGCTGTCCCCGAAAACCCTACTGGAGTCGGACCGGTATGTGTGCGAGATCTGCAACCAGGGCTTCCAGAGGGACCAGAACCTGCAGATGCACCGCCGGCGGCACAAGGTGCCATGGAAGCTCCTCAAGCGGGAGACGCCGGCAGTGCGGAAGCGGGTCTTCGTCTGTCCCGAGCCGAGCTGCCTCCACCACGACCCAGGCCACGCCCTCGGCGACCTCGTTGGCATCAAGAAGCACTTCCGCCGGAAGCACAGCAACCACAAGCAGTGGGTGTGTGAGAGGTGCTCGAAGGGATATGCAGTTCAATCAGATTACAAGGCACATCTCAAAACTTGTGGGACTAGAGGGCACTCTTGTGACTGTGGCAGGGTTTTCTCAAGGTTCATTATTAGTAATTTCTCTCTATCTCATTTCATTTGTTCTCTCCTATATCTAGCTTTCATGTTTATGATCTTCACCTTCCATGATAAATTCTCATCAAATAAAGTTTGATAAACAAAAATTCGAAATCTTCTTCAGAAGCGAACTTGTGTCCTCATGAAATCTTGAAGTACTCAGTCTCATAATTAAAGTAGCAATAAATAAATTCAAATTCTGAGGCTTCCTAGCTAAGAGACTGATCACAGAAACAAGCTCTCATAATTAGGCCATGAAAGTGAACAGCTTAAAGGGTTGATGTTTCTTCCTTTTGACATCAAATATTGATATAATTAATGCAGAAGTATTTTTTTTGTTTTCTTTTTCGGGTTGCTGATAAAATAGCTAGTTCAGATGGCTTTGAAGTCCCAAACTTTTATGATCCGTTTGTACTGAACTTTCCTTTTTTCTGGACATTTTTCATGGATATGAGTTTGCAACCCAAAAGGAAAGTTGGGAAGATAGACAGCGAGAGGATATTTAGGCATTGATTGATGGAACCTAAACCTTATATTTGTTAACGCAACTGTTTATGAACAGTTCTGTACTCGGTTCCAATGACCGGTTTAAGTCACCTGTCTCCCAGATCTTTTCGATTAGTCCAAGATCTTCCAAAAGAAAAACTGTTCCTTATTCCTTTGTCAACAATATTTTATCTCCACGGATTTGTTTAGCATTGATTTTCCCATTTGGGTCGTTGTGTGAAGACTCCCACATCTCCCAATGATTAGCCATCACAGCGTTGGAGTTCGAGAATAATTAATATCATTTCCTTGTTTACATTCTTCCTTTATTTCAGTAAACAATTAATCTTTGAAAGTATATTAATTCCTTAAGTATGGTATCTATTTGTTTATTAAAAATTCGTTTGTCACTCTCTTGACTATATAAGATGCATGATGATCTCTCCTTCATCTTCTGGGGCTTGTTTCTTATACCCTACATCTGTATGTCATTGACAAAGACACCCAAATTAATAAAGAACTCACAAAAGGAAAAAACTCTGTTGAATGTTCTTGGCTCCACATAATGTTCGTCCAAAAGCTTAGCATTGAATAATCTAGGTTTTCCTCTTTCTTTTTCGCTCCTTTTGGCCATGCACAACACAAAACTGTTGTTCAAACAACACTTTGACTCATAACACCTTTGGCATGATCTTTGATTCATTCTTTGTGATCAAACAGGGTTGAGAGCTTCATCGAGCATCAGGACTCTTGCAACATGGGTCGTTTAAGATCAGACTCACACAATAATAACCTGCAGCCTCCATGCCTGTCTAGGACAGCCTCAAGCCCAAGCCCTTCAAGTGACACCAATCTCAACACAACTTCTTGGCCAACAACAAGGGCTTTAACAATGCCCAAGCCAACCAAAGACGCAACCATCTTCTCGAACCCTATCGTTAATAAACCATCCTCCAAGAAAGATCATCCTGATGACTTGCACAATCTTGAGCTTCAGCTCTCGACTTCATCGAACCCCGCCGAAATAATTTCTGCGAATCCTTCGAAGAGAGATGAGAAATACCCGCCCCATCTGCGGCTCTCAATGAGCTCCTCATGCACTGATTGTGCTTGTGAAAGAAACGGCGATGGCAGTCGCAATCAATCAACCCATCAGTTGAGGATGGCTGTGGCCGAGAAGGCATATGCGGATGAGGCGAGGCAGGCAGCGAGGCGGCAGATCGAGCAGGCCGAGAGGGAGTTCGCCATCGCTAAGCAGATGAGGCAGCAAGCGCAGGCCGAGCTAGAGAAAGCCCATGCACTGAAGGAACATGCCAGGAAGAAGATAAGCTCTGCGATTCTGCAGATCACATGCCAAGTCTGCAAGCAAAAGCTCCAAGCAAGGGAGTTGCTGAGGCTAGCTCCAGATCATGAGAGCTCTTTGGCGTTGAGTTACATGTCATCTGCAATCACAGAGGGAGAAGTGGATAATGATATCAATAGAGTATGCTAGTGGATAAAAGAAAAGAAGGTTTGTTTATATAGGTCTTTCATAATTTCTGGTTGAGTATATAAGTTCTTTTAGTTTGATTTCATTAGGAGGTGTTTGAGGAGGTATAAGTTATGATTTGATTTTTTTCATGGGAGTGTTTTTGTACTATTAATTTTTTATTTAGTTTCCAATAAAAGTTGTGGTAATGGGTTTCAAGCATTGCTTTTAGCTTTTATCTTAACGAGTATCCAGACAAAATTCAATTCGGTCAATACTTACGGTAAGTTTATATTTTCAAATATTACGATGACGAATTATGTGTGCACACATCAAGAAGATCGTAAAAATTAATTTTTATGTTTTCAAGATCACATTTAGGCATTCGTTAGCATAGCAAACGAACAATAATTACCCATATTGGAGTATGTTCGTTCTTATTTAGATAGTATTCCAGAAGAAGATTACAGTATTAATTTAACTTCGAAACCGGAGCTTAATGTGAGAACTCGTTACGAAACCCTCAAAACCTTCTGCTTTAAGACTGAGACCGTGGTTTTTTGGATCCTTGTGTTTAGATTATGTTGAGGAGATGTCTGAACCATGACTCGCCCTCGTCTTTCGCCATTATGATCCCACAGTACCACATTTTCATAGTCCAAAACACTTTCATGGCCACATTCATACAGAAACAAAGAAATTGCCTGTTCTAACGGATCATACCAATCAATGAAATTTTAATGTGGACCCACGCGAAATAAACGCACGGCTCGCACGGTTTCTACACTACTCGGATCGGTCTTGCTCGTGACGCCCGTTGACGGAACAAGTCTATACCGTATCTTCATAGAAGAAAAGAAGGACCTCCATGAGCGAATCGTTTTGAATTGAGCTAGATCTTCGTCTCGAGCGAGCTGAGTAATAAGGGTATCGATTGAAGAGAGAAAGAAGGCAAATTTTCACGGCTTTCGGTAGTGCTGTGCTGTGGCGGCAACTGGCGAGAGAGAGAGAGAGACTGCATGGTTTTCAGTGCCCAACTGGTGAAATGGCAGAGAGTATTCAAAGTGTGGCAGACTGACCCGTCCCTCTCAACTCATCGTCTCTCAAAAAGAAAACCCAGCACACGATGACACAAACTCCGGTCATCGCTATCAACACACAATCACATCCACTCACTCACTCTCTCTCTCTCTCTCTCTCTCTCTCTCTCTCTCTCTCCCTCTACCTCTCGCTCTCTCGCATCAGAATCAGGAGTTGATTCAGAAGTGGCAACAGCATCTTTTCCATCTCCGCACACCCCCATATAATGCCTTTTTTTCCGATTGTTTTTCACTTTCTCTTTGACTCACAGAGACATGAACTCCTAATGACTCAATCACCCACTTGACATGTGTCTTGTTCATGAAAAGGGCCCTCTTGATCATTGCTTTGCCCCTTTTCCATTTGGCTTTGGGATGTTAGGTACGTACATGCCTTGGAGTATGAAAGAAATAAAGAAGAGATCAATTTGAATTGGCATTTTTCAAAAATCATATTAGAAATTGAGTGAAATCTAGCTACCTACATTTAGGAGTGAGCATGATTCCATGATAGAACCGGTCAAGGTATGCAAAGTATGTTCTAGATTCCAAAAATTAGGAAACCGATTCCGACAAACAGGTTTGGGTTCCGGGTACTTGAAACATAAAACAAGTTTTTGTATTTTTCTTGTTCTATATTTTTGTGCAATTCTGCAATATTCCATTATGTCGTCCAATGATGAATATGTAATTTGGAATTATTAATCTTAGCTTTCATTTCTAGCAATTTCTATAACTAAGACTTTTCTTTTGTTAATATTTCATATTCTTCGCTGATCTAAATATGAGTTCTAGTCGGTGGATTATAGCAATAAATAGTGATCATTAAAAGCGATGATTCACAGTAATTATTCAATTAAGAATATAAGTAGAACCTGGAACCTGTAACAGGGTAAGTTTCAAATTTCAGAGTATATAAGGTAAGTTTCAGGCTCCAAAAATTTGGGAACTGGTTTAGGTTCCAAAAATTTGGGAACCAGTTCCAACGTATACGTTCCAAGTGGAACATGAACTGACCTTAGAACCTACCTACATTCATTTGTATCAAGATTCCATAAAATCACCTCTTGTTCACTTCACGGGTTAACATTTACATATCCCAGAGGACTGGAAATGGGATCGAAAGCTCGATATTGACTCTTCAACTTGGCATTTGACAAGGTGCTTTCGTAGGTTCCAATCCGCTGAAGTGGCCGGTCAAATACGCTCCGTGAAGCAATGGGTTCAACTTGGATTGGAGAATTATTTGAATTTTGATTTCACTCTAGTTTAGGATCACACGGCAAAAGAAAGAGAGCATCGAATTCCGCGCTGCATTCATCCCAATATGTTTCAACACATGAACGTACATTTTCACTTATCCTGTTTCATTTTAGCGATGAGGCATATGGTTGAATATTTTCCAACTAATTGCAAAGAACTGTAAAATTGGACTCGATCTTATTTGGAGGTTCAAATTTCTACGTGGTGGTATATTCATGTTTGTGTCAACTCTTAAAAGAGTTTTGAGGATCACTCTCTAATTTGATAATGAACGCCTCTAATATACATGCACAAAGCAGGCCCATTGTTTGTCGATCTTCCGCTCCCGACTAAGGCAACAAGTGACGGCTTCACATAAAGTCACTTAAAATTCTTTTTTTTTCACAATTAATCTCTGAAAATGAGATAGTATTTTTTTTTTCCTTGACTGGAAATTCCAAAAAAAAATTTAATTTGCGTCTTGATTGGATTAAGGGCCTTGAACCCAAACAGGCAAAAACACAGTCCATATTGGGCTATGACTTTCGGCCTGTTAAATGGTAAGAAAAAAGCTGTGATTTTTATGAGGCCCATGTGGGCTTTTTAATCTACTATGATCTTTCTCTGTTTCTTTCCCGAAGGCCCGGTCACCGAATTGAAAACGATCTGGGCGGTCCGATGTTTGTCCATCTGTTCTATCATCAGGTTCGCAACGTTCGGGCTTGACGGGGCCTTAGACAACGAAAGCCTCGAGTCAACATCGGCCGAATTCCGTTGACCAAAGAGATGCGGGGGGAGAACATAGGAAAGAGGTCTACAGAGTTTTCATTTTTCTTTTTTATGGGAAAGTGACACAAAACGCATATAAACTTTGACCAAACGTGCAATATAGCCCTTAAAAATTTTAAATTATTTAATATGATCCCTTAATTGATGCATGTTCCGGATTACACGAAAATGTACATTGCTTTTGCTAAGATTGAATTAATAGAATGACAATATTGAACATTTTCATATAGTTCAGAGACTAAATTGAACAGAAACCAAATGTTTAAGGACCGCATTTGAATAAATTAAGAGTTCCGAGACCACACTGTATATTGGAGTAAAGTTCAAGGATCGCATTGAACAAATTAAAAAGTTCATAAATCACATTGCGTATTAAGCCAACGTTCAAGCGCCACTGTATCATTATCCCTCTTTTTATTCCTTTATGTTGCGTTTGATCGTCCAGATTTTTAAACATGAAAGGACTGGATAGGATAGGATAAGAAATCCTAGGATTTCTTCATATCATGTCCATTTTTTTGTGGATTACGGATTTAAAGTCGGATAGGATAATTTTTTTTTTTTGCTATTCACGGGTCCGGAGGAATTAGTGAAGAAAAAAAAGTCGAGAAATTTTTTCGGTGAAAGCGCACAAAGTGTGGGGATGAAGATGACGGCGAGTGGAGTGTAGCGTTTCTGGAAAAATAGGCATTAGAAATCCTATCAGGGTCTATCCCACCCCCTCCGAATTTTTTTATCCAGGCTATATCCGGTCTATATCCGACCTTATCGTATCGTGGACCGCTACCAAACACAAGATAAGATAGGATAAAACATATCCTATTCTGGCTTTTATCCAATCGACCAAGCGCAGCCTTATAGGATTTTTGGGCCGACATATTTATTTTGTATCTTTTGGACAGCTACCTCTAGGGCACGTGCTATGTCACGTGAGGCCGAGTGAGCCGGAGAGAGAAGTTGTAGGGTTGCGCTTAAGCAACAAAGCTCTGGGCTTTTAGCTGAGCTCCAGACCCACAATCTCCCTTCATCCTCAACCGGCCCTGTCACCCTTTTTCAATTTCCTTGGATGCGATTATTCCTGCCCCTCTATATTTCTCCAATTATGCTTTGGACAATTCGATTCTAACTTTGATTATGATCAATCTTAAATCAACCCTTTTTTTTTTCTTTCCATTTGGGCATCCGAAAAGGAGCAAAACTTATGCGCGGCTCATTCTATCTCCGTCTCATTCGACTTTTCAAGCTTATCGATTCTTCCTCTCTAGCTCCCGATCTTGTCGAAATGCTTCGGTATAAGAACGGACGACGGCGGGGACAGAAGACCGAGGCGAGCCCGGAAAAAGTACATCCCCGAGAGACAAAAAAGAAGGAAGAAGAAAAGGATTTAGAAACAATCCATGTAGATCCCAATACTTTGTACCCCAAATAGTGCAAAACTACCACAAATGATTGAGGAGTGCTCCTGAGTGCCTGCTAAAATTGGGCCTGCCCGTCGTGGCTCCTTATGTTCGGCAAGCTTCGCTCATCTTGTCTCCATAAAACATTCAGAAATGCAAACGGAAGCTCTTTTGCCCCCCAAGAGAGCTGTTAAAGCAAGGAGATTACAGGATCTCACGGAAGACTCCTAAGTCAACATCCCCAGTCCGTCGCACACCTCGGACGGTGGAAAAAAAAGAAAGAACACATTTTTTTGCCTATTTCGCCACCGAGGAGGAGGAAGCGTTCGCGGATAAGGCCTAATTCCAAAAAAAAAAAAAATTATTTCGAATGATAACTCTAGCCTCAATTTTTTTTTTGTCTAGTAAAAAAGCAACAACTTTAGATCGAGTGACAATCCTGACCCTAACTTTTTTTTGTCTCATAAAAATCACCAACTTTCACTCAAATCTCAAATCTAAGATTCATTGATTTAAAACGATTGATTATCCAACTTGATTATTCCACCTCAATAATAAATCCATGTAGCATGCTGACTGGATTTAAAATACTATTCATCGTCTTCTTATCTGAGTCAGAGTTTAAAGAATAACGGTGAAAATGTCCATATCCTTCACTTTACCGACTAGTAAAAAAGATCTCCAGATTGAATCTCGTTGATGAGATTATAATTTGAAGTTGTAGACAACCTCCCGTTGACGGAAGCCATGGGCTTGGTGGCTAAAAGGCAGTCAAAGCTCATGACCATAACCTTTTTTTCTCAAACAAAAAGTCAACCGGGGGTCAGATTTTGGATGAAAGTGAAAGTTAGTGATTTTTTATGAGACAAAAAAAATTTTGGGTCAGAATTGTCACTCGATCTAAAATTAGTACTTTTTTGCGAGACAAAAAAAAATTAGAGCCGGAATTGTTACTCGACCTAAATTCTGTAATTTTTTTTTTTTGTGAATTAGCCCTCGCTGATGAATATGAACAGATATTATTGCGCGTTTGACCGAGCTCGTCTTCTTTCGACTTCGGGTCATATTGCACAGCACCACCCACGAAAGGTGGCTCCTTTTTAACAGAAAGCAAAGAACGAGGCGGTGTGCTAAGGAGGGGCGAAAAGCGGCATATGCTGTGTGTTAATGTCAATCTCGGGTGTCGGGCAAGAATATCGATCAAAAGTTCATTAAACAGGCCGAAGTCCCATATTTTCTTGCGAGTTTTAGGAGGCACCCGGCAGATCTTTTCCCGATTTTTTTGTTACGAATATTACTGTCGCAAGGCTATATGGCATAAGATAAGATGGCGTGCGAAACATTCATCGCCGCTTTTCGTACCATTTGGTCTTTCCTCCCTTCTCTTCTTCGTGAATTACAGAACCTAGATCGAAGCGAAAGGAATTAAATAAGCAGCGAGAGAGAGAGAGAGAGTGCGGCTCTTGGTCTTGGGGGAATACTTTGGTTCTTTATTCTTCTTCCTCCGTCTGCTTGGTGAGTCTCCGATTTGAAAATATTTGAAATTGTGGAATTCTTGGTTTCGTTTATTTATTTTCTTGCTTTTATATCTTGGGCCCTTTTTGTTTTTTCAGTATACCTGATGGGAGACTTCGTTTAAGCCGTCGCCTGTTGGGAGATCTGGGCTCAGAATCGTTCCTTTGTCCGTCGTGCGGAGATCTGGAGATCGGCGAATTTGATGTCCTTCAGGATCTCTGACCTTCATCTGGCTCTGTGCTCATCCGGGTATTCTGTAGAATCCTTCCTTCTCAGCTGTGTTGCTTGTTCCTTCGATTCTTTCTCTTGCATCTGCGTGTTTCTTGGTTTTGAGTGGATGGTTTTCTCTTTCAATCGGTTGATTTAGGCGTGCGTATTTCTTGTTTTTTTCTGTTTAGGGGGTTTTTAGGAGGCCTGAAATGCCTCGGTTGAACATCCCGAGGAACAAAGTGAAGAAAGTTTGAGTTTTACTTTAGTTTGTCCGGAAAATTCTGCACTGATGGATGGAGATAACAGTTTGAATATGAGGAACTGGGGTTATTATGAGCCCACGGCGACCATGAGAGGACTCGGCCTTAACCTCATGCCGTCTGTGCCAGAGAAGCCGCTCTTCGACAGTCGGAATGCCGCTGTGATGGCGGCTTCCAACGGAGGTGCATATCATCATAGGGATCTTGGGGCTTCGCAGACAATGTACCCAATGGATTACATGAGGGATGCTTGGGGGATTAACCCCAGGGATAAGTTCTACAATGCCATATCAGGGAGCCACAACTATTCCATGATACCAGAGACGTCCACAGCTCATCATATGCAGATGGTGCAACCGCCTGACTTATCGAAGGAAGAAAGGGCGACTCAAGTAGAACAGGTAGGTATAGGTAATGAGATTGTGGAAAATGGTCCTTCCAAGAAAAGGCCGGGTCCTAAGGGACCGAAATCTCCGAAACCCAAGAAAGCTAAGAGAGGTCCTCGGGTTCCCAAGGCTGAGACTACTCCTTCTGTTCCGCGAGCACGAACCATCAAGAAAACTACAGAATTAATGATAAATGGGATCAACATGGATATTTCATGTATCCCTATTCCTGTTTGCTCATGTACAGGGACACCTCAGCAGTGTTACCGCTGGGGCTCTGGTGGGTGGCAATCTGCTTGTTGCACTACCGGCTTGTCGATATATCCCTTGCCCATGAGCACCAAAAGGCGCGGAGCAAGGATAGCAGGCAGGAAGATGAGTATAGGAGCATTTAAGAAGGTGTTGGAGAAACTTGCGGCCGAGGGTTATAACTTTGCTAACCCCATTGACTTGAGGACTCACTGGGCAAAACATGGTACTAACAAGTTTGTCACCATCAGGTAGAGATGTCCCTTTTGGATGCCACATTTGGCCTCTAGCTAAAATTGGCTTGTTTCTCATGTATATATTTACCAGTGGCCTGAGGCAGAGGCTGAGTGATGGATTGTAGTTCATATTTTCAGTGATCTCAAGTGCTTTTTGAGTATTTCTTTTCCAGCACTCAGATATTTTTTATTGTTTTAAGGGATGTTGTTCGCTTCACTAAACATGATACTAGAATAGTTGAGTTTTCTTCCCTCACTGAGCATATTTCAGGGAAAGCTTTCCCTCTTTTTCTGTATCTCTTAGATTAATCTCCACAATTCTCATGGTTCTCTGTTCGTTTTTTTCTGGATTGTCGAGTATATCTGGGAGATTCTTGTCAACTCTGCCTCGTGGGATAACTTAACATGCATAGCCATTACTGAACCCCCCCCCCCCCCCCAACAAAAAAAAAAAAAACTCTAACATAGATTCCTTTTTTCACTATTGATTATTCGTATTTTATTTGGCCTTTTTTTGCCTTACAATCTGAAATTTATTCCCCGTTGTGAAAACTGTTTTATCTTGCCTGTAGATAGTATGTAATAGTCTACATCATCACCTAGTTACAGATCTCGACTAAGATATGAAAGTCCTCTTTCATTAATTTGTCAGGCTTTTAGTGCTTCGGTTTTTTATAATTGTCTTGGGACATGGACACAGAACATCATAAAATTGTAACCAATTGATTTGTTTGTGGGAGAACATAAGCCATACTGGCCTTGTCTCCTCGGGTGTTTTCTGTGGTTTAGCATCTCATGCGTAGTAATGTCTATCAGATTTAGAGCCCTAGTAGACAATGCTATGCTTCGCAGGAAAGCCCCATTTTACTCTATGTTTGGGGTTTACTTGGATGGGACTGGTCTGGGGCATCTGATAATTGCAGTCACATACGATCAAGTATTTTACGAATAGCTGATCCTTGTCCTGCCAGGTTGTGTCCTAGTCATGTGGAGTTCCATGTTTTCTAACTGTTAAGACCTAAGAAGCATGTGTTGATTGGAGAATATAAAGATTTCATAGCTGGTTTGCTTTTTCCTATGATCTCTGTGAGGCTCTGCATCTTAAAGACAGATGTCTGCTGAAATTTTCACGTCCTCTTAGCTGCAGTATTCAGGTCACCTAATGTGTGCTATCATGCTAGTAATGTTTTGCTGAAGAGACCAGTACAATAATGGCTTTCTAAAATGAAGTACTTCTGATGATTTTCCTCAGTTTAATTCTCTTTTAATAGATTTTATGCTCTAGATATTACCGACCTATGCGACAGTATTGGGTCTGGTGAGTCATACCGCAGCAATGCTTTTTTCTTGCAAAGTTTATCTTGCTTAATGTAGGATTGAAGTCTACACGCATGTATGCTCAACCATGTGCATCTGTGAGTGTGCGCGTGTCATTGTTTTTCTTGGTCAGTTGGAAAAACATGCTGCTTTATTTTTCTCATGTTCTCTTGAGTGCTTTGAGCATTTCTTGTGAGTTTCAAGTTTATCTTGGGTAAGTGACTTATCTTTAGCTTTTCCTGGCTTCAAGAGTCATGTTTTGCCCCTCTTAACTGCTCGAACCTTACATATCGACTTAAAAATTTTTTTTTGAAGATACTCCAGAACCTTGTGGTGTTCATTGTCTGTTGATGCACAATGGCTTAAGCAGGTGATCATATGAAAATCAGATAATGAGACTAGATGTGGAAGGGCAAGTTTTCTTTGTAGCAGTGGACAACTTGTCTTGGGAAGCAACTGCTCTTGTATGGGAAGGGACTTGAAAGAAAATTATGAGAGTGCAGTGACTGTAGTGTGTTTCAAGGCCTAGGGGTGGTCATGCTTGGTAGCAGATTTAGATCTGACTGAAGCCATGTTTTTCGGGGAAGCTGAAACAGGGAAATGAGTAAATTGTTGTACATACTTCATGCTATAAGAACACCTAGGTTATCAAGCCTTGTCTCTTTGTTCTGATGGTTTAGATTTTAGGCTCATTATCTTACACTTCAGATCTAGGTTCAAATTTTGCATTAGCAATTTCTTCAATTTTTGGAAATGGTTTAAAGTTAAAACTGAGTTAACTGTTTGGAAATTGTTTCGAAGTGACTAGACTGCCTGCCTTTATTTTGATTTGCTTGTCAAGATGGTTTCTAGTCAGCACTGGATCATACTGTTTCTCACACAAATAATATTTCTCAATGTTTGACAAATTAAACAAAAGGACATTAAATTGAGAACTTGTCCAATTTTAGGATCCAGTTGAAGTTGAATACGTGCAAACAAATCAAATTCCGTGTCCTTAAATTGAGAAGACTTTTGCAGCACCTGATAGCACTCTATTCGCATTTTTGGTGTCTGTTAAAAGTTGCATGGAAAATTGAGTCCAGAGGAAGTACTGCATATGGAGAGTTTCACGTTTTTAGTTTTCCCTGGGGAGGAAGCACGTATTTGTGATGGTCTTCAAAGGGCTCGATAGCTGCTTGAGGACTATCTTTTGCATCCATCGTCCATATGTACTTCTCTATTTTTTGTTTATTTACCGGGATTTTACCTTTGATTTGATAGTGTTTAGGACTATACCTTGAGTTTCTAGCACGGCATAATTGTCTAGACACTGAAACCTAACGAGGAACAATTGACTAATCCTTGGTTTGTTTTGATCTAATCATAGCCTTCAGCTGTTCGGAAGTGGCCTAGATTGTTTCTTTAAAATAACGCTTGGGATGCAGAGAAGGATTTTGCTTTTGGAATATCTTGGTGTGTGAGGATATCTTTTTGAAGTTTGAAACATTATATATTAAGGTGATAAGAATTATCTCATCAAGAGGAATCGATGCTCTCGAGCAAGACACTTAACGGTCTTCTCATATCTGATTGTCCTTTACTCCTGTGAATAGCATGCCACAAAAACTCAAGACAGGGTCTTGGGATTAAGTTGGTTTTACTTCAATTCCTTCTAACTTGTGTCAATCTGTGCAAAATCATACTTCCTTACCGTCGGTTGTGGCAATTAGTGTTGTTAGGATCCTGATCGGGATCATAGACTCTTATGTTCCTACATTTTGAACTTAAGAAAGGGTCCTGATCTTAAGTAGGATCTTTATGTGGTCCCAATCCTAGGCCGAGAAAAGCATAGGATTGACATGATCCCATAGATCCCACTGGTCCAGTTTCTTTTGTTCCTCGTTAATTCCTGTTAATCAATGGAGTGTTCTCATGTCAGGTTCATGTGGTAGAACGAATTCAATTGGTGCTGACATACTTGTTTCATGCACATCAAGTCTGTTGGCAGTTTTGGAAGTAGTCTATAACAACTGGACATGTTATTGACTAGAATTTTTCCTCTATAGAGAATGTCAAGGAAAGTTTCTCTTCTACAGAGTGTAAATTTCCATGCTTTCTGAATATATGATTCGAAGCTTATGAAGTGAATTAATAATGTGCGTGTATGTTTTGCTCTATGATAAATTTTGCCAGTAGATCTTTTCTGCATTGGCACAGTGGATATTATTTGGGAGCAACTGCTTCTATTCTATCACCAACACAGCCATTTAGCCTTCTACGTGAGGCAAGGGGGAGTGTATTTGCCTGTGATGTGCTGTTTATATTTCCATGAGAATCTTTCTTAGGATGTATAGATCTGTGATTGCACCTTGCACGTTCTTTTCTGGTACTTGGGAACAAGTTGGTCCTTTGTATTGATTTTGTTATCCAAACTCGTAAGAACTAATTTTTTTAAGCAAGAGGTTCTGATTGTTTGGCGGTTCTCTTTAGCGAGCGGGCAAATAATGATGTGTGTGCTCGTCCTGCTAGTCCATAACAAGTTGGCCCTTTGTATTGATTTTGTTATCCATTGAATTAAGGGGGGTATTGTGTACATGTACTGAAGGTTGGTATTTGGTGACGGGTATTGCAGCAATCATCGTTATGATGTTGTGAGTCGGCAAAGTTATTACATACTCACACGAGAATATGGTTTTAAGGCAATTCTACTTGATAGCCAGCCATGTTTAGCCTCTGCAAGAATGCCGAGTTGCACTGATGAGATTCAAAGGATATTCAAGATTTCTGGGTTTGAGTATATCACGCAAAAGCATATTTACTGATCATTGATGGTATGTGAAGCAGAAGTAAGTAGCAGTGGGTATTTAGTACTACTTTCTAGCGCAAGATACTATTTCTGATGATTGGTCAGATTGTCGGATGCATCGTGTGAAGCGCGGTTATTCGCTATTACGTGCTCTGTGCTTACTCAAACCGTTCAATTGACGGAATTGGAAGTGGTTTGAAGCGTATCATGGTTGAAGAACATGATGGTTTGTCACGGCCTAGGATGACATATTCGTTTAGATGTGATCAGCTGGACGGATTTTGACCAAGTACTAGCGAGGAAATAAACACACATTTCTGGGAGAACCATGTTCTCAATATGCCACAACTTTAATCCATATGAACTAGAAAACTTCGTTTGTCGAAATAAACCCAAACAGCAGATCCACAGGATCGAAAAATCTTTTGGGATGTCTCTCGTACTGAAACAACGTGCACCTCCGATGGTTTCGGGAACGGTGCGCATGGTCGAGAAACTATGTGCCTTAATATCAAAGACTAATGCTAGGTCTACTAAGACCGGTACAACATAATTGGTATGCTAAGTTATGCATGGACTCCTCGAACGGGTATAAACCCAAGCCGCAATTCCACAGGATCGAAAAATCTTTTGGATATCTCTTGTGCTCAAACAACGCGCACCTCAGATGGGTTCGGGAACGGTGCGCGTGGTCAAGAAACTATGCGCCTTAAAATCAAAGACTAATTCTAGGCCTACTAATACCTATATTACATAATTAGTATCTTAAGTTACGTATAGACCTGTCAAATAGGTGGATCGATTCGGATCTAAAATGGTCCGATCAAAATTGACCTATTTAATCCGGTTTGACTTATTTTCATGTAATACAAATGTAGTGATCCAAACCTGACCAAATTCATACTCAAACTAAGGTAAAAATACAGAGTGAGCAAGTGCGAGATCAAATAAGAGCGAAAAAGAATGAGGAGAGTCATATAGGTGGATTGGATCTAAGTAAATTGTAAACCCATTTAACACACATATTAAACCCATTTATAATCCATAAAGTTAGGTCTAAACTATTTACGATCCATTTATTAATAAATGGGTATGACCCATTTTGATAGGGTATGTGTCAAACTATAAGTGAGTATTTGAACAACCCATATTTTACGTACAATCAGAGCGACGCATCACTTAGCATATCAATTTTGCTAGCTGGTCTTTGTATACCCAACATCATTAAAAGGAGAAAAAACGTGCAATTCGCCGAATATTTTTTTCTGTTTATAGCTGTATTGTCTGACTTTGTCACAGAAAATGGAGATTAGCTCGGAGATTTCACACCCAGGACATGTCCATGTCCAACAAGTTCATTGCATCCTTCTCTTCCCGACACCATTGAAGAAGTCATCCCCTGGCACGTTCTCTTAGAAAAGAACATGTCGTGACCATTGACCCTCTCTCTCTCTGAATACTGAATCAAAGTTCATGTTGTACAAGAACAAAATTGACCTTTTTTAGATTGGTTATTTATGAATAATCCAAAACGATGGACCGGGCAGATGCATGAAACAAATGCGAAGCACATGCAAAATGAAATAAAATAAAAATGGATTAATGCCAAAACACAAAGCTTAATGAAAGCTTTGTCTGGGTTTTAAGTGGCAGTGGCAGATGACGATGTTGAAGGAGATCTTGGAAGGATCACGTTGGATTTATTTGATTTTGCAAGCTTTGTGGACGCACTAATCTATTGAATTAGTTAATTGATTATATCTAATTAATCAGGTCACTACATACATTGGATTTGGCCGTGCTGTGCTCCTTCTTTCTTTATTATAATGTAAACTCTACAGTCAGATGATTTAGTTTTTTATGCGCCATTATTACCATAGGAAGACTCCATGGTCGAGCTAATCGAGTAGATTATTATCGACCCAATCTTCGTAAATGGTCTTGATCATCTATTTAATTAAACCATGATCATCTAGGTTCATTGCATGCAGAGAGAGAGAAAGAGACAGAGAGAGATGCAGATCTTATGTTTCTAATCATGTTCAAGATTAGCATATGGCAATAATTACAATATGAAATCATAATAGAGACTTGGACTAAGGATGTTTATCCTAAGCATGAATAGTAGTTAGGAGACAAATGTTGTGATCATGAGCGTGGCAAACTCAGATAGTGTAGCGCATTGAGGGAGCAAGAGGATTTTAGTCGGAAATGAACTGGAGTGGAGATAATGTTTGATTTTAAAGCAAGCGTGCGTGGCATCTTCACCTGCCAAATATGAGCTAAAAGTGGATTCCACCTATTGGAAGATCATACAGGTCAAAAGAATTTATTGTATGACTACTTTATATAATAGATTTTGAGGAAAAGAGCGCTAGTGGTATCATAATTTTTATACGGTATTCATTTTAGTATCATAACATTTTTTATTGAACACTTAAGTGTCGTAACTTTTGAAAAATCCTTATTTGAGTAACTCTGACGATATATCTCTGACGACGAATCCTACACGCCTTTATTCTAATAGATCATATCCAATGTGGCTTTTCTTAAGGAGCATCGAGTCAAAAATAGAAAATCACTCAAACAACGTGGCTTCAGCAATAAAACAACGACTCATCAAAGAAGAATTGATCAAGGGGAATAACTCTCTCTCTCTCTCTCTCTCTCTCTCTCTCTCTCTCTCTCTCTCTCTCTCTCTCTCTCTCTCTCCTTACCTAAAACGACAATGCATCGAGATGGACACTTTCCGCATTGTGAGATTTTGTAGGACAATTGCCAACTATTCCCAAAATTTAAACTGTTAGACCAAGGTGTTGCTTAAAATTTAAATATTATAACACCCCCTTCATGCGTGGACTGGATTTTGGTCTAAGCTTAAAATGTGAAAATAACCCAAACGATTTGAATTCAAGACCTCGTATTCTAATACTATATGGATTATGTGAGACCACTACTAACTTTTTCAAAAGCATAATATGTGAGATTTTGTGGAATCATTATCAACTTTTTTAAAAAGTTAAGTTGTTGAATAAAGGATTGGTATAGCAACTAAATATTGTAATACGCATCCTTACATGTCGGGGAAAAAGCTGGCAATTGATGGCACAAATAAGTACTCGCCTTCCCTCTCTAAGTCCTCTCCTTCCTTTTATGCATCTGCAAAGCCCTTTCGGGTTCTATCCTAGAGTTCGGTTCGAAGAATCGAGAACGGTTTGTGAATAGCGTGAGAGCAAAGCGCAAGGCTGGTGAGTGGTGACCTGAAGTATGTTGATGAGGCCCGGTTTCTATTCAAGAGGAAGAGCAAGATAAAGCCTTTGCCTTGGGTTTTGATCGGACCTAATTTAACCCCAACTCGTTAATTTCAGGCAAGAAAAGGCCTAAACAACGTCGTTGTACACACTTTTGAAGGAAAATTGTTCAAAATGTCCTAAATATATTATACGGCGGCCAATTCAATCTTAAACCTTTTAATTGTGTCAATTTAAACCTAAATCTTTTGACGATTAGCCAATATAGTGTTTTCGGCCAATTTTGGCTAAAATATGCTAACGGAGATGCCGGCTGTCCAATGTGGTTCGGCCTGCAATGATATTGACAATTTTTGCAATTTTATTTTATTGAATTTTTTAAAATTTCTTTCCTTTTCTTTTCTTTTCTTTTTTTTATTTTCCTTCCTTTTTTTTCATTTATTTTCCTTTTTCCTCTATGACCGGTGGCGACCAGCTACAAGCGAGAGCCGCGCTCATTAGCTGCAGGTGAGAGTCGCCCTCGCCAACCCTCACCCTTACTAGATTTGGCGAGAAGGGTAGCCCTGACCGACCATCGCCCTCATCAGATCTGGCGTGGGCGACAATCGCTCAGGCAAGGGAAGGAAACAAGAAAAGAAATGAAAAAGAAAGAAACAAAGAAAAGAAAAAAGAAAGGAAAAGGAAAAAAAGAAAAATAAATAAATAAATTTCAACGTCAATGCCAAATACGCAACATAGGACGACTAGAATCAATGCCGGCGATTTTCGATCAAAATTGGCCAAAGCATTAAATTGGCAAAATGTTTAGAACTAAATTAACACAATTAAAAGAATTTGGGATTGAATTGGCCACGTTACAATAGCTTTAAGACTTTTTGGACAATTATATCCACCTTTTATGTCTTTTTTATCCAACGAGATACATCGGCCAAAAATAAATGCCACATCGAAATTTTAAGCTAGGGAAATTGTCAACTTCACTCAAGTGAATGTCTTCTAAAAGTTATAATGCTTAAATGATCGATTGAAAAGTTATACTATAAAAATAAGCATGATAATAAAATTATGACAATGTATCTTTTTCCTATAAACTTTGTTTACATTAGAAAGCTTTGTAATCACTTGAATACGATACTAGTGTGCAGACCAATCATGGTGAAGAAAATAAAACCTCAAGAACGATGCACAGAAATTTAGAGAATGGCAATACTAAAATAAGATGAAGAAGGATACAAAAACCAAACAAAGTACGAAACAGGCCATGAAGATTGGAAATTTGACTTGGTTGCCGAATTGAAGTCGACAACGTCCGTTTATTTTGGGAATTGACATAATAAATCATATTCAGTAGCTCAAAAAGATAGAATGAAGACTACGATGCAAGGCGATTGCCACAGCAAACGCGTGATATGTCAACATTGAGAACCTGTTCATGTTATACTAGTTATTATGAAAAAAGTAACTCTTAGTTATAAAGTAAAAAAAGCGACTTTTGAATGCGAAAAGAATTTATTATTGACATGAAGAGTGGTGATGATTCATCATGAAAATGGGTGATGGTGGGGATAAATTATATATTCCCAAGAAATGTGTTGATTGGTTATCAATAAATAGCACTAAATCATACATTGTTTATCACAATTGTTCAAAACTTCTTCTTCGAAACTCTCTTTTTCTCTTTTCATATACAGAATTTTGATAACACATTCAAGGTGAAATTTCAAAAAAGAAATTGAGTAATCGTGATCTCATTTCCCTACGCCTTTGTGTATATTTTGAAGGTATATTTGTTCTAAGTCCGATAATAATAATAGTTGAGGCAAATAATACTGTAAGAATTGCTCTATCTTTGTCAGCAATCAAATTTCCCAACAGTTGATGGTTGAAAACCAAATTTTGTGTGAGAATCCAATGCAACATGAAATTAAAAGTCAGAAAACAACAAATTCAATAGAATCCATATCTGACATAATAAAGTATTCCTGGCCCAAAATAATTTGAGCCTTATCATGGAGGAGAAAAGAGAGAATGGAGGGACATGGCGGGTGGTCACTTGAATTCGAAAAGGACAAGAAGAGAAGGAAAAATGTTTGATTGATTGATGTGCAATTTTCTGAACTTGGAATAAAGCTGCTACTCACGGGCAGATATTCACCACTTTTGCCTCTCTTCTTCCTAAAACGTGAAAATAAATAGAAAAAGGGATTATCAAGAACTATATATTACATGCTTTGATAACTTTCATATTTATGATTGGTCAAAAATATTATCCTAAGAGTACTCAGAATAAACAACCGCTATGACCACACAAATATTGTGCATTAAGCCTAATAAGTTTCCATTTCAATATCTTGACAAACAGTTTTGATGTGGCTCGAAACCGAATGCTTGATTCGACGAAATTTCGATGTATATTGAGTTAGACTACAAGGTTTGGAAGTTTGATCCGATGAGACTTCCTCATTCTTTCCCTTTTCCAAATTCTTCGAGTTCTTGAAATTTGAAGAAGTTAATTCTTCACTTCAAAAATCAAAAAGTTATTGTATATATTGAGAGCTTTTGGTGCTTCTTTGATTGTGTTTGTACTCTCTTCCATGAATGAGCAAGGGACTCGTTAAATAAAGAGATTGTATTTCGAAAGATGGTGAAATTAAATTTATATGACATCATTGAAGATATTCCATGATATCCTCTTCAAAGTATTTCCAAAATGTGTATCTTTGAATATACCAAAATATATTCGAAATTGCACATACATATTCAGAAAATATCACCATCTCAATATTTTTTTTCAAATTGATTTTCATGATGAACCAATTAAATAGATTTGATTAAATCAAATGGTAATCAGAAATTTATTTTGATTTTACCTTTGAAAATTTCCATGTCAACAGGTGCTGTCCAATTTCTCATTAACATAGACAAATAACAGAAAAATGACTCTTGCAAATTTTATGTCCTGCGTAATCAATCCTTTTCTTTTGTGCCAAAGTAACAAATCGATTTTCACGAAATGTGAAAAATAAAGTACTTTGACAATCTAAAGTGATTCCACCAATCAAGTCAAATTTTTATTAAATGAACTAGCTATTAGTCACTTATTAATATGCCACCATATACCATGACACTTACCTAATAATTCAGTCCACCCAAAAAAGAACCCATAATTGGACGCGTATTCTCTATCTTCACATCTCCATTGGTATCTCAATAATTTCGATCATCAGTGGATTTAATCACAAATAGCTGGAATTATTCGGACAATGTGCGCAAACCCTAATTAATTTCAACTTCGTCATACTCGCATTTTATCCTCCTCCTCATTAATTTCTTGAGGTACATATGTATAGCATTTTTTTTTTGGTCGAAGTGTAGCCTATTTATTAGGGGAGCATTCGGTGGACCAAGCAAAGCATCTCCAACTGAGGATAAGAGTGAAAATCATGTTTTGGGCCCCCCACTGTTGAAATGTGCCAGACAGAAATTGCAGCTTTTTTTCTGGGTTTTTTTTTTTTTGGTTTCTTTCATTCATAGCCTACTCCGACGGTGCACTTTGAAGTGATAAGTCTTTGTACGTACTGTGGACACAGACACAGTCTACAGTGACTCGACACTGAAGAGAGACAATGCTCCGACATATCAAGTGAGCTATCAAAAAATTACAAAAGAATTGACAGAAGAGTGCTTACACGAGCCTCTTCTCTTGTGGTATCGGATCGATATAACCATTTCTTATATTGCTGTTACCACCGATGAATCCTTACTCGATTATATTTATACGTGGAGGTATTTGGTCGAATTGAAAGGTTCCGACACTTCCAAAGAGAAATATATAAAGAAGAATAAAAGAATCATGCATGAACTAACCACACTTCTTGAAATGATTATACGGGTGGCTTTTCCTAGCAGATGTCTGCATGTGCAGCATAATCCCCACAGCCCACCGTTTGACATTGATTACCATGCACTTTTCGCACCATTTGTCAATCTACTTTGAACGGTTGCGCGCTGAAATAAGCCGTGCATCTCGTTCTTACCTATATAGACCGATTATCATGTAAACGAAGCACCGGCGTGCTCGGTCTCGTACATCCACTAGTTTTTTCAACCGCAAGTCAAAGTCGATCTTCATCATCGTTCTCGAAAATCTAGGAGAGCTATAACGACGACGACAGAGAAGATAAAAAACGGTGACCTTGAGTTTATTTTACCATCTCGTGAATGAGTACTGACAAGTTTCGTTGAATGCATCAGACTGATCAGAAGGGTCGCGTTGTCGCTGCGTGCAGATGCTTAGTTGCATGCAGTCATGCACAGATCGAGTCGCATATGCGAGCGCTGTGATTCGTTAACGCTTTCGAGATTTAAAGGCTAGAGTACGAAAGAGGACTTCCAGGACGTTTATAAAGCGAAGAGAGTAAAATATGAAATTCCCCCAAATTTATTTTCTGTATATGACAAGTCCCGACGTGTTGGGAACAATAATCCCACATAGATAGCCTTTGCATTCACGGGGTCTTGCGAAGCCATATTGGCTTGTCTATTGGGAAACTCTTGATCTTGATCATGGGTCTTCCTATGTTTGTTTGCGTTGAAATAATATTAAAAGTAGTGATATTTCACTTTCGCCATTTTCGGCTCTCACTTATCCTACATCTTTCAAATCATTTCACAAAGTCGGACTAGAATCAAGCTCAACAGGGTCTTTTTTCCATTCATAATATTAAAAGTAGTGGTATTGGCTGTGGTTCCGTTGGATAGTAGACAGGAATAGTAGGAATCTCGTTAATCCATTCATGCGCATCACTATGAATTTGACCAATGCATGGTGGAGTAATCAATTTCAATAAGTCAATCAAGAACAAATTAACCAAGGAACAGGTAAATATATGCAACGCAACCATGTTGTTTCGGCCAAAGTCACTTCTATCCACGGGGAGAGACGAACTATCCACACCCGCAATGAAAGGTTGATGACGAAGGTGAAGGGCGACGGCGGCAATGCAGTGGAGGATACAGTAGGGGTGAGCGGTTCTCGAGTTGGGCCGATCCAACCCTAGAACTTGGAACCTATCCCTATAGGGTCTATTCCCATATTTTGGAACTTGAAACCGATCCTGGACTGACCTTGCTGGTCCGATCCAATTCTAGGATCGATCTAGGGAACTGGACAATTTCTTTTTTGTTTAATTTTTTTTTCATTTCTTCAAAGGATAAACTTACTCTTTCAAAGTACATATCCATCAACATATAATATATAGAACCACGATACTTATCGACAAAACGATGAGAAGTAAAACATCTAAAGTTACAAGGAATTATCCAACACATCACTTAGTCAAGCAAAACAAAAGCTAAAGCAACATGAGAAATCTCCACTTGCCAATGCAACGGTCCATAAAAGATTAACACATTAAATAAAATAAACGATAAAAAGTTAAAGCACGTAACATAAAGCATGAATTATAGAACTTCATTCCTCATTCATTCATGAAAGATTGCTCCAAATTCCATTTACCTGAAAACAAAGCAAACATGGTTAAAAATGGGTTCAGTCTAGGGTCGGTCCATAGGTCCAGCTCAACACCCTAACCCTAGAACCGGACCATGCAATACCGGTTACCAATTTTTAGGGTCAAGGACCAAACCATTTGCCGCGGAAATTAGATTGAAGCAAACCACATACTGTCAGTTTGATCTAGCTTTAGGGTCTACCCTGGACCAATGCTCATCCCTAGGATACAATAGAGATTTGCACATATTGGAACAATTTGTGGTAGAACTAGAAATGGGGAAAAAGAAACAAAGCAAGCAGAAATAAAGAACGATGATTATTACGGACCAAGTGAATACGGTAACTGTCATTCATTTGGGGATAAATTCGTTGATTCAAAATTTTATTAGATCAATTGCTAGTGCGCAAAAAATGGTTTATACTTTTACCACCTTATGATCGATATGTCAAAAATTTCCAGTAACAAAACTAACTCTTAATTCACGCCACCCATCTAGGGGTAAAATTCTTTTACAGCTGATAGTGGGACTTGGACATCTTAATAATGCAATTCAAAATGGGTTAGAGAGAGAGAGAGAGAGAGAGAGAGAGAGAGAGAGAGAGAGAGAGAGAGAGATGGGCATTGACTATTGAGTGTCCATCCATCATGTCGGCAAGGGATGGTGCAGCTTATGTTGCCCTGATCTTAAATGGGAGGGTACTAATAACCAAAAGTCTACATATGTCCCCTTCATCTCCAATTATAATGGTCGGGTTCCGTGAACCAAGACATTCGTGTATTCTCTTGCTTTTTGGTAAATATCGACAAGGACAACTACTACTAAACACCACCCGCCTGGGTGGCGCTACTGGAAAGGGCATTCTTCCTCTAGCATAAAATTGAGTATTCGAATCTCGGGTGCCGCAGGGTGACTTAACCGGTGCACGTGTGTGGTGGCTAGCACGTGTCGCCCCCAGAGTTTACCTCCCGGCTGTCGGCCGTGCGGGGGTTCCCTGGATTATAAAAAAAAAAAAAGACAACTACTGCTAAACCCTCCTTAATTTTCCGTACCTTCATATTTATGGTACATAAGATGATTAAATGAATTCAAATTTTGGAATATTTTTCAAGTGGACTGAAGTGTACCACGTCACTCCAGCCAAACCGCACACAGCCAATTTACCCTAACTCGACCTTGCTGAAAGCGCATTGTAATTACATTATATAATTTATATTTTCTTAGCTATTTTATAAGCAATTCTCATTCTGATCGATTTTTAGAATTTAGCTGTTCACTGATAGGAAGGGTTTGGTAGATCGAGCACGCCTCAGGATTATCTTTGCGGCGCTCGTTTTTGCTTATTCAAAGTTAGATAGGTTGATGATGACCGGGATCCAAATTCCATAGAGATACGGACATAGAAAAATAAAAAGAAATGGAAGTCAAAAATGAAAAAGCAGAAAACTGAATTTCATGGAGCCACACAGTTCGTCGTCCGCATCATCACATGGATCCAAAATCTAATATTATGCTCTTTTTCGGTATGGGAAACGACGTGCAAATTTCTTTTTTGGATCGTTAAGGAGCATGCTAAAAGATAGCAAGAACCCATGATTGCTAATTAGAAGACGTTCCACACATACACACTCTCTCTCCAACGTAGAGAGAGGAGAGAGAGAGAGAGAGCTACATAACATACATAGTGCTCCACAACTCACATTCATCTCAGCTAAATTTCAGAATGAACTAAGAGAGAACAAGAAGAAGATAAGAAACCCTAGAAAACATATTTAGAAAATGACATACAACATCAAGCATGGGCAGCGTATATAATTCACACTCCCTCATCATCGTCCCGAAAATACATATCCAGCCCAACCACAACAACAGCAACAACATTACATCAAGAGAGGGAGAGAAGAGGGAGAGAAGAGAGAGAGAGAGAATGGAAGGAGATAATAGGAATGAGGCATATAGAGAGTGCTTGAGAAACCATGCAGCCAGCTTGGGGAGCTATGCGACCGATGGGTGCGGCGAGTTCACATCGGACGACGCCTCCCCGGGCAGCCTCCAATGTGCAGCGTGCGGCTGCCACCGCAACTTCCACCGGAAGTTGACCTATGCCACTGCCCACGCCGGCGGCGGGGGGCTGATGGTGTGCCGGTCGGGCGGCAGCCGGGACAATGCCGAGATGGCCGGTGGGGAGCTCGTGGAGTACGGGCAGGGGAGGCAGCTGAACATGGCGGTGGATTCGCCGGAGAGCAGCGGCGGTGGAGCGGGGAAGAAGAGGTTCAGGACGAAGTTCACGGCGGAACAGAAGGAGAAGATGTTGGCGTTTGCGGAGAAGCTGGGGTGGAAGATGCAGAGGAAGGATGAGGAGGATGAGATCGAGAGGTTTTGCAGGAACGTTGGGGTGAGCAGGCAGGTGTTCAAGGTGTGGATGCACAACCACAAGAACTCCTCTTCTTCCTCCACCTCTGCTTCCACAGGCAATGCCTCCTCTCTCACCACTCAGTAGTACAGAAACGAGAGAGAGAAAGAGAGCGAGAGAGAGAGAAGCGAGTATTAACTACTAGTCAGCTTTATCTTTCATTTCATTTTTCTTCTGGGGATTCATTTTTCTTTCTTCTTTTGTTGGTTCTGAATTTAGTTTTCTCTATATTGCTCATGAGGAGAAGGATTAAGGAAATCTCACATCGTCTTGAATCCCACTTTTTTCTTTTTTGGTTTGCTGCTATAGTTTCCCATCTGCAAGTGCTGTTCATATATATAAGCATGCCTGACAAATTGTGCCAATGATGTGAAGGAATGAGAGAGACAGAGCGAGAGAGAATCAAATTAGAAAAGAGAGATGCACATCTTGCTTGGAGATTTGAAGTGTTTCACCTCCTGTTGGGCTCGTGATTGGGAAAATGTCTTGTCGACCCTATTACATACTGATGAATTTCGCAAGCAATTTCGACCAAAAAAATTGGTTTGCAAGCAATATTGACTGACCTCCTAGGTCAAACTACCCTCATGCGAATCTGTGGGACATATCACACATTATGATTTCTGAGTGAGTTTGATTCATTGAAGACACAATTCCCGACCTCAGAAGTTTTCTTCTTCTTCTTCTTCTTTTGGAATTTCCCAAGAATTTACTGGCTTAAAAATGTATAGAAATTAAATTTCTAGCAGTGCTAGCTCCAGAATAAATGAAGGAAATGCTTGTTTAGGTCAAAAACTTGCAGTGCTCAGAAAAAAGTGTGACCGAAGAGGAAAAGACAGCAAGGAAAATGTGAAATCAGTATAGTTCCATGTGCCATCATTATCAGATTTATTGGTCTGTACTTATGTGGTCGCTATTGTAATAATCTGGCTCCAAGAAAAGTTACTAGACACTACCACTCTCTAACCGATGTAGACAGGACCGATTGTGGCACCGACAACATGAATATATACAGTGTTGATAGAGATTTCTACTTTTAGGACTATTTAACTTGATAGAGTTTAACACAGTTTCCCTTGCTAGCTTCTTCACCCCTTTCTCATCATACACTCATATCCATATTGACATTCTTTCTCTTCCGAAGAGCCTATAAGAAGATTGGGAAAGGATAAAGCTCAAAGAGATCAGATTCAAGCATATCAGGATACATGCTCTGCATGCATATTAGATATACATAGAAATACCGAAGAAAGATGGGATGTCGAGCAAGCTACTTCTAAAAATCAGACAACTAGTTCGTGTGACCCGTAGGGTTTCTAATAATTGCCCGACAGCGCTAAAAGCGCGTGAGGAAAAACCAATACCATAAAGAAGTCTCGACATTTACTTCTCGCTTACGATGATCACAAGGATGACCCCATTAGACAAGTTGCACTCACCATGACCATACATGACTGCGGATAGAGTTGGATCAACCACGGGAAAAAGTGTAAAAAACGTTCTAAACTTTTTGTATTGATGCCGATTAAGTCATAAATCTTTTTTTGATGTCAATTGAGTCTTAAATCTTTTATTTTTGTGCCAATTCAGTCCTTCCGGCTAATTTTGGCCGGATTTTGCTGACGTGGACGCCGGCGCTAACGTGTACAACTTTTAATAATTGTTTAAATTTTTACTTCGCTTTTTATTCTTTTCTTTTCTTTTTCTTTTTTTGTTTCCCACCCCTCCCTCTTCCTCTAGTCGGTCACCGGACTAGCGACCAGCCAGAGGCCGGCGAGCCACATCGGCCACGGGCAAGGCTCGCTCGACCCTTGCCAGAGGCCACGAGGTTGCGGCCTTCGCTCTCGCGGCCTTTGGCGAGAGCTAGAGCCTCGCCAGATCTGGCAATGTCAAGCATCACCCAGCCATGGCGAGGGCTGGAGCCTCGCCAACGGCTGGGCGAGGCACGACCTCTCCGGATCTAGCAAGGTCGAGCCTCGCCCATGGCCGGCGAGAGCAAACCTCGCCAGCCCGGCGCAAGGCTGCCCTTGCGACCATCCAGTGTGACTCGCTAGCCTCTGGCCGATTGCCGGTCCAATAACCAACTAGAGGAAGAGGGATGGAAGAGGAAAAAAAAAAGAAAAATAAAATAAAATTCAAAAAATAAAATAAAATATTATTAAAAATTGCACACGTCAGCGCCGACAGTCGGCCGGCGTCCACGTCAGCAAAATCCTACCAAAATTAGCTGGAATGACTAAATTAACACAAAAACAAAAGATTTGAGACTCAATTGGCACTATAAAAAAATTTATAATTCAATTGGCACCAATGCAAAAGGTTTAGAACTATGACACTTTTCCCGATAAATCACCAAGGTATTGCTGACACCTTTTGGGGTTATTCTCACACAAAACCGAAAGTTCAATGAAATAGTGTGGATCCTTGAATCTAAAAAATCAATTGGTATGAACGACCTTGCCCAAATCCAATCCATCCATTACTTCTCAGGATTTTGCACCCTTTAATTGAAGTCCTGGGTGAGGCCACACTTGGGTTTGGTACTCTATGCATGCGTATCATACCCACATCAAGTAGTTAAAACTCCCAAACGAAAATCATTTACTAATCATGTACATCTATGACAATGAAACAACCTGTGAGCGAAAAAAGCAGGTCGCATGGAAATTTACACAAAATAGACGCCTAGGCATGGTTCTTTAAGTAGTATTAAGGTTCGCTCATGAAGCATAGCTCGTTTAACTGTTCTTTCCTCACGAGGTAAGGAAGAGAACAGCATCAGAAGACTGACTGAACTGTTATGTTAGCTCACCACGACGGAGCTTACACCCGGCTGAGCAGACAATCTCACGAAATAAATATAATTGACCTATGACAACAATTTGTTTCCATCTTTGATTATTTCCTCCCATGCCCCGCCCGGCCCCAAGACCCGTGTTCACATAACATCATGTATTTGATGCATCAAGCTCGTTTTATCCCCTTTGAGAACAAAAAGCAGTTCCAAAACCAGATAAGATATGAGTACAATGATCAGATAAGAACAGAGCTGCAAAGATATCGTGCATAATCATAACAGTGAACAAAGCCGGATGTATCTGCTCAAGATTTCCAAAAATCACGCGATGAGAGGGGAGAAAAACTCCAGGTTCATAGAACTACCAATTGTTTTTAAGTGACACTTTAGTACGAATTGTTTTTAAGTGACTCTTGTCTCCCTTTAGCATTGCAGCACCTGCAATCACTTCGCCAACATCATCCTGACAAATTCCTCATAGTTCACTTGGCCATCACCATCGACATCGGCTTCGCGAATCATCTCCTCCACCTCCTCATCCGTAAGCTTTTCCCCGAGATTAGTCATGACATGTCGGAGCTGCACAATAAAGAACATGTCATAAATGTGGTAATCTCATTTCCCTTCTAGAAACTGGTTGTGGTTGCGGGCTCTGAAAATAACCAAGAAGGAGATGCTGGCACTTATACATGAACTTTACCTCCGCAGCAGAAATGAAACCATTTTGATCTTTATCAAAGACCTTGAAAGCTTCTTTGAGCTCCTCCTCAGAATCAGTATCCTTCAAGATTTAAACGTTGAATGAGGCACTAGCAGAAATTTAGTCAACGTAAAAGGATGTGATGGACTAACAATTGTGAAGTCCCCCTGTTAGAATTGAAAATCAACCGACAAAGGAACATGGATTCGTCTTGCTTTGCAGACTGCCTGCTTTAACTGACTAATGACACATCACACATGCATATCTTTCATGAGAAACTGAAAGGTCTAAAAGGAAAGGAAAATATCCTAGTACTCCAGGAATGTCTCTACAGAGTTCTATAACAGAATTTCCCTCAATACTAAGGCAGGAAGTAATACTATCTGCAATTGGAATTTCAACAAAACAGGGAGAGGACACATGAAACTACATGTGCCTGTATACCCAAAGGCATCTCGGAACATCAAGTACAACTTATGATGAGATCCATGTGGAGGGTGCCCCTGACCTTTAAAAAAGCCTTCCACCACCCCCCCCCGGGTCAAACCACATAAAAAGAAAAAAAAAATTTCCACCAGGCCTGGTGGTGCTGAAATTCATTGTTAGCACAAAAACAGGGAGGAAAACGTCTGGGTCACCGATGATAATGAGCTGAGATAATTGGAAACTAAGATGTGCAGCAATTAATAAGCCTTAAGGCTCCAATGCTGGCTCGTAATCTTTGTAAAAACATACAAACATCTGAAGGCCTCCAAAGTCCACAACTAAAACACTACATGTGGCACTTAAACTGACCTTCATTTTTCGGGCCATCAAATTCAGAAATTCAGGGAAATCAATAGTGCCATTTTGATCAGCATCAACTTCATTGATCATATCTCGTAATTCAGCTTCCGTAGGATTTTGGCCCAGAGATCTCATAACTGTCCCTAACTCTTTGGTAGTGATGCAGCCTATACAAACATGAAGTTAGGATGAGGAGAGGAAGATATATCAAATCTATAGTAATGCACATGCGACGTGTCTATGATATTGCACAAAACAACTACAAAGGGCCAATCAATTTTAGGTAAGAATAAAATCAGTAACTCACAACGGAAAACTGTATATTTCAGCTAATTTTTAGCAAAGTGACATGCTCGCAGGGACACAATAAAATATAGGGTATGGCAGAAGAAGTAAAGATCACAAAACAGAACATCAATTTTAATCAAGTAGTATAAGCATTTCGCATCATAACCTCAGTTTAAATCGTCGACCAATTTAAAACGAGGGTGATCTCTTCCTTGACAAGTGGACGTTGGAAAAGAACGAGATGTCCAAAAAGGAGGAGGATGGTCGACAAGGGGAAAGCTCAAGCATTCCCCGAAATGCTCCGAGGGATGACAACAATGCGGGAAAAAACATCGGACGATTCACCACACTTCCGCTATTCTTACTCGAGCTGCTCGCAGTTCCACCTCGAGAGGTAGAATTTGAAGGGCGGATCGGATTTTTAAGGGTTTCAGCCACGAATTCCAAAAGTTTCCACATCGGAGATCTGGGAACTCCGGGGCCTCTATGGGGTGCTCATTCCCTCACACGCTCTATGCTTTGGAGAAAGGCAGTAAGAATGACAAAAAGGCACACTTGGACTTCCCCAGCATAATAACAAGATCATCCACCATCCTTCATTTCCGAGTTACCAGGCTCGCTCCACCCATCACATTCACCGCGTCGCGACAAAGACAGCGGCATAAAGAAGCAAATGACATCGTCCTGTACCACGTTCGAGCCGAACGTCACACATAGTCTTCGTAATCAGGATTAAAAAAAAAAGAAGAAAAAAAAGGAGAGAACTTGAGGCCAATCCTTGCTATCGCTAGCCTATAAAAGCGCGACGGGAGTAAAGCTACTCGTAAACACTTCAAACCCGTGCGAAAGCGAGGAGCAAAGCGCAAAAAGGAGGAGACTTCAACTGATTTGCTGTGCAGGTAATCATCGGAACAGCAAATCCAAACGTCTCCCAAACTCGAATCAAACGAGCACGGGCGCATTTCGTTCCGAATCGCGTACGAATGCAATGCAGAGGAAAGCGCGAAGCCGGCGGTAGAGACGGAGGGAGGGGGGGGGGGGCCAAGGGGAAAGTACCATCGCCGTCCTTGTCGAAGAGGCTGAAGGCCTCCTTGAACTCGGCGATCTGCTCCTCCGTCAGCTGCTCCGCCATCGCCGTCGATCTCGAGTCCCGGTGGTCGCTCGTGCTTCGATCTGAGATTTTGCGCGTCTCTGGGCTTTTGCTTCGGGGGCTTCGTCGAAGGATGCAATAAAGAGGACGAGGGGAGGGGAAGGAGAGGGCTTTAAACTTTTTAAATGCGGACTCTCTCTCTCTCTCTCTCTCTCTCTCTCTGTTTGACCCCGGAACGATGAGTTTTCTTGGATTTGAAACCTTGGAATACGGGAAGATACCAAGAAGTTTTCGTCTGACGAGGGGGTCGTCCGGCGGTGGTCATTGGTCAGGATTGGCAAGCTGGAGTTCTCGAAGATTTGATTGTTTCTATTTCTAATTAATTACACGTTTGAATGGGTAAAGGCAAACCGTAAACCACGCCAAAGAAGACAATAATGTCGGGAGGGGAACTCGAACTTTCCACCCCGGAGAAACGATGGCCGAGCCGAATCAAGTCAACTCACGAGTCGTTCTTTAGAAGGAGGGGAGGCAATTGATCGATCTTTCCTTCTTCTCCTTCTTGATTTTCGTCTCTTGCCGCATGCCAATCGATATGATTTGTGTAGCAATCGCATTAACAGTCGATCGAGGTATGCCACTTGGACTCCAACATTCCGTGATCGCAAACATTGGGATCACTTCCCCACCTTTTGCACCTTTGTCAAGGGAAAAATTGTTCGAGAAAATTATTCAAAAAGTCATCTAACACCTCGTATTTTTGCCAATTCAATTTTAAACTATTCAAATTTGCCAATTAAGTTATAAAAATTTTTTGTGATTTGCCAATTGAGTACATCCGGTCAATTTTTGACGAAAATTGCTAACATGGATAATTTTTAATAATATTATTTCTTTTTTCAATTTTTATTCTTTTCTTTTTATTTTTTTTATTTCCTTTTTCCACCACTAGCTGGTCGCTTGGCTAGAGGCGAGGTCACTAGTTTCTCACGAAGCGCACCCCTACAAACCCTCGACGAGGGTGAGGCTAGAGGCGAGGTCACTAGCTTCTCGCGAAGTGCACCCCTACAAACCGTCGACGAGGGTGAACCTCACCCTACCCCTGGCAAGGTCGCATCTCGCACCTCACCCAACCATGACAAAGCTTGGCCGAGGTCGAACTAATCAGCCGTTGCCACTGGCCGACCATCGGTTATCGCTAACGCCCGGTAACTGGCTAGAGGAGGAAGAGGAAAGAAAAGAAAAATAAAATAATAAATAAATTTAAAATATTATTAGAAATTATCTATGTCAATATTAGTCGTCTTACTTGGCTAGAGTCTATATTAATAATTTCCAATCAAAATTGACCGGATAAACTCAATTGGTAAAATTATAAAAATATTTAGAACTTAATTAACAAAATTAAAAAATTTAGGACTCAATTAGCAAAATCACACTAAATTTAAGACTTTTTATACAATTTTCCCCCTTTGTAAAGATAGGGTTGAAATAATGTCGAGAATCGAACACTCGGCGGACTTGAATTGATAAGGTTCAGCGTCTCTTAAAAGGCGGACTTGAGTTGATAAGGTTCAGCGTCTCTTAAAAGGAGTTCGTTTTGCCGCTCCCTGACCTTCACACGGCACGGCAAGCCGGCATCATCTTGTAATTCTGCTTTCGATACTTCTTTCAATTCTGCTTCCGTTACTTCTTTCGCGTCGCAGTAACATCGGTTTCTAAGAGAGCTTGGTTATAGCGTGAGGTCTGAGTAGTTACTAGTGAAGTCATAGAAATCATCAATTCCACGACACATATGTTGGACAAGTCCAAGAGAAACAGAAACAAGGGGGGAAAATTTCGACCCCGCGAAACTTCTGGCAATAGACTCGGATTGTGAAGTATGTTTATCTCGTCTCCGCATCTCAACTTTACAGTCAATCAGGTAGAGAGTTTGAAGAATGGGGGAAAAACTCACTCTCTCGGCTTTACGCGTGGAATGCATAAGCGGAAAGCAAAATGGTCAAAAGTAACGGGACAAAAAGTTTACTAGGCTAACTTGCAGCAAAAGGAAGGATGAATGTATAGCGGCTTTGTCCAACATGGCCTCACACGATTTTATAGTTGTCCTTCACGGCTAAGGCCGCTGCTCTATACCAGTAAGCTGCGGCCATAGCTCCAGGGTCTGGGGCAGATGCAAGTAGATCTTCGGAGACATAGCTTGAACGACCAGCCTGCAAAGAATTTGTGCGCATGATGTTCTGTATGTGTATTGTATCACAAGCAAGGAGAAGTAATCTGTTACAGGCTTCTTGTTAGATCGATCTTGGTAACTAGATTTACTCGTCAGTTAACTTCGATTCTGATGGATGGGAAAGTTGAGTTCCTTTCCGACTTCTAAGTTTCAGAAGTTGATTTTTAACAATTAACCGGAAATGAACAAGACTGGGAGAGTTGTCACATTGTCGAGATTTCCACAATCCTGTCTCTTGTACCTTTTGCATGAAAAGCATTTGCACTGGAAAAATCCTCACTCCATATATCTCATTATGAGTTCGTTCCTTGCTTCAAATTCAAATGAAATAAGGAGGTTCTACGAGCATCATAGAAGGTCACCTGAGCCTGCATGTGCTTGGTTGACTCGGCTCCAGCCACCGCTGCTTCTGATGAGAGCACAAAAGCTGTGACCGGGTCATCCCCAGCATCTAACCTCTGAGAAGACAAACAAGTCAATATCACATTTCAAGCCACGCAACCACCTCCAACTATAAAAGATGATAAGTACCTCTTTGAGAACTTCAGATGCCGGGATAAGGGCATCTAATAGCGTGCGATAACCAGCACTAGCACCACCATATTTACTGACAGCAGTGATGGCAGCTTCAAGTGCTTCGGCCCCTACACACCAAAAGACTTGCTCAGTGATGCCATCATAATCGAATAATATGGCATCATAGCGTCATCTCACATTGTTTTGCTGTAATATCCGCCTGGCTGTATGCTTTCAAGTGTGCAGATGCTGCCTTGCACATTATGACATATCTGCCCAATTTGGAAGAAGAAAAACAGAGAAGGTAAAGATATGTGACTGAGAAGAAGAAACCAAAGATGACAAAGAAAAATTATTTAATAGTACATTATCCCACTGGTACCCCCCATGACTCTCCTGATCGATGAACCGATTTCGCCTATAGTTTCTGCAGCATCATTTAGTGGAAAACTGCCAAACAGAATTATATGTATCAAATCAGGAAAAAATCAATACATGGTTTTGAGAAAGACAATAGCAAGAAAAAAACAATGCACAGATCTGTGCAAACAGCTGCACATAATCACAGAAGAAACCAATCAAATTACAATTTAGAGATGGAATTTTCTCTCATAAACAAGAAAATGACAAGGTGAGGTACATAATCTAACCATTGCAGAAATATTGATGATGACAAAAGAAAGGATGTGTATATGGGGTCTTCATAAATCAATGAAGAAAGAAAAGGAACAGAAACAACAGAGATGTGTCGCACAGAACAAATGTAACCCAAATTAAAAGCTACATTGCAGGTAAAAGAAGAATTCTTCATATAGCACCAGGAATCAAGGTAGCAAATGGAGAAAGATGACATGTACTAGAAAACTTCCCCTAAGTCAATGTTCACATACAACTGCAATAAAGAAGGGTAGGTTTGGAAACCCCCCAGGAACTGAGTCATTTATGTATATGTCTCAACATACCAGCAAGAGTTTAGTGAAGCAGTTGTATGCCATCTAAAACTTTATATAGTAAGTCTCTCTGTCACATGCACATAAATCCCCAAACCTAGCAACGCATGGCAAAAGCTTATAAAAGGAGATGGAGATATGAGATTAAGATATAGCTGACAGCAAGAACCTGTCCAACACAAGATGACCATCATGAGGTTATCTTATCATCTGAGCACATAAGATACTAGGTTTGGCAGCAACAACAACACAGGTCAATTTTTATTTCCTTGACAAAGTCTCCTGAAATGACAGCATCGAAATTATGCAGTAAGCTAGGCCATAGACTAATAGAGAAAACTCACTGCTTTTTCATATCATCCAGGATAGCTGTTGCGCCTTTATACATCTATAAAGGATGAATAACATATGTGACCCACGTGAGGAAGAATAAAGTAACAAATGGAGAGTAGGAAAGGAACTTACAGTTGATCCACAGTCACCATCGCCTACTTTGGCATCCCAATCATTCAAATCATCGGTCAACTCAATAATTGCATTTGATGCTGATTCCACAGCCATTTCAAGAAGATAGCCTTGCTGAGTTAACTTTAGCGGCCGACACAATGACTACAAAAATTAATCAACTGCATAAAGTCAGGTTAAAATGTTATGCTAACCAAGTCACATGCAACAAAAATCAGTGTAAATTAATAGCAGACACAGAACAAATGACTATGTTCTATAGCCTTAAATGTCATGGATTTGGGATTGTTCTGCTCATATGTCTCTACAAAATAAGCACAGCCAATCAAATAGGACATGCAGCTAGATAATCTTTGTAGGCCACTGCATCCATCTATCATTATAGTCTCTCAAGTTTTGATTCCAAGGTTCTTTATTTGCTTTTGTTTAAGCTTTTCCGTTATACAATAATTATATTCTACCAATTCCACAGACCAATGTATCTCTTCGCAATCTCAATAAAGCTATGAGGAACTGTAATTTGTAAAAGCCCGTGATTGTGGCAGTCATCTTCTGTATTTTCTTGATTAACAGGATCTTATTAAAACTTTCAGCCACCTAACGTCGGTTAATCCTGTACTCAAAGCAAGGAGAAACTGGTCTAGACATTTATCCAGACTTATCTAAAGGCAAGTTTAAGTTTCCAAGAAGTGGAGCACGCCGACTAAGGATCTAAAGTCGGAAAGGCCCCAAAGGCTCTCCTAGAATTTCAATATGTAACCCCAGTAATGAAAGTACTTCATGCATGGACACAAGTCATGAAAATTTTGTTAACTAAATAGACAATTAACTTAGAAAGTTCTCTGTGAATCTCATACAAAAGAATGCGGAAGATGATGTTTTGCACACACCTCATCACTCTTTGCCAAACGAGACAATGGCATTGGGATAGGAATTTTTGCAGGAGGGCGATTGCCTGGAAGTAAAGTAAGTAGTTGATATGATTTCAGACGCTTCACTTGAAACTCCAAAATACACATGCAACAACCGACATGGATTTATCCAGACATTGTAGCATATAAACCATCAACCAAATATATCAGCCAAACAATTTAAACTGTGTAACACAATATTGAAGAAGTTCTGATATCAATACTGACCATCAACAGCAACAGGCCAATAGGGAGCCTTAGTAGGAGCATCCAGACGTTGAAGAATTGATTCATCAGATTTCATGATTGTGATGGAGAAACCTGATAAAAGGAGACGATAATAAACTGCGTAGCTGAGAAGAAACTTCTTGTCACAATACCAAAACACTAACCTGCCATATCAAGAGAAGTCATAAAAGATCCCGTATAAACTCTATCAACAGCCAATCCATGTTCCAGCTGCAGCTTAGGAACTGCTTTTCCCGCAGCAATCATTAACTCCATCACAGGGGTAGCACCTAAACTGCATGGATTATGATACAAGTAAAGTCGGGCCTTTCATCGTGGAAAAGGAGCATCTCTTGGGGCTAAAGATCAATACGGAGTGACTTATAATCACATCTATTGTTGAAGATCGAGCAAATGAATCAGGTCTACTTCAAAAGTTGCTACCACACAGAAACTGCTTTAGGGTGCGATCTCCATCCCTCCATTCCTGCCCCATCCCTCATTTGTCACTAAGCACTTACATTCAGAGATCCCTAAGTACTTTACCTCTAGGGTAGTATCTAGTTCTTTTAGGTTCACCGATTAAGACACGATTTATGGCATGCTGTCCCAGTTTTCTCTCATAAAACTTCATAAAGATAACCAAAGATAAAATGCACCAAATATACTGCTCTTTCTAGTTCTTAATGTGTGCCAAAATTCCAATATAACTGCCAAGTCCAAACTCTTCAATAAAATACACATTCGTAGATATAAACTCTGCCTTCAGGTAACATCGCATTACTTGTACTACATCCTAAAGCATCAACAAGAGGTAGAAGTCACGTTAGTCTAAGATCAACCTACCTTGATGAAAGGAAAAATATCCCCTAGCCAGGTTCAAGATTTTCCCCAGTTCTCAAGTAACTGGGTTCACTAGAAGTAGCACCTTTTATCCAAGCTTTACAGCATAAAAAAGTTTCATTATCCTCAGAAATTGGTCCAAAGCAACAGAAACAACATTTTGTTTCATCATTCTCTACAACTCAGAAGACAATGCCCTATCTCCTTAACAATTTCTCATCATCAACACATATAAGTATCCGTATCCGCAACTTTTCACATAAGCTGCCATCTAAAGTTGACATCCTGTCTAATTGGTCTTCTATCTCGTATTGATCCACAATAGATTCAATAGAAGTCACAGAAGAAAAGAGATTCCTCGACTTACCCATTGACCATGAGTACCACTCTACTACCTCGTGTAATAGGAACATAGCCAGTTTCCTGCAAATATGTCAAGCAGCCATAAGCTTTCTACCACAACATGCTGCACACGAGTAACATATGTCCATTAATACATCGGAGTCAAAATAGTTACTCAATGCTAGGATGAAAAGCTAGATCTTCTTTTTAGCATCAAACACTAGATCTCTAATATAATACTTCTCCCAGGAATTCAAGGTAGGAAATTGTGTTTATGAATGCATTACGTGGAGAAACAACTTAATCTGTGAAGAAATTCAGAATAGAAAGAACTACCAACAGTAATCGTGATCTGCCAAGGATCAGGACATACCGTAGATAATATCTGCTGAAGCACATGAGAAATTATAACATCCACCGGCTGAAGATCAGCCACAGCAGCGCCCGGTTCTCCATGCTGGAACAAGTATATGTTTACTAATTAGGAATAATAATTGCAAAAAAAAAGGGGGGGGGGATCTCATGAAAATTCTGATGAAAGTGAAGACTTGTCGCTATACAAGCCTCAAATGGGTAAAAGAGCACCATAAGCAATACACTCATGAAATATTCATTTGGAAGTCGATGTTAGCTTGAAGAATCAGAAGCAGTGAAATATTACACCATTAATATAATGTAGGGGCGGTGGCAAAGCCATATGCATTGAGATTGGCATTATATTACTTACAATCCCGAGACCAAGTTCTATCTTTTCTGGGCCCAAACGATCTGATGTAACCAGACCTGGAAGTGTGCAAACTGATAATGCAACGCCCATTGTTCCAATCACTTCAGATGCACGTTTAGCTTCTGCAGCAACATGAGCAAGAGACAGGCCAGTAGCGGCGGCTGCTCCAGCAACCTATGTAGAGAACATATCTTACAAATTAAGTAATCTCAAATTTTACATCCAACAAGTACAAAGTGACCGCAGAAATTTTTTATCAGTTCCCAGTCAATTTTATTGAGACAGTGGACTTGCAAAAAAAAGTGAGAAAATTAACTTACAAAATATCGACAGCTTACGAGAAGGCAAAACCTCTTAACAGAAAATTGTTGTGACATTAAAGAAAATATTTGACCTACTAATGTTCAACTTACTTTACTCGCAAAACTGCAATCAGGAAAATAGAGGAATAAACAGAAAACTCTCCTGTACTCTAGACTAGAGGAATGAACAAAAGAAATGCTCTCGGCTCACTATCTCATGCGACAACCTGCACTACTTCACCCAATGGTGTGCAAACAAGTGAGTAAAGAAAGAGAAGAAGAGGGCCACAGGCCAGACACTACCTTATTCACAAGGATCGTCCCAACCAAACCTCTACGTCCTATTATGCCTCGCCGAGGAGGTAAAGCACAATCATCTCCGACAATCACAGTCTACAAGATAACAAGATCAGTCCAAAAGGTTCAGCACACCCTCTGAGCTATCAAATTTCAAAGTAATAGTTAGAGTAACTAAAATCACACCTCCACTTTATAACCTTCAGCTTTAGCTTGCTCAGCAGCCAAACCGAAGTTTAAACGATCACCAGTGTAATTCTGTCCAGTCCCATGAGATATACAAGTGTGATTCTTCTCTGTTAAAAGAACTACATAGTCACCCTCATTTTAGTACTGGCTAATTAAATTACCGTGACAATAAGAAGGCATCCCATGGGACCAGTTACGGCTCGGATGCCCTGTAATTGAATTATGTTAAACTGTATAAAACCCTTGCGGCAGAAATATCTGTAATAAGGGACAAAGTGGAATATATGCTAACTCATCGAAAATACGTATTCCATTGAAGGTCCTTGCAGATAAGCAAAGAACAGGGGATAAACAACAGAATATTCAAAATAAATTTCAACCCATACACTTCTGACATGCCCCTCACTTACTGCTTCGGATTCCTGCCTAATAATAGGAAGCTCCCTGTGAAAATTCCTCTGTATTCAATTTATCTATGGTAGAATTGCACAATCAGGAGCAAAGAAAGAGCCAAGAAACAGGAGGAGAAAGACGTACAGCTAGAATTGAATCAACAGGAGGAGATGCAAAAACATCTCCGCATATGGCTGCTGTAAGCATCCCTTCCCCGACATAACCAGCTTGTGCAGGTTCATGCCCGCTTCCACCTCCTATAGATTACAATGTATCACATTACAACAGCTAGACAACACCAGTCAAAAACAAAGTGATTCAATTGTATAGAAAATTCAGACTTGATCAGCTCAGCCCCAATAATGAATACTAGCCAAACTCTTCACTCTAAGGCAGTGCAAGGCTTGAAGGAGTAGAAATGGTAGTTTAGCAGATAAAATGTTAGAGCTATTACAAGAGAGATTACAATGCACCTCTGCATGTCCAGACCGCATCAATTTATAACTAAACTGAAGGCATCGACGGTTCTCCTTCCCAATAGCTGAACAAAATGCATATAACTATATGTCTACATACATATGTCTTGACAATCAACACAATCACCTGATCTAACCATCCAAACCATACAAACCAACGCCATCGCTTAGTGCTCACAGTCATAAGCGGCAAGCCTAAAACTATTAGAATCCGACGTGCAAAAGCAACGCAGTCCACAAGTACAGAGAAAAATCAACAATGCGTGAAGAAAGTTACTGGAAACAGACCAGAGATCACAGCGACTTTATCATGCGTTTCGCTCGACACATCAGCTCGCAGCACAACCTTCACCTGAAACCGATGAGACCAACAGCATCGGAATCAAATCGCAGGTCCAATTCAAAACCCAAACAAAAAAAAAAAGAAAAAACAAGAGGCACAGGGGTTAACGACGCAGCACCTCGGGAAACCCGTCCAGATACTGCAATCCATGATAAGTTTCGACGAGTCCTTCGATGTACTCGGTCACCACGTCTGCAACCGTCGAGAGATAGAAGCGAACGGAGCTCAGATAATCGCGGCCACGGAAATGGAAACGAACAGAGCACGCACGACGATCGCGCCGCGCGCGAGAGGAGGAGGAGGTTTGGGGGGGGGGGTGCGGATAGAGACGAGGGATGCTCACCGTTGGGATTGTTGATGAGCTTCTTCCCCTGGAACGCCATGGGAGGGCCGCGATGGCTAAACCCTAGCACGGTAGGTAGGGAGGCAGGCAACAGAAGCACCTGCGCTACGCGAGCTCGAGCAGCGACAGAAAGCGAAAGCGAGAGAGAGAGAGAGAAAGGAGGAGGAGGGAATTTAGAGAGTGGTTGGAATTAGGTGGTTGGGCCTCCCTTTTATACGGGGAGAGAGAGAGAGAGAGAGGGGTCTCTCGCCTGACCCGAGTCGCTTCCCTGTCTCTCCGCCGGAGTAGGTGACTTGAATCGGCGGCTTGTCCGAAAAGGCAAAGTGTTTCGTTTCTTTCCGTTTCCTTTTTTTTTTTTTTTGAATGCTTTATAGTTTTTGGATAAGTTTTTTTAAAATTTTATTTATTTATGGAAAATTCGGACAACAGCTCGAAACCGAAAACCACCTGAATAGGAATTTTAGGAAAATGGCGCGAACGGTCTTTGACTTTTGGCCTAATATGTAACGTGGTCCTGAACTTTTAATTTGTTCAATGTGATCAGTGATTTTTTACTTTGTGTAATGTGATTTTAAATTTTTTATACATATTTGATTTTAGTCCCTTAACTATACAAAAATTTTCAATACAGTACATTGAACATATATCAAAAGTTCAAGGATTATATTGAATATTGAGTTAAAGTTTGGGGATTATATTGAACAAATTAAAAGTTCATGGATTACACTGCACATTGTACCAAAATTTAGAGAACTGTTTACGTCATTATTTAAAAAAAAAGATGAAAAAGAAATAAGAGAGGCAGGAGGAACAGTCGGAAAATCTATTGAATGGGATTAAACCCCATAATTATCCCCATGGTCGTCGTCAATTCCGCTAACAAGTCTCCAAGTTACGTTTGATCTCGTCAGTTGAGAGTCAATCCAATTTGTCTAATTGGCCATTCAGGGAAAACTAGAACGTAAATTAATTAGGGCGATAACATGTACATTAAGGTTCGATTAACAAACGATTACTAATTTGTTAGGAGCGGACAATTACTCGAGTGTTTTGCATAATGGATATTGTTTAAGAAGATAATTGTATGAGGATTTCAAAAGGAAAGAAAAAACTACGTACTACGATAAATTGGTAAATACATAAATAGATGGGTCAACAATATCTCCTATTATCCAGTGATGATTGTGTATACTAAGTTATAAATCCTGAAATGATGGCATAACAACGTGCGCTCGCATCAATTTCATTGTTGTTGTCCTCAATCGATATGTCGGTAAGCCTCTCTTCATTAATTGCATTATCTCAAAACTTAGCCCAAATTCGACATCGCTCACTGTCGATGGCTTTATCAACCAAGTTCTCACGGATAGCTTTCGCACTCCGCTTTAATTTTCCTTCACGTCTACCGGTGACTTATGTTCCGACCAAATTTAAATGGGGTAGCACACAAATAGTTCATCAAATTTAGCCCAATGTACAGCGTAATTTATCAAACTTTGAATTTATTCAATGTGGCCCTTCAACTTTATTCTAATGTGCAATGCGCCATAAATTTTTAATTTGTTTAATATGATACTTGAACTTTCGGTACATGTTCAATTTTATCCTTGAACTACATGAAAATGTTCAATGTTGTCTTTCCATTAATTTAAGTTTAGAAACAATATTGAACATTTCCATATTGTCCATGGACTAAACTGAACAAGTATCGAAGATTCATGGACCGCATTGAAAAATTAAAATTTCAGGGACATCATTGCACATTGGGCTAAAATTCATGGATCATATTGAACAAATTCAAAGTTTAATGACCACGTTACGTATTGAACCAAAGTTCAAAGATCATTTATGTCATTTTCCCAATTTAAATCTTGTCCATTGCTCCATTCCTCATCGATAACAAGAAAAAGGGATGATAATATAACTAGTCACCAAACTTTGGCTTAATGTGCAATGTGGTCCTCAAACTTTAAAATTGTCAATATAGTTCCTAAACTTTAGATTATTATGCAACGTTATCCATGAATTTTTAAATTGTTCAATGTAGATCCAAAACTTTTGGTATATGTTTAATTTAGCCCATCGAACATTTTCAGGGACGATGTTGCACATCAGGTTAAAGTTCAGGGACAATATTGAATAAATTTTTAATTAAGAGATCACATTATACCTCAAGTCAAAGTTCAAGGTTTATTTTTATCATCTTTACAATTTAAATCTTGCTCATCGCTCCATTCCCCATCGATAATAAGAAAAAGGAGCTCGTTTTTTTGGGTTTCAGCACAACTAGATAATTCTTCTCCAACCACGAGTTTCACGCTTCAGGTATATAACCTTACGAAGTATCGTGGTAATGTCGTAAAAACATTGGTTAGCCTCGCGGGGGCTCTTGGCTATTTGTAGTACCGGAATGGATCGATGATCATGGACGCCCAACGACAGTTTGCGGCCTAGTCGGATGCTGCACCGTTCGATACTCCTCCACCAAGACCGAAAGCGACTCCTCCGACGTCCCTGTCCGCACGCCCGCACGGCCTTCTGGTTCTCCTCCACACCGCCCTCCTCCGCTCCCCCTGCCGTCACGACCGCGTCGTTGCAGCAATGCGCCTCTCTGCGCCGAGCCAAGCTCCTCCACCAGCAGACCCTCGTCCAGGGCCTGACCCACCTCGCCGCCCGCGTCGTCGGCTCCTACGTCGCCTGCGACGCCCCGGCTCACGCCCTCTCCCTGCTCGAGCGGGCCGCGCCTTGCTCGTACTCGGTCTACTGGTGGAACATGCTCATCCGGCGGAGCGTCCGCCTGGGCTTTCTCGACGACGTCCTTGGTTATTTCCGGAGGATGCAGAGGCTCGGCTGGAGGCCCGATCACTACACGTTTCCCTTCGTTCTCAAGGCCTGCGGCGAGCTGCCGTCGTTCCGTCGAGGCGCTTCGGTCCATGCGGTCGTCTTTGCTGATGGGTTCGAGGGTAATGTGTTTGTGTGCAATGCGGTGGTGGCAATGTACGGGCGGTGCGGCGCGTTGGACGATGCGCGGAAGGCGTTCGATGAATTGTCCGATAGAGGGATTGGTGATGTTGTCTCTTGGAATTCGATTATGGCTGCTTATGCTCAGGCGGGGGATTGTAGGAATGCGCTCAAATTGTTTGATCGGATGACCTGGGATAGTGGCCACGTCCCCGATGCGGTTAGCCTTGTGAATGTCCTCCCTGCTTGTGCTTCGCTTGGTGCGCTGGTGCAAGGAAAGCAGGTACATGCTTTTGCGCTTCGTAGAGGGTTGTCTGAGGATGTTTATGTGGGTAATGCTGTGTTGGATATGTATGCCAAGTGTGGGATGTTGGATGAAGCGAGCAAGGTCTTTAAGCAAATGGAGGTTAAGGATCTGGTCTCGTGGAATGCCATGGTCACTGGATACTCACAGGTTGGCAGATTTGATGAGGCTTTGAGTCTTTTTGAGATGATGGAGGGTGATGAGATAGAGTTGAATGTGGTGACGTGGAGTGCTGTGATTGCAGGGTATGCCCAGAGGGGGCATGGTAATGAGGCTCTTGATGTCTTCAGGAGGATGCGCCTTAGTGGGTCAGAGCCCAACATTGTTACTCTCGTTTCTCTTCTCTCAGGTTGTGCTTCTACAGGAGCACTGCTTCAAGGGAAGGAGACTCATTGTTATGCCATCAAGTGTGTTCTGAATAAGCTAGACAATGATCCGGGGGATGATTTAATGGTTATTAATGCTTTGATTGACATGTATGCCAAGTGCGGATCTGCTGGCGTTGCCCGCGCCATGTTTGACTTGATAGCACCAGAACATAGGAATGTGGTAACATGGACTGTGATGATTGGCGGATACGCTCAGCAGGGGGAAGCAAATGATGCTTTGAAGTTGTTCTCTGAGATGGTGAATCAAGCAAGCCTCATAAAGCCAAACGCTTTCACCATATCATGTGGCTTAATGGCCTGTGCTCGTTTGGCTGCCTTGAGGTTTGGTACACAAATACATGCTTACATATTGCGAAATCAATACGATTCTGTGATGGTGCATGTTGAGAATTGCCTAATAGATATGTACACCAAATCTGGAGATATTGATGCGGGTAGAGTAGTGTTTGACCACATGCAGCACAGGAACACCATTTCGTGGACATCTCTGATGACTGGTTACGGAATGCATGGATGTGGCGATGAAGCTCTCTGGGTTTTCAATGAGATGAGGAAAGCGGGCTTGGTGCCTGATGCGGTCACCTTCATAGTTGTCCTTTATGCTTGTAGCCATGCTGGACTGATAGATCAAGGCATTGAATATTTTGATGCCATGGGCAGAGATTATGGTGTTGTCCCTGGAGTAGAACATTATGCTTGCATGGTTGACCTCTTAGGACGGGCTGGTCGATTGGGTGAAGCCATGAAGCTCGTCAAAAGAATGCCTATGCAACCTACCCCCATTGTATGGGTTGCACTGCTCAGCGCTTCTAGGTTACACGGAAATGTTGAATTTGGGGAATATGCTGCTAAAAAATTGTTAGAGCTAGAGTCAGAGAATGACGGATCCTATACATTGCTTTCTAACATTTATGCAAATGCTAGGCATTGGAAAGATGTGGCTAGGGTCAGGTCTCTAATGAAATCTACTGGAATCAGGAAGAGACCTGGTTGTAGCTGGGTACAAGGAATGAAGGGTACTGCCACGTTCTACGTGGGAGACAGGGCTCATCCACAATCGCAACAAATTTATGAAGTTCTCATGGACTTGATCTTACAAATTAAAGCTCTTGGTTATGTTCCACAGACGAGCTTTGCGCTCCATGATGTGGATGATGAGGAAAAAGGTGACTTGCTCTCTGAGCACAGCGAGAAGCTTGCTCTCGCTTATGGCATCCTAACAACGGCTCCTGGTGCACCGATCCGGATAACCAAGAATTTACGTGTCTGCGGAGATTGCCACAGTGCCATGACATACATATCTATGATAATTGAGCACGAGATCATATTGAGAGATTCAAGTCGTTTCCATCATTTCAAGAAAGGGTCTTGCTCCTGCAAAGGCTACTGGTGACTTTGGTTGGTAATTATCCACTGTTTTGTCGGATAGTCAATTCTTTCCATAAACAAGAATATCCATAAATTTTGCATGTTGTAACAAGATAGAATTCCATTTATGATATGGACATTAAAGGTCAGATCATAGAGAGGTCAAACAAGGAAGAGGATGAACTGGAGGTACCTCGGCTTCATTGTCCTTTATTGCATTACCTGGAGGACATTATCTTGAAACATTTCATTTCTGATATTTGCAGTAACCATTCACATTCATTTTGTAGTGACAGCAGAAAGTAAATGTTGCTTTTACATCTTGTTTTTGATATCCAAGGACTCTATAACTTTGCTGTAAAGTAGGACATTAAGATGTGGCCAACATGTGCTTTCTTTCTATAGAGGAACTAATGAAAGTGCCGATTTTAACAGCACGATAGCAAGGGGAAAGTCTCTGAATGTCATCTTTGTCAGTTAGGAAGGTTGAATCAAGAATAGATTCAACTGAAAGCAGATTCAGAAGGCATGCTGTTGTCATCTACTTAGCTATGTAACTATATAAGTATGTGTTATTGTACATAATACTCTCGTGTCGCAATGGGAAGAATTTGTTGTTATTCTCGAAATTATGTTGATATAGCCGATTGCCATCAATGCAGTGCATAAGACACGAGCGTTTATCTCATCAAGTCTATTGTTAGAGAGACGTGACTCGTGAAGAAGAGTAGCGTAGTGATAGAAGAACCCCACGGGAGGATGTGGCCAGTCAGTCCACGTGAAACCAGTCGTCGGATCTCTAAGCGGTGAAATGTGTTTGGAGCAGTATACTTGCAATGCTAATGCCATTAACTTTTGAATCTTGAACAGAAGAAGTAAGAGTAGCTTCAAGCTAAAAAGCGCAAAATGGGAATAGCTAAGTATTGATGAGCTTCGAAGCTAAAAAGCGCAAAATGTTCTTCTACTTAGCTTTGTAACTGTACGAGTATGTGTTATTGTACATCATTCATGAGTAAAACTTGAGCTCGAATTTTATAATTTCAAACCTCATGTGATTTTAAGTATTTTCTTCTGTATTGCACATCGAATATGATGAAGGCTCGATTAGACGTGCAAGCTAAGTATTGATGGGCGCGAGCTCAACTCGACAATATACTCGAATAGCTCGACCTCCCGACTTGAAATTGAGCAACTTGATTTCCAGCAGTTATCGAGTTGAATCCAAACTATATGCAAGTAGCTTGGTGCGATTTTAAATCTAATTTTGCATAGGTAGCTTGCCCATAAATTTTTCGGTAGGCATCGGGCGTAGGTTCCATTGATGCATGTCTTTTTACCGTGGCTGGATGTGGCTTCGGATCAAAACGATCGCCATGATTGTCGGACCGACAGGGAACAACGGAAGAGGCATAGAGGCAAAGAGATAAGCCCGCTCATTAAGATTTGTGTCGCTGTTCGTTAAGTCTTTGAACTTAACGAGGTACTTCATAAATTCAAAAAACGAAATAAACTTATCATCGATATTTATGCGGTATGTTATGAACAATCTTCATATTTTCTTTCAAATCGGTACTCTGTCATTGGCTTCGGCAGCAGAAAGAAGAGTGTTAGCCTTTCGGTATCATCAAGACATTGGCCGTATCGGTCATGGCATGCTACCGAAAAGAGGAGACTGCGAACATTTACCCAAGTAATCCTATGCTTCATAAGCAGATCGACTAATATATTGCCTAAGCTTGTAAACTATTATATATCAATTATCTGAGTGTGACCGTGCAGGGTGGAAGATCACAAAAGAGAATATTGGCCTAAGGAAATTTTGGTATCAATGTTTGTGACGAATTCCGGATACAATTTAATTGATCGAATTCCGGATACAATTACTTGACCCGATTACTGTATTGTCTCCCGCTTGCACTAGTTCTTAGTTTGTTGCATGTCTAATCTAATTTAACCTGATAAATATCGTGGCAAAGTCAAAATATATATATTGACAAAGTCATGCCAGTCGAGCTCGAAATTGACCTACTCGAGCTCGAGAAGTCAAAACTCGAGTGGAGTACTCCAAACCGGAGTAATAAACTTTATCACTTGACTCAATTATGATTCGTATAACATTTTTTACAATATAGTCAACACAGGCACAAGCATGTCAATAAGAACAATCTCTACGGACTATGTGCAATCCAAAAGCAACACTTTCCACATCTCATTGAAAAAAATATTTGCATTCCCATGATCGACTTAAAAGACGAGTACCTATAGCGACATAAAATAAGCAAATCTTACCACAAAAGATCTGAATGTCTAGTAATCCTACTTGAAGACAAATTGCAGCGTCAAGAACTCGGTTCAATCCATATAGGCGGAGAAATAAGATGACGAGATATTCCATCATAAAAAGAACCAATTCTTCCATCTTCCATGTGGTATATTCCCATGTCCTTACCTCCGCCATCCTTAGTAAAGATATACATAAGAGGGCAATCGTCGGTGAAGTAAATACAGTTTGGCTCGATGACGTGTTGGTCCTCATCGACTTGTACCGAAAAGGAAGAGTTAAAACCGACGAAGAGGGAGGCGTTCCCCAAGCTCTCGAGCTTGGTCCACTTTCTAGCCTCTAAATCGATGGCAAAAACCTGGAATTCGTTGGTTTTACAATCTTCACCGTTAGGTTCTCCATCGTCATCGATGACGATGCCATCTTGTTGTCCCAAACGCGAGACCAGCAACAGACGGCCCTCCGATTCCACCAAATATAGCTGGATGAACCCTTCCTCGCGAATTTCCGGGGGCTTCTTCAGAATGTATTGAGCTGTCGGATCTGGTCCATCCACATCGCACGCGTATATATCACCGCTGGGGTTAACCGCAAGGAATTGCCCTTTATAATGTATGACGTCAAGAACAGCACTGCCCGGGCGAGTCAACTTTTTCCACTCCTCGTAGCCTGGTTTCCATATGCCTAAGTTTCCAGAGGGCGAGTAAAGGACCATGACCGTATAGTCCGGAGACGAAGCGGGGCTTGCGGACAAGACAAATTTGTCGACGAAATCCGCATACGCGCGTCCTGGTATATATGATTCGGGTTCCCAGCCAGGGAGTTCGTCCAACCTAGGGAGCTTGACGATGTCGCAACCGGCGGTGGCGCTGCTCGACAAGGGTTTCAGCATGCGGACTTCCAAGTCCGTGCCGATGGTCAAGATCCAACCCCGCGAAGAGAAGCGCCTCTTCCCCTTCACTTCTGGCAATGCGACTTTGTGAGTTCGCAAACTGAAGAGGCTGTAGAGCTTGGCGTGCTCAGTCTCGGTCCTCTCGTCATCCGCGAGCATCAACCACGGCACATCGACCCTCTCTTCGAATGTGGCAGCATTCGAAGAGAGGGTAATGCAATTATCCTCGGATTTCCAGTATCGTAAATGGAAAATAGACAAACATGTATAGTGAAAGGCTCGAGTAAAAGTGAGAAAATCGTTGGAAAAGAAAATGTTCGCTTGAGTTTAATTTTTTTCCATGAAATAATATGCTTTTGGATCTACAAGAAAATCGATTCAATTTTATCGAATAGGTTGACTCACTTTATAAAAAAAGAAGAAGAGATCCAATGATTTTCATGCAGTGAAATTGTATCGCCCAATTCGCCTGGTTTAGACACAATTAGTTTTTTTAAGGAAATTTTTAGTTATGCGAGAGAAATAACTGGAGTTGACAAATAGGATCTTTTTGCTTTCTCGGAGAGAAAAGGGTGCGACACTCTAATAAGCCAAAGCGGAGCAATCGCAAGGATATATACCAAAGGGGGCAAGTCCTAGATTGCGCCTTCATTAATAAATATAGAAGTATTCTATCATTGAATTAATTACCAAATATAGTGTTGTCTTGTTTAGATAGAGAATCTTTAAGTCTAAATATTTATAATTAGGAATAATTCGCTTCCTTTATTTTGTTCGATATTACTATTTTTATATATTCAGTAGATTCCTTGTTTAGTCAAGATCTCATCTCGTCGCTTTAAATAAGTGATGTTGGCCAATGGCCGAATAAATTATTTGGAGATAAATTGAGAAAGAAGTTTCGTTTCTTTATCGTTAGTTACTACGTTAAGTACGCAAGGCAATGGAATTACATTGTGGAGTTGAAATGGAGAAAAAAAGCCCGCTTCAACCTTGGGCTGGTTCGGCAATTGGGCTTGGACAAGTAAATTTCCGGAATCCTAGAGCTGGTCCTGTTCAGCCGAATCAGCCCGATCCCTGGGAAGATGCCGAGGACGATCTCAATCGAGCGCCCCGACAACACGTGTGGGCTTAAGGCCATGGAATAGTGTGTTATGTTCCATCTAGCCGGTTCAGGTTGAACCGGGCCAAGGTCGACCCGGGCTCGAGTGACGATTTGGAATTCACCCGGTTACGCATTGAATTCTGGATGTAAATTAATGCCAGCTCATGTCATTGCAAAGTGTTGCAGCTTGGTTGGTCGTTCGACTATACCAACTATGTACTTGAGTTTTCAAACACGAGTCCGGTCATATTTTAATATCAATTTGGTATTTTCACTTAAAAATTTAGTACGGGCCAAATTTAATGTGTGGTATTTTCATTTGAAACGGTTATATATCGCAAATAAACTTTATTTACCTCTTTTTTTTATAGGGATAAGTGTATTGAATGTCCTAAAACTTATCATCAAAATGCAATTGAGCCATAAAACTTTCAAAAAGTGCAATTAAGTCCTAAAACTTGTCACAAAGTGCAATTGAGTCTTAAAACTTTCAAAAAGTGCAATCAAGTCCTAAAACTTATTAAGTTAGTCCAATTAAATTCTTCTTTTGATTGTACTTTTTAAAAGTTTTAGGACTCGATTACATTTTTTGAAAGTTTTAGGACTTGATTGTATTTTCATAATAAGTTTTAGGACTTGATTTGAAAAGAAGAAAATGCACTTGTTTTGTGGGCACAAATAGATATAACCTATAAAGCAAACGGTTTCTCTTGTTACTCTTTAGTCAACGAAATCATCATATAGTTCATCTAATCTCTTTCCTCGGATATGTTTATGTCATGATGCTCAATGCAATAAATTTGATGAACCCACTTGGCAATTGCTCGAAAACGTGCGCACCTACTTTATCTCATTCTTATATTTTAGTTCATTTGAGCTTGTGTGGAGGTTTCAATGCATATCTATGCTATCCTTCATAGCTAGAATTGGTGTTGTATTTCACTTGGCAACCTTGAGATTTAAAAAAAAAATGTAAGCCATTTAGATTGGCTATTCATTTCATAATGTTGTTTGGTTAAATTAGCTGCCCAAACTAACGAAAAACAATCTGTTCAAGTGGACGAGAACTTAAAGCTTGTCTTGGCTTTGATGGGCCCTCGATCTAAATAAAATTTATATACTGCAAGTCAGATTGTTTATCATCCTTTCATGTTATTAGTGTTTTTCCTTGGGATAAGAATATCAGGAGTGCCATAACTTTCGTACGACGCTCACTTGAGTACCATAACTTTTTTTTCACTCATTTGAGTGCCACAAATTTGAAAAAATGATCACTTAAGTATCATCGACGATTTGCCTGGTCGGAAAATCCGACGTGGACGCCGGTCATCCGACGTGGCTTCGTCGGCGCTGATGTGAATAATTTTGTAATATATTTTCGAATTTTTAATTTTTTCGAAATTTTTTAATTACTTTTTTAAAAATTTTGAATTTTCTTTTCCTTTTTTTTAGCTTTTATTGTTTAATACCTGCGAGGGTCACCGGCAACCCTCGTCGGCTGCGAAGCCATCGCCCAGATGGGCGACGACCGCCTTGCCCTCTGCCGCGAAGGTCCTGGCAAGGGCATCATGACGTTGCTGGCAATGGGAGAGGCCGCGAAGGAGTTTTGCCATGGACCTTCCATAAATTAAAAATGGAAGAGGAGCTTGAATCTTGAACTTGAAGCTTGAACAGAAAAGTAAGAGGAGCTCCAAGCTAAAAAGCACAAAATGGGAATAGATGATGCTCTCTTTAAGGGAAAAAGGAGTGATGTTCTCCGACATTGGAACAAAACAAATTTAACCACATAAAAACAAAAAATCAGACAGCCCAAGTATCATCTTCCTCCGTTTTGCTTGCTCTCTTGCTCTCTTTTTAATGGAAAGAGGGGCGAGCTGTGTTCTCTAGCTAGAGTTGGTAACACGGTAAGAAATTCATTTATTAACTCATTTTTAGTGGGTCTACGTTGAATATGGATCACTTGAAATTTTGAAACAGGTCAAAATGGGTTTGCAACATTAAAGCCCAAATTTATATGGATTGAATATGAGTTGTAGTTAAATTAATATTTTACCCATATTCGACCATTTAAGTTATTAACTTGTAAGCTTGTCGGGTAAATTGCTTAAATGAATCATATTATCATAACATGTCATTTAAAAAAATATTTTTTTTATTTTTTTAAATCTAATTTTCTTTTTCTTTTTCTTTTGTTGTTTCCTTCTTCTTAGGCATAGGCAAGCTCAAGCTCGTCCAGATCGCGAGCTTAGGCAAGCTTGAGGCTCATCCATATGTGAGCTCGAGCTCGAAGCTTGTCGATCTAGCTGAACTTGCATGCAGCCAACCGAAGAAGAAGGAAAAAGAAATAGAAAAAGGAAAAATAACTAAAATGTACATTTTAAAAATAAAAAAGAAAAATAAAAAAGATATACAAAAATTATTTTTTAAAATTAAAAAAATTGTTCACTGAACCATCTCTCATTCTGCCATTTCAACTCTCTCCATCTCCTCTTCCCAAAATCGCGATAAAGCAGTAGCTTTGCTACCACCTGAGCGTGGCAAAATCCTCAAATCAGCAGGAGGGACTCATCGCACACAAAATGTGCATCCATCGCCACTTCACCTTGACATGTGGTATGGACTTGTTGCACACAACGCGTGCATTCATCGCCACTTCACCTTGACATGTGGTAATTACGGCTTGGTGTTTCGCAACCGGCCAGAGCTTTTGGATCATCAAAGCGTTGTTCCTAATACTAAATGCTAAGGTGCTGGAGTTGTAGCGGATAACAATACACTTTCTTTTGTGCATGTAATAAGAAATTTTAGGAAGAGAGGACTTTAATACACGGCCCAGTTTTTGGAAATATTATTAGCTACACCTAAATCATGTAGATTCTCCCCATTATCAAGAGTGCCTCTTATTATTGTCTTTTTTGGTAAAGATTTTTTTTTTTGGGTAAAGTGCCTCTTATTATTGTCTATTTTTCTTTATACAAAAATATTTATACTTTTTCCACTTTACAAAGTGGTTTTTAGATTACTCTTTGATATATTAATCCCACTTCAAATATCACTTTCCGCCAAAATCATAATGATTGGATATTTGATGGAAAAAAATATCATATCATAATTTTCCATCAAAACAGTCCATTCGGCTCAAATTTCGGAAATTCTCAATCTTGACATATATTTTGAAGAATGAATCACATTTTTAAAAATTCAGATCATGAGCTTTCCGTTGATATAGAAATCGAGTTAACCAAAAATCGGATGAAAAAGTTATAATTGATTGAAATTCGATCAAATTTGAGTAAAAACAAATAATATATATATAATATCATGTTTAAAAAGAATGGTGGCTAAGCCACACAAGACTAACTAACCCAATATAAAAAAATGACGAGGAATATCAATCACCAGATTAATCCCACGACTAATGTTTTAGATAAAATTTAATAGTAAATTAAGAATGTTAAGTTTTGTATAGAATGGAATAAATAATAAGACTTTTGATGTTATTCTTAATTACTTGACCAAACATATAATATGATAGTCGAAACATGCCCATAATAATGTCACGTGGCATATAATCAGTGGACAAAAAAATATTATTACCAACTAAATTGTTTAAAAAAATGAACTATCAATTTTAAATATAGCCGAAGCTAGTGGAAGCACCAAAAATTAAGATTTGGTGGGCCCACCACATAATTCTTTGGAAAGGAGGAGTATTTGGGTGCAGCGCAGGACTCTGTCCCAACAGATATCATTTAAAGCCTTCCAATTATTGATCACCAATTGTACACTGACAAATTCAAAAGTGTGTTTTCCATTAATTAAAAAAGGATATGGAAGAAAGAAAATTAAAAAAAAGAACATAATGAAGGTAATAATACCGTGTAACAAATGCTTAATTAGTCCGTCCAAAAAAAAAACAATTGCTTAACTAGTAGACATGACAAATTTCGATGAAGTACTAATAATTAATGTAGGTGGACGAATATAATACTTGACTCTATAAATTGAATACTTTACATAATACATCTGGTAATTTTTTTTGGTCGGAAATAATACATCTCCTAATTAACAAACTGGAAATATAACAAGAGTGCTACTCTTTAAGTCTCATTACATGTAATTTTGAAATCTAAAATTTACTATTTTGAAGTATGCGACATATAAAATGTGTATTTTTTCCATTTTTAAGCATGAAGCCAAAAATATAGTCTACACTCATATTGGCCCGTTTGGTTCGGCATTTGGGAAAAATCTTTGGCCAAATGCAAAAGCCTTTACCCTAAGGGCTTTGGGAAAATACAAGAATATTTGGTGAACTATAATTGAAAAGTGCTTTGGGGGAAATGAAAGACTATTTGTTAAACATATATTTAGAAAGCTTCTTGGTGTGACCAAATTAAGTTTTTTAATTTTTATATTTTAAAAATTGAAAAAAAAAGAAACAATAATCGTAACTATTATATTTTCGCACTGAGAATAATGTAAAAAATATATATCAACAAATTTATAAAAAAAAATCACATCACACGAATTTGATCATAACTTGTACGCGTGTGGGCTTCACTGTGGGATGTCATCCATTTAGAGAAACCGAGCTAAGGCCACGGAATAGTGTATTATGTTCCATCTAGCCGGTTCAGGTTGAACCGAGCTAAGGTCCACCCGGGCTCGAGTGACGATTCGGAATTCACCCGGTTAAGTGATCCGGGTGTACATTCACTAATGTTAGGGTGAACCGATACCATTCTAGTGTTTTACTAAAGAGCGCCCTATTTTTCTAATGATTGTGACGGACCATGGCGTTATTTGTCGTTATGTCATGTTACTGTTGTCATTGAAACAATTATTTCTCCTGCGTTATCGACTATTCTCTTTTGTCTATGGCTTTCAATTCATGTTACACATTGAATACAGGATGTAAATTAACGCCAGCTCATGTCATTGCAAAGCATTGCAACTTGGTTGGTCGTTCAACTATACCAACTATGTACTTGAGTTTTCAGTATTTTTATTTCTTTTATCAATTTTTTCTTTATTTCTTTCATTGTTGTAAATGTATTTATCAATCATTTTTTTTTGAATTATCAAAAAAAAGTTGTGTAGTGATCCTCGAAATATTAATGATACAGAGAAGGATATCTATGTATATCCTTTCAATTAAAAATTTGAAAAAAGAATATGATTTGTGGATTAATCGAACATTTCTTCTTTTGAATTTCTTTAATTTCTGCCAAATATTTTTTATTGATGCTAATAGTTTAGTAGGATAACTTCTTTTATTATAACTAATATTTATATTGATTTCCGGAGTTAAAAATCCTTTCTTCTTATCTTTTGTAATTTTTTCTATTTGATTCCTGATTGTGTTGGTTCTATCAGCCAGATATTTCATTTTTTTTCTGTCAAATTCATAAATAGAATTTGAATGGACGATTCATTAATCATCCCATTACTGATTATCCCATCTTTTTCTTTTTTAGTTTCACTTAATTCATATATTTCTCTTAATCCAAATAATTGAATTGGGTTTCTTTTTGAAAGTTCTTTTATTATTCCTTTTAAAAATAGAATGTTTTTCACGACCCATTTTTTTCTTTCGTATTTTAATATCAATTTGGTATTTTTACTTAAAAATTTAGTACAGGCCAAATTTAATGTGTGGTAACACGGGTAAGAAATCCATTTATTAACTCAATTTTAGTGGGTCTAAGTTGAATATGGATCACTTGAAATTTTGAAACAGGTCAAAATGGGTTTGCAACATTAAAGCCCAAATTTATATGGATTGAATATGAGTTGTAGTTAAATTAATATTTTACCCATATTCGACCGTTTAAGTTATTAACTTGTAAGCTTGTTGGGTAAATTGCTTAAATGAATCACATTATCATAACATGTCATTTAAAAAAAAATTTATTTTTTTAAATCTAATTTTTAATTCTTTTTCTTTTTCTTTTTCTTTTGCTGTTTCCTTCTTCTTAGGCCATAGCAAGCTTGAGGTCCATATCATGAGCTCGAGCTCGAAGCTTGTCGATCTAGCTGAACTTGCATGCAGCCAACCGAAGAAGAAGGAAAAAGAAAAAGGAAAAGGAAAAATAATTAAAATGTACATTTTAAAAATAACAAAGAAAAAGAAAAAAAGATATACAAAAATATAAAAAAAATTATTTTTTAAAATTAAAAAAATTGTTCACTTAACCATCTCTCATTCTGCCATTTCAACTCTCTCCATCTCCTCTTCCCAAAGTAGCGATAAAGCAGCAGCTTTGCCACCACCTGAGTGTGGTAAAATTCTCAAATCAGCGGGAGGGACTCATCGCACACAATATGTGCATCCATCGCCACTTCACCTTGACATGTGGTATGGACTTGTTGCACATAATGCGTGCATTCATTGCCACTTCACCTTGACACGTGGTAACTACGGCTTGGTGTTTCGCAACCAGCCAGAGCTTTTGGATGGCGTGTGGTAACTACGGCTTGGTGTTTCCCAACCAGCCAGAGCTTTTGGATCATCAAAGCGCTGTTCCTGGAACTAAATGCTGAGGTGCTGGAGTTGTAGTAGATGGAGTGGCCGGCAACCACATATGGTTGATGGCTTTTTTTTTTTTCCATTAACATCTCCGCCTTGCTCCGTCTCAAAAAAGCAGAATATAATAACAATACTCTTTCTTTTGTGCATGTAATAAGAAATTTTAGGAAGAGAGGACTTTAATACACGGCCCAGTTATAGGAAATATTATTAGCTACACCTAAATCATGTAGATTCTCCCCATTGTCAAGAGTACCTCTTATTATTGTCTATTTTTTTTATAAAAAATATTTATACTTTTTCCACTTTACAAAGTGGTCTTTAGATTACTCTTTGATATATTAATCCCACTTCAAATATCACTTTCCGCCAAAATCATAATGATTGGATATTTGATGGAAAAAAATATCATATCATAATTTTCCATCAAAACAGTCCATTCGGCTCAAATTTCGGAAATTCTCAATCTTGACATATATTTTGAAGAATGAATCACATTTTTAAAAATTCAGATCATGAGCTTTCCGTTGATATAGAAATCGAGTTAACCAAAAATCGGATGAAAAAGTTATAATCGATTGAAATTCGATCAAATTTGAGTAAAAACAAATAATATATATATAAAATATCATGTTTAAAAAGAATGGTGGCTAAGCCACACAAGACTGACTAACACAATATAAAAAAATGACGAGGAATATCAATCACCAGATTAATCCCACGACTAATGTTTTGGATGAAATTTAATAGTAAATTAAGAATGTTAAGTTTTGCATAGAATGGAATAAATAATAAGACTTTTGATGTTATTCTTAATTACTTGACCAAACATATAATATGATAGTCGGAACATGCCCAAAATAATGTCACGTGGCATAAAATCAGTGGACAAAAAAATGTTATTACCAACTAAATTGTTTAAAAAAATGAACTATCAATTTTAAATATAGCCGAAGCTAGTGGAAGCACCAAAAATCCAGATTTGGTGGGCCCACCACATAATTCCTTGGAAAGGAGGAGTATTTGGGTGCAGCCCAGGGCTCTGTCTAACAGATATAATTTAAAGCCTTCCAATTATTGATCAATAATTGTACACTGACAAATTCAAAAGTGTGTTTTCCATTAATTAAAAAAGGATATGGAAGAAAGAAAATTAAAAAAAAGAACATAATGAAGATAATAATACCGTGTAACAAATGCTTAATTAGTCCGTCCAAAAAAAAAAAACAATTGCTTAACTAGTAGACATGACAAATTTCGATGAAGTACTAATAATTAATGTAGGTGGACGAATATAATACTTGACTCTATAAATTGAATACTTTACATAATACATCTAGTAATTTTTTTTTTGGTTGGAAATAATACATCTCCTAATTAACAACTGAAAATATAAAAAGAGTGCTAGGTTACTCTTTAAGTCTCATTAAATGTACTTTTGAAATCTAAAATTTACTATTTTGAAGCATGCGACCTATAAATTGTGTATTTTTTCCATTTTTAAGCACGAAGCCAAAAATATAGTCTACACTCATATTGGCCCATTTGGTTCGGCATTTGGGAAAAATCTTTGGCCAAATGCAAAGGCCTTTACCCTAAGGGCTTTGGGAAAATACAAGACTATTTGGTAAACGATAACTGAAAAGTGATTTGGGGGAAATGAAAGACTATTTGTTAAACATATATTTAGAAAGCTTTTTGGCGCGACCAAATTAAGTTTTTTAATTTTTATATTTTAAAAATTGAAAAAAAAGAAACAATAATCGTAACTATTATATTTTCGCGCTGAGAATAATGTAAAAAATATATATCAACAAATTTATAAAAAAAATCACATCACACGAATTTGATCATAACTTGTACACAAGTATTCTAATATTAGCATCTCATTGTAATAAATAACATGGACCGTGGAGAACATTGCTAATGGCTTATTGTAAATTTATATGTGAGTAATGTCCATAGTTCAAGGGAAAATTTCGTTTTGGTACCCAAAGTGGGGCCTTTTTCTCAATTTGGTACCCAAAGTGGACATAGTCTCAAATTGGTACCCAAAGTGCCCATTCAGTCTCAATTTGATACCAAAGTGGGGCATTTTCTCAATTTGGTACCCAAAGTGGACGTAGTCTCAAATTGGTACCCAAAGTGCCCATTCAGTCTCAATTTAATACCTGGGTTCACCGGCCGGTTAAATGCTAACCGGTCGACAAGAAATTTACTGTTCCAGCCACCGGAACAGTATTTTTTTAAACTTTTTTTTCTTTTCATTTTCTTTTTCTTTTCCTCTCTTCTCTCCACCGGCGTCCAGCGAGGGCTACCCTCGCCTAGGCGAGCAAGGGCCGACCCTTGTCGGCGTTGGGCGAGGGCCAACCCTCTCTGGATCTGGCGAGGGTCGGCCCTTGCTCGCCCAAGCGAGGGCAGCGGAGGTCGCCGACGTCGAGCGAAGGCGACCCTTGCCCGCCCAGGTGAGGGCGGTCCTCGCTCGCCCTAGCGATCCTCGCCCGACGCCGGCGACCTCCACCACCCTCGCCTGGGCGAGCGAGGGCCAACCCTCGCCAAATCCGGAGAGGGTCGGCCTTGGCCCGACGCCGGCGACCTCCACCACCCTCGCCTGGGCGAGCGAGGGCCAACCCTCGCCAAATCCGGAGAGGGTCGGCCTTGGCCCGACGCCGGCGAGGGCGACTCTCGCCAGATTCGGTGAGGGTCGGTCCTCGCTCGCCCAAGTGAGGGCGGCCCTCGCTGGACGCCGGCGACCTCCGCCAGCCACAGTGGCCGGCGGAGGGAAGAGAGGGAAAAAAAAGGAAAAGAAAAAAAAGTTTTAAAAAATACTGTTCCGGTGGCTGGAACAGTAAATTTCTTGCCGACCGTTGAGCATTTAACCGGTCGGTGAACTCGGGTACTAAATTGAGACTGAATGAGCACTTTGGGTACCTAATTGAGACTGAATGGGCACTTTGGGTATCAATTTGAGACTACGTCTACTTTGGGTACCAAATTGAGAAAAATGCCCCACTTTGGATACCAAATTGAGACTGAATGGGTACTTTGGGTACCAATTTGAGACTATGTCCACTTTGGGTACCAAATTGAGAAAAAAGCCCCACTTTAGGTACCAAAACGAAATTTTCCCATAGTTCAATGACAACATTAAAATATTTTTATATACTTTATGGACTAAATTGAATATGTATCAAAAGTCTAAAGATGACATTGAACAAATAAAAAATTTTCGAATCACATTTCAAATTAAGTTAAAGTTTAGGGATCATATTAAATAAATTAAAAATTAAAAAATAACGTTTCATATTAAATTAAAATTCATGACTCGTTTGTATCATTTTTCTATATCGAAGGTCCAGAATTACCTCAAGCCCATAGCTGATAGCCCACCACCATTTACTAACTGAGCTCACGGAGCCTGGAGGCGGTGGCGCGTGGCTCGGACGCCGGCGAAACCGAGGGGCAAAAGGAGCGCCTTCATCCTTGCCTCGCGCTGGTTCCCAAATCGTCCCCGGCGGAGAAGAGAACGAGAGGCCCGAGGGAAAGCCGCCAAGTCCAATGTCGGACCCTTACGAGCGAGCGAAAGGTGGGAGGCTGACGTTCAAGGGCGGAGCCCTAGCGACCCGCAGCAAGTCCATCGACAAGAAGCACAAGAAGAAGCGCAAGCAGAAGCTCAAGGACGACGCCTCCGCCGCCGCTGCCGCTGCCGCCGCCGAGGACGGCGAGATCGAGCAGCCGCGGGTGGAGGATGGAGGCGACGGCGACGCCGCCTCCGCGGCGGCGGCGGCGGGGGGAGGCCAGGACATTTACACCATCGACGCGGCGAAGAAGATGAAGTACGAGGAGCTGTTCCCCGTGGAGGCGAGGAAGTTTCGCTACGACCCCAAGTTCAAGGCCAAGACCGTCGAGGACGCGCTCGATGACCGAGTGAAGAAGAAGGCGGATCGGTACTGCAAATGAATCGCTGTCAGGTGAGTTTCGAGATTCAGGTCTGGTTTTTTGCCTGCTAATGCCATCGCTGAGTAACTACTCTTAGGCATTTTTAGGGCTAATAGATGTTTAATTTTGAACTGTCGGCCATTGGTTTGTTGATTGTCCGCTTCTCGCAGTAGCTTCAGGTGTGTAATTTGGAGAGACGAAAGTAACGAGGGTGTGGTTTAACATCTGACATTGCTGCTTTGCTTCGTTCTTATGGGATGAATTTCGCGAAGAAAAATTCTCAGGATTGTGTCTTGAATTATCTGCTGGCTCCCGCGGCTATTGTGACTCTTTGAATTTGCGCTTTTGGGATGAATCAGGATAGGAATTCTCTTTTTCTTGCAGTCACTTTTACTTGGAGAGATGACCATGCGCGTGGTGACATAACTTTGCGGTATTGTGGTCAGTGAGGAAGACTTGAGTTGTGCATGTCATTGAAATGAATATCAAGTTGGTGTTGTCCAGCGCTTTTGATCCCGAGTTTTGTCTGAGCTGACAGTTTTTAGAGCTGGATCAATGTGCGGGCGCCTCTTGCTACGGGTGGTGTTTTGTTTGGGGGGGAGGGTTTTTCTGAATTATTTAAGCCGTCCACATAGTGTCAGCATGTTGTTGCCTGTTTTCTTTTTCGCCTGGTAGCATCTCTTATCCCTTGTTTATCCTTGTCTTTCTTTGTAAAGCGAGTATTTTGCAATAGGATTGGTTTTAGATGGGAGCCTTGATATGTAAAGTTAAGCTGCTATTTATCACGTGTGAGTGTTCTGTTGGCAAACTTGCAATTCTACTTTATAGTCTGTAACGCTCTCTGCTGCCTCTCTTGTTTGCGGATCCTACCGACTGTTTCCTCAACCGATGTGCTTTGGCTGCAGTTAATGGTAGATGTCACCCTTTTAGCTCTACATTGAATTATAGGTGATGATGCCTGGTGGCAAGGGAGGGGTGGGGCAGGGACGCAGACCGGGGTTCAAACCCCGGTAAAAGCAGAAATGCTTAAAACGACCAAAAAAAAAGGTGCTCTTCCCAATAGGAGACTTTGATAGTCCGCAGGCTCTCATAAAACCATGTCTATAACTTTGGTGCAAATATGGAATATTTGTATAGATAGTACATTTTTTTTGCTACGATAAATAGTAGTTGTTGACTTGGTCAGAATAGTGTCTTCTATGGCGACTGAGAAGGATGAAATTTACTTTTTTCAGTCAATAATGTGAATGATCCACTCTGAAGTAGCAGAAATCTGAATCTTAGAAGGTAATGCACTGAGGAATGAGTCGGATCCATCCTTCCTTTTATACGATGCAGGGCAGCCTCACCTGCAATGTGCTATTTTGGATGTAGCATTTGTTGGATGCCCATCTCTCACTGTTAGGAGTGCATGGTCTGATTTTACTTGTGGTGTTAATCTGACTGCATTGTGGAACTCATGATGACCAATGACCGACTATGACAGCGCTCTCCTTTTACGAAAATATGGATAGAATATTAATGAGAATTACCTTTTCTGTGAGACAAACTGGCGAAGGTGGCACCATTAACCCGATCTTGTCTAAGAGCATTTTATTTGTAACATAAGCAGGCTAGCTGTCTTGACTGACAATGCGGCTAGTTTTTGCTGCTGTTCTTCTGGCTTTTTCATGGTCTAACTTTGTAGTTATCTGTCTTTTTTCTTTCTTAATATATATCGAGTTGATATCACCAGTTTATTACATTCATGTGGAGGTGCCATCTTTGTTTGCTTGTAAGTTGATAGTTTTTCTTTGTTCATTGTGTTTTATGAGTTAGTGTAGCCAAATGCGGTGTCTGGAACCTTTGAAAAAGACATCATGTTAGTCAAGTGCCTTTTGCAGATCTCAGCTCTCTATTCTTTCCCTAGAAGTTTATTAGTTACTGGCTTGTTTGTTTGGATTTCTCACAAGCAAAAAGAAACTTTTTTATTTTCCTGAATTTATGAAAATTTATGTGTATCTATGTTTCAACGGTTATGAATTGTGAAAGTTTTAGGTGTTTTAAGATTGATAAAAAGCAAAAGTGTGCCCCACAAGAATTGGAAAAAGCAAAAAATCTAATTGTCACTCTAAACTGACCATAAACTTTCATGCATGACTGAATTTACAAGTACTACGAAATGATCTTGCCTTTATTGTTTGGATTACTTCTGCTCATTTTAGATATAAGTGCATATTGCTGGTTCTGGACCGAGAGAATTAAGTCCCAATTTGGCTTTCATTATTGTTCTGCCTTCTCGTGACCGGGTGCTATCCATGGTTTGCAGGCAACATGTGCCATAGATGCTGAAGCTGCGGTCACTCTTAATTGCAACTGAATTACTGAATGTATAGCAAACCAATACTTGTCATTGAAGGTTAGATTGCGTTTGTGTTCTTTTGAAGGACACGGGAAGAGTAACCTTGGTAGTTAGTACAATAGTCGGTTCGCACACATTCTCCTAAGGCTGTCCCCGTTTCTACAATATGGAGAGTGCTTCTGATGGGGGTTTTCTGATTTGCTTCAATTGCAAGTGGTCACTGGCAAGACTGATGGTCTTAAATAGTGCTTAGCTAAACACATAGATTATGTGCTTTTGCATTGCGATTGTGCTTTCTATGGACGATGCATTTGTTCATTTTAACGTAATTATTCGGTCGTTGGTTTATACGCTGCTTTGCACTCTGTCATGTAGTCTTCCGATCAGTTCTCTGCAAGGGTATGCTGTATTTTCTCCTCGATCGCCCAACTGAATCCGGTAATGTAATGGTACATGTTGTTGATTGACAAGCATCTTTGTGAGAGTCCAATTTGCGATCCCATCACAGCACCAGATTGCTATGGAGTTAGATATATCGCCAGGCAGTCGGTTCTGCAGTCTTCTAAACGTTGTTTCCTTGTAATCAAATGATCCTTTCTTTCCTCTGGCCCAAATCAAGTTGACTTGATCACTTGATTCGGATGCTGAGCTGCGTGCATGAAGTAAATAGGCTGCTGAAATAACTTGATTCTATATCTTAGGGTGGTTTCTTTCGCTGAAAAATTCATGATAAAAAAATATTTTTTAATAAAAATCATGATTAGTTTTTATTTATTTTGTAGTTTGGGGAAAGTGATTTCATTCTTGCTAGAAGGAAAAGTCATTTTCTCCCAATCTAAACTTCTTTTTTTCAGTTCATGGAAAACATTTTCAGTATATCAATTAGTTTAGCATTCCAATTGACGTAAAGTTGGAAAATAATTTTTCAAAAACAGTTTTTCCTTAAAACAAACGGACCACTAAACATATGCACTCGATTAGCATTTCCATTATTGGTTTGGAGATCAACTGAGAGTCATGGTTTTATCAAAAAGTTGTTCCTTGTAAGCTCAAGCAAAATATAGTTTGCTCAGAAAATGCTATTCTGGATTAAGTTTAGTATGCAAAAGCATGGATAAATGACATTTCCTTTTTCCTATTTTCTTCTTATTGAGCTACACTTTGGTCTCGCTCACTTGGTCACTCTCTTCCTGGGCAAACTACATTTTCCTCCCCAGATTTTGACATTCACTGCAAATGATCCCTGCATTTCAATTGTTGAAATCACCCTCCAGAATCTTGAAATCGGTTACAATGTGTCCCCTGTTGTTGGCTCGGATCATTTTTTTAATTGAAGCCCAGTTATGTGTTTGTCCAGTGACGAATTTGCTCTCTTACACAGAGTAAATTTGTCTACCAACAGAAAGGCGAATTACATTTCGCCACCCTAGTTTTTGGCAAACGGGACAATTTACTCTTTAACTTTTTAATTGTTTCAATCTTGTCCGTAGGGTACTGTGAAGAATTTCAAAGTCACATTGACGTAGATCTGGACCAACTTTTTTATCTAATCTCCACCGAAGATCGATTTGGGCTACCGAAGCAAGAATCGTCGTGCCTTCGCATCGGTGTTTGATACTTGTATTATATGTTTCTTATAAAATGGTTGGCATTAAAGTATCGTATCTTTTGTTTAACAAGCCAAGCAATTGACTTGCAGAGTAAACCCGACAATTCGTGCTAATAAGCAAGTCGTGCATATTGTTGTCTCATAAGGATAGAATTTTCCTCTCCATTTCTTAATTTGCTCTATGTCTGACCCCATATTGCACCCTATGAGGTCAGTGTTTTTTTAAAACAATACACGATCGGTCACGTCATAACTTCAAAAAGAACGTAGTTCGGAGGCCATAATCGAAACAAAATATAAAAAATTGGTTATTTGATTGATCAAAGCATAGGCTAGACTTGAAAAATTATTGAAAGTGTACATCTTTCATGAAGATCGGCCAGAGTCGCCACAACGGAGACATCGCAACCGATTTCACAACTCAAGAGGGGTCAAACTACAAAATTAGTCGGAGGGCAACTTGTAATAAGTCCCAAATTTGGGGGCAAAATGCAATTCCGTGTTTATTCTCGCACAGATTTTTCATGAGTAGCTAGCTAGCTACTCACGTGACAAGCACATGGCCGGAGCTCGAGTTGAAAAATGGACGGAGCCGACGACGCGGAGAGCGGGGGCATTACAATCGATTTCAAGAGAATTATGGGCCAAAGTGTAAAAATTCAAAAATTAGGGGGGTTAATTTGAAATTCCAGCAAGAGTCTGCAGCATAGTGGGAGCAAAATCCGATTCAGCCCTCTTTCGCCCTCCCTTTCTGTCTAGAGACGCCGCTTCAACTTTGCACGGTTGCTGACGAAGGAAAAGAGAAGGAGCTCGGGGAGCTTTCCATCAATGGAGTCCAAGGGGCAGGGCGCGCGCGGCAAAGAGAAGAAGCTGAAACGCAAAGAGGCAAGTATACACACGCACACACGAGCTCCTCTTTCCCCCCGAGCAGTCTCCCGCCGGATTCCGATGGAAATCCGTCGACGGACGGACGTACGGACTAACTCTCGATTTTTCTGGTCTTTTTTTTTTGCCCCCCACTGAAGCGCAGGTCCTGGAGAAGAAGAGAGCAGTCGACGAGCTGGTAAGGGCGGCTTCCTCCGAAACCGACCATCTCGCGTCCTTCCAGGCGTTTCGCCATTACAACCGCAACGGTACGCTGCATTATGCTGTCGGAACGCGCGTGTTTCCGAGGCTTGATGTTGTTCGTTGCTTCATTTGTTTCTGTCCTTTTTTCAATTGTTGTCTGTGATCTGGGTGACTGTTCGGTCCTGAATGTTGAAGTTCGGGACAATAATGTGGTCATAGCTGTGTCGATTGACGATGCCGGATCAATTGTTAGGTGTCTCTGTTTATTTGGATTCGGGACGCGGAGATAGGTTGTCTTCTTCTGTCAAGCAGTATGTGTACACCCTGCTTAAGGTACCGGAAAAAGCTGAAGTCTTTTCAAGGTTTTCGGCATTGATTCCCCGAGATGCAGAGGAAAAAAAAGTTCTCTTTTCTTGCCTCGAACGAGTCTGCGAATCTTTTCTTACGGATTAGGCTTTGTTGGCTTTGGGTCTGCAGGCCAACATGGAGGGTCCTTTCGGAGCTGAGTGGCCTGTGGAAGAGAAGGTGAAGCGCCGGGAAATGGTCGCTTCTGAGGCGCGCTATGTATTTGTTCACGATGTTACGAATGCTGGTGCTGACGGGATGCCGTCGGTGGCCCAAGCGAGAAAAGAAGTTGCTGATGGCATGTCGGAGACCGTAAGCATTGTCGGGTTTGTTCACTTCCGCTTTCTTGTGGAGGAAGAAATACCTGTCCTCTATGTGTATGAGATACAGCTTGAGCCTCGTGTCCAAGGGAAGGGGCTGGGTAAATTCTTGATGCAGTTGATCGAGCTTATCGCTAGAAAGGTTTGCCGTTTTACATCTCTGTTTTCTTGTTTTTTTAAAGAAGATCTCTTGGAATGATGGAGGATGGATGGAAATGTATGGAAATGCTTTTGCATCTTCAGTCAATCTTGTTGTTATTTGTGTGATTGTTTGTTAGTTTCCAGAATCATGAGTCGATCTTCAGATACCTTAATTCTACTTGTTTTATGTATTCTTTTGCTTAATCTAATGGATCGTTCTACTCATGTACCTTCCCTTGCATATCTTCTGTAGAATTGCATGGGTGCAGTGGTACTTACCGTACAGAAAACAAATTTGTCAGCTATGAAGTTCTATACTAGTAAGCTGAGGTAAATATTTCATATCTTTCTGTAACTATTAACTGGTGCAAACCCCATGTGGATTTTTAGGTGAAGTTGCAATATTAATTAGGAAACACAGATGGAACAGAACTGTTTTTCTAGCTGGGACCAGGTAGCATGTTGGCAATATGTTTTTTTGTACTGGTAGTAATTATTTTTTCAGTTTGAGTGAAGCTTTTGCTGTTGAAAACTAATTAAGGTTGATAATTTTATCAAGTTAGTGAGAGATCACATGTTCTTGTATTAATCTCATGTTATCTAAAAGCACATCAGATAAGTAGCTATGGTAGGTACATTCTTCTTGCAACCGGTAATCTGATTACTTGTTGATTGTGTGCAGATACATTGTATCATCAATTTCACCATCAAGAGTCAATCCATTGGTATGTTTTCTTTTAATGTATCGGAGATTTACAAGCTTACTTTTATCAATTGGTCATAAGGTTCGATTTCTTCGTTGATAGCTGGGCAGTGAGGCAAGCTATGAAATTCTTTGCAAAGCATTTGAACCTGAAGCCAAAGCTGTTTTGGAGGTATATTTGATTACGAAGAATAGGATTGGATGAGATTTATTTGTGTCGATTGGTCTTATTCAGCTCTCTTAAGTGTGTGGTTCAGTGAAACTTCTTCATTCGAGTCAATTCTGAAGTTCGCTAGTTTGACATCTATATCTATTTTAATCTGATTTAATTTTCACGAGAACTATTGTTGATCCATTTTAACTCATTGGCAGATGGAGAAGTGGCTACTTGTTGCTGCCGATTAATTTCACATCCATTTTTAGCATATTTTTGGCTAGGTGTGAGTATGGTTTCAGGTTCTACCCTGGAACTTGAGAGCCTGATTAGTAGGAATCTATAGGTTTTAGGTTCCAAGGTATGTAGGGTAGGTTTTAGGTTCAAAAAATTAGAGAACCTGTTTTGACGGGCAGGTTCAAGGTTCTTGGTAGGTAGAACTCGGAACCTGAAACCTAATTAAGTTTTTTATGTTTTTTTTCTGTCTATATCTTCGCGTGATTCTGTTGTGTTTCATGGCGTTAGATGATGATAATATAATCTGGAACCACTAGTTCAAGCTTTCATTTTATAACTTATTAATGTTTCATATTTTTCGTGTTTCTAAATATAAATTGTGGTTAGTGGATCATAGCAGTAAGCAGTGGTCATTAAAGGTGTTGATTTACTAAAATTGTTCAATTAATAATATAAATAGAACCTGAGTAGATTCTAGAACCGACCCTCGAACCTGTTGAACATGTGATAGGGTAGTTTCAAAGTTCCAAAAAAAAGGAATCTATTATCATGGTGGAACCTATACGTAACATGGAACTGCTTATCCCTAGTATCAATTTACGTAATGACTTCTCATTTTAGTTCTATTTATTTGAATCGTAATGTCTGGAAAACTAGTCTTTTGTATTCTCTTTGATAAATAACAAGTTTGTTTAGTATTGTTGCGTTAATTTTCGTTTTGATGAAATTAAAAAAAAAAGAACTTGTTAGACCCTGGAACCTATCCTAGAACTTGTGACAGGGTAGATTTTAGGTTCCAGGTTCCGACGGGTAGGTTCCAAGTTTCAAAAAATGAGGAACCTGTACCCGAGAGTAGGTTTCAGGTTTCATGTGGAATCTGTAAGGAACTTGGAACCGCTTACCCCTATTTCTGGCAGTTGAAGCTACAAATTACTTGGCCTGATTTTATGTGTAGGTGTAAAATCAGATGGTTTGTAAATGCTTATGACAGTTAACTGACAAAAAGCAGTTGTTTCTGTACGAGGGATAGTATCTCAAACCCCTTTAGTCTTCCGTGGTGCTCACTGTCTAGATAAAGTCATTTAGTCGGTCCAGTATGCGATTCTTGTTTGAGATTGTCAAATGTGATTTTCAGTAACTCATTGCAGCTGCAGATATTGCCTGTTAAAATTTTATGTTCTCCTATCTTTTTCAATATGTCAGACTACTTGTTTGGGACATTGAACGTAAGTAGAAAACATCGCTATCTGATTGTATAGTTCCTTAAAACTAGACAGTATACTATGAAAAACAGTTGCATTATTTGCGACCTACTTGCCGAAGTGATGGGTTTTACTTCCTATGAACAATCATATTTGCCTTTTGCATTCTGTGCTTCTATGAAGTGGAAAGTAGGTGATGATATTTGCATTGTTGCATTTATGTGAGTGATAATTACTCTTTCTTTCTCAGGAAGGTGATTGAAGTGTCTGACAATGACTGTTGAGCCACCTTCTTATTTAGGTCAGTTCAGGTTAGTTTCATCGTACATCGGCCTTTCTCACATGCAGTAGTGGTTTAAAATTTTGTGCATTATAGGTGTTGACATCGCGTAAAAGGATAGTCTTTTCAGTCTACATGGTTTTGTCTTATATATAGGCAGGGAATTGTCAAAATACTGATTCATCTCCTTACGCATGTAAAATTTGGATGCAGTGACTTATATTGGATCAATGTAAGCCATATAGGGGGATCGCTCATTTCATTTGTTGACACTTGAGTTATATTGGAAATGTTATTTCACTTCACCAGGATGCATATGATTTAGGTTGGGGGCTACAGTTCTGTTATGTCTTTGATCCATTCACCCAGTAATATCTGCTCTGAGTTAAAGCGCCATCATGTTAACAGGCCAGTGGTGCTTAGGAGAACAAAGGGCGTTATTATTTTCTGGCACTGAGGATATTGCAAGTTCTTGCTGAAATTCTGTAGTAGATCTTAGCCATGAAGCACATTTGAAAGGTCTGAGGTCCTTGTTGTATTCCTGCTTCATATTGAAGCTATTAAGTGACGAGGACATGGTTCTTCTCATTTCTGGCTGAATTAGCTCATCCATTGCATGGTGCTAAATCTTCCAACATCTATTACAGATGCCATAAATTTTATGTATCCAACCAGGTGTTGGGAACCGTGTCCAAATTATCCTGGATACAGTTTATTGATGTTTCCTGTGCCATATTGTACACTAAATGTAACGGAATGAACCCTGAAAATGATGCTTCTTATTATTTGTTGCCTGATTTAGTCTAGAAACTCTACTTGCAAATTGTCTATTTGTCTTCCCTGTATTCTTAGAATGGTACTCTATCAGTGTATTCCTGGAGTTTCAATTGAATGATTTTTTTTCATCAGGTTTCTGCTATCTGCTTCCGAATGTAATCTTAATGTATGTCATGGATGGTCACTTAAATGCAGTCACTGCCATTTTCCAGAATGTTAAATTTAGGGCCCGCTTGTAGTTTGTGCTATTTGTAAGATCAGGGAGAACCAAAAGAGAAAGTTGTTTTGCTTCTTAGTTTTAAATCCTAAGTGAATAGACTTTATAAATTTAACCTGCAGAGAAGTCTCCCACTGCCTCCATCAAGGCAGAGGTGAGGCTTCAGTTGTGGACTTCAAATTAATGTAGGGATTAAATATATATGGCGGAGGTGATCTGAAGTGAATTGAGGGATTTCTTAGTGATGAAAACGATTTGGGAATATTTGTGTCGTGATTGCTTGAGAGTTTTAAAGGAGTGATAAGTGAGGGAAAAAAAAGGAAGTCTTTCCCTCAAGGAAAAGTTAGCCCCATCAATAAGAGGATTATCTGAAGGAAATCACCAGCATTCGATGCTCTATGTTTTTGGATGGGGATAGGAACGAAGGGACAAGATCTCCGAATTTAAGGCTGTATTTTCACTCCTGTCATGGTGCTGGTGACAGATAAATTCTACTTTTCTTCTACTTTCGCGCTTTTTTTAATCAAGTCATTGAACTTTTAATTTGTCTAATCAAGTCCTTCCACTTTTATAAATTTTCTAATCAAAACAAAAAACTTGGCACCAGCAGGTTCAGCTGGATTTGACTTGCATCATACTATTCTGAACTTTTGACTCTGGAATAACATGTCATGAGCGCAGTGACAGGATTTAATTTGGCCTTGAGTTTTCTTTGGCTTATAACACATCATTTAATGCTGGATTAATTTGCTTCTATCATTGTGCTTGTGACACGTTATAATCTTAAGATGCAAGCCAAAACGAGAATCTAAGCTGTTTGAGTTTTCTTTAGATAATGAGTTATAATCTTTGAATTTAATCTGCCATCTTCTTTTACCTCCTAAAATTGAGAAGATGCTACACAAACTAAACACCAAAGATCCACAAGTATACTGTAGTAAAGATCAATGAACTTTTTCTGTCCTCCTACAATTCACCTTTGTCTATCTCTCTTTATTTGCTCAGGATAAACGTTATTGAATATCATCTTTTTTTCTTTAGTTCTTTTCTCGTGTGTGCATACGCTGTACACTACAGTGTTTGAGAAATACTTGCCTAGGCTTGTGTATATGTGCTTTGACTTTGTATACACTCGCATCACTCGTGCCTACTGGCATGCATGGAGTTGGTCTGCTGAATATAGATCAATACTCATAGTTGTATCGTATGCATTTACTGTATTAGAAAAGCCTCTTTACACTGAAAATGATCAATATTATTGCATCATAGTATATTCCTAATATCCTTGTTTCCTGTATGTCGTGATATTTGGTTTTGTGGATCTGGTAGAACCACGGATACATAGTACTACGTATATCTTTATTATTCAAAAACTCTTTTAAATGTTGTTCTTGTATCAGTTAATCCCCTCTTGTTAGAAACATCTGAATTCTGCAGGACTCTGTAAATCCCGGTCTCTGCTGTGAAAATCGCTCTAACAGGTCTGTGATCGGACAATTTCGATTCACCTCTGTTGTACTGGCTTTGCTTCAATCCCTCCCCAAACCAAATTATCCGATCGCACCTGAAAAAAATCCTCTATTAAATCTCGTATATTTCCAGGTTTCTTTCAGTGAACTAAGCATTTTTTCATATTATGTTGTATGGTTACTTACCATGCTGGAGCCCGACTCTTTTTGACTTTGGTATTCGGGTTTTGACCATAGTATACCTCCGAATTCAGGCAGTATTTGTAGGTTGGTGCAAACTTGATCACTCCCTCTTGCCAACCTTGGAAGACATGACCCTCCATGAGCTCGGCCTTCAGCTTTATTAAATATCGACTAATTCTTTAACCTCGAAACACATCCTTGTAAACCAAAAATGTTCAAAGCAAATGGTTTACGAGAATACCTGATCTTTTTCCAATAGTAAATCCCACTTCCTTTTCTCGACTAGAGACCGAGTCGATGTGTCAGGCAGGTCGATTCTGTAGTTTAGGTCGCCCAGCCAAATCACTCGGCTGCACGAGGAGTAATATATTGATGGTTATATAAGTGCTTTTCTTTTTCAATCTGCAAGTGGCAATAATAAAGGTGCATGTGAAGAGGATGGTGTGAGTGAGTGCTTGTTGAAACAAACGCTTCAGAATCGAAGTATTCCTCCAGAGAGATCCCTCTTCTAATCATTTTTTGTTCATATTGATCCCACCTACTAAGAAAAATAATGGTTGAATACTCAAAAGGATTGACGAATAGCAGAAGAACTTCTGTTTACATCACTTGCATATTTAGAAAAATGCAAATATGGAAGAGGGGTCGTTCTTAAAAATATCATGACTTCATATATGCATGTTTCTACTGGTAATAGGACCCTTGGTATCGCGAGGATCATAAACATACATCAAAGAGGAAGTATGCTGCGATACAGATCAATGAAAGATAATGAGTTAAGAAGGGTAGAATAATCAGTCTTGCGACGTACTCGTGGTTGAGGATTTTTCTCGGCAAATTGCGCGAGGGGCCGTGTGGGAAGGTCGTCCGCAACAATATTTCTGTTGCATCTGAGTTTCTGTGCCTCTTATCTCCTTCTCTGCCTCCAGAAGCTAAATGACTACAAATAAAGCACAAGCTCGTTTCACGCAACAAAAATCTAACCGACACCGAACCCTGTGTAACCAAGATTTAGAGAACGAATTAATGACTTGTCATCTAATAATGTCGGCATCAATTAAGTAAATATCAAAGAGCATAAAGTCCTCATCTCATAGACGGTGACGATGATGAACTGTTAAGCTTGGGTTGGTCTTATTATGTACTTTATACATAATAGAGGAATGATTAACACATACCTTGTTTCCTAAGCAACCCATTATACCGCAGCCGACACAAGAAACGCTCGGATGACTGACGAATTCGCAGAGGTTGCTCCTGATCCAAACGGATATGAATAGCCCAACCATCTGCTTGCTGACAATACATCGGAAATGTTCTTTCGAATGGCTTTCCATAGAACTTTGACCCGGCCTTGCACGAGAGCTCGACTTGTTGAGAGTCTCTCTTATCATTGCATTCCATTTCCTGGAAATCTTGCTGTTTTCTGAACCCAAAACATTTCCGGCACTCAGAGGAACTATTTCTTGAAACCTGATATGCAAATAGAATCATACATTATACACTTACTAAATTGAAATCGCTCGATTTAGACGAAAGAACCCAAGAATCTGTGCATATAAGTGCCCTCGAGCAAAAATAAAAGTGCAATGGTTACCCGAAAACATATATGTCAGCGGGATATTTCTTTATATCGAACCAATATTCGATGTCCATGTCTTCTGGTGGAACAATGCCTCCAACGTTCCAAGAGCTGACAAAAATGCTGATTATAAAGCACGAATTTGGGTATGTGTAAGTTCAAATTTAGATTCATTAAAAGGGAAGCAAAATGTTTGAATCTTAGTAGCTATATATAATACTTGCAAGTTTGCTGATTGCATGCTTTCATGGTGTCTGAACTGTGAAATTCTGGCATGATCTCTCTTGAATCTGGCAAGTCGGCAATGAAATTACTGCTGCTTGAACTTTTTCTAAGGACCTTGTTGAGCACTAGCTTTGGCCACATAACCTACACAAGAAAAGAAAATAATATCGATAAATCATGCCTCAGAGAGAGAGAGAGAGAGAGAGAGAGAGAGAGAGAGAGAGAGAGAGAGAGAGAGAGCTGTACTTCTTTTTGTTCTGGTCGCATGGTGTGTGTATCCAGCACAACGAGTTGCAGTAGCAGGGTGAAGAGAAAAGGTTCTTGATGAGAATCTGCTCATATCACTTGCATGGAGAGAGAGAGAGAGAGAGAGAGAGAGAGAGAGAGAGAGAGAGAGAGAGAGAGAGAGAGAGAGAGAGAGAGACTCAGCAGGTTTGAGGAGGAGAGGGGCCTTCAAGAAGCGTTAAGAGGAGAATATCGAAATGGGAGGAAAAAAGGAGGAGGAGGATACAGTTTGCAAGTCGGGATCGATGAAAACGACTTTAAGGTTTTAACGGTGGTGTAGGCATTCATGCAAGTCAAGAGTTTCCTCTTTTTTTTCCTTTTTAAGGATCGAATAGTTACCTACTTAATGAGGAGGACAGGCAAAGAGACAACTCCAAATTTGTAATCAAACCCATCAAAGAAAAACCACCCAGGAAGAAAGCAGAAAATCAAATAAGATAAAAAAAATTGTTAATATCACAAAAAACTCCAAATTAGTACACCAGTGATAATTTTATTCCAAACTAATTTTTTGACCATCAAAAACTCCAAACTGGTACATTCGTAAATTTACTCTCAGTTTATTTCCGTTAAATTTTACTATCAAATTACTTTGTTAAATAACACATGACAGTTAACTGATGTACCGATTTTATGTTTTACTCTCCATTTGTTACAAGTATACCGATTTGTGATTTTTGTGGTATTAATTCAATTTAACGGAAACTAACGAAGGATAAATTTGTCACAAATGTATCAGTTTAGGGTTTTTAGTAGTCAAAATATTAGTTTTGGGTAAATTATTACAGGTGTACTATTTTGGAATTTTTTGTGATAAAAAAAATAGTTTGGGATAAAATTGTCACATGTGTACCAGTTTGGGATTTTTTGTGGTATTAATCCAATAAAATAAAATAAACCCTTTGTAAATTAAGATGTCTTCATCACTCATACAAAAAGCAAAAGAAAAAAGATGTCTTCATCCATTTATGGTGGCTTCCGTTGATAATGGACTCTTGCAAAATTGTTTATTTGCCTTTTTACATGCTGAATAAGATTGAGTAGTTGTCAAAGCTTGTGCACATTGATAGAGTTGCCAACTTGACCTTATTATAGCATGACAAATTACTCGATAATCAAAGTCATTATCCCTCATACATCAACCCTTTTATGCATTAATTTTTTTTAAGAAAAAATGTGGCAACTTGATATCTTAACAAGGGAAGGAAAAAATTGCTTTTTTTTAATCGTAATCAATTACGAAAAAATTAGGAAATCACGACTGGTTATTCATTCTTCAGGTCCATAGAAACTTAAATGTTTCTAAAGTCCGGACCAGACCAAGTAATTTCAGGAGGGTACTGTTGTTTAAGACGTTACCGGCCGGCAAAAGGAAAGGTACTTGAAACAACAAAATGTTATTTATGCTGAGCTTCACAGCAACTTGCCATATGGTCGTTTGATTTCTTATGCCCATGTATATAAACTATTCGAATTAGGGTTTCGTTTGCTTAATAATTGTTAGGGCGATAGCAGCTATAATTATATCCAAATGGCGTGTCTCCCCTCCTCAAGTTCCCTTATTCTGATTGCCCGGTTGGACTTGCAATTATTTACTGTCCTCTTGCTTCATATCTGACGTAAACAACCATCTTTTTGTGCGTGTCATTTAGCATTTGATCAAAGTATTGATTGGACCATTCTAAGGACCTGACGAATTCCAGAAGAGTAGTGCTGCGTAGATGCAAGGTTTGGTCCCCCACCGTTATTTTAGCATCTAGAGTTGAATTGATGAATACTATTTTGCTTCTTTTATTCATTCATGTGGCACTTCGCATTACAAGACGAAAGCAAGCCAGTCCAGATTCGGGAAACCCTTTCTGGAAAATTTGATGGGGCTAAAAGGCTGCCGATTATTCTTGGTCATCTGAAGCGCTCTTTTTTCTCAATACAGTTTGAGAGTTAGGTCTCAAGTTATGGAAGCTAGGGTTGGGTCCATCAGGGAATGTTTGCTTCACCCGTGACTCTGATGAAGTTTCTTTCTTAACTAGAAAGCTGGTTTTCCAGGGAAAATAACATGCGTATTTCAGGAATAGTTTGGTAGCTATCTTGTTGTCATAGTGATAAACTTGCATAAAAAAAGTATTACATAGAGAATTATTCTAGGGATAATGTGATGAATAGAGCTATGCTTCATAAGAAATGCATGGTATATTTGTTTTCGTGGTCCAAGCGAGGATTTCATTGTTTTCACTCGTGATCTTTCAAACTAATAGAGTAAGTTATGCTCCTTTTAAAACGTTCCAAGCTAGAAGAGTAGTTAAACAAGTCACGACTGTCTGCCCTATGCTTCGGTACATACGAAGGTTTATCCGCAAGATAGGAAAATTCAATCTTCAATCCCCATAACTAGACATGGCTAATATCTGTTTGGAGACAAGTAATTTAATTCGTTTCAATTTGAGCGGTCTAAAAGATAGCACAATCACTCATCAATCACCTTCTTCGCTTGGTAGAAACTCTTCTAGCATGAAGTTTCCCTCTTCTTCCCCTAAATTTACAGGTTCTTCAAGCTAGAAACCCTCTTGGAATTTTTCAGATTTTAGTAAATAGGAACCCCTTTTAAATACGAATCTATGCCCTAGTCCTCCTACTCATAGCTTGAGAAGAGAAGCTGATCTTCATTTCTCTAATAGGCTAGGATTCTAGGGTTATATGTTCTCTCAAGCAAAAAGAAAGCTGAATTCTGTAAACTTGTCTGGCATTAGTCATGAGCAAGCCCGAGTTCTGCAAACAGATCGTGATGAATAGAATGTTAGGAACACGCGATCTTTTTACCTTACCTTTTATTCCTTCTTGGCGATCAGATGATTTTTTTCTTCAAGCTTTCATGCAACAGGTTTTGGCATACTGATTGACTTGATTAGGGACAGAATTTTCACGCCTGTCCAGATTCGAGAGTCCGATCACGGGAGTTAATTGTTTCTTTGTGATCCGATCTCGAGAATCGATCTTTTGCCAATCAAGAATTGAATATAGACCATTGTGTCTCATTATGTGTAAACGTCCCTTTTGCCTAACTCGGGTACAACTATAGGGTGTCTCTGATCTGACCTTGCACCTTCCATTTGCATGAATTATAGAAATGGGATAATTAACTATGGAATAACTATATTCCTGGAAGACAACCGGTACCTCCAAACCCCTAAACTAAGGATCTAGAGTATAATTCATACGAATAATCATCAGTAAATGCCATTGCTACGTACGAGAAAATTTGGATCCATACGTGAGAGATATAGTAGGCTCCTAGTATGTGGGAGCTGCTAAACTATATTTCATGTCATAAGCTGCGTTCTAAGTTTTTTGATTTTAGCAATTTGCTCCACAAATAACTCTGGTCAAAACTGGATGTTGGAGAGGACGGTGATTAATTAGATGGCATTCATCAAGATAGTATTGACTAAAACTTTCCCCACGAAACCTAAAATGTAGTAGTGATACTATTTTTTTAAAATAGTGACATTGATCCAGAACAGCTTGGACACGGTTGGTGCGATTTGGATAGACAACCTTCATTTCTAAGCTGGAAATTTCGTCAACATCCAAACCAATTGAGCCGACCCTGGAGAATACCTAAGAAAACACAGCCCAGTTCATTTAAAATACTTCCGAGAACAACTTCTACTCAATTGATTGACGCAACATAGTTTTTTAGCCATTGTCATGCAATTGAAATGAATTTCCTTGTTCATGAGTTCAGCGTTAGGTCGTATATTATACTTCCCGAAGTGTGTAGAAACCATTCGCCAAGCATTCCCTAACCAATCATATCCAGGATCTGCACCATCCAGATTTCCACATTATCATTCGATTTTTTTAGAAGACTAAAGATGTCACGGATGAACTCATTGGTCACTTGAAAAATTTTGTTTATCATAGGTTTCGAAGAACTATCAATTCCATGGGCATCCATTAAGGAATTCTATGGTCTTGATTTGGCGCAACCAAAGTGACTAATCTTGCATTTATCTTTTTTTCTCTCAATTGATCAACATGACCCACCCAAAAAAGTTTTAAATAAGACTTATCCTATTATTAACACAAAAGATGAGACAATTAAAATAAGGATTAAAGACGTGTGCAATGCCAAATCCTTAGTCCATTCCATGATGTTCCATGATAATTTGACGCGGTTCCACATGCTTTTTTTTTTTCTGATTATTTCCTCTAAGTGAGTATTCGCATTAATTTACGTTTTCTCGCTTGTTTGATTGAAAGATTTGATTGGACGGACGGAAATAAATATAAAGGAAACACCATAATGGCAACTTCGAGGCAAACTCAGTCTAGTCTCCCTCAACAAATAAAACGGTGATAAGCAATTTCTTTTAATTAATGTGATTGAAGTTGATTTTGTTTTTTGGTAAACATAAGATACAAAGCTAAGTAAATTAAAGTCTTAAGTCTATAATCCCAACTTTATCACTAAACAAAACATGAGATAATCCTCTAAGAAGTTGTAAGTAGAATGTAGTATCCAGTTGCTTTGCTATGCCAATATTGGTAAGCATATTAGCAAGCCGATTGTCTTCCCGAAAAATATAATGTATTTTGAACTCAAAATGAGAGGCCGGTAGTATTCAAATTGCAAACAGTAAGGGTTACCTCCCAGATTGTGAGACGCCCTCAATTCATTGGTTAATAAACGCTCATGTGCCGCTAGCCAGAGGAAGCTTCTAATACGTTGAGATCCCCTTCTACTGCCATTTATGGGGCCATATCCTGTTAGTTTCTTGATTGTGGATCCCTTTGATAATTTCACATGCTGACTTAATAGAGAAAGATTTGATGTTTTTACCTTTCCACAGTAAAGTATCTTTCCCATCGAAGGCTATGGACGTGGGTTTTGCATGCTAAATACTGTTCACCACATATGAATATTGTTTATGCCAAACTTGGTGATTCAATGTTATGAAAAGCAATTGTTAATGTATGGCCGACTATAGAGGAAAGAGTGATATGGAGTTTGGAAAATGAAGAACAAGTAAGCTTTTAGAGAGAAAGATGGATTTCAGGGTTAGAATCACTCCACCGCATGGTTACTTCCCACCTACCTCCATATGAGACGGGCGAAAAGGTTTGTGATTATTGTGCGGAATGAGAATGGGAACTTTCCACTTTTCCAAGGAATCTTTTTAGAAGATGTAATTCTTAAAATTTGGATTGAAGTTGATCTAGCTCAAAAGGTTCTCACGGGGACGGCCACTGCTGCAGGGTGGTTTTATAATTTATATCGAACCCCGGACCGACACCAGGTGAATTCAGCACCAGATCAAAGGTAATTATAAAAAAAACACTTCTAGAGCAAATAAAGGTGAAGTAGCAGCTGACGTCCTCGATGATGTCAGGAAAGTAATTTTCTGTCCATTTCTTTTAATGAATCTATCTCGGATTTACGGATGACCGATTGCATGGGGACCTAAAGTTAAAAAAATGGGTCAAATCAATGTCATTGCATGACAGAAGAAGATGAAAAATTAATTGCACTTGCGATTCACAATATACAGTAGAAAAATATTATGATATTGATGTGTAGAAATTATCTATTGGTTGATCCAAGCGAATAGAGGGCGGGACAATGAGTAGTTTAAGGCATTATTACGAGAAAGAGACATCAGTTGGGCGTTCAACATGCATAAATTAACACGCACGTCAACTTTACATTACGTTCAGCTTAGCTAACTCGAGGTATGACATTGAGATTTACTTTCCAAAACTGGGGTTGGCTAAAGCTGTTGGGGACCAACCAAGAGCTAATCTCGGTTTAATTACTGTGCCTTTGCTTAGCACCAAGAAGCAAGCACCAAAAGGGTTGGTGCCGACGAAGAGGTGACTTTTTGTTTTCTCTGTCTGTGATGATCGTTTGTGGCAATAGGTTAATTAGAGTGAGTGTGACGTCGAAAATGATGTGATTTCGCTTGGTATTGTTTTGTAGCTGAACTGCGTTGTAATTATGTGTGTCGCGCGTTGAGAACCCTAAAGGCGTGTGTGGGACGGCATTGGTTTATGCCAACAACCCTTTTGAAACTAGCTTCTGAACACTTGGCTGGGACGACTCTCCCACGACACCTGTGAAACAATTGTAGATATCTTTCAAAGATCAAAACGCTCTTCTTTCACAATCACAAGTAGTGACTGAAAATTGTACCTCATACCTTTGAAGTTAATTTCTAAGCAAAGCCGTCTTATTGGCCTTAGTTACGTTAGACGGATTTTATATGGTTTTTTTTTCTTTTTTTGTATTTTACATTTCTTCTTTCTTGTATTCCCTAGCACGACGATAGAGGAAAATACTCTCTCCATAATAAGTGATCATTGGACAGGCTGAGACCATAGGTCGAGCTTAATATATCCTTCAAGCTTGCCTTTTTAACATAAAAATTAGATATGAATTTTCGGATCAAGCTCAGGCCAAAGTAGGGCAGGTCGGGTCGGGGTTCCTCATGTAGGGGCATGGTGCAGGCCCGCTCATTCCCCTTTCGGGCCTTGGTGGCCGCCCGCCCGTTAATCACCTTTGCGTCCTATTTTTTTTTATCATTAGAAACTACGTTCATTGCTTTCGTAATTGTAATTTTTCCGCCGAAACTCGGCCAATCGAAAAAAAGTAAAAATCGTCCCATCTGATATTAATCCATGTATGAAACTTTGTCACTCACTTTTTGGACAAATCAAAAGTAGACCAGCACTTCGACTCATGAACAAAATGTTCAGAAAGAAGATATGATCGCTCATCGAATCAAAAAGCCCAGCCCATCTCATAACCCTTTTCGACCGATTCAAATTCGACCGGACTCACCCATGAAACCGGTCGAATTCTGGGGTTCGTGGGAGCTAAAGATTCAATTTTTTCTCGTTCGGGGTTCGACGCCTGCTGCGTTTGGAGCGATTCATCTCCTGCTTCTGGGTAAGCCATTCTTCGCATCAAGAAACTCTACTCGATACTCTGTCCCCCACTCTCTCTCTCTCTCTCTCTCTCTCTCTCTCTCTCTCGGTGATAGCAGCCTCTCTTCTTTTCTTGTTTTTCAGCTGTTGTGTTGGGAAAAACCCAATTTGAAAACTAATGGCCATCGCGCTGTTTTTCTCCTGGTTCTTGTCTGCTCCTGTATTCGTTGGTTATGCTAACGAATCGGAATAATGCTTGGGTTTTTTTTTTAGCTTTGAAGGGTACTCACCTCTGTTCGCGATTGCGGGTGCTTTGTTCTCTGTCTCGGCTTTGCATCTTATGTGTTCGATGTATTGTCCCGCTTGGTTTCGCTTAAAAAGATAGTGGGTTTTTGTTGTTTTTGCGTGAAATGTCTGTTAAATGCCGCCCAAGAACCAGGTGGAGAAGAGGGGGGGATGGTTAATCTGGAGAGGGCTGATTTCAGACCTAAGTAAGAGAATGAAATTAACCATCTCCACTGTTGTGCTTGTACATTTTTGTAGGGTAGCGGTGGAATTGAAGGGAAAAATATGGCGGAACTAAGCATGGGTATACTCATAGATATTGTGGATGAGGAATGGATGAGGGACACTCTGCCTAATGATGGTATCTTGCTTTCCTCTCCCTTCAGTTTCTTGATTTTGCTCTAACTTGTCATCAACTTGGTAAATGCATATGTACTGCCGCTTTTTTAAGGATTCGATATCTTAATTGGTTTCCACATGATTACGTTGTTGTTGCAGATCTTCCCTTACCACCTGTGTTACTTGTTCGAAATGAAGATGTTGAAGATTCGAGTATGTATTTCTTTAGATGATCTATTGTTTGTACTGATCTTTGCAAAATGGATCATGTATTCTTATCCTCTAATGCTTGATTTGATAGTTTGTCCACACTTTGTTATTAATTATCTGTGTAGATGCCACATGCTTGCTATTCAATGAAGAGACCAACCAACATCAAAAGCGAATTACGACACTCTCGTTTTCATTAATCTGGTTCTTGGAGTTTCTCTATCTCCCTGTTACACTGTGAAGATAGAGCTTCTTTGTCACTGTTGTTGTTTATAGTGAGGCATCATTGTTTGGTCCATTGGGGAATAAGCTTGAGGCTAGAGAATTGTCTCCGTTGAATTGAATTTACATGAATATAAATAAATTAATCTAACTGTGACAACTATGCAATAAATTCCTTAAGCCTTTTTAGCCCATTGTTTGTTCTTATGAGGATCACGATTCTAACAATTATAAGGAAGTCTCTAGTTTTAAGGCGGTGCTGCTGCGAGTATTTTGATTCCTTTAGTTGGTTGAAGCACAGACCAATGAACATTTACATGATGTGTCATAATTGTTTGATGGTTCTTCGCCAAAGCATAGATAGAAGAACATGTAGAAGCAGTTGTTTTGTAGGTTTCTCTTAAAAATTTCTCTTATGTCTGGTTTTCGATTGATAAGTTTATGCTCCTCATTTATGGTCTTGGCATATTCAGTGCTTTGACCGCTGTTATGTTTTATCTAAAAATTTCTCTTATTTCATATATAACTGCTTTCTCTATGTTCTTATGAATTGACTGGCTAGTGATTGACTGTTTGCCAAATAATCCAGATCAGGAGACTCAACAAGCTGATGGAGATTCTTGGCACGATCTTGCTTTAAACACCCAGTGAAGAATAGTGAGAGGAATGTTAATCCTTGGAACTTGGTTTAGGTGCTGGATTTCTGTTAGCCTATCAATATGACTTTCTTGCGGTTACTGTTTCGTTATAAGTAGTTAAGCACCATAGCAACCTATCTCTTCATTTTCAACATGTACAGAAGTGTAATGAAATTTCTTGCGCAACATAGAGTACTTGAGTGGTGGCCGAGGATGTCTTTAATCTTGATTAGGTCTAGCCAAGAGTGGGAGGAGCAAGAGTTCAAAATCTGAACAAAAGAGGAAGATTGTAGTCGGGGCTGAGTCATCGTCAATGTTAGAATGTAGATTAGACACCGTCACACAGGGTTGCGTTTGAACACTGTCAGAATGATTTTCCTACACGAAGTTCCATCAGATGAAACTGGCATTTGAATTTACTGCTGAAACCTTGCTATGCTCATGCTGGTGTGATGAGCAGAATCATCAATTTGGACTGAACGTGTTGCTCTAGCATTATGATTGCGCCTGTAATGTTCGGTAATCCATCATAGTCCTTTGATTTGTTTTGCGCTCTATCCAATACAACAGATATTTGAAGAAACGCTACGAAGAAACAGAGGGCTGCAATGCGTTATGACGATTTCGAAGCTCATAGGCGTGCTATAACGCATCGCACTGGATCTACAACATTACGGTATTGCGCTTTGAAATCTGAAGTAGTTCTTTAAGAATTTTCAGGGACTACCACTGCAACGAAAAACAAAGGGCTATGATTCTATTGCGGGGGAATGCACTAAACTACCACTAAATCCAAGCCCATACAACGCCCCGTGATGTACTGTTGAAGCACTACCATGAGGCATTGTAGCTCTATGCAATTCGTCGTATTCTTTTGACTTGTTCCGTAATCTATCCACAACAGTGCTAGAGCTTATGTAACTCCGCGGAACCTCAGAAAGAACTGCCAAGACCGCAGCATTTCTCCTCCCCTTCCCTCTCTCCACCACCATCGCACCACCTCTCTCGCCGGAGATCCCCACGTGTGTGTTGACATATAGAAGAGCTCAGCCATTCTCTGCGACTTAATTTTTACCATGCCTACTTCATGCCCGCTATTCCGAAACACATTCCCTCAGTCTCTTACCCAAATTTGCCTATTGGGATTTACTTGGAACCACTGTTCGATGCCAACCATCGTTTGTGACAATACAGTAAGACTCGAAACTCATGTTTGCATCAATTTCTTTTTTATTTGGGGTCACCTGTTTGACGAAATGCCTCTATCAGACGTTTAATCTTGCCTCTGTTACGATACCATGGCTCTAGTTTCGCTTGAAAATGGAATTCTGATGCTAAGCTTGACCTTTTTCGAACTAGAGAAAGGGAATCAGATCCGGAAGTTAAGACTAACCACCCTTCAGCAAACGTGCCCTAAAACCTCAGCATACTTACGTTAGTCAATGACTTACCATGTGATTGTAGAACTGTTAGACACCAAAAAAGTGCCCAAGTCCTTTACCATCGACTCGGACTGAAAGAGACCGAGCAAGACCTGGTTTGTTTCGGTCGACGACTATAGATAATTGACAAAGGCTATGAGAAGTTATTGATAGGCGATAGAAGAAAAAATTACTAAGTGCAGAGCCATGAGCCTATAAATAAGACTTTGGTTAAGTCGACAAAGGAAACCAAGCTGGAGTGAGGATCGATGAATCAAGAATAGATAAGTCTTCAAGTCACAAAGCCAACAATCTCAGAGGACAATGATAACAACCCGTTCAATCATAAAACGAGCACAATCATCAAATCGTCGAACCATAACTCTCGAAAGCCACTAGTGATAATTGCCGAGAAATGTTATAACTGTAAGGAAGAGGAACTACAAGCCATGAAAGTAATTATCTAACACAAGGTGAGTGATGAGGTCATGATGGTCCAGGAGTGGGTCTTTTGGTAACCATCTGGAAATACATATTGCTAAATTATAGGAGTCACGTAGGATGTTATTCGGTTCCTTTGTAACTATTGTTAACTGTCTCTTGTAGCTATAAGCATTAGGATTGCAATTTGAGTTAGGGACTGCCAATCAATCAATGAATACAAATTATTCAATTTTATTTTCTTGTTGCCTTCACATTCCATTACCCTTTTTTCATGACTAGTTGCGATTACCTTCAATTTTTGTACTTTTGATTTTCTCGTCAATTCGCATTTCTTGTCCAAGAATGAGCAAATGACCTCTCACATCCTTTGTCGATTTCTATATCAATCCATCCTTAGAAAGGTGATTTGTCGACAGGAACATAGATTGCTCATGAACTACTTTCATGATTGCATAGGTTTTCTTAATTCTTTCTCTGTGAACATAAATTGGCACCTGTGATTTGAAATGTAACAGGATGGCGGTTTTTAAAATTCCACTGCAATACAGAATGCTGCTAATGCTCTTCGACTTTAATATGTGGGCAAACATGGTAGGAAGCATATTCTTGCATAGACATAGTTCTTACTTTGCTTGTTAGACTAAATTACTCTCCTTATCAATTTGTTCGAGTGGCATCGAACTAGAGTATTAACCTTTTTTGAATCACCTAACAGTCACTGCCTTGCTAAATGGATGCAGTCATTCGGGGTTAGTCGAAGAGGGTCGTCAAATTTTTAGTCTTATGACAAGAAGTATCAGCTTGAACCTCGGTCAGAGCATTATGGTTCTATGGTCGATCTGCCTGGACAAGCTGGGCTCATTAGGGGAGGCTCCTGTTTCTGCCTGTACGATTCATGGAGGGATTGAGCTAGGCAAACTACTTGGGAAACACTTGATTGGCTTGGAGCCAGATCACGGGGGGCAGTATGCTTTATTGTCAGATCTGTATGCATCATTTCATGAACGATGGGCGGATGTGGAAGTGGTGAGGATGGAACTCATTCGCACAGGGGAAGGTGCAAAAGACCCCAGGAAAGAGTATCATTGAGTTATGAAGATATCGTGCCGATTGAACTCATTAAATTTTATTGAAGTTGACCTCGAGAAGACAAAGCTCAATCAAGACTTGACTTGAATATAATTCAGAACAAATTTTCATAACCTACCGAGCATGTCAAGAACACACTCTGAACGGACTACGCGAATCTTAATAGCAACACTTTCCATTTGTCATACACTATACAAAAAGATGAACAAAATATATAAATTTCCGTGTGAAAAAACCAGCCCTGTAGCAACATAAAATAGTCAAATCTTACCATAAATAATTACTGATTGAAAGATACTTTTAAATGTTTAGGTGACAATTCTACTTGAACATGAGGGACCGATCGATATAGTGCTACATCAAAAACTTGGTTCATTCCATAGAGGTGGAGAAAAAGTCCATTTCCATGTAGTATGTTCCAATGCTCTCGAAGCCGGTAAAATAAATATTGTTTGGCTTGATACCGTGCTTGTTGTTGTCGTCATCAACGTTCCCTAGGCTCTCAAGCTCCGTCCACCTTCTAGCATCTAAATTGATGGCGAAAACCCGGAATTCGCTAGTTTCGCGCACTTGTGCTTATGGTCTGACCAGCAACAGATGGCCCGCCGACTCCACCAGGTACTGATCCACGCTATCCTCAAAGTGATGTCGAAATTCCAGAGGCATCTTCAGTATAACTTGAGCTGCTGGATCTGGTCCATCCACATCACGAGTGAATATACTACTTCTGGAGTTGACTACAACAAATTGCCCCGGGTAATATATGACATCAAAACAATCCTTATACGGGTCCGGGGGAGTCAACTTTTTCCACTCCTCATTGCCTGGTTTCCATACGGCTAATGGTCCAGAGGGCCAATAAAAGACCATGACTATATAGTTTGGAGATGAAGCGGGGCTTGCAGACAGGACAAACTTGACGACTTCCGGTTCACGTATTTCGTTATCCCAACTGGACAGTTTGTTTACATTAGGGAGCTTAATGATGTCGTCGTCGCGATAGCGCATGGCACAGGACAGGGGATTCAGCATGTGGACTTCCAAATCTGTGCCGACGGTCAAGATCCAACCCCGTGAAGAGAAGCACCTCTTCCCCTTCACTAACGGCAATACAACTTTGTGAATTTGCGAACTGAATGGGATGTAGAACTCAGCCCACTTGGTCTCGGTGCACTTATCTTCCGCGAGCATCCACCATGGTAGATTGAACCTCTCTTCGAACGCGGCTGCATGCCACGTCGAGCACACGGATCGGAATGCGAGCCAGTCCTTTTGAAGAAGTTGTCTTGAGCACAGTTGTAGCAGCTCTTGGGGGAGGTCGGCCCAATTCTCCACCATTGTTGATTTCTTTTTTCTTTGAAACTCCGCCATTTTTTATTCGCGGATTGAGAGAAAGCAGAGAGAGGGGGAAGGGTTTGTATGATGGATGATTCCACGAGGGGAGAGAATATATATATATATATATATATATATATATATATATATATTTGCCTACTCATAAAAAGTTAGACTCATACCAAATAGGAATCCAAATTCTCTATATAAAAAGAAAAACAAAAAAGGAAACGGGGTACCGTTTGGATTATGCTTATCAAATTACAAGTATCTTTTTGGATAAACATTGCTAAAATAGATGAGTGAGGAATATATATCGTCGAGCCAAAAGAAAAAAAAAATCAGATAATGCAGTTATGGTCGGATTTCTGGTATCATAAATGGAAAACAGACGGAAATGTATAGTGAAGGTTTGAGTAAAAGTGAGAGAATTGTTGAAAAAAAAATGGTTCGTTTGAGTTTAATTTTTTGTTATGAAATAATACACTTTTGGATCTATAAGAAAATTGATTTGATATTTTTATCGAATAGGTTGACGCATTTTATATAAAAAAAAAAAAGAGATCCAATGATTTAGACACAATTAGTTTTTTAAGGAAATTCTTAGTTATATGCCGAAAATAACCGTGATTAACAAAAGGTTGTGACTCTCTGAGTGTATTCACCTCGTTCAAATATGGTGTGTGTATGCTCACGAAGAGGCTTAGTTTGGTCGTTTCCCTGCTTGGGTTTTGGCTCAGCATGCTATTAAAGCTTAATCCTGGGTGCAGTCCAACCGAGAGATGAAGCGAAATCAGTTCTTATTGGTCGGTTGCTCATTCATCAACTGGCAAGAGTTTAGCTTATCCTGGGGATGTAAAACAAGGGAACAACATGAGTTGGATCGTGCAACATTCTATCATTATTATATCCCGAGAGACTTAGAGCGCATATGGTAATCTCTGTTTTTCTATTTTTCTGTTCTTGAGAACATGTTTGAAACAGAAATCTGTTTGGTAATACAATTTAATTTTTCTATTTCTGGAACAAATTTTTAGTCAAGAAATAGGTTTGAAACAGAAATGAGAAGTAAAAATTTTCTACTTTTCTATTTTTAGAACAAAAAAAGAAATAAAAACTGTTCTCATCACTCTCTCTCACCTCCTGCCGCATGCAACCGTTGCCACCCTCGCCAGGTGTCAGCCGAGCACCGGCCGCCGCCACCCTCCACCGGCCTCTGCCTCCAGCCGCTCGCTGATGAATGGGAAAAAGGGCATAAGACGAAGAAATTTTATGTTATTATCAAACGAAATTCTGTTTCGGAAAAAGAAATTGTGTGTCATTATCAAATCTGTATCTTTGTTCATAAATTTTGGGTGTGGAGGCTCTCACCTAGACTAGCCTATGGCCAGCGATGGTCGGCCGGTGACCTCGCCAGCCAACAGTGTATAGAAAAAGAAAAAAGAAAGAAAACAAAAGAGAAAAAAACATTTAAAAGATATTAAATTATAAAATTTATCAACGTCAGCTCCGACCATGCCACGTAGGACTGCTGGTGTCCACATTGGCGATTTCCGGCTTAAATTGGATGAATGGACTGAATTTGTATCAATGCGAAAAAGGTTTAGGATTAAATTAGTCCAATTAAAAGGGTTAGGTTTGAATTGACATCAATGCAATAAGTTTAAGACTTTTTTTGATACTTTTCCCAGTTGAATTGAAATGGAGAAATAAAACCCACTTCAACTTAGGATAATCAGGCTTGGAGAAGTAAATTTCGAGAATCCTAGAGTTGGTCTTGTCCAGCCAAATCGACCCGATCCTCGGGAAGATACCAGGGATGATCTCAATTGAGTGCCCCGGCAACATGTGTGGGGGATGTCATCCATTTGGATAGATCGATTGTACTATATTGTGTTCAATCTAGCCGGTTAGGTTGAACCGGGCGAAGGTCTACCCGGGTTCAAGTGAGCTGGGCAAATACCAATTCAGAAATCATCAGATTCAGGGTGAAGCAGGTGAACATTCACTCAATTTAGGGTGAGTCGACACGGTCCTTTTTTCAAGGCTTTCCTAGTGTTATACTGAATAGCACCATATTTTTTAATAATCGTGACGGATCATGTTGCTATTGTTATTGTGTCATGCCACCGTTGTCATTGCTACAATCATTACTCCTTCGTTATCGGCTATTCTCTTCTTCTGTGGCTTTCAATTCGTGTCATGCATAATCAAATTCGGGATGTAAATTAGGGCCAGCTCGTGTCATTAAACGTTGCGGCTTGGTTGGTTGTCTAACTGTACCAATTGTGTGGTTGAGTTTTCAAACACGAGTTTTGGTTGTATTTTAATATCAATTTGGTATTTTCACTTAAAAATTTAGTACGGGCGAAAATTTAATGTGTGATATTTTCAGTTGATACGGTTTTATATCGCCCGTCTTTACGGTGTTTCACTTGAAAAATGATCGGTGTGTCGTCAGGGAACGAGATCGTCGCATTGTTGCTGCCTCACGTCTCCATCTTTTACTTCTTGGTCAAACATATAAAGGCCGTGACAGACTTCCAATTTTGCTAAGTTGGTGATCATTCTAGTTTTGCTTCGCTGTGTAGTTTGGTCTCACCAGACAGCACTTGTCACTCCAACCGAGCTTAGGGATACAGAAAGAAATAAATTTTGGGCTACCAAAATTATTCCTCAATAGATGTGCATAAGGTTCAACTTGAAAAGAAGAAAGTGCACTCTTTTGTGAGCACAAATAGATATAAACCTACAAAGCGGGTTCTCTTGTTTCCCTTTATTCAACAAAATCATCATAGAGTTCATCATATCTCTTTCCTTAGGATATGTTCATGTCCTGATGTTCAATGCAATTAATTTGGCGAACCCATTTGGCGGTTTAGTTCATTTGAGCATGAGCATGTGTAGAGGTTTCGATGCTATCCTTCGTAGCTAGAATTGGTGCTCTGTTTCGCCTTGGCAAACTTGAAATAACAATGAGTTTGCTCCTCTTTATTAGTTTGCTCCTCCATTAAGTCACCCGGCGGAGCCCCGTCAACATATGCTGGGAACTGAGGAGCAAGGAAAAGAGGAATTAGCTGTCATTAACTGTGAGCAATTCCATGATGAGCTCAACAATGCTTAGAAAACTTTCGTATAATAGTTAGCATGACATGCGAGGTACGCTAAGAATGTCAAGATAGACCGTACCATCTCTCTCTCTCTCTCTCTCTCTCTCTCTCTCTCTCTCTCTCTCTCTCTCTCTCTCTCTCTCTCTGTTTATGTTTGCGTTTGCTTTTGCGTTCTCTCTGTGTTTATGTTTGCGTTTGCTTTTGCATTCGTATTATTTGTTCCATGTTTTGTAACTATGTCGTTGTGTCAAAAGTGTTGCCTACGTAATGTTAGGGGCACCCACCTCGTCATTATTATTTTAAATCCTAAGAGGCTTTACTAGTCCGTTTTGTGATCCTGAACCTCCAGGCAGTTTTGACTCAGTGGGCCCTTGAGGCCCAATACTACGGCCAAATCTAGGCCTGCATCTAGGCCACCGACAACCATTAGTCCCTAGGCCCATGAATGTAAAGACCCTAGCCGCGGTCCTTTGAGGCCTTATACATCAGGCTTAATTGAGGCCCGAGTATGGGCCCGATAGGAAATTAACGGGCCTGGATGTAGGCCATTACTGACAACGCATCAGGCCTGATCTACGCACAGCTTGGGGCCCACTGAAATGGCACGGAGACAAGGTCTTCTAGGCTCGGCCCACGAAATTATTGCGCATTGCAATTCTCTTGAGGCACAATACATTGGGCCTACTCCGGGCTCAAATATAGGCCCAATAACCAACTTGTGGGCTCATATATCATATATGGTTAAGCAAGTTGACCTTAGTTAAGGGTCAAGGGCCCAGTCCATGAAATGCAACTATGGGTCTTTCATAGCCCAATTATGGCCCAACATTCAGCTCATGAGCCCACATAAGGGCCTACAAGGCTCGGACCACGAGAACAAAAAGCCTACATGAAAGCCCTAATGGAATCCGGGCTCTAGTTGGGCCTCCAAGCAAGTTGGTCCTAGCATAAGAAACAGGCATGGTGGTGGGCCCCTTGGCCCAAAAGTTTGCCTTTAGTAACCCATAGTTGAGCTAATGGGCTCAAAAGGCCCCCAAACTAGGCTATATTTGAAATAACGGGCCTTTTCGTGAGCCCTTCATGCCCAAGTGTCTAACCGAGCCCAGCAAATGGACTTTAAGAGCCCATAATATGATAAACAAAGTGGGGAAAATTTTCCAAAAAAGTCCTAAATTTATTACAATTATGTCAATTCGGTCAAAAATCTTTGTTTTTGTGCCAATGAAGTTTTAAACATTTTGCATTTGTGCCAATTCAATCAATCAGACTAATTTTGGTAGGATGGTGCTAACATGGGACGATCGACGCCGGTCACTGGTTGGCTAATACACCATGCGCCAAGTATGTGCGTGAGCGATAGACAATTGAATCATCCTAATAATCTACATTATGCATAATTATATTATTCATATACAAATAAAAAAAGATATTTTATAAATAATACGAGGTAAGTCCAGATGGATTAATAAAATTTATTGTATGAATTTGGTTAGAATTGATGCATATAATCATTTAAATGTTCGTTAATATATTTCAGGCACCTTCCATTTTGAGCATCCCAAAATTTTGGGGCGAAGAAGAAAATCCGTAATTGAAATGCCAAAGTTGTCCACAGATGTCTTTACCCTAACTCGCTCCCTCTACCTCAAAAAAGAAGAACGTAATAACAATACTCTTCTTTTTTTACGTGTGAAAATAAATTTTAAGAAGAGAGGACTTTAATCCAAGAGCCCACTTTTATGAAATATTATTAGCTACACCTAAATCAAGTAGATTCACATATACACAAATCCAGTGCACCGGGCCAACTAAAATAGATGCATACATTTAGGGGCGAGCATGATTCAGGTGGGTAGTTCCCATCCTTTTTTTCATATGCAAAAGTATTTATCTTTTTCCATTTTACAAAGTGGTCTTTAGATTTCTTGGTTCGATCTATTAATCCAACTTCAAATATGAAGTGACAAGCTTTCCAATACTGCCAAAGTCATAGTGATTGGATATTTGATGGAAAAAAATATCATAATTTTCCACCACGACAATCTGTTCGACTCAAATTTCGGAAATTCGCAATCTTGACATAATTTTTGAAGAATGAATCACATTTTTAAAAGTTCGGGTCACGAGTTTTCTGTTGATATAAAAATAGAGTTAACCGGAAATCGTATGAAAAAGTTACAATCGATTGAAATTCGGTCTAATTTGGATAAAAAAACAAACAATTCATATAAAATATCATCTTTAAAAAAAGTGGTGGCTAATCCACACACGGCTAACTAACACAACATAAAAAAGAAAATAATTGTTATGAAGTTGCAAAAAAAAAGCAAACACTTTGATAAAGATAAAAAGAAAGCTCTCATTCCTCTCACTCTCTCGTTCCTCCACACTACCGAAGTCACGCACCGCTGCTATCATCCCAATTGTGGGCAAGGACAAACTAATGCAAAGGAGTTGGTGAAGGGAGAATCAAAACCAAAGAAGTTGTAGCAGCAATGACCACATAAGCCTGAGCAATCGTGCGAGTGGCAACATCCTGCCGCATTGTGGATCGTTTTCTTATGTCCGGTGATGCTTTTCCTCTGTTTCTACTTAGATGCTCTTTTTTTTTTTTTTGGTTCCGATGCAATGGCGACCATAGTGGCACGGTTGGCACGGTCACACGTGCTTTCTATTACTTGGACAATATTCATGCATGATTATCTTATTCTAGAGTGGGTTGGGTTAGGTCATAAATAATTTAACCCAAATTGACCAATTAACCCGTTTATTTGTAATGTAAATTTCTTGACTCATACCCAACCCGGCCCATATTACTAAAATACATCAATATCTAACTCTTTTGATTTTTTTAAAAAGCTTATATTGTCAAAACACTTCCATGCAATACAAATCTAGTTGATAATTACATTCTAGAAATTCATTTTCCAAGAAAATAATAATATCTTTCGATGTTTGACTGAAACTTAAAAATGAATTAGAAGATATTTTCCGTTGTTTTGGTATGGAAAATTTGATTTGATTTTCTTTCATGCACTCATTTTAATAATTTTTATTTTTCCTTTTTTTAAATATAATTTTTAATTATTTTAAAAAAATCAATTCTTCTAAATTTTACCCTTTTATTTTTTCTTTTATTTATTTTCTTGGCTACTGACAAAGCTCAAGCTCACTGATCTAGCAAGGCTTGGCGAGGTTCAAGCTGGCCGATTCCGGTGAGGTGAGCCAAGCCTCGCCATCTAGCCTCACCAGATCGATGAGCTCAAGCCTCGCCTACGGCCAGTTGTCGGCCGTCGCCGTGGCTGGCGACCGGATGAAGAAGAATGGAAATGAAAATATGAAAAAAAAAAAAAGAGAGAAAAAAAGAAAAAAAATTATAATTTTGATTTTTAAAAAATATATATGTTTATAAGGCTAAAGAGGGAAATGGGTTGGAAATGGGTTCTAAACTTAATCCATTTAGACCCATTTGTTTTAGGCTTTACACTTTATAACCCATTTAATATAAGGTCCTTCAAAGTTGTGGTGACCCACTTAGTGACTCATTTATTTTTTAAATAGGTCATATATGGATTTAAGACCAATTTTGACATGTCTAATAAGGCTAAGGAAAATGGGTTGGAAATGAGTTCTAACTCAACCTATTTAAACTCATTTGTTTTAGGCTTTACACTTTATAACCCATTTAAGATAGGTCATTCAAAGTTGTAGCGACCCGTATCTTACCCATTATGGATTTAGGACTCATTTTGACAGATTTAGAGACAATTAGTTTTTGCTTCAAGTTAGCGAGATGAGATAGACGCAAAAGATTTGTCCGTAAAAATTACTATACTAAGGCACTACAAGTTGACGAATAAGATTGGCGCAATTTGACATTTCTGTACAATGATAGATAATTTATGTGAAAATGATACTAATCATTCATAAATTTAGATTCAACATGCAATGTCATCGATGGACTTTTAATTCGAGCTATGAAGTACTCAAACCATTCTTTAATGTTAAATGTAATCCTTCCACAAAACCTTCTTGAACTATTTTGCAAAATATGCAATCTAGTTCCTAACCTATTGTGGAATGCGAAACTTAGTCCATATTCACTTTTGTTCAATCTTATCAATTTACTTTCTATAACCAAGTCATATCATATCAATTAACTCGATATTCCTGCTATTTCAAGTTTAAGTGTTTTCGTAAGGATATCTATAAATACCCGTAATCATATTAATCTACATCTTATTCCTCATTTTTCAGATAGATGAAATTTCTAAATTTTTGCGTTTTGTGTTTTCTTTATTGCATTTAGTTATATTTTTGTAAAAATATTATTTCTAGATCATTTATTGTAGAGTTTGAATTTTAGTATAGGATGAAATTATTAATCACAGAGAAGTTACTAGATCATTGTTTGGTTTGGGAATAAGCTCGAGACTAGAGAATTGTTTCCTTTGTATCAAATCAACATGAACATATATAAAATAATCTAACTGTGAGAATTGTGCGATAAATTCCTGAAGCCTATTTAGCCCATTGTTTGTTCATATGAGGATCACAATTCTAACAACCATATAGAAGTCTCTAGGAAAAAGTGTCAAAAAAGTCATTAACCTTTTACATAGGTGCCAATTTAGTCGTAGACCTTTTTTTTATGTCAATTTGATCCTAAACCTTTTAATATAGTGCCAATTTAGTCCTTCAAACTAATTTTATCCGAATATTGCTAACATGGTCGCTAACCAGATTATATGGCATCGCCGGTACTGATGTAGATAATTTGTAATAATATCTTAATATTTTTTCAATTTTTTCTTTTTTTCTTTCTTCTTCCTTTTCCTGTGACTGGCCACCGACCATAAGCGATGGCCAATTGGGCTGGCCTCGTCTAAGCGAGGGTCGTCATCACCCTGTTAGGCGAGGGCGAGGCCTGGCTCGGCAAGGGCCAACCACGGCGAGGGCCAGCCTCAACAAGGGTCGACCTCGCCAAATCTAGCATGGGCGACGAGCAACGTCAAAGGCAACTAGGCTGGCTATGCAATGGCATCGGGCAAGAGCGACAATAGCGCAACAAGCAAAGAATAGGACCTTGGACTGGCTATGCAACGTGAAGAGCAGCGAACATGGACTAGATGAAGGTGGCATAATGGGCGTGGCTGAACAACTCGGCGAGGGTCGGTCTCGCCAGCCTGGGCGAGACTGACCCTCGCCCAGTCTAAGGTGACCTCGCCGGGCATCGCCCAAGCGAAGGCGATGCTCGGCGAGGCCGCCCTGACCGAGCGATGGCAACCCTCGCTCAGGTGAGGCCAGCCCACATGGCCATCATTGGCGGGTCGCCGGAAAAAGGAAGAAAAAAGGAAAAAAGGAAAAAAAGAAAAAAAGAAAAATATTTGAGAAAATATCAAAATATTATTAAAATTATCTACATCAGCGCCGGCGGTGCCATGTAAGCCGATCGTCGTCCACGTCAGCAATATATGGTCAAAATTAGCTGGAAGGACTAAATTGGCATTATATTAAAATGTTTAGGATTGAATTGATATCAAAAAATGTTTATGACTAAATTGACATAAATATAAAAGGTTTAGGACTTTTTGGATACTTTTCCCAAGTCTCTATGAAGGTGGTGCTGCTGCGAGTATTTTGATATCTTTAGTTGGTTGCAGCATACAAATGAACATATACATGATGTGTGGGAATTGTTTGATGGTAACTTCGCTAAAGCATAGAGATAGAAGAACATGTAGAAGCATTTTTTTTTTGGTAAGATAAGTAGTGTATTAACTTTTCAACGAGCAATTTACAAGAGGAGTAGTCGAACACAAAAACCTCGTACCTGAGGCGACACAAAAGTGTCACGACGGGTGCAAAGGTATAGCGGCTAAAGGAAGCAATTAAGCACCAAGTGTGCAGCACTAGCAATAGCCAAAACAGCGGCCAAACAAATTAAAACAACTAAAAGACAATAGCAAGGATAGTCACAGAAAGATAGAGGTTGGAATACCCCACTTGACTTGAATTCTTCTGTTACGCGGTGTGTCCTCAACAGGTTGAAGAGAAACAACCACATCTCTAACAGTCTTTGCTAGGTGAGTACGAAGTGCGGGCATGTAGGGGTTACGATCCCTAAATAGGATATTATTTCTTTCCGTCCAAATGCAGTGGCACATCGCCCCAAAGGAGGCACGAGCAATACGTTGATGGAAATTCTGTCTACCGAGGATTCGGGTTGCCCAGCTGATGATATCCATCCATGAGCCAGCATTCCATGAGATATTACAATTTCCTGTCCAGAAGCGCGCAAGAGAGCCCGTGAAAGCACACCCAAAGAATAGGTGGTCGATTGAGTTCGGCCTTGTACGACAGAATGCACATGAGCCTTCAGTGATCCTATGGTGGGATAGCAGCATCACCTGTGTTGGGAGCCTGTTGAGGCAAGTAAGCCATAGCAAGAAGCTATGTCTCGGAGCAAAACCATTGTTCCAAACAAACGAGCTCCAAGGAACATTGTGTCCCCTGTTCCTTAAGAGTTCCCAGGCCGAAGAGAAAGAGAAATTACCGGAGGGGTGTCTTTGCCAATTTAGCCAATCCCTTCGAGTCATGTCAATAGTAGGCCAGATTTCTGTCCAGGAGTTGAAAGTTTCTGTAACAAAAGACACTTGCGAGACGGATGCATAAAAATCTCGGACTGTCGCTTTTCTGGAAATGCCCGAAGAGTATATGTCCCTGTCTATAAAAAAATTAAAGAGGGGACCTTTAGGATGCCAGTAGTCAAACCAAAAGGATGTGGTGGTGCCATTTCCAATTTGCCATTTGAATTGAAGATGGAATTCTTGACGGAAGCTGAGGATCTTTTTTTAAGCCCATGAACAGACAGTTGGAATGGGAGCAACCCAAAAATTTTTAAGTTAAGGAAGTTTGAGTGGATCCATCTACACCAAAGGGATTCTTTATCTGTGAACAAGACCCAAATATGCTTCAGCATTGCAGCTTTATTGCAATCTGCAAGTTGTCGTATGCCTAGACCACCTTCTACTTTCGGAAGACAAACATCATTCCAGGAAACTTTGGCCCCTCCAACACCCAATTCTGAGCCTTTCCATAGAAATTGTCTTAGGATCCTCCTAATCCTGGATAGAACAGACTTTGGAAGGCTGAACACACTTGCCCAGAACATTTGGATAGCGTGAAGGACTAATTTGATGAGTTGTAGACAGCCAGCAAATGATAAAAAACGCTGGGACCAAGATGTTGCTCTTGCTATGATGGAGTTCGCTAAGGAGCAACAATCTACCTTGCTGAGTCTGGAAGCTATAACATGCACTCCAAGGTAACGAAAGGGAAGCTTACCTTTTTTAAATCCAAAGGATTGCCGAATAGCTTCCTGTAAATCTAAAGATCCGCCCGAGAAGAATATCTCACTCTTGCTATGATTTGGCATTGAACCCGACCAGGAAGAAAAGACTTGAAGGCCATCCCTAAGAAGAGTAGTGGATGCGACATTTGCCTCCGAAAATAGGATAACATCATCTACAAAAAAGAGATGTGTCAGGCTAGTAGGCTTACACCTCCAAAAGAATTTGAAGCTCGCAATCCGGGATCGCTTGTTGAGGATGCCAGTGAAAATTTCCATGACTAGAGTGAAGAGGTAGGGGGACATCGGATCGCCTTGGCAAATACCTCTTTCACTAGAGAAAAAACCATGTATTTCTCCATTGATGGCAATGGAGAATTTTGGAGAAGTGACACATATCATTATAAGTTCAATGAACTTCTGAGGGAAGCCAAACGATTGCATTACCAAACGGATGAAACCCCAATCAACAGTGCCATATGCCTTTTGGAAGTCAACTTTGATTGCAAATTTTGACAAATAAGATTGGTGATGAAAACCAGCAAATAGCTCATGTGCAAGTAATATGTTATCCCCAATTCTTCTATTCTTGACAAAAGCATTCTGTTGGGGGCTAATAAGAGATGGTAGCACCGCAGCAACTCTGTTCGCCATAATCTTGGTGACGCATTTATAAATCGTGTTGCAACAAGCAATAGGCCGATAATCACTCATTGCCGAGGCATTTGGTATTTTAGGCACCAATGTTAGAATGGTGTTGTTGATCTCCTTTAGAAGGAAACTAGATTGGAAAAAATCCTTAATGGCGGAGATGATTGAAAGGCCAACTATATCCCAAGTGGATTTGAAAAAATCGACATTAAACCCATCAGGACCCGGGGCCTTTCCTTTGGCAAGGGAAAGCATTGATTCCTGAATTTCCAAGTCAGTAACATCTCTGGCCAGGAAGTTGGACTGATCGGCATCGAGTGTTCTTTCCACTACTGCTTGTAATTCAACTACAGTAGGCAAGGAGTTGGAAGGGTTTGCAGCAAGAATATTGTCAAAGTAGGAAATAATGTGTTGCCTAACTGAGCTCGGATTCGAGATAGTAGAGCCATCATTATCGGTTACCGAGAGAATTTGATTTTGAAGACAGCGCTTATCAACAAAGTGGTGAACGTACCTGGTATTGCGATCCCCTTCCTTTAACCACTTGATTCTAGATTTCTGATGGAAGAAAGATTCCTCTTGGAGTTTTAAAGATGAAAAAGTCTGGAGCAGTTCTTTTTCAATGATCTTGAAGTCCATGTTAGAAGGATCAGCCGTAATTTCTTCTTTGGTGGAGTTTAGGGACGACCTTGCTGAGGCAGTGCGGGAAGATAAGTCAGAGAAGGCTTCCTTGTTTAATTGTTTGAGGTTCCTTTTTAGGAACTTGAGTTTCTGACAGAGGACAAACATGTGGGAACCAGAAATGCTGGATTCCCAAATCCGTGTGACCATCACTGAATAAGAGGGATAGGTCATCCAATAATTAAAGAATTTGAATGGCTTCCTTGAATAGTTGGGAGGCTTAATCCTTATGATCATTGGGGTATGATCGGAGATGCTAGGGGCCAGGAAACTAGCCTCAAAGAATGAGAACTCTCTAGCCCATTGCTCATTGATTAGTACACAATCAATTTTCCTCTGTTTACCTGATGAGGTCGACCATGTGAACCTAAATCCAGTATATCTGAGATCATCAAGACCAGCTTGGTCTTGGCAAATTCTGAATTCATCGAAGGCAGGAATTCATGCATTAGAGCCGCCAATCCTATCCGAGTGGGAGCAAATTACATTGAAATCACCCGCAACAATCCAAGAATGAGAGGCAAATCGAGTACTTGAGTGTATAAGATCCGTCCATAAGGACCGCCTAGAGACAAAAGTGTGTTCTCCATAAACAACCGACAAATAATAGAGTTTGTTCAAAGCCAAAATACGGAGATGTCCATGAATAACCTGGGATGAAACCGATAAAACTTCCAATTTCACATCTTGACGTTTCCACCCTAACCAAATCCTTCCCCGAGGGGATGAGGTATAATTGGATATCCATTTCCAACCTGGCAGTAGCCCATTAGAGATGTTATCAAAAAGAGGCAGAGTGACCTTCGTCTCTAAAATGCCAATACAAGAAAGGAAATTGGATCTCACAAGAGATCTTATTTTAGCCTGTTTAATGGGATTCATGAGACCCCTAATATTCCATACTCCAAAAAACATAATACCTGAAAGGATGGACTACTGCCTTTTCTTCCCCATCCGTTTCTTTGGTTTTGAGATGGTTGTTGGGGTAGTACTGGGACTGCTGTCTGGACTGGGAATATCCATCGTGGGGATAGGAGGAGGAGAATCAGGAGTCCCCCGCACCATAACAGCAACTTGGATGGATTCAGTCATCGTATTTGAGGTTGGACGGGCAAGGGAAGGAGGATCATCCTCGGGCTCACTTCCAATATTACTAGCTAACTCAGTATTAGAGTATTTTGAGTCAGAAGATTCTCTAGAAGAAGCTGGAGATCTTGCTTCAAGGATAGGCATGAGGGGCTGGTCCTTGGCGGACCCAACTTTTGGTGTAGCATTATAAGAGCTCAAGTCGGGGGCTAGCGCAGGATTAGAGGAGCTTGCCTTTACTACACCTTTTTTCTTGCGGATTGTCTCCCATTCCCTGTCCAATCTGAGAGGGGTTTCCTGAACAGTCATCACGGGTCCCTGGGCAACTGGATCGACCTCAAGAGCGACATCAGGGGCCACTGAGGTAGGGGGACAACTATGTCCAAAAGTTTCACATATCAAGCATGATCTCGGACGCCATTCATACTCAACAGCTATAGACCATTTCACCTCAATAAGAAAGATGTCAACAGTGTTTGGCAGAGGTTGGTTTGCCTTAATCTCAATACAAACCCGTGCATATGAGATCATTCTCAAATTTTCAGTATGTGTGTCAGCATATGAGTTTACATATGGCACTCGCAACTGCACTAATACCCGTTACTGACCACAATGCATAGGGTAGTTCTCTCAGTTTTACCCAGATAGGCAATGATTGGTGCTGATTTTTCTGCAACTTATGGGTCAGGTGCCATTGCTGTAATATCATGGGAACCTTGGAGATGGTGATTGGGCCAGCATCCATAATTTTCCTTCGGATAGCTTCATTCGGGACGTGGAAAAAGTAAAACCCATCCTCGTTGGCCAACACTTCTACCACATGGGCTCCCCACACATTTTTGAAGGCATTCTCCGTCATTTTGAATGGTGGTTTTTTCGCCCGACACCGACGAGAGCAGCCTCCGCCTGAGGCCAGCAACCTCCACCAGCCCCGGCTATGGCCGGTGGAGGGAAAAGAGGAAAAAAAGAAGAAGAAGAAAAGGAAAAGGAAAAGAGAAAAAAATGAAAGATGGAATTGCCCTTATTTCGATCTTCGGAACAGTGACGTGCTCGCCATCCGATAAGCATTTGATCGATCGGCGAATTCAGGTCCTTATTTGAGATTAATTGAGCATTTCGAACTTTTATTTGAGATTGATTGGGTCGTCAAATTTTTATTTAATACTTTTCTTTTTTGAGAAGATGATCTCACAGTAAGTACTGATTTGACATTTTTCCTAATAAATACAGTGTGGGTTTTTTTTGGGGGGGGGGGGGTTTCCCTAAAAATTCCACTGAATTACAGAGCTTTGAGCGTTGATCTGTGCCCTGTCGCTGTTGCCTTCACCTCGCGACGCTCGCCAACTCGCCCCGGGCCGCCGCTTGGGCCTCGCGCCGCCGTCACCTTGCTTCATCGCTTCTCCGGCGATGTCCCCGACGCGATCGCTATTCTCGGACCTCTCTCTCTCTCTATATATATTCGGCTGAAACTCCCCTCTCCTAACGCCATTGGATGAACGTTCCTCCACCGAACGGCAGTAGGTAATCATCTCCGAGCAAGATTAGGGATCCTGAGATCGGAGGAGAACGGCGCCACCCACGATCCAGCACTTGATCCGGAGCGAATCGGGTTCCTGAGTTTGCTTCTCCGCCTCGATTTCGGACGAATTCGAGTCGAGTGCATGCCTTGTGTCCGTCCAAGGAGGCGGCGGCGGCGGCGACGGTCCGAAACTAGCTAATGCAAGAGAGCTAGAGAGCCGATTGTCGCGGCCGGGCCACGGCCTACGGTCGTCCTTGGGGCCACGATAGGTGAGGTCCGTGGGCTTTCTCCATTGCCGGCCACCGCCGGAGACGAATTTGCAGTCGTGATGAGCCTGATCTGACCCGCCACCCATTTGCCACGTCTAAGGTGCCAGTCGTTCCAGCATTTATCCGCTAATGATCATCATAATTCTTAACTAGTTTGCTTGGTCGAAAAATCGAATTTTTCTCTGTTCCCAGTATTTCGTTTTGAATGTTTGGTTCTACGATGTCCGTTCTCTTTCATTACTGGTGATCGAGGGACTCTTTCAGCATGGTTTTTGCTCGTTGTTTTAACGAGATGCGTAATCTTTTTGCAGGCACGAGCGGACATCATGTGGCTCTTGGCTGTTGCGTCACTGGTTTTTCTATGGTTCGCATCTTTGATAGCATACTTCCCCAGAAAACCTGCATTCCTAATCAGTGGTTGGTGATCCAGTTCGTCACTTGTTGTCTTGTTGGGTCATTTGTTGTTCTTTTTTTGTAATCGTTTCGTGTGGTAATGATCAGGTGAAAATTCTAACAAGAGCAATGTCTTGCTGGTTATATCCCACCCCGACGACGAGTCCATGTAAGAGTTTCCAATTGTTGGCTGAAAAGCAAAGCTGCTTTTATCGTATACTGTTCTGTTATTCGTTCTGGATACATTTATGTCCAAGGCTCCAAGCTCAAGGTCGAGTTTTTTCCCCCTTGTGGAAGAAAACGTCACCTATCACTTATGTTAATAATCTAGGAATACCCATCATGTATCTTGAGCAACAAACTTCCTTAGTTTCAAAAGACGTGCTATAGTGCCTTTTGTGAGCTGTGAAAAATTACTTGTGTATTGAAGATTTTCTGGATCATTCAATTGCAGGTTTTTCTCGCCAACTATAAGTTATCTCACTTCAAGGGGACATAACCTTCATATTTTATGCTTGTCAGTTGGTAATGTGATACTTTCTTTGTGTTATCTCATTAGGATTCTTCTTATTAGGATTCTTAATTGATTTCTTGCATTATACTGGTGTGCCGGAACAGTATAGATGCTCTCACTGTTGTCTAAGTACTAAAATGGAAAGGTTCCAAATTGGTCTAAACCATGAGCTGTATTTGAAGCTTATGTGCTTATGAGAGCAATAACAGCATGATCTTAGCAGAAAAGAAGTTATCTGAATAGAATTTCATGCATCACCCTGTGAGCTTCCAAATGTTTTGGTAATTGTTTCGGCAATGTCGTTTTGTGTCATTTCATCACATGATAACTTGGGAGTAAGAGGAATTTCTAGCTCATTGTCTCATGGTGCCTTTCTGTCAGGGATCTTCTTAGAAAAGCTGTATTCTTTACTCTGTGATTTATCGAGCACGTGCTTCTCTTGCTTAGCTTCATTTGCTTTTAAGGTGACGCTGATGGCAAAGGAAATATAAGAAAAGAAGAGCTTTACCAAGCTTGTGAGACTCTCGAGGTGATTTTCAGAACTTGTCCATACATTTTGTGCGCATTGTGAACTGTCTAATGTGGAATCTTGTATGAAGGTGCCGTGCCCACAAGTTAAAGTCATGGACCATCCAGATTTGCAGGTACTAACTGATCAGTGAAGTCTATTATTGTCTATCTTCATCTAATTAGATCTTAAACTTTTTCTATAATCACTAGGATGGGTTTGGCAACAAATGGAATCATGACCTATTATCCAAGATCATAGAACAGGAAGTCCTCGCTCGTGGCATTCATGTGGTAAGATATTGACTGAAGTTAGGCACTTTAAATAATCCTTCTGAAGATAGATGCTCTTCGGCCCTCTTTCCATATTCGCCTTTGGTAATTTATGCTAGCAGTTGCGAAATCTCTTCATTGTATGGTATGCATTGAGCATCTTTATGCACTATGTCAAATTGAGAATTCTAGTTGCTTCAGTAACATAGTGAATGACCTTGCTTATAGGATGATACTCATCAAATAGGCTTCTCAGGTTATCACTTTTGATGACTATGGTGTTTCGGGCCATTGCAACCATTGTGATGTGCACTATGGGGTTCGGTTAGTGAAACGTTTTATCTATTGTCTTTCCCCATCTGTTGCATCTTATTAATTTTCCAGTGATGTCCTTTATGCATGTGAGGTAACTTTAATATGATTAACATTTAACAGTACTAATGCACTGTATAATCTCTCCCTCTCTCTCTCTCTCACACCGCTTTTCTTAATGCACTTTGTGAATCAAACATGGTTAGTGGCTTATTACTCACCTTGCCACTTCCAACAGCAATTCTTTGACTATGGCATACCTAAATTGTTTATAAGTAACCTTATTCTTCTTTTTGTGGCATTTTGGTGTAAGCAGGAAGCTCCTTCAAGTGACGGCACAAAGAGATATCGAGGCCTGGGAACTTGTATGTTTGTTTTTCCCTTGCTATGCCTTACCTTTATTTCTCGCTATCATGAGCTATGGTCTGAAAACCTATCATTATGAAACATTCAACCTTTGGAATTCAGCTTAGACTCTTTGACTATAGACTTACTAGTTGTTCTCTTTGTTCAGCTCTTCAAATGGTAGTTCTTGTCGCTTTAATATGGACAATTTTGTTGGTTTGATATGATATCATCGCTCTGTGAGATTATAATCCGGCTGCCAAATGTTGAATGATATATTTTTGTGTTGGATATGATGTACTGTGTTGTATGTTATCTCAATATCTTTGATGTTTCGCAGGTAAGTACCAACATCTTACGCAAGTATAGTGGACCAGTCGATTTTTGGATATCCACATTGTTTGCCTCGCTTAACCCCACTGGGTCAGTGCATTGCTTGATGAATGAGAATCCTCGGAGGAGCTTTATCGCTATGTCGCAACATTCGAGTCAATGGGTTTGGTATGCATCCTGTCCTGTATTGACTTTAAATTAGAGAAAGACCACTGCATTGTTTAGAAGATTATCCTCCTCTTTTACTCTGCGCCCTACAAATTTCTCTCGAGTTCGAGCAATCTTGGTGAAGGATTTCTTTTCTTCAAGTGGGTAAAATATGCTTCTTCGCATTGCAGGTTCCGCAAGCTTTTCGTTTCCTTCTCTAGCTACACATACGTGAACACGCTAAGAAGCATCAACGGGTCGGAGCAAATGGGCAACGATCGAGAACTGTAGCATTGTGTATTCATATGATTTAGACATTTTTGCTGATGCTAAGTTTCTCCTAACACTGCGAATGGAAGTCAGATGTCCATTGTGTATTCATATACGAAAAGTTCTTTCCCTCTACAATTCCTTCTATTGTTCATGATTAACGTCTTGTTTCGAATCTACTCTTTGGTAAGTTTTCTCGCGTGAGCAACGTGAACGTTTGACTGATTTCTCGAATCTATGATCCATCTGTTCATTGTGATAAGTCCGTTGACATACTCCTGTGACACGTGTGAAAACGACCGAATCAAGCAGCTGAAGGTTTCAACCAAAAAAAAAAAAGCAGCTGAAGGTCGACACGACAGCCTGCGCTTGTAATGCATATAAAAAGCCCATATTGCACTTCAGGATTAGATATAATCACTGATCACACCTCAACAATGATATTTATGAAAACCCATTTCACTGACGATCGAGAACTGTGGCATTGTGTATTCATATGATTTAGACTTTTTTGCTGATGCCAAGTTTCTCGTAACACTGCGAATGGAAGTCAGATGTCCGTTGTACCCCGAAACTTTTGATGTAAGAAATTGGATACCCAGCGATACGAAAAGTTCTTTCCCTCTACAATTCCTTCTATTGTTCATGATTAACGTCTTGTTTCGAATCTACTCTTTGGTAAGTTTTCTCGCGTGAGCAACGTGAACGTTTGACTGATTTCTCGAATCTATGATCCATCTGTTCATTGTGATAAGTCCGATGACATGTTCCTGTGACACGTGTGAAAACGACCGAATCAAGCAGCTGAAGGTTTCAACCAAAAAAAAAAAAGCAGCTGAAGGTCGACACGACAGCCTGCGCTTGTAATGCATATAAAAAGCCCATATTGCACTTCAGGATTAGATATAATCACTGATCACACCTCAACAATGATATTAATGAAAACCCACTTCAGGAAATGAGGTGGGTGGCCCGGATTGATCTTGAAATTTGAACGGGGGAATCGGATTCGTTGGTTTGAACTGACGATTTCCATTGACGGGTGTTCCTGAAACGCCCCATCCACTAATGAAATATGAAAAAAAAAAAAGAGGTGATTTTTGTAATTGGGTAGTTGATGAAGAGTCGAAAACCGTGGACACACCACCAAATACGCCACCAGAAGAAGAAGAAACGAAGAGGGAGAAGCAAGCGCGTTGAGATGGCCGAAAGGCGAAAAGTATATCAGAAACGGAAATTGGTATTAGCAAGTCGGTCACACGCAGGAAAGGACGATCGGTGAGAGTTTACATGCGCAACAAGTCAGTGTAACCGTTCGAGAAAAGCGACGTTGCTTTGAGCGCCACTGTGTTCGTGGGCCACGGGTGTTGAAAAGGCTTCCTCCTTTCCGAAGGAAAGAGAAGAAAAACCAGTTTCGGATCTTCATCTCCCTTCTTGCCGTTCTTCTTTTGCTTTTGGGTGGTTTTCTCTCGGACTCGGTTCATTCACAAAGAAGAAGAAGAAGAAGAAGAAGAAGAAGAAGAAGGCACGGTGAGACTGAGTTTGGTTGTGGAAGAAGAGGGAAGAGAGAAGGAGAATAAAGAGTAAGGAAAGAATGTCGACTTTGACCGTCCCTCCGGTTCTCACCTCCCCAAGAGACGACGCGATGCAACTTTACCGTGCTTTCAAGGGTACTTCTCCTCTCTCTCTCTCTCTCTCTCTCTCTCTCTCTCTCTCTCTCTCTCTCTCCCTCTCAAGTTGATTGACTTGTTTTGCAATGAAAAGGGTAATGATTTCGGTGCCAACTACTAAGTGTTGTTACCCTTTTGTTTTACTTTCAACTTCTGCTTCGTTTTGCTCTTTGTCCTTTTCGTAGTTATTGAACGAGTTGTCGTTTGTTTTGTAATTTAACGAAAGAGAGTTAGTCAGGGTGGCATGCTTTGTCCTTTTGGGAATTGGGTTTTACTCACTCTTTCGTGTTGTTGGTTGTTTGGGGTCAAATTTTACCTTTTAGGCACATTGATGCTTATGGCAGTTTCATTTTGGCCTGCTGGTTAGCTTGATAGGACCTCAGATCCTCCATCATCCTTGCATTTAGTGGTGCCTAATCTTGGTATGATCGATGGTGGAGAGAGTGTGCGCTCTGTCTTGATATCTGTTTACGGGACAGGAGGACTTGTAAGGAGAAATCTTTGCTGCTGACTATTTCTTGGAGGATATTATTGATTTTTGTATGTACATATTGGAATGATTCTTGAGTAAAATGTGGCTATGCAATTTACATTGAGGAGTTAAACAGCTTTTCGAGAAATGGTTATGGATGCCCCTCACCCCTCGGGATTGTCTCACATCGCCTACGCTTGTAGCGGTTTGAGAGTGCATAACCCTATTTCCAAGGCTCTAAAAGTCAAGTAGCCTTTAGGAGTGGGCTTACTGAGCTCTGTACATTCATTTTCTCTTCTTCTGTTTTTCAGTTCTATGTTTCAAAATAATAATTGAAAGAAGATATTGGATATTACTCCAGGAAGAAGGTTTAAAAAGGAGCTTTTGTAGGTGACAAGTGACGTTTTCTATTTCATATTCCAGGTTTGGGATGTGATACTGCAGCGGTTGTCAATATTCTTGCCCATCGGGATGTCACACAACGCGCTCTTATTCAGCAGGAATATCGCACCATGTATTCTGAAGATATTTTCAAGCGCTTAGAATCGGAACTGACTGGCAAATTAGAGGTCTCAATTCTACTCTTTCTTTCATAATTTGTTCTGCACTTTTAGGTGCAATTTTTGTTTTTTATCTTTTCATTTGTATAGAGCTATTGTGCTTCATGATCCTGTATTTTTTTGTCCGTTTCCTTTTCCTAGACGGCTGTTTTGCTATGGATGCATGACCCAGCTGGACGAGATGCAATAGTTGTAAGGCAGGCCTTTATGGCGTCATCAACAAATGTTCAAGCTGCTACTGAAGTAATATGTTCTCGCACTCCTACTCAGATACAGATGTTTAAGCAACACTACTATTCCAAGTTCGGCGTTCATCTCGAGCATGAAATTGAGCAATATACCTCTGGGGACCATAAGCAGGTGAGAGCTCTTCTGCTTTTGTAGTTCTACTCTGTTATTAGCTCTTTGTGTACATAGTTAGCCTTGGGAAATCGCTCTTGATCTTACAGAAATCATTATGGTTTTGATTTGTTAGGTGAGGACTTCTTTTGACATGTTTTGTTTTAAACCCTACCCACCTTTTCATTTCTTTTCAAGATTTTATTCATGCTTGCTGGTGTAGGGATGTTACTGGTAATGCAATGTAGGTCATGTTAATGAGAACCTCTTTGTTCAGATTGCATCAAGAAGCTTCTCTATGAATAGCTATTATATCATTTCCTTCAGACATGTTAAGCATGAAGCTATTTGCCAACTTTTAAATTTGTGTCTACTCAACACAAAGAGATGCATACGGAATATAATGATCTCAATTTTGTACGAGACAAGCTATCAAGGTGACAGCATATCAAACTAGAAAAGTCAGCAGTATCTAAACTTTAAGGCTTTCCGCAGCTTCTGCTTAAATATGTTGGTACGCCGCGATATGAAGGCTTAGAAGTCGATAGGATGGCTGTAGAACAGGATGCAAAGGCTCTTTTCAAAGCTGGGGAGAAGCGGCTGGGGACTGATGAGAAGACTTTTATCAAGATCTTTAGTGAAAGAAGCAGGGCACATTTGGCTGCTATTGATTCTGCTTATCATAACATGTATGGCAATTCCTTAAAGAAGGTGAGTTTTCTTCAGATATGCTTGCATATTTCCAATCTGTTGTTTATTTATCCTTTTGTGAAGCATAATGCCTAATCAGAACATGAACCAAATCAGGCTGTGAAGAGCGAAACGTCAGGATATTTTGAGCGCGGTCTTTTGACAATCTTACTGTGTTCTCAGAACCCAGCCCAGTATTTTGCAAAGGTATTTTTCTTCAATCTCATCTCAGGCATAGCCCTGATTGCTTAGCTGCTGCTTAAAAATAAAATTCATCGGAGTTGCAACCCTTCATGCATATATACTTTACTTTGTAGGTATTACACAAGGCGATGAAAGGTCTGGGGACCGATGACACAACACTGATAAGGGTGATCGTGACGAGGACCGAAATCGACATGCAGTATATAAAAGCAGAATACCATAAGAAGTACAAGAAGACTCTAAACGACGCAGTTCACTCTGAAACATCAGGCCACTATAGGACTTTCCTGCTTTCGCTTCTTGGCCCCAAACATTAGGACTGTAGATCCATAAATAGTTAGTCCGGTCAGATCTGTGTGCTCATTTTCTTTCGGCTGGATGAACTTGTACTTGGGGGAATGGGTTGGTCAATAGCACTTGGTGGGAGTGAAAAGTGAAATTGCTTCTGTTGTAAATTTCTCTCTGATAATTGTACCGGTGCCACAGTGTTTAGTGTACCCTTTATAAGGATAATGCTAGTTTGGTTTTCAAGATATAACACCAGAGCAATCAATTTTCAAAATGCTGATCGTGCATGAACAAGTGTTACAAGTGTTACAGAGTACTCATTAACGAGCTCTTTAAATTTTGAGTTTTCATTCCGCCTATTGATTTTTTTTTTTTTGGTAAAGATTCCGCCTATTGATCAGCTATATGAATTTCATAAATTAATCAATTACACTGTACAGTTGAGGGAGCTATCTCCTTCATTTCAATTAGCTGTACAAGATCCATGGATAGAAACAGGAGCTTATGAATGATGTATGTATCCATATTCTACAACTGTCACTTCAAAACGCCTCGGTGCTGCTCATAGGAAAAACCATGTCCAGAAGCGATTCTCTGAAGCTGATCGTAGCCTGCAAGAACTCCAGCACCTGCCACACCAAGAAGCATATTCGCAGTGACTCCTCGATAGAGGGCCCTCGCACCTTCACGTTGGACAATCTCCCGAAACGCATGCACGGTATTTCGGTACTTGACGGGTTGTCCAGATGTGAGCATCATTCTTCGCCTTAGAGTGTCAAAGGGATAAGCACATACTCCAGAGACTGTCGTAATGCTCCAACCAAGCAAGAAGCTAGCAAAGAAATTCCCCTGCGGAAAAGCAGAGGACCCAAAATAAGTTCTCCACAGGCGGAACTAAAAATGAATAAGGTCACTTCCAACAGCATCAAGTAGAAGATATCTAGATAAAACAGACAAACAGTAATTATAAATCTTCAAGTCACGTTAGCATCTATTCGAGATTCTCGGCATGAAAAGAGAATCTGGAGAGCTGCATACCTCGAAAGCACCAACCAAAATAATAGGCTTCATCGTGTCATAGATCCCAAAATACATGCCACGATACAAAGTAATTCCCACGATTGAAGCACCAAATCCACGGTAAAGACCTGCTATTCCATCAGTGGATAGAGTTTTGCTATATACATCGAGTAATCCTGTGAACTGTCGTTGACCACGAACTGGACACTCCCTAGCATCAGTTGCCAGTCGCGTCCGTGCATAATCCAAGTGGTAAAGCAACAGTGATGTGGTAGCTCCAGCGGCACTTCCCGAGGCTACATTTCCAACAAACCACTTTATATATCCATCTTTCTCTTTTGAACAGCCCAAGAAACTTTTGAAATAACCCTTAAATGCGAAGTTGAAAGCCTAGGGACAGTGAAAGCTCTGTCAAATAATTAAAATCAGGGATGAATAAATAGAATAGGTTCAACACCAGATACCACTCCAAAGAAACTAATAATCAAAGCTTGGAGTCTAAAAATTGCAAAAATAATTAGGTATACTATCTTTTTTGATAGATATAATTAGGTATATCTATCTTTTGTTACGTCATGTGGAAATCATGAACTGCACACCTACTATTAGGATGAAAGCACATAAATCAAAAGAACATCAGTGAGTTTGGACATCCAAAACATCTTAACAGGTCACTCAAATAGACAAATTAGAGGAATAGAAAACATTAATTTTCCAACCGTGCACTCTTGCAGTTACCCAACAGCATCTTTCACTTACTGGGGGCAACCAAAGGCTCTGATTCTGGAATAGAACAGCAGTAGTGCTTGCTACTTCGTATCTATTTTAAGCACCTGATATGGCTGTTCACCTAAGAATTCATTGTTGTCTCGCAACCTCTTAAAGGAAGTATTTGACATACAGCAGATATAAGCAGGAGATTCTAGAGCTTGTGGGGGAAGCTCGCCTAGCAATTAAGATCACGGAATAGATATATTATCGCTAAGGCAACCCACTAGCCTGTACCAACTAAAGAAAACAGGCACGAACCGCGTTGCACCCTTCTAATCACAGGCTGTGGACCCCTGTTTTTGTCCTAAAAATTCGAGTGACTGGCATTTTGGAGGCTTCACTTTTCCAAAGTCACAGCTCAAGATGAAATCTGAAAAAGCGCTTCTCTTGCCTAGGAAGGATGCACAAAAATATAACAAGGATACGACATGATCATCCCCAAAGAGAACCGTGGCACTTCTGTCAGCCAAAACGTAATGCAGAAAGCAGCCAATCAGGATTGCAACAGACTATTAACTGGGACACGGAGCTTATTGTCTTGCCTTTTCTCCTTTTATTTTTCTTCTGTCCCTTTGCCTATCAGATTGTAGATAAAAAAGCAGGCTAGTTCAGCTAATTCCATCCACTTTCCCATTCCATATTCCATCCTCACTGGCAAATCAGACTCCAATATTCGAATAGAAAGACATCGTGCGTTGTAAGAAGTTCAAAAGAGAACATTCTCCATCGGAACCAACTAAGCCATGCCAAATTGAATACCAACCTCTAAAAATCCTCCCACTAAAACACCATTTAAGCCACTTTACCCAGAACCAACCAAATCTTGCACCAAAGAACCATTTGAGCTGCCGCAGAATCAACAGTTCTAACTATAAAGCACCAAACTTTTCTTTCTAACTCCAACAAGACAACGACAGAACGACAACCCACGATTCAAAAAAGGGGCAAAAGAGCGAAGCTTCAGCCCTCACCTGTGTTGGGAAATAGCGAATCACATTAGCCTGATTGCCTCTCCAAAACGACAGGAAGCCGTCCTCCCTCCAGACCCGCCCGAAGCAATCGGCGATGCCGAGGTACGGCCGCCTCAAGTGGCCCCTCCTCAGCATCTCCCCCTGGTTCTGCAGCAGGAGCTTCACCCGCTCCATGGGAGCGGCGGCGCTCTTCGACACCACGGCGGCCGCCCCGCCCATCACGAAATCCATCGAGAATTTCTCCGGCTGCCCCGCCATTTCCCTGCGCAAGAAAGCTGGTGAGAGGCGGGGGACGGCGGAAGGTGGGAGGTGGTGGGCGGTGGGTGGAGCTTTGGCTTCTTGCGGGATGTATATATGGTGGTGGCGATTGGATTCCGACGCGCGAGTTGCACGAACGGGATCGATACGAAGCTTGGAAATAAAACCTGTCGTAACGATTGTCGGATCCAATCCGACGTCGTTGGAGTCGTGCCGCGCGAACGTCTCCGCTCAAAGGCTCAATTTCGCGAGCGATTTGGCGACGCCGATCTTGGACCACTTTGCGTTGAAGACTGTCCAAGGGCGGATCTAAATGCACTAGATTCATCAAATTCAATTCGAGTTAAAATTACACCAGTTCTAGCAAAAAGTGGCAACATAGACTTGGGTCACGAGCATATATTTCGATGCGAGATAAAATTGCCGTGGAGAATCCAAAATGCCTACAAAGGATCTCTTGTTTTAAGGATAATTACACGAGCAGTTTCCTGAAATTTGATCTGATATGTAATGTGATCTCCAAACTTATAATCTATTCAATACGATCTTTAAATTTTTTATATATGTTCAATGTAGTTCATGGATTATATGAAAATATCCAATGTTGTCATTTCACCAATTCAAATTAACAGAATTTGATGATTTGAAACATTACACATGGATTATCTACCTAAGATATTCAACTCAAATCAAGATATAATTATCAATGTCATCAAATAACATCAATAATCATGTTTCCAAATTGAACAAATTAAAAAAAATTATTATATTCTCATTTGAGTCGAATATCTTACATAAATAATCCACGTGTAACTTCTTTTTTTTATCCGATATTCAAACGTGTTGGACTGGAAGGCAAATCAACAAATTCCTTTAACCCGAATCAATAGAAGGACAACGTAGCATATTTTCTTATAGTCTAGGGATTGGATTGAATACGTACCAAAAGTTCAAAATCATATTGGATCAAATATTACACATTAGATTAAAGTTCAAGTACCATTTGTGTTATTTTTTCTTTAATATATAGACATGCTCATAGATTGATATAGATATGAATGCACACATAAGCACGTGCCTTTAAAGATGGTCTCAAGAGTGTAGGGAGCATGATAATCGACATTCCGATTTATATTGAAACATATAATGAAGCTGCGACAATTGACAAAACGACGATGACAAGTAAACTTGTCCGAAGATCTTGGAGGACTTTCATTCGTGTGTAAGGATAACGATGACACGAAGGCACAAGCAGAGGACAAACAATCTCAAGAAAGGTCAAAAAAACGGCTGAGGGAGATTAAGATGCGCGCAGGTCAAAATAGAAGACGTGGATGAGAAACGAAACTCACATTATTCAAACGAGGCAATGCAGACTAAATGCGTAAGTTTCACGAAGTGAAGTCGCTCGAACTAGTCTTATAATTAGGCTCGACAACAGTAGATTTATGTCTGTTTCTTCATGCCTCCATTATGAGCAAATCAATGGCATTATCAATATGCGCAAACGACACTTGAATTGGGACTAATATGGACTTTGCTGTCATCATCACTTCATGTGATTCTAGATTAAATCTCAGTTCTGTGTGTAATTTAGACCAACGCTATTGATATGTCCTCGAAATTTTTCAAGCTTTAATGAATGCACACCATTGAAAACAGTTCGTGATATTTAGTTGAAGACATGATGCCAAAAGGTCCAATTCTTATTTGTTGAATAGTTCCGGGGAAAAGTATAAAAAAATTCTTAAACCTATTTCATTGATATCAATTCAATCATAACCTTTCAATTGAACTAATTTAGTCCTAAATTTTTTGACAATTTGTCAATTTAGTCCATCAATTGGCCAGAAATCACTGACATCAACGCCGGCCATCCTACGTGGCATGACTGGTACTGACGTGGATAAATGTTACAATTTTTCAAAAAAATTCTAAATTTTTAATATTTTTTTCTTTTCTTTGTTTGTTTTGTTACAACTCTAGCCAGCCAACCATTGCGGGCCACAGGTGAGGGTTACCACACCCTCGCCAAGATCTAGGTGAGGGCCGCGATGCCCTCATTGGCCATACGTGAGGACCGCCACAAGCAAGGGGCTTGCGGCCCTCTCCTGTGGCCAATGAGGGAATTGTGGCCCTCATTGGCCAATAGGCAAGGGTGTTAGTCCTCACCTATGGCTGGCGACATTGTCGGCCTATAGTTGGGAAAAAAAAAAAGGAAGGAGAGAAAAGGAGAACGAAAAAAAAGTACTAAAAATTCATCGACAATCAGTCACAGGTCCTCGCCAAATTTGACGAGGGCTACTCGCAACCTAGTCGAGGGCCGCCCTTGCCTGCCCTAGCCTGTGGCTAGTTGCCGGTGGCCGACGGCGGACCACAGGCCAAGAAGAAGAAGAAGAAGAAAACCAAAAAAAAAAAGTTTTCATTTTTTATTTTTGTTCTCGGAATCAAGAAGCGACTTTTTCTTGCTTATTAACTTTATTTCAAAATTGATTCTGGAAACAAATTTTTGAAAATTTGTGCCCTGCAACAAAAAATTTATCAAGCAGATTTTTATTCCAAAACTGATTCCGAGAACAAAAGAATAGAAATAGTTACTGTTTAGTCGGTTGCCAAATGCACCCTTGGTGACGCCGATCTTGGACCACTTTGCGACCAAGACTGTCCAAGGGTAGATCTAAATGCACTAGATTCATCAAATTCAATTTGAGTTAAAATTACACAAGTTCTCGCAAAAAGGTGGCAACATAGACTTGGGTCATAAGCATGTATTTTGATGCAAGACGAAATTGCCTCCGAAAATCCAAAACACTTACAAAGGGTCTCTTGTTTTAGGGATAATTATACAAGTGATTTCTTGAATTTTAGTCTGATATACAATATGGTCCCCAAACTTATAATTTATTCAAAACGATCTTTAAATTTTTTGTATATGTTCAACATAGTCCATGGGCTATATAAAGGTATCCAATGTTGTACTAACACTAATTCAAGGTAACAAAATTTGATGCTTTGAAATGTTACACATGGATTATCTACCTAAGATATTCAACTCAAATCAAGATATAATTATCAGCTTCGTCAAATAACATTGATAATCATGTTTCCAAATTAAACAAATAAAAAAAAACTATTATATTCCCATCTGAATAGAATATCTTACATGATTAATCAATGTGTAACCTATTTTTTTTAATCCGCCGTTCAAACATATTGGACCGAAGGTCAGCAAATTCCATTAATCCAAATAAATTGAAGGATAACATAACACATTTTCTTATAGTTCAGGGACTAAATTAAACATGTATGAAAAGTTCAAAATAGCATTGGATCAAAAATTCAAGGACGACATTACATATTGAATCAAATTTCAAGAACTATTTATATTATTTTCTCTTTAATATATAGACACCCTCCTGGATTGATACGGATATGAATACACACACAAGCACGTGCAGATGGTCTCAATAGAATACGGGAGCATGACAGTCCACATTCCGATTTATAGCGACACATATAATCAAGCTGCGATAATTGCGAAAACGACGATGACAAGTGAACTTTGTCCGAAGATACTGGGGACTTTCGTTCGCGCGTGCGAGGATAACGATGACACGAAGGCGCAAGCAGAGGACAGGCAATCTCAAGAAAGGTCATAAAACGGCTGAGGGAGATTAAGATGCGCACAGGTCAAAATAGAAGACGTGGATGAGAAACGAAACTCACATTATTCAAACGAGGCAATGAATACTAAATGCATAAGTTTCACGAAGTGAAGTCACTCGAACTTGACTTATAATTAGGCTCGACAACAATCGATTTATGTCTGTTTCTCTTGTCTCCATTATGAGCAAATCGACAGCATTATCAATTATGCACGAACGACACTTGAATTGGGACTAATATCGACTTTGCTATAATCATCACTTCATGTGATTCTAGATTAAATCTTAGTTATGCGTGTAATTTAGACCAACATTACTAATATGTCCTCGAAATTTTTCGAGCTTTAACGAATGGGCAACATTGAAAACAGTTCATGATATTCAATTGAAGACATGATGCCAAAAGGTTCAATTCTTGTTTGTCGAACAATTTCGGGAAAAAGTACCAAAAAAAGTTCTAAACCTACTACAATAGTACAAATTTAATACTAAAATTTTCAATTTGACCGATTTAGTCATAAATCTATCTGACCAATTTTGAACGGAAATTGCTAACATGGACACTATCTGTTTTACTTAATATAATCAATGCTAACGTGGACAAATGTCACAATTTTTTATATTCTTTCTGAATTTTATTTTTTTTTCTTTTTTCCTTTCTTTGTTTTTTTAGAACTATGACCGACGAGGGCTAGCAATACTCGCTTGATCTGGGCGAGGGCATTGTGGCCCTCATCAACCACAGGCAAGGGCAGTGACATAGCTGGCCACAGGCGAGGGGCTCATGGCCCTCTCCTATGGCCGGCGAGGATGTCACAACCCTTGTCCATGGCCAGTCAAGGCTGCAACCCCCTCACCTAGACCAAGCAGGAGCCACTAGTCCTCGCCTTTGGCCAACGATGGTCTGCTGGGAACGTCATCGGCTCACATATGGGAAACAAAAGGAAGGAAAGAAACGAAGAAGGAAAAAAACCAAAAAGGCAATAAAAAATTCGGAAAAATTAAAAAATTATCAACATTAGTGCTTGCCATACCATGCAAGACGGTCGATGTTCATGTTAGTAGTTTTCCTCCAAAATTGACCAAATGGATTACAGTGATAAATCATCAAAACGTTTAAGATTAAATTAGTCTAATTAAAATATTTTAGAGCGAATTGGTACCGATGTGATACGTTTACGTCTTTTTTGGTACTTTTCCTAGCATTTTCGAGTTAATTAGGGGCTACTTCATAATTGTAACAAGAATCAACGGAGACAGTACCATCTTTATCTCGCACATGGACATCTGCTTCAACTATGGACCGAGTGCGTGCTTTGGAATTGAAGAGATCATTTCGATCATTCGACGATAATCTTAGCCACTTCTTGAGCTTCTTCTTTGGGCATGTTACGGTATAAAGTTCATTCCGCACCGTATTATAACAGCTTAAGTTTTCGGAGTAAACGGTTGCGCATGTAATTGGGTACACAAGAGCGAAGTAACACCAAGCACTTCGTTCACGAAGACAAGCTTTACCGTACTGGGTTCACCTCGAATTGCCCATCCGAGAGCATCAAACAAAGCAGGATGTCTTCATAAATAGATCAAAAAAACGATGAAAAGCAAAACGCTAATTGCAACAAATCAATGACCGACGTGTGGAAATTGATATTATCCTTGTCATCTACTTTTGCCTTATTCAATTGGACATTAACCATCAAAACCCTAATTCCAAAATGAAGCAACCTTAGTTTGCTAGAAAAGAGGGAAGCCGGGAAAACAAAAAAACTAGGAGAGCAGATGCACGGGTTGAGGAAAAAAAATGACTTTGTTAAATCAAAACTATATCGATAATTAATGTGCTCTATACTATTTCCCATTTATATGCATTAGAAAAACATTTTTTGATGCGTCCAATTAGGAGTCATATACATTGCCACGCCAATCGGATCTCCCTAGGCTGAACTCCAAGCTTGGAGTATTCATATTCAAGCTTGATCTCGTACAATCTCTCTGCTGACGCATATACTCCACCTATATATATATATATATATATATATATATATATATATATATATGGAAAACTATGTCATGTTATGGGAAAATTTAATTGCAATAACTGTGTTTAAATAGATTAGCCAAACTATAGAATAATATAAGATGACAGCGTGGGATCATTTGTTCAAGCTCTCTCAATTTTTATATACTTATGTCAGATATGTTTACCAAACCAAGTTACAACTGAAAGGTACATATGATACACGAGCATAATCGCATGCTTTGCGGAACAAAAAATAATCGGCCCTTTTCCTGGTTCAAACACGATTTGACATTTGTATCATGTAATCCAGCATTGAGTTGCGGCATCCTTGTGCCTAGCGTGGAAGTGACTCTGGCAAAACCTCCGTTGCATCAGTGAAACAAATGCATCGGTGACATCTTCATCTTGACAAGATCATATAAGAACCTGACTATCGATGTTTAAATGCATTAGGTATGTATAGTTATGCTGTGTTTGATGGGAAAAGTGCCAAAAAAGTCCTAAACCTTTCGCATTAGTACCAATTTAGTTTTAAACCTTTTTTTTGTGTCAATTTAGTCTTAAACCTTTTGCATTTGTGCCAATTCAGTCCTAAACCTTTTAAATTGGTGTCCATTCAGTTCTAAACTTGTTTTTATACAAATTTAGTCCTTCAGGCCAATTTTGACCGGAATTTGCTGACGTGAACGCCTATCGGCCGGCGACCGGTCACCGACGTCGATGTGGAAAACTTAAATAATATTTTTTGAATTTTTATTTTTTTCCTTTTTTTTATTTTTTTCATTTTTTCTTTTTGGCTTCTCCTTCCTTCGGCCAGAGGCCAGAGCCCGGCGAGCTCGACTTTGCCCGCCACTGGCGAGGGCAGCCTCACCCAATGAGGCCGAGCCTCGCCTTGGTTGGGCAAGGCTCGAGCCCTTGCCGGAGGCCACGGCGAGGGCGAGCCTCGCCATGGTCGAGGGAGGCCCAACCTTGCCGAATCCAACGAGGTCGAGCCTCGCCCAACCGCCGGCGAGGTCGGGCCTCCCCCGACCATGGTGAGGCTAGCCCTCGCTGCGGCCTCCAGCGAGGGCTCCAGCCTCGCCATGCACGGGTGAGGCCCAACCTCGCCGAGCGAGGCCGCCCTCGCCAGCCTTTGGCCGATCGCCGGATTGGCGACCAGCTAGGAGAAGGAGAAACAAAAAAAAAAAGTGAAAAAAAGGAAAAAAAAAAGTAAAAATTCCAAAAAATATTAAAATATTATTTAAGTTGTCCATGTCAGCGCCAATGACCGGTTACCGGCCGACGGGCATCCACGTCAACAAATTCCAATCAAAATTGATCGAAAAGACTAAATTGGTACAAAAACAAAAGATTTAGAACTGAATTGGCATCAATTTAAAAGGTTTAGGACTTAATTGACACCAAAAAAAGGTTTAGGACTAAATTGGCACTTATACAAAAGGTTTAGGACTGAATTGGTACCAAAAAAAGGTTTAGGAATAAATTGGCACGAATGTAAAAGGTTTAGAACTTTTTTAGCACTTTTCCCTGTGTTTGATCTATCCTCAAATACATTAAGCAACTATTACTACAGTGTATTATGTTTAAGAGTGAGCTTTCGGGAAGAGCATCTAGTTATATATCATGAGTATATGTATCGACAAAGGTTCCGCATGCTGTCTCATGTGTGTGTCGACTACACTGGCAATGTCTACGCATTCAGAGTTTGAAAGAGGGAGAGGAGGAAAACTCGCCTACTTGTATAAACTGATTTGTTCATCTGTTTGTTAGTTGTGATATAGACTTACTTAATCTTAGTCAGTTTAAATGTTCTTTGTTCTTACTTGGACTGAATGGGGTTTGTCTAGACGTTTCATTTTTTTTAACTTAAGCTTTTGCAACGGCAACTCGAATCTCGCTCTCCTGTCATCGTTGTATTATATGGACTTTCATTATTAACTGATGTGATGTGTTTTGAGAAAAAAAATTTCATAGCTAGAGATCCTTACCATTAACTGTCGAAAGTTATAAAGAAAAAGATCAACTTTGCGACTTGTATTCGGGAGTAGTTTTTTTTTTTTTTTTTGGTTAAGAGTATTTGGGAGTAGTTAATTTGCCTAAGCATACATATATTGATTTTGATTTTGTCAATCACGAATTCTCTGAGAATTATGGCTTCACCTGGTTTCTTTATATAAGTGGTCGATTGCAAATGGAAATTTACTGTCTAAATACCTCCTTATACGTTAAGATAATCTGAGATCATGCGATAACGTAATTAACCTACTTTGCATAGAGAAGACAAATAAAACATACATTTCGTCGCGCTATTATCTATCATGCATGTCAGCCAAAGATTAAGGTCACTCCATAATTTTCCTTTCTCTAGACATGGTTGTCTTTTCTTATATGATAAAAGGAGATTATACAATGATGTAAACTTACAGCATTGATTTATGCGCATGATCGACATATATAAGTATATATAACTATGTATTATACATATATATTTGAGGGTCCGGGATTCTAAATCTCGGAGTTATGTTGAGATGAAATGGTTTCTGGCCTTGTTGTCCCATCCACTTCTCTAGAATTGGTGCTGTGTGGCCACTCTCCTTTACTGCAGCAACATTGTTCGAAACAAGCACCGTCGGTTATTTTTCTTGATTCTAAATCAATTTTTTGCGGATATATTTAAATTACCTTAACTACAATCAAACCATGTTTAAGGGCCTCATCATATTTTCAATTTTTCAGTTTTTCTAAAAGGTTAACATCACGTGAACAACTTGCAGGTAATCTCATCAGCGTCCCACATAGGATGGCCGATAATGACTAAATGCCATTTTTTTTTTTTGGTGACCTGGGAACCTCCCTTTCGCCCGACAGGCTAATCGGTACTAAATCCGGGGGAAGGCTAGCCCAGCAACCCACCGCCAGGACCCCCCACTTAAATCGCTTTTTCGAACGCAGAGTTTCGAACCGCTCACCTCCTGCGATGGCGGGAGGGCCCAAACCAACTGCGCCGCCCACGGGTGGGTATAATGCCATGTCAATAATTTCCCGCAACAATTGACTAAAAAGATTATATTGAAAACTTCATAACTGAATTAACACCCATATGATAGTTTATGATCAATCGAGTAATTATCCCCCAAAGGGAGTATATAGAAAAATCTCATATACATTATGCAAAAAGTCTTATAAGAGAACTTTTTAAATGAGACTCATGTCAAGGACACTCCTCGGGAAGCGGAACTCGCAATCTGTGGATTCACCAAAACTATTCATTAGTCCCTTTCGGGCTACCTCCCCTAGCTCGAAGCGCTCCATCTCAGGGTGGCTTGATGGATTTGAAGTTTTCGGTATTTGACTGTTAGAAATTAAACCAAATTCATTGGAAGTTGCTAATTCATTAAACAAGTTACTGAAAGCTGTTCAACTTCCAAGACTGGTGCACGCGTTCAAGAAGAGTCTTTATTGTAGTGTTGTTTTTCAAAGAGTCTATTAGAGTTTCCAAGTCTAGTTAACGTTATGTAAATTTCTAGGAACTTATCTCCTTTGAATAGTAGATAGGAGATAGATACATTTATGAGTCATTTAAGAGTAAGTTTAAGAGTCATGTATCTAGTCTATAAATCGGCGTGTCTTGTAATTGTTTCCGATAAGGTGAAACTGATAAAGGTAAATAAGGCCTCTTTGTCTCATTCTCTTGAATTGTGTGAGTTATAATCCATCATTCAACACCCTCCGGGCCTCCCTGGTGCCTTGATTGATTTGAAGCACTTGACGTAGGACGTCATTGATGTCTACGACCTCGAGATCTCTACTCGATTTCCTTCTATACTTACCTCGTGAAGGCAGCTCCTCCTTTGAATTGGTCGACACTGCACGCGCGCGCTCTTCTATCGTGATGAACCCGAGGTCTGTTTGCATGTGCTATATATATAATCATGCTGAGCTATGCGCTCCAGGATTCATAATGTATCCCCCGTTCATATCGCAGTATTGACGATATGATGAGATGATTCTTTCCTTGGCAGGTGTTGGATGCTCCAAACGAGGAGGATTTGGAAATCCCGGACCTCATTCGATACGCTCACGAAACGTTTGGAGGTCGTAGCATTGACCCGCGGTTGAGATACTTCCCGGTCATGCTTCTTCGGTATTGGCTCGAGAACACAGCCTTGCCGAAGCGACTCGTCGTCGATCCCCACATACCGTCCTTGTTGGGAATGCCCTCAGAATACCTAACACCAACCAAGCTCAGAGCAGCAATGCTGCAAAGGATTACGCATCCAGGCTTGCGAAGGCGATCCCGCTCCCACTGGGAGTCGAACTGGTCATTGTTTGAATGGCCAGTCCCTTTTTCTTTCGTGCTTCTTAGGCATCGTATAAATTCTTCTTGTAGGTAATCCTTGACAACGTAACATTCTTCTTTTTCGCTTTGAATTTTCATCTTTTCTACTTACCGTCAACAATCCCTTTTACTTTACTCATTGACGAGTCTTTAACGGGGCCTTTTTTCTACTGAACAAGTTTATTATAATACAGACTCTTGAAATTCACCCATCGTTATTCGCTTTCATTTCTCTCTACACTAGGTTTTTTAAAGAACAAAAAAAAGATAAAGTCTCTTCTAGAGTTCTTCTCTTTAAAAGAAAAAGTCCGCTGGGTGAGGAGGGGCCGGAAATGTGAAATGCAAAGTACAATAAAAAGAAGTTTTAGAGACAAAACAGTGTGAAATTGTAAAAGCATAATTTTTCCTCATAAATTTCTTTAAATTGGTATGCATGCTTCGAAACTAGGAAAAATTACACCAAAGTTCTAACCATTTGACTTAAAGTGCAATCGAATCCTATTTTTTTTGGCTTTTTCGTTTTCATTTTCTGCCTTCTTCAGGCGTGGCGCCGCACCGGTGCCATATCGAATCAATTGCCACATTTATAAATACACGTGGGATCTCTGGCAAGTGCGACACTACCACATTAGCAAAAAGGTATAAGAAGTTGCCGGAAGAAAAAATTGCGGAAATCATTGCAAATTCCTAGATTAACATATATGGATGAGTTGTGTGCACTCATTCTAGTCTAACGCAGCACCTCCGTCGTGGAAGTGTTCAGGGCTGTTAAAGCATTACGATGATGCCTTCATGAATTTGCTTGATCTCCTAAACATAGCATCTAATGCACGTTGTACATGCTTCATCTTCATAGTGAACCTGCTGCTCAATTTCGTGACCTTTAGCTCGAGTAAAGCAAACTGAACTCAATTTGGAGGAAAGATGAAATGACGACATCTACGGTATGCGCTCAAATATTTTAGCTTGAGTCAATCAAAATGAACTCAATTTGGCTGAGGTGTTAAGACTTAACAAAAAATATGAAATATCTTTCAAGCATGGGTTATGGAAGATAACCATGAAAAACTTGAGAACTGGGGTAATGCACATCTCTTCTGCTTCAATTGGTTTATTCTGTTGTGGAGATTTTTAATTATAAACTTTTTGTATATTGTAATGGTGGTCAGGGACAGGGGCTTCCCTCTTGATTTACCGCCCTTGCAGGAAGATGAAGCCGACTAGATCAAGCAACTCCCAGTCACGCAAAAACCGCCGTGAGTTTTCCTTCTCTCTAAACACGCTCTCGCATTATGAAGTATTATAATAATCATAATACATTGTAGAGCCATGAGAGGTTTCCTAGTAGCATACGCTGAGTCCGTGTTCTGGGTGGGAATCCCGATATGTGCATGGGTTTAGTACTTGTTTCTTTATTGTTTTGATCCAATCTAACCGGACTGATGGGAAATGATTCTTTGAAGTACTTCCTTCAGCTCAAGAGGTTCTTCGAGTTGATCATCATGAAACGCAGGAATTTGGCCGTTTGGTTATAGGCATGTGTGTTCTCTACGAGGGAAGGCTGAGTTTCCATATCGCCCAAGAACCACTATTAGTTTTCCTTCTCCCTCCAAAAATACTATCACATTATAAATAATTATAATAATCATAATGTTTTGCAGAGGCAATGAACTAATCGAGCACGCCAAGTTCGTGTCGAACGGGATGGGAGCCGACCGAGTATGTGCATGATGATTCACGTAAAATCGTTTTTATTTTGATCCGATCATCTAAAAATCAAAATACTTCTTTGATTTCAAAACCTCAGCTATGGGGGCATGTTGTGGCAGTTCCTTCAATTGTCCTTGGCAAATCTTGAGATGCTGGAAATGAAAGAACTATGTAAGTACTTGCAGACTCACATCTCCTAAAGTCATTTCTTCCTCTGCATCTCCCTCTCATCTTTCCGCCTCCAGGAGAAGCGAGTCTGCAGGTACTTACATAGTTCTTTCATTTCCCACATCTCGAGATTTGCCAAGGACAATTGAAGAAATTGCCACAGTATACCCCATAATCGAGGTTCTAAAATCAAAGAAATATTTTGATTTTTAGATGATCGAATCAAAATAAAAACGATTTCATGTGAATCATCATGCACACACTCGGTCGGCTCTCGTCCCGTTCGAAACGAACTCGGCGTACTCGATTAGTTCATTGATTCCACAAAACATTATGATTATTATAATTATTTATAATCCGACAGTATTTTAGAGAGATAAGGAAAGCTAATAGTAGTTTTTGGGCGATATGGAAACTCAACCTCCCCTCGTAGAGAACACACATGCCTATAATCAAACGGACAAACTCCTGTGTTTCATGATGACCAACTCGAAGAATCTCTTGAGCCGAAGAAAGTACTTCAAAGAATCATTTCTCATCAGACCGGTTACATTGGATCAAAACAATAAAGAAACAAATACTAAACCCATGCACATACTAGGATCCCCACCTAGGACATGAACTCAGCGTATGCTACTAGGAAACCTCCCATGGCTCTATAATGTATTATGATTATTATAATACTTCATAATGCGAGAGCGTGTTTAGAGATAAGGAAAACTCACGGCGGTTCTTGCGTGACTGGGAGTTGCTCGATCTGGTCGACTTCATCTTCCTGCAAGAGTGGTAAATCAAGAGGAAAGCCCATGTCACTGACCATCGTTCCAATATACAAAAAGTTTATAATTAAAAATCCCCACAATAGAATAAAACAATTGAATCAGAAGAGATGTGCATTACTCCAGTTCTCAAGTTCTTCATGGTCATCATCCATAACCCACGCTTGAAAGATATTTCATATTTTTTTGTCAAGTCTAATGAGTTAAAGACATACCTCAGTCAAATTGAGTTCATTTTACTTGACTTGAGTTAAAATGTTTGAGCGCATACCGTAGATGTCGTCGTTTCATCTTTCTCCAAGGACAATAAGTCAAGGAGGAAGTTCACCCTTGTCTCTACAAGTCCCAACCACTGTTGCAATACAAAAAGTTTACAATTAAAACTCTCCATAACAGAAGAAAACAATTCAAGCCAATGAAAAAATAAAGAAGAAACGTGCATTACCCTAGTTCTCAAATTCTACATCCCCATCTTCCATGAGGAAGGGCTGAAAAATATTTTCAAGAGAGATGGATTGAGAGAGGAGTGAGTGTATTGAAAAGAATTAGTTTTATAACGTACAAGTGATGAGTGCATGTTCCTGAGTTTAGGTCCTGATCGAGAATCAAAGAAATCTCCTAAATTATCCGGCAACATCTAATGGCAAGTTTAAGTTTCACAAAGTGGAACAAGCCCACTAAGGATCTGAAGTCCGGAAGGCCAAGACTTAACCCCAGTAATGAAAGTATTTCAAGAATGGACACAAGTCTTGCAAATCATGGACACAAGGCTTGCAAATTACTTTGCACTCACCTACTCACTCTTCGTTGAAGGCATTGCGATTTTTGCAGGAGGGCGATTGGCTGCAAAATACTGACTATCAACAGCAACAGGCCCAATTGGGAGCCTTAGTAACAGCATCCAGACGTTGCAGAATTGATTCATCAGACTTCATTATTGTGATGGAGAAACCTGAAAAAAAAAAATGAAATGATAATAAATTGTATGTAGCATAGAAGAAACTTTTTGTTAGAATACCAAAAAACAAACCTGCCATGTCAAGAGAAGTCATAAAAGATCCAGTATATACTCTATCAACAGCCAGTCCATGTTCCAGCTGCAGTTTAGGAACTGCTTTTCCTGCAGCAATCACTATCTCCATCACAGGGGTGGCACCTAACCCGCATGGTTTATTGTGAAAGATTGAGCAAATAAATCAGGTTCAGCTCAAAAGCTACCAGAAAGTAGCTTCCAGAAACTGGTTAGGGTGCAACCATCCATCCTTTCCTGCCCGTTCCCTCATTTGTCACTAAGCATTGTTATCTAGTTCTGTTAGGTTCACCAATTAAGACATGATGCATAATGGCATGTCGTGGCATTAATTTGGGATATTTCTCTCATAAGACTTCATACTAAAATGCACAAAATATACCGCTCTTTTTAGTTATTACTTCATCCAATTACCAATACAACCACCGAGTCCAAACTCTTCAATGGATGCACCTTCCTAGATATAAACCCTGCCGTCAGGTTACATTGCATCACGTGTCCCACATCCTAAAGCATTAACAAGAGGTACAAGTTACATTAGCCTAAGATCAACCTACCTTTCTATGCACCATGATGAACAGAAAAAGATTCAATAGCCAGGTTAAAGATTTTACGGGAATTTTTCTTAAGCAATTGAATTCACTAGAAGCAGCACCTTTGTCCCCAGCTTCAAAGCATATGAAAGTTTCCTTATCCTCAGAAATTCGTCCAAAGCAACAGAAGCAACATTTTGTTTCATATTCTCTTCAATTCAGAAGACAATTCCCTATCTCCTTAACAATTTCTCATGATCAACACGTATCAGTATCCATATCCGCAACTTTCCACCTAAGCTGCCTTCTAAAGTTGGCATCCTGTCTAATTGGTCTTCTATCTTGTATTGACCCACAATAGATTCAATATAAGTCACAGAAGAAAAGAGAAATTCCTCGACTTACCCATTGACCATGAGTACCACTCTATCACCTGGTGTGATAGGAACATTGCCAGTTTCCTGCAAATATGTCAAGAAGCCATAAACTTTCTACCTCAACATGCTGCATAAGAGCAATATATGTGCATTGATACATTAAAGTCAAAATAGTTGGAAAAAATGCTAGGATAATAAGCTAGATCTTATTCAGCATCTTATACTAGACCTCTAACAATTTTCCCAGGATTTCAAGGTAGGACAGAACACATGCACTTTGCCATTTTGACTGCATTACACGGAGAAACAACTTAATCAATGAAGAAATACAGTATACAAAGAACTACCAACAGTAATCATGATTGGACAAGGATCAGGGCATTCCGTAGATACTATCTGATTCAGCACATGAGTAATTATAGCATTCACTTGCTGAAGGTCAGCCACAGCAGCGCCCGGTTCTCCATGCTGAAACAAGTACATATTCAATAATTATGAAAAAGATTTAAAATGAAACAATGTATGAGCACTGGCAAAGCCAAATGCATTAAGATTGGCACTGTGTTACTTACAATCCCCACACCAACTTCCATCTTTTCTGGGCCCAAACGGTCTGACGTAACCTGACCTGGAAGTGTGCAAACTGATAATGCAACGCCCATTGTTCCCATCACTTCAGATGCACATTTAGCTTCTGCAGCAACATCAGCAAGAGACAGACCAGCAGAGGCGGCTGCTCCGGCAACCTATGTAGAGAACATATCTTACAAATTAAAATACTCCCAATTCTTTCATTTCAACAAGTAGCAAGTGACCACAGAAATTTTTAACCCAGTCAGTTTTCTTGAGTCAGTGGATTTACACAAACCAGGAGAAAATTATCTGAAAAGGATATTGCATTGGACAAATAGATCTCTACAGAAGCGGTGAGGTCTTCCAAGTAGAAATGGCCATCCTCCAACTGAGAAATCACACCCATTACACATCTCCGTCCAGTTTGCCCGACAAGAGATTGGATTGGAGATATCTCTCAAAATTATTCACAGACGTGACAGAACTGGAGTCAGTTCCAATGACAAAAGGTTTACTGCCTTTTTTCTTAAAGTCAGTCGGCATACCCACATTCGGCAGGTGCTTGGGCTACTAAGGACTAACAGTATACTGACAGCATTAGGTATGGTTGGGACGACCGTGGACATACCTCGCAACTTCGAAACTCGGTTGTTTCAGTTTCCAATGCAGGCTTCGCGAAATGCTGATCACGAGAGAGTCTCTCGTGCAGCAGCAGAAACCTATCCTCATACAGCTTCGCTTTTGCGGAGGCCTCACCACGAATGGGTAGGCTTCCTGTGTGCTTACCAGTGTAAAAAACTTCAATAAGCACCACATTTTCAAATGGCCTCTTTTGGCCGAAAGAAACTTATAGCTGCTACAAGGAGTCTCCCGTTCCTAAATCCGACGAACTAAATTACCCATTCAAAATTGTCTTCCCTGTACAAAAAGTGCGAAAAGAGAACTGATTATCTCAAAAAGGGATTTTAGAAATCATACTTTGCATCAAGAATCAAATTCAGAGTCCTTTAGTGACTGCAATAGGAAGCGAGAGAGAGAGAGAAAAGCATACGCAGGAAACGAAGATTTGACCATTAGGCACCCGTATTAGGCCTACAGGAAGATATTTCAAGCAGAGGAAATGCTCTGAAATCGCCTCAAAGCACCCTAGTTCGGAAGATACTTCCCAACCCCTTCAGAGAGCTATAATCGATTCCAAGTGCCTCCGATTTCCAAAATGCCGAAGCCACATCATATGAGGAGCCGAAATAGAGGACGTGAAAAGATGAAAGCGAAGAAGGAGTACTCGTAAAAGATCTTCTCGACCGGATCGTAATGAAACTCGCGGACCGCGAAGGCGTCGATCACGCGAAACGCAGATCCCCGACCCTCGGGAGCAGCCGCGTTAGGGCTTTCCTCCGCCGCGGCTTCCGCTTCCAGCAAGAGACACACCACCCGATTCACCGGATCTCCGTCGATGATCGAAGAGTTCACTGCCAACGGCATCACACACGCACCACATCGACTCGATTCAACCATAGCAATTGAAGCACCTTAATAGATCGATCTAGTAAACTTTCTTCTGCGAAGAGAAAACGGCAGTAGCGAGAGATTTACGGGATTCGTGATCGAGCTCGGCGCCGAAGAAGCGGGAGGCTAAGGAGGAGATGAAGGCGTCGAGGGCGTCCATCCCGAGAGTGTAGCCCCCTCGTCTTACAACTTCCTCTGCACCTCTTTCTTCTTCATCTCCACCGCGCTCATCTCTCTCTCGGTGAGGAACAGGAAAATCCATTTTCCCACCCTTCATCACGCGATTCTCGAAAGCTCTTTTGTCAGTTTGGCGAGTTGGGAGAGATGGCGGGGACCTTCAGGGCTCACGCGGCCCGCATGGAATACCCGCGTTTCGAACCTCGAAAACGACGTCGCATCGACGTCGAAGCTCGCACCCCCCTGTTTCTCCCTTCCTCGTTTACCTCCTCCTCCCCCTCCTTCTGTGTTAACGATATCTTAAGCTAATAATTAAATTAATAAACGAAATAGCGTTTACTTGAAAACTTCACTTTTTTTGCATGATTATCTTCCTCATAAAGTGCGATTTGCTCGCTTTCTCGCGACAAATTTACATTCTGCCTATCGGATAGATGGGATGGAGACATGCATAAATTGCCACGAATATTGGTAACATCCTATTTAGTTTAGGATTCTAGGAGGTGCCGATACTGTATCAGGTAAGACCTTTTCGATTGCTCCTCGCCCTGTAATAGGATAAAGTACTGTGTATTTACCAAGAACCCATACACAATTTGACATACGATACAAAATGACTGTCGTGTAATTATTTTAATATATATGTAATCTGTCGTTTTTATTCTAAAGAAAAAATATGATGTATAGTAATTAAATAAAGATCAAAGGAGGATCCGACCTCTCCTTAGGAAGAGGGTGTGTATAATTTTTTCTCAGTTTAAAAATACGGTCGGAAAGTAAAAACAAACAAACTTTAATATAGTGTTATGGACTACTCGATTTTTTCTTTTTACCTTAAGACTTATATTTCTTTTTATCATGCTCATATGATATTGTTCTTCCGAATATTGTTTATATACCAAAAGTTTAGAAACTGTATTGAACAAGCTAAAAGTTTAAGGACGACATTGCACATTAAACCACAATTCATGGATCATTTGCATCATTTTCTCTTAAAAATATAGACACGCTCGTGGATTGATGCAGAGATGAATACACATAAGCACGTGCCTTTAGAGATGGCCTCTAGAGAATACGTGAGCATGATAATCGACATTTCGGTTTATGGCGACACATAAATCATGCCGCGATTATTGCGAAAATGACATTGACAAGTAAACTTTTCCGGAGATCTTGGAGGACTTTGATTCGTGTGTAAGGATAACGATGACACGAGGCACAAGCAGAAGACAAACAATCTCAAGAAAGGTCAAAAAACGGCTGTGGGAGATTAAGAAGCGCACAGGTCATAATAGAAGACGTGGATAAGAAACGAAACGAACATTATTCAAACGAGGCAATGCAGACTAAATGAATAAGTTTCACGAAGTGAAGTCACTCGAACTTGACTTATAATTAGGCTCGACAACAATCGATTTATATCTGTTTCTCTTGTCTCCATTATGAGCAAATCGACGGCATTATCAATTATGCACAAACGACACTTGAATTGGGACTAACGGCACGTTTGGCAACCGACTAAATAGTAATTATTTCTATATTTTTGTTCCCAGAATCAGTTTTGGAACAGAATCAAGAAGCAAAAAAAAAGTTGTTTCTTGATTCTGGGAACTAGAATAAAAAACAGAAAAGAAATTTTTCTTCTTCTTCTTCTTTTTGGCTTGTGGCTGATCACCGACGATCGGCCGCAAGCTAGGGCCGGTAAGGGTGGCGGCTAGGGTGACAGCGAGGGCCGTGACGCCCTCATCAGCCCTGGCCTGTGGCCAATCGTCGACGATCTGGCCATGGCTAAGGAAGGGGAAGAAAAAAAAAAGAAAAAAAGAAAGAAATATTAAAAAAATTCAAAATATTATTAATAAAAAGAAATTTTGTGCTGTTACTAAACTCATTTTTGTTCTTTTTCTATTCCAAGAATAGAAATTTTGGATAGTTATTAAATGCCTTGAAATGCTTAGAAATTATTTTCGGGCACAACATCAAAAAGAATTATTTCTAAGCAGAATCAGTTTTCGGGGACAGAATGATTGCCAAATTCACCCTAATATTGACTTTGCTATAATCATCACTTCATGTGATTCTAGATTAAATCTTAGTTCTATGTATAATTTAGACCAACGCTACTAATATGTCCTCAAAATTTTTCGAGCTTTAACGAATGCACAACATTGAAAACAGTTCATGATATTCAATCGAAGACATGATGCCAAAAGGTCCAATTCCTATTTGTCGGACAATTTCGGGAAAAAGTATTAAAAAAGTTTTAAACCTATTACAATGGTACAAATTCAATCCTAAATTTTTTAATTTGACTGATGTAATCCTAAATTCTTTTGAGGATTTGTGAATATAATCCATCTGACCAATTTTGGATGGAAATCACTAACATAGATGTTATCCGTTTTACGTAATATGATCAACGCTGACGTGGACAAACGTCACAGTTTTTTATATTCTTTTTTAATTTTTTTTTAATTTTTAATTTTTTTCCTTTCTTTGTTCTTTTAGAACTCTGGCCGACGAGGGCCAGTGATCCTCGCTTGGTCTGGGCAAGGGCGTTGTAACCCTCGTCAACCATAGGCAAGGGCAATGACGCCGCTGGCCACAGTCAAGGGGCTCATGGCCCTCCATTATGGCTAGCGAGGGCATCACAACTTTTGTCCATGACCTGTCAAGGCTGCAATGCCCTCACCTAGACCAAGCAAGGGCCGCTAGGCCTTAGGGGTGATCGGTTCCTGGTCCGGTCCGATCCTATCCAAGAATCGGGAACCGGACCGAGAGGACCGGTTCCCAATTTTTGGGACCGTGGACCAGACCGACTAGTCTTGGAACTGGGGACCGGATCGGACCGACCGGTCTAGTCCGGTTCAAATGAATCAAATACTTGTAAAAAAAAAAATGTATGTCCCATGTGGGCTTCCAAAAATATACATTCCCTAATTTAAACACGTGTTATTAGAGAGGCAAAAAAATAAAAAAGTTAACCCATTCACAGCAGCTTGATGGCTCACAAAATTGGCAAGTCAGTAATATTCCTTGAAAAGATAAAAAAATAACTAGCTAATTTTTAAAAAATATGCATAAATGATCGATCCGGTCCTATCGGTCCGGTCGGTCCGATTCTCACCATGGAACCGGGAACTGGACCGACCGTCCACCGGTTCCAAAAATGGGAATTGGGGACCGGACCAACACCCCTTAGGCACGCCCAGAACCGACCGGTCTGGTCCGGTCTCAGTCCGGGTGGTTCCCGTTGCACACCCCTACTAGGCCTCACCTATGGCCAACGTTGGTATGTTGTTGTCGACCCACATATGGGAAAAAAAAGGAAGGAAGAAAAGAAGAAGGAAAAAAACCATAAACGTAATAAAAACTTTGGAAAAATTTAAAAATTATCAACATCAGTGCTGACCACGCCACGCAGGACAATCGATGTTCATGTTAGCAGTTTTCCTCCAAAATTGACCGGATGGAATACATTAATTGGCAAATCATCAAAATGTTTAAGATTAAATTAGTATAATTACAATGTTTTAGAACGAATTGGTATCAATGCGTAGATTTACGTCTTTTTTGGTGCTTTTCCCAGCATTTTCTATTTAATTAGGGGCTACTTCATAATTGTAACGAGAATCAACGGAGATAGTACCATCTCTATCTCGCACATGGACATCTGCTTCAACTATGGACCAAGTGCGTGCTTTGGAATTGAAGAAATTATTTCGATCATTCCACGATAATCTTAGCCACTTCTTGAGCTTGTTCTTTGGGTATGTTACGATATAAAGTTCATTCCGCACCGTATTATAACAGCTTAAGTTTTCGGAGTAAACGGTTGCGCATGTAATTGGGTACACAAGGACAACTAACACCAAACAATTCGTTTACAAAGACAAGCTTTATCGTACTGGGTTCACCTCAAATTGTCCACCCGAGAGAATCAAACAAGACAGGATGTCTTCATAAATCGATCAAAAAAACGATGAAAAGCAAAACCCCAATTGGAACAACTCAATTACCAACGTGTGGAAATTGATATTATCCTTGTCATCTACTTTTGCCTTATTCAACTGGACACGAACCATCAAAACCCTAATTCCAAAATAAAGCAACCTTAGTTTGCTAGAAAAGAGGGAAGCCGGGAAAACAAAAAAAAACTAGGAGAGCAGATGCACGGGTTGCGGAAAAAAAATGACTTTGTTAAATCAAAACTATATCGATAATTAATGTGCTCTATAATATTTCCCATTTATATGCATTAAAAAACATTTTTTGATGCGTCTAATTAGGAGTCATGTACATTGCCACGCCAATCGGATCTCCCTAGGCAGAACTCCAAGCTTGGAGTATTCATATTCAGGCTTGATCTGGCACAATCTCTCTGCTGACCCATATACTCCACCTGCGTATAAATATGGAAAACTATGTCATGTCATGAGAAGATTTAATTTCAATGGCTGTGTTTAAATGGATTAGCCAAACTATAGAATAGCATAAGCTCACAGTTTTATATACTTAACTTATGCCGGATTTGTTTACAAACCGAGTTACAACTAAAAGGTACACATAATACACAAGTTGACTCATTTAGACGTTCAAGGCAAACTCGCATGCTATGCGGAACGGAAAATAATCCGGCCTTTTTCTGGCTCAAACACGATTTGAAATTTGCATCATATAATCCGGCGATGAGTTGCATCCTCGTGCCTAGTGTGGAAGTGACTGTCGCAAAACCTCTGTCGCATCAGTGAAACAAATGCATTGGTGACATCTTCATCTCAACAAGATCATAAAAAAAACCTAAATATCGGTGCTTAAATGCATTAGGTATGAATAGCTCTTTTGCGTACTGATCTATCCTCAAGTACATTAAGATGTTATTAATACAGTATATTATGTTTAAGAGCATCTAGTTATATATCATGAGTATATGTATCGACAAAAATTTCCGTATAGTGTCTCATAAGTGTGTCAAATACCTTGGCATTGTCTATGGATCCAGAGTTCGAAAGAGGGACAGAAGGAAAACTCGCCTTCTTGTATAAACTGATTTGTTCATCTGTTTGTTTATTGTAATATAGACTTCCTAATCTTAGTCAGTTTAAGTGTTCCTTGTTCTTACTTAGACTGAATAGGGTTTGTCTAGACTTTTCATTTTTTTTTAACTTAAACTTTTGCAACGGCAACTCGAATCTCGCTCTTGTGTCGCCGTTATATTATATGAACTTTCATTATTAACTAATGTGAGTATTTTGAGAAATTTATTTTCATAGCTAGAGTTCCATACCATTAACAGTCGAAAGTTATAAAGAAAAAGATCGACTTTGCGAGTTACATTTGGGAGTAGCTAATTTGCCTAAGCATACATATATTGATTTTGATTTTGTCAATCACGAATCCAGAGAATTATCGCCTCACCTGGTTTCTTTATACAAGTGGTCGATTGCAAATGGAAATTTACCTGTCTAAACGCATCCTTATATGTTAAGATAATCAGAGATCATGCGATAATGTAAGTAACCTACTTTGCATAGAGAAGACAAATAAAACATATATTTCGTTGGGCTATTATTTAACTCTATATGTCTATCATGCATGTCAGCCAAAGATTAAGGTCACTCCATAATTTTCCTTTCTCTATACACGGTTGTCTTTTCTTATCTGATAAGAGGAGACTATATAATGATGTCAACTTACATCATTGATTTATGCACATGATCGACATATATAAGTGTCTATAACTATGTATTTATACATATAAATTTGACGGTCCGAGATTCTAACCTCAGAGTTATGTTGAGATGAAATGGTTTCTGGCCTTTTTGTCCCATCCACATCTCTAGAATTGGTGCTGTGTGGCCACTCTCCTTTACTGCAAAAAACATTGTTCGAAAAAAGCACCGTCGGTTATATTTCTTGATTCTAAATAAATTTTTTCGCGCATATAATTAAACTACCTTAACTCCAATCAAACCAAGTTTAAGGGCCTCAAAATAATATGAGCCAAAAGTAATCTTTGAGACTAGATAAAATCAAAGGCACCCATGTTTTTTTTTAATCTATGGTAATTATGATCTAACGTATGCATAGCAACTTTCTTCTTGTTATATCCTAGTCCCGACATCCCATAAACGAGCGATTATTATATACTACACATATACAAATTATAAGTAGCAGGTACATTAAAAACAAACGCCAAAGTTTTTTTTTCCTGTGATTTTTTGTAAGATGATGGGATTACAAAGATAAATACATCTTGAGAAACAATTTAGAACTCTTATGTCCTTGTGATAGACTCCGGACTTTCAAATCTCGTTTTGAAAAGACTAGAGAAGTTGCTCAAGGTGATGGAACAACTTGCTTAAGAAACTAATGAATATCAGAATCAGCTAACACCTCCAAGTTTCAAAAGATTCCCAAATAATTTTATTTAAAAGCAAAAGGTGATTTACATAATCAGATTTCGTAATTGACTTAGGAATAGCTCCATTGACTAATGTATAAGTTTTAATGAGAATGAATTGACTAGTTGCTAAATGTCCCTAGAAAAATATTCAGCTTTCGCGTGCTTTCAGGGTGCTGGTCCATGCATGTGTCCTCGGACATTATATTATTGAGGATGATTTTGGACCAGATAACAGTTGACTTGAAGGTTAAAGAACTTGTTCTCTGAACGATAGGGGAATCCAAGACTACAGATCTACGAGTGTGTCGATGTGAATTGCTAAATGGTTCCATGAAAAGGAGAAAACAAAACAATGACCATATTGCATTCACACCAGTTACACTAATCATATACGGTCCCACTACTTTAATAATGCCTATTGACTCTTCATTTTGGCTTAAGTTGGATACATTATAAAGTATATCATCTAGTTGAAAAATCTCTTGGCAATGGTGTGGTAACGGGAAGAGAAGGCACTCTGCACGAACCAAGTCAACAGTGCCAGTAGGGGCGTATTATCTAAAGCCAAAGTTAAGGGAGAAACAGGCAGTTACTATATCTTCTAAAATATTTTGAGATTTCAAGAGAGAAGTGACAGGCAAAAATCGGTCCATTTTTCATCTGTGTGCATAATTGTGTTGGCGTTAAGCGGTAGTGCCTGGTTGAATTGCAAATCATCATGTAGCTTCTGTATCTCCTCTTTGTCAATCATGAGCATAAGTTTGAGTTGGTTCGATCCACTCTCAGTCCATATTTCTAGACATAATTTATCATCTTGAAAGTTATGATGATGTATACTAGAATTAGATATTGAAAGATAAATGAGGAATAACTATTAGAAAGTCTGAGGAAATGCCCGATGGTAAAAATGGACCACAATGAGGCCAAATAACAAATTGTGTATGGCCATATGAACTCTTTAACCACCAGAACATTTTAGTGTCCTTCCGCATTAAGGTTCGCTGAAGTTTTTCAGATGATGGGAATTAACTAAAGACTATATTGCAGCTCTATCCTCACTTTAGATTGCATTGCATGAGAATGAAGAGAAATACAAAACGTTTGTCAAACTATGGGATGGATATGCTTTTCTTCAACCGCATGCATTATGTTTTTATTATTATTCATGTATGATTTAGCAAAGTTCCTTTAGTTCCGAGCACAAGTCCACATAGATTAAAACAAGAAAGAGTGGAAAAAAGGAAAGCTAAGTGAAAAGCCAAAAACAAAAGCTGTGTCAGCACTTTCAAGTTAAAGAAATGACATTTCATCCAATTAAAAAAGAGAAAAGAAAAAGAAACTTCAGATAAGGGTGTTGAGTTGATTTATTTCACATCAGAAGTATCGAATTCAGAGATACAAATACAGAAAATATGATGATTTCATTACCCAAAAAGAAAAAAGAGAGAAATACAGTATGGTAGTTTTCCATTACCTTGAACAGTTAGTCCACATGTTATGTCTAGTTGAAGCTCTTAAATTAGAACCATCAGCTCTCTGGTTTCCATTTTGATGGAATGTTTTTAACGGGGGCAAAAAGTCTTCATCACCAGATCCATCTGATTTTCACTCAAAAAATTAAAGAAAAAAAAGGAGGAACACGAGAATAGAGGTTAGGGCATATAAGAAAGTGCTTGGGCATGTTGCATGTCGGCATGTTTGAACATATATGATCTTGGGGGTGAAAATGCATGTGACTAAAATATGAGAGAGAGAGAGAGAGAGAGAGAGAGTCTCCTAAACTTTTCAAAAGATTGATGATAAAGGAAATAATAAAGTAGCTATTAAATTAATTAATTAATTAAATCTATACAGTAGCTTAAGACAAGGTAACATACTAATTAATGTTTACCTGAGGAAGCAGCTGCTTTGTCAGTATTCTTAACAGTCCTGTACATCTGAAAGGAGCAAAACAAGACAAAGGAAATGAATAGAGGATGAATAAAAGCAAAAGAAATTGACCAAGAATAGAGCAAAAGATAATGAAAAAAAGTCTACTTTTTATTTTTTTTTTCCTTTCTTAAAAGAAGGGAGCTATATAGAAATAACATTTAAAGAAACCCCCACATCTAGTCCAGGAAAATCAAATCAGATGCTTCTTCTTTCTGGATTTTTCTTGGGCTTGTTTATTAACCCCGAGGTTGATGTTTGGTAAGGTCAGTAATTGCTTGTATTATTGAGAAATGATGGCTACTTTTTCTTCTCTCTCTCTAAAAAGCAGTTTCTGTCCTGTGTATCAGAAAGAACAGAGAGAAGGAGAGAGGGACTCCCAACTGTTCATTCACTGCACGTTCATCGACTCCCGTGCCAGTCGGAGAGATGCAGTCCTTAGAAACACTCAGAGAGAGAGAGAGAGAGAGAGAGTGTGTGAATGAGTGAGTAACCGATATATTTGGGTTCTTTATTCTTCTTTTTTAAGGGAGCAAAAGTAATTCTGAATTGTCGTTTGATGCTTTGATCTCTTCTTCAACATCACCCTATCATTCTGCTAATTTTCTTCAAGGAATTAAAAATATCTCAGCAGATGAATGTGGCTATGGGAGTGCTGAAGAAATGCAGCAATATATAATACCTGTAAGTGGCTCTTCACATGAGCCAGTGTTAGGTCCTTCACATCCATCAGCTCCAACACTGATTTTGGTGTAGCCCCTAGAAAATGAAAAATTAACACCAAGCAGAACATACCAAACAAAATTATGCTCATGAAACTTGTCTTTCAATCAAACAGCCTCAGGAGACAGAAGAAGATTAAGCATGAGAGAGAGAGAGAGTTTACTTTCATGGCCACCAAGAAGCTCAACGGCATGAACAAAGCGGGCATGGAGAGAGCTAGTCCAACGCATCCTCGGAGCCCTCATGTTCCTCTTGTTGCTCTGCAACTTGGGCACGAACCTGTATCTCGAGACCAACCCGTTCGATTCGCCTGGCGATCCATACTGGTGGTGGTGATGTAGGTACTGCATCATCATCATCTGCCTTGACTTGAAATTGTGATTTAGATTATCCATCGTTATACCGTTGAATCTCGAACCACCTCCACCGCCGGAATTCAACACGTTCATGGGCTCAAAATAATTGCTCGGACTACTAGAACTGTTGTTCATATTCATCATGTCGTTGCTCGGCCTAGGGAAATTGTAACATAACTTCGGATTATTGTCCCTCGTTGTTATCACATCTCTGGGGAAATCGCGATCTGCCTGCAGAGGAAACGGGAAAGAATTGTTACAAGCGCCAGTGTTGTACACTGGAATGCCCTTGATCGGTCGAAGCTTGTCCGAGACACCGAGCAGCGACATCCCGCTGCTTATGTGGCTGAGACTTCCATGGCTAATTACATGCCTCCTCTTGAAATAATCCTCTACTTGAGGATCTCCATTGTGTGCATGGCCGATGCTCCTCCTCCACGGGCTCTCAGCCTCTAAGGGGTTGTTCGTGGCCTCAGCAGTGGCCGGGAAATTCGATAGGGAGAGTCGGATGTCCGCAGCAACATCAGCCTTGAGAACGGAACTGTCGCTGTGGGACTTTAGGGCATAATGATAGTCGTCATCATCCTCGCCGCCTCTCCGCCAAATGTTGAAGCTCGAGTTCGAGTCCCCTTCGTTGTTCCCACCGCCGCAGATCGAGGAAGGGGCGCTGTTCGGGGGGCTTATGTGGAGGGAAAGGTCAGGGAAGGAGTTCTCTTCTTCCATCTGGACACCAACTTAGAGCTCACCCAGAGATCAAAAGTATGAGCTAGGAATTTTTCTTAGCTTTCTTCTGGTCTTCTGAAGAAAAGCAGGTAAGGGTCACTTTGTGCTCTCCCACACAGCTGAAAACTAGGGGTAGAAAAAGGAGAGGAAGTTGTTTAGTGCCTTTAATTTTGAAAACCTGGGTTTCTTTTCTTTCTTTTTTTCGGGTTTCTCTACTTCTTGGGAATATAAGAACAGTGATGTTTGTTTTTCCTTTTTGTGGGTGGTGGGCTGAGAGAGAGTTGCAGATTACTGGAAAGAGATGGTGAATGATGAGCTTGAAAAGGTTATAGCTGTGAAAGAGAGAGAGAGAGAGAGAGAGAGAGAGAGAGAGAGAGTGAGGTCCAAAGGAGAGCTAAATGAAAAAGAAAGACTTTTCTTAAGAGAGAGAGAGAGAGAGAGAGAGAGAGATGGGAAATACTCGGAAAGGATTGGAAAAGAGGGAGGATTTGAAGGGGGTGTTGCGTTCCTGCTGCCTCGAGAGTATATATAAGAAAACGACACTGCAACAAAGGGAAGCTTCCCCCCCCCCCCCCCCCCCTCTCTCTCTCTCTCTCTCTCTCTCTGTGCAATAGTCAAAACAGCATATAAAGTCAGGCAACTTGGTATCCCTCCCTCTCCGGAGAAGACGGGTTGAAGTAAAATAGCAAATTCTCCGACCTCACATAGATCTTTCACATGGTAATGTATATACAGAAGGGGCATATTTATATAAGAACCCCAAGAACACGACCGTCGGAGATCGGTGATTGTCGGATCACAAAAGATGGGTTTAGATCGTTCTTTGATAACCTCTGAAGTATTTGGTGGTACAACATTTCTTGCGTTTGAAGTGCGATAAATTGCACCAGGGTAAGAAGTTTTTAGGATGGTAGATCGGCCCCTTTGAAAATACCCAAAAAAGAATGGACCATCTACCCTATAATATGTGACTTGATTTGGGTCGCCCCATCATCTATATAAGATTGCTAATATGACTTTGTCACGAGGAGATTACGAGATTAGAGCTCAAGTATATTAACATATCTTAATAGAATTGTCTTCACTAAAAGAGCTCACACAATTGAGTTATAACCCAACTACGAATTGGATTCTCATTGTTGCACAGTGCAAGATCGATTCTTGCCAACTGCTACACCTATACAATCACCCAGGATTGGCTTGTGTGATGGCACACTAAACCCAGGGACGCGTTGAGCATCTTGAAAATCATAGGGGACCTACTAATTCAATCGGTGACTAGTTTAATTCTCATTGGGTTTTGGCATCTTTAAATCGGTTCAACCGGTTATCCATTTTGAAAACTTATTCAATTCGTAGTGCGAGATTTTGAAGGAAAAAAAAAAGAAGAAAGACTACAATATCTGCCTTCACTCATGGTCTCTTCCCCCGAATCCATGATGCTAATCTATTAATAATGATGTGCGAGATTCCACCCTTGAGATTTTCATTAAACTATTGGTTTTGTACTAATTTTCGAGACATGCAATAGAAATCCAATCCTATAATAATAGACAGACCAAAAAAAAAGTGCTCAAATTCGAGCTCATTAACATCTTTGCTGAGCCCACTTTCACTAAAAACTTGAGCCCCAAGTTTTTTGCCGACTTAATATATCATCGGTTCCATAAGGTAGAAAGCATCTTATTTGAGGCTCTTCTTTCGCTCAAACTTTCACAAGCGCACATTAACAAAATCAATAATTACATATGCACATAAAGACAACATTTCTCTGTTAAATCAAATTTTCATCTTAAAAGAAAGGAACTTAATGTATTTGTGTCACACAAATTATTCCGTCTTGCTCTTAGTATTCAACTTTTAATAATGCTAATTATCTAAAGTTAATTAACAAAATTGGCATACTATGCCATAAGTTAGACTTTTATTGAGTATTGAATATACATGAATCACTTATTAATTTGAATGCTCGCTTGTAGTTTGCAACATTACTTAATCGACCACCAAATCTTAGCAATTAGCGCGCAAATTTCAACACAAATACTGTTAATTGTAGTAAGAATGGGCTAAAAGTTTTGGTGTGTTTAGTAACATGGTAGATTGTAAGTGGATGTTCAAATAAACAGGGTATTCCCAATCAAAGCCAAGACACATCACTCGTTATACTTTATACCAAATTTGTACATCCATTTATGACTAATATATGTCTATAAACTTAATATACCTGGTAGTATTACTCTTTATGTTTCTTTTTTCTGATTATAGGTATGGTATCAAGGTAACTAGGAGCATTTGATCACTATTCTCTCATTTGTAGTAGTCAAAATTAGGGTTATTCGGTCTCCAATAACAATAAGGAAGGTTCATCCTCCCTTTGCGACAAAGAGAGTTAACGGGTGCAATTAAATTCTGGCTTAATAATATGTCATTGACATATGGAATCCCCGTGACACATTTCAGGAGAGTTGACATGGCTATCATGAGGACAAACAGTGTAACATCCTTGGTGATGGTACCATAATATTTTTTGGGGGGACAAATGAACAGAAAAATAAAAGGGTTGGGTGTGATAGTCACCAGATATTGATTTCTTGATGGACCCATTGACCTAAATGAGAGAGAGAGAGAGAGAGATGCTTAAAGGTTTGTTTGTTTGCTTTCATATGGTGACCATTGCTCCCAAAGAAAACCCTAATTCCATCACATGCCTTCGTAAGTTTCTAATATATTCCTTATCATTCTCCCAAATATTCCCCTTCTAAATCCTTCAACAAACACTGTCTCCCATTCGATATATTCGTTTCACTAATCGTTGTCTCATCCCCATATGACCCTCCTCCGTTCTGCACCTCCATTGACTATCGAAACCCTAGAATCGTTTCTTTATTTCGTTCTTGTTCTTCTTTCAAAATTCTAGAGCGAATCAAACCATAAAGTAATCACAAAGACAAAAGAAACCTCTCCCGCTTTCTTCTGCCAATCTTTTGTTTTCTTCCTGAATTGCATTAAATACGCATGGACTTGAATATGTACCTCGAGTTCAACCCAGTCTTGGGGTCACATCTAGAAATTTCAAACAAAAAAAAAAAAGAATTGGAGTCGCGACAACAGAGAGAGAGGGATTGAATATGCTTATACCTTTTCTTTTCTTCCTTTCATCCTAATTGCAAAGTCCTAAGCAGACATCTTAATTGCTAGAAAGCCTAGAAGGTAGTGAAAAACGCCTCTCCCTCCAAGCCATTCCTACCGAAGATTCTTCTAACTCATTAATTGCGGCTTGTGTTCTTCTCTTTTCCCTCGCATCTTGGACCAATAGATAAATATTGGTCCGGGTGTTGCTTTTCTCGTTTGATCTTGATCACATAAAATAATTATATCGTTTTGAAGTCTTTCAATGAAGGATAAGTTATTTGGGGGCATCACTGTTCTTAATAAGATGTGAATTTGTGAGTGGTAGCCCATTCGCACCATCTTTAATATGGAGTCACGAGTACGAATCATATTACAAATGGACCTCTAGGAAGTTTGTGCTTTAGGCATCTGTTGTATAGTGTTACAAACTTTTGGCATGCTTGTAAGGGTTGCGGCGATGAGCTTATATCTATAGGTGCACTAAGTAGTCATAACTCGAACTAAATAATCCACAATGACGATATGTCCCTTATGGTAACGCCCACAGAGTATAGGTACACTAATCTCCATTCCCTACTCTTCTACCAAGAAAAAGAAATGGGAGTGATAATGAAGCTTGTCAGTACCACCTTTTTAACTATGAGATGAGCAATGGCATTGGCCATGTTAAGTCAATGTTTTAGTTGAATTTTGGCAGTTGATTTCTCCTTAGTTCAACATTGGTAAAGTTGAAAAAATTTAAAAATTGGGTAAATGTGACAAGACAAAAATAGTCCCATCTTGAACGCTGCAAGAGAAAATCGAGTATTTAAAATAGTTAAGTTAGTATTATTTGCCGTATGAAACAATATGAAAACGATATTTATCTGAAAATACAGGAAATGGATAATTCATTCTATATTGGAAAAGATATGATAGTTAAGAGCTTACAAAAAGAACGGGAAAGGAATTTTGCAAATATGCCTTTTTCTTACCATTAATCACTCTTTTTTTCTCTGCTTGATTTTTTTTTCAAATATGGAATTCAAACAAAACACAAGTTCCTGTCACCATGAACCACCACGGGAATAGAATTGAATTTCGCCGGCACGTTCACTACAATTCCGGGAGGTAACGTGCTCGGCTGTCCAATTCCATCATTGATAAAATCATGGCCATTCTCAGTAAAAATAATGTGTGTTTGTTTGTGTGTGTGCGTGTGTCAGGTCCTCTTCTCTTTTCCCCATTTTTTTATGAGGGACAAATACAGTCGAAGCTTTTGAATATAAAATTTGTATTTTTTTTACTAACATGGTAGTTGTAGCTACTGCTAGGGTTTTGAATCTTCCCACGTCGGTCAGCTGAAGCAGAAAACTAGGATTACCTTCAGTGACTTTAATTGCTTGTCTTCTCTTTTGCCCTTCATTGAATTGCACCACCGAATGAGGTGGAGGAAGAAGGAAGATAGGAAGGAAGAAAGAATGGAATTTTGGGAGGAGAAAGAACAAGAAGAAGAAGAGGAGGTAATAATAGTGACATGACACCTCACTGATATGGCATCTGTTGAAAAGTTTATTACATTCAAGCTACCACACTCCTATTTATTGTTCTCCACCTCGACAAGTCGAAGGCTCTCGCAAACTTGTTGCGCCCCCCTCTTTTTCCTGCTAAATAATCTAGGGTTCCCTTTGGATTAAGGCACGTATATTCGAAAAGTTTTTCGGTGAACCTAATTCAAGAACTAACCCCGGGACGCCCCATTTTGAACGGTTCGAATTCACTTCCATATCCAAAGGCCGGCGGCCATACCATACTCATTATATTTAAAACAATGGAAATGGTCCCGTGAGCGAGTGCTTGAGCAATACTCGTCAATTGTTAATTGAGAAGATTTCGTAGCTTTCAATACACTAACCGCTCTCTACTTTTCTTGTTACGTGTAATGACTACCTTGAAAATCGAATTATTTCAAATTAAGTACACGGTTAAACAATACAAGTGCCCCGAGACATTTATTAACATGACACATGGATAAAAAAAATTCGTTTTACGTATTTTAATTTCTTGTGACGAGTGAATTTATCGCACTATAACTTATCTGCAATGCCTTAAAAACATATTTATGTTAACAAGATATTATTTTTCATCACATCATATGAAATTATTTTTCATTTAATTTCATCTCGGTTGAATCTGTCGAAAAAGATATTTTCGGCCGATTCTCATCTACTGCCCTGACGTATTGGATATGCAATGAACGAATGATTAATTCAAATCTCTAATGATGCTTAGGGTTCTTATGGTGAGATATGGTTGGGAAATGTTGGGGCACTAAACAAGTTTAATTTGGGGCATTCGCTGATATAAGCAAATCGAGTGATGTAAACCCTTTTTAATTACAAAATAACTTGGTTCGTCCACCAACTTTTTTTATGGACACAAACAAGCAAATGGAATAGCAGTGATTATGACATCCTAGGGTTTGAACTACCAAATGGGGAGTCTTGCTTCTTGAGCCTTGACTATGAATTTCATAGTTCTTTACATTGAGGAAAGGGACAATGATTAGTGTGAAAAATGTGGCATGTTTTTGGGTCGCTTATGTCATTCGAGATCGTAATCCTAAGATGTGACAAATGTTGGATTGCAGCTCCAACCAAAAGATTAGAGAAAAAGTTTCAATGCTACGCTTATGTGTACATTCGTGATCATACCTATGTAAATGTTAGGTGATATGGAAAAGGCACGCCCAACGTTTTGATTTTACAAAAACTATGGATGATGATGGGCTCCATCAATTTTTTTCGTTTTTGAAACTTTGTAATAATATAGTATTTGCAGCCGACTTTGGACCATACTCTGTACACCCCTTTGTTTGGTTTAAGACTAATTGAACATCTAAGTTTACATTAAGACCAGGGTTTTCGTGAATATTTGCTTTAGCTCGTATAACATTAGAATGCATTGTAATTGTAAAGAGACCAAACGAGTCATCTAATATGGTATCAAAGTACGATTCAAATCTCAGAATCTCCTCGTATGATTCCTTCTTGATATCCACTTCATTGCCTATGATTATTTCCATATTCCATACGTCGTGTAGGTACTTTTTCACTTGCCCGCCAGGGCTAAAAAAGTTAATTCATATGCAAGTCAAATACTAAAAGAAAAAAAAAAGTACAAGCAAAAAGCGAAATGGCCAAAACCACTTCCCAAAGATAGATACTAAGATTTCACTTTTCTACAAAACTTATAATATGTATTTGTTGTGACTTACATTTTTAAAAATTGTCTAGGTTTTACTTTTGAGGTAGAGATTTGAGATATATTTAATAAAGGACGCTTCAAATATTAAAACAATAAATCTTAACATCTAAAGTTAGGGTAATGCGAAACCTTCTTTTCTTAAAAAATGGAAATAATTCTTATTTTTTGTGGGAAATTTAAAAAGAAAAACTTATTTGAAGTTTGATCCGCATCTGTTACACAAATTGGAAGCACAGACAAACCAAAACGCTTCAAAGAATGAAGATAGGAAGCGGCGGTGTGCCTACTTCATAATGAGAGATCAACGAGATTGTTCCACTACAATCTGCAAAAAGGAAATTGTAATGACCCTTTTCCACTCACTCACAAGGTTTTTCCACCTTGATTACCCTCGAATAAGCCTCACAAGAAATATTCAAGAAAATTTTTGTCCCTTAATTTCTTATGATGCTTCTCTAAAAACGTCCAAACAAACCGATTTGGACGGATAGAAGCTCGCCTTGATTCGCCACTTATTCTGAACGTCGGCCATGTGATTTAGGATGTCCAAAATGTGTCCTCGCACATTCTAAACTATTCTACCCGCTCCATATGTCCTCGAATCCAATTCAAGCCGTTCCAAACCAAATCGGCTCTGACTTCCAGCCACATTCAACACCCACAAAATTCACTTTTCCTGGAAAGTGGAGTCACTGTTATCAACTCTTACAACTCTATCCAGATACTACTTCATTTATCCTGTTGAGAAGACAGAAATGAGGAGCATATAGCTGGCCGAAACACACCAGTTTGAAAGCAGAAGCTATTCAGAGAGCATTAGAAGAGGAAGAGAAGACTGAAGAGATATAGGCTGTATAAAAAAAGCACAGGCTCAATGGACCATGTGCCATCTCTGTGAATACACAAGGGGGAGGAGGACAGGAATGTAAAAAGAAGAGAGGATAAGTCCCAGCCGAGCAAGCAGATGGCACAGGAACAGCCATCAGTAAATGAGGGAAGAAATGATTTTGCAATCGATGGCTTTATGATTGAACGATGTGGTGTGTGTGTGTGTGTGTGTGAGAGAGAGAGAGAGAGAGAGAGAGACTTTATCAACAATTCCAAGGCTTTCTTTTTGACACAGGAAAGAAGGGGCTATCGAGGGGCTACTGATTGATAGCCTCTTGTCTCTCTTTAAGGTGAAATTGCTGTGTTTTTTCTACTTTTCCTTTCTTTTCTTTTTGGGCTCTTGCCTTTATTTTTCCCCCTTTTTTTAGTCTTTTTGACTTTTTGGTTTTGCTCCCCCTTTTCTCACTGATATCGACACCCAATGCCCCCCCCCCCCAAAAAAAAGAATTTAAAAGAACAAAGTAAGGGAAAAAAGAATGGAAAAATATAATAGGGGTGGTCAGCATCAGTGACTCAAAGGGATGAGTGCAGGGTGCAAAGTGCAAAGTGGGGTTGTGAATGAGCTTTCACGTCAAGCGCAACGATGAGATTTGTGAAACTGAGATGGATGGAGACATTGCCTTGCATGGATTTATTACGGGACCTGTCAGTTCCTAGGGTTTCCATGGGTGCTACTGTTATTATCTTTGCCTATGTCTCGTGCTCCCATTTTGACTCAGTCACTAGCCCTTCTCTTCTTCTGCTTCTATTCACGATGTTGAGTTCCCTCCAACCATGTTGGTGAAATTCATCTTCTCATTATTAGCACAGCTCGCTCTGTCTGCATAAAGTCCTAGGTGAAAGGCGCATGTCTTAAACCTAGCTAGCAATGGATATGGGGGCAAGCCTAGCTCCAATGTAGTCTAAGGGATTATGGAGCTATATGATCCGTGTGCATGTATCAATGTCTAGTTTTTCAATAATGAGGCGAGGCGTGATGCTTTGGATTATTGACTTGCTAATATCAGACTCTTTGGATCGAAATACTCGATTAGACTAAACATTCACACGAAAGATAAAGAGAAAGCCCTTGGACTTTATCCCAAGAGGAATACCCCGATGCTTAAATCGTCGAGTATCTTTTGTCCATGTTTGCATGTGACAAAGAGAGACCATACCTTTTAGGACACCCAAGACGTCGTTTATAATCAATGTCGACAAAAATTCGGTCTTTCTCATCTTTTCTTTCTTTCTTTCTTTTCATTCAATCGTGCCGATAAAGAGTTGGAGAGTCGATTTATTCGGAGGACCGAATGTGACATACAAGTTCATGTTTTAGATTGTTAGCTCAACTCTGTCCGGATTCCCTCAGTACCATGATGTCGATCAAGAACATGATCCGCTCAGGTATAGGGTCAACACCATTTGGGGTCAGAAAACCTGGGTCAAACATTTGACTATTGGTTGGACCTCGGACCTGACTTTGGGAAATTGGGAGCTTCATCTTGGGCCTTTTTATGTCTGGCCGGCCCACAATATCCATTTGGACCATCGTCTCTAGGCCTACCCGTTGCCGAGCCCGTTAATCACGCAGCCTCCAGCCCTCTGGACGCTGCTGCTGCGGCGTTCATCGGCCCTTCGAGGACCTTTTTTCAGCAGGGGCGGCACGTGTTCGGCAACCAAATAGAGAAACTCCTGATTTCCAGAACGACTCCTACCAAAAGGAATCTGCAGAGCGTGCTTAGGCAGGGGCCATCAGGGGCACTCGTTTAAACGCAAATCGTGATTTGAAGATGATAATGAAGCAAACCCGCATGTCGTCACCACCTTAGTTTCGATGGACCCCTAGTAGTTAATTCCAAATGGGCATGGATTTCTTTTCCATGAGACAGCAGACGAACAGACGAACGTAGACAGATACAATTCAAAAGCACACTCAACTTCTTGTAAGTTTATTGGGCTTTGTCCAGATGAACTGGCTCAGATGCACATCTGTGAACGTTCTTCACTTATGCCCCATGTACTTGTAGAGCAAACTAAGCCCAAAAGCCACGGAACCATTTCCCTAAACTTTGGTTCGATATGCAATATCACCGTTGGACTTTTAATTTATTTAATATGGTCCCTAAACTATTAATGAATATTCAATTTAGTCCATAAACTATATGAAAATGTTTAATGTCTTCCTTCCATTAATTCAAGTTAACGGAATTAATGATGTGGCTGCCAATCCATGAAGTGTGAATGGTGTACGACAAAAAAAGTTACACGGCCAAGTAAGATATTCATCTCAAATCAGGATATAATTATTCACATCATCGAAAAACGATGGATGTGTTAACGACTTGATTTTTTTTCCTTTTTTGATGTAGATGGGTAAAAAAATGACACGTTCATCAAATAACGTTCAATTTGTCGTTTGAGCAAATCAAATGACCGGATTGAACATTTACCAATAGTTTATGGATCACATTGAAAAAATTAAAAATCCAGGGATGACACTACATATTGAACCAAAATTCATAGACCAATTACTCATTTTCCCTTTTTTTTATTTTTAAGATGTTGCGCATGTATAATCGAGTTGATCCTTTTTCAGAACTTTTCTTTGAGAAACTGAAAAATCGCTTGTTAAGCTCGAGCAATTTTGCGAAAACTAATCCTTTTAATTCAATACATAGACCACTTAAAATGCACACCCCTCTTTATGTATATGCAAAAAAAAAATTGGAAAAAAAAAGTAGTCATGGACGACGTAGAGAAAACTGAAAAATAGAAAAAAATAAATTTACTATTTAAATGGTATTTTGTCGAAAATCAAGTATCATTTATTTGAAGTGGGCACATAAATAATATGCTTGATATGTTGACCATTGTCATTGGCCACCAGTTAGGGGCAGCATTTTTTTTTTTTTTGGGCTAACAATGACAAACCAATAGGAGGCAATTGTTACAATGATTTTAGTAAAATAAACAGTCTCCCAATTTTACTATCCTCCAAGAAAACAAAATTAAATTCGCAAAAAACTTTAAATTATGCCGGCCGTGGCACCAAAACCTTGTACATTTTTGGATTTGTCATCAAAACCGTGAACTTGTAGCAATGCGACAAAAACGCCTTCTATCTACCTAAAAATATCACAAATTTAATCCACCGTAACACCGAAATCCCCAAAACTTACACCAATGTGACAACAATCTAGAGATTTTTGCCGGTAGTCGGTACAGGCTTGGAGCTTTTGGCGATGCAAAAACCAATTTGGGGTACTGGTATTACAACGGGCATAGTTTAGGACTTATGATAACCAGATAAAAAATTCGGGGCATTAGTATTAAAATTGGTATAATATAGGGTCTTTGATGATATTAACTTACAAACAAAAACCAACTACATAGCCTTCTTTAAATTGTTACTGCTTACTTACATGTGTAACCTCGGATTTTGTGTATTTTCTGGCCTCCACATGCATCTGATGCATCCCATGATCACAATTGCACCGGTCCGTCCCTCCTCTTCGGCCTTTTTTCAGGAATTATAACCCACATATAATTCGCCTAACAAAATCTAATACGATCATATTAAAAAAAAGACATGTCACGACGGCGTCCTCAAAACATCAATGGGCGTTAAAACAACAATCAAGTATTCAGTGTGCGGTTTGTTTCGTATAAGATAAATGATAAAAGATGATCACTTATATCACTTACAAATATCATTGAACCAACCACATCTTCAGAATTTGTGAAAATATTTAGACACGAATTATTATTGACGATGAAGATATTATTCGATGACTAATTATTTTAAATAATTATTTTTAGGAGCTTTGAAAATGAAGGTACATATTTGAAGACAACCTACCGTTTCCCCAGAGCGTGGGGCCCCCTGGTCCAGATCTTGCCCCAGGAATATTCCATTATCCGATATTGAAAATCCATTTTTGATCCCATCGCATATTCGCATTATTCTTTTTGGTCAAGAATGCCACGGCACTCCCTCCTTTTTCCTTCTTCTTTTTGTCAAGAAATGGGGCGGTAAATACTAAGTGATTATTTAAAATTTTTATTTTAATTTCTAATTCTAACCTCCAAGTTCCTAAATTTTCTCTTTGAAAAGAGAATGTGGGCTGTTGCTTTTTTTTTGACTTATCTGAATAAAGCTGAAGGACTAGGGAGCTTTTGCTCCCTTAGGATAATTTCCCACCACGGATTTACCCAATTATTCTAAGAAAATGACGAGCCAAAGAAATAAACAACGAGAAAAAGGCGAGTCCTGTTAATTATTTTATCCAAAAAAAGAAACGGGCGAAGGCAATTACCAAATTTGAAAATCCCGCAATCTGGAAAATACATTTGAGCGGATACATAGATAATAGCGCTTTAATTATATCCGATCAAGAAAGCGGGCCTGAATCGGGTTAGCGAAACTCAACATGACATGTTAGCAAGATTGGAAAAAAAAAAGTACGGATTTAAAAACTGCCGAGACGTGGCGAAGTATGATTGGCGGGTCGACGTTGGACGGATGCTACATTTTTTTTAATAGTGCCCCCACTTTTTATTTTGGTTCGACAAGCCTTTTTTTTTAGTTTTTTTTTCTTTTGGGTCGAATGTTTTTTTTTTGGGGGCGGCATTGGCAAACAAAGTCACTGGTCGACAGTGGCTGTTAAGTTATGTCCGCACGCATTATTTTAACTTGGAATTTTTATCCACGGGCCAGCTTCGATTTTGGGGTTCTATAAAAGAGGCGCTCCCCCATTTTTTGACCATTTACGTCGAGAGGAACACCGAAGAACCGAAGAAGAAGAAGGAGGAGGGGTCGTCTTTCGTTTTCGAGGGAGAGATAGAGAGGAGGGAACGCTCTCTGTGTTCAACGTTCTTGGATCGTCAGTCTTCTCCTACCCTTTGTCTCTCTGGTTTTGAGGCCCCCCCCCCCCCCCCCCCCCCTTTTTCTTTTTTCCTTTCGTGCGAAGCTAGCCTCAGAGAGAGAGGGAGAGAGAGATGGGTGGTGGTGATCTGTGCAGCAGAAGGATGGCTCTTGTGGGTGGCGTCGGGCTGGTGCTCGCGCTGGCGCTGGTCTCGGCTCGTGCGGAGCTCCGGAGGTTCGAGCAGCCCGTGAAGCCCGACGGGTCGCTCGGGTTCCTGGTGGTGGGCGACTGGGGTCGACGTGGTGATTACAACCAATCACGGGTTGCTGTCCAGGTATAATGATGCAACCATCACCTCTCTCGCTCGTCGCATGTTCGTTTGGTCAGATGGTGAGAGACTGGAAAAAGTCAGTGCCTGCATTTCTTTTTCCTCCTGCTTAAACAAGAGAAAGGATGGACTTTTTCTGGAGTTCTCAAGAGCATGGCTTCTGGGTTTATGCCAAGATCAGCATGGCCTGTCCTTTTTCCCCTCCCTTTTTTTTTTAGCTTTTCTCTCCAAAGGAAGAGAGTGGTTCCTCTCTCTCTCTCTCTCTCTCTCTCTCTCTCTCTCTCTCACGCATGAAAAACCAACTGCAAAACTTAGTTTATTATATTTGCCCTGTCGCATCTCGTCGGCCAATAATTTTGCTGGTGGTTGCACGCCACGATCGCCTGTTATCTCTGACTTAATACACCGACGGTGTTCTTCCCTTTTCTTTTCCTTTTTCCTTTTTGGCAAAGTGGGATTACAGCCTAATGACCGGTCATCACATTAAAATACCATATATTAAAAGTACAATTTTTTTTATGCGATTCTTATGCTTTGGTGCAGATGGGGAGGGTTGGGGAGAAGCTAGACATAGACTTTGTGGTATCAACAGGAGACAATTTCTATGACAATGGCTTGACTGGTGAGCATGACCCTGCTTTTGAGGAGTCATTCACCAACATCTACACCGCCAAAAGCTTGCAAAAACAGTGGTACAGTGGTTAGTATCACCACCTCTATATCAAGATGTTTCATTTAGTTTTTCAAGTATTCTTTTGTGTTGACATTATGAACTTTTTTTTTTTGGTTTTTTTTGGGGGTTTCCTCTTGCAGTGCTGGGCAACCATGATTACAGAGGAGATGCAGAGGCACAGTTGAGCCCTGTCCTGAGAAAAATTGATAGGAGATGGCTCTGTTTGAGATCTTTCATTGTCAATGCAGGTTGATTTTATATTCTCGCAACATTTTTTGTTTACCAACGTCACCTTCCTTTAGCTTGACTTTGTTGTCATGTAATGAACGCGTTCCTGAATTAAGAACCTTGATGATTTGCTACTTTGGATTCCACCCAGAATTGGTTGAGATCTTCTTCTTGGACACCACCCCGTTCGTCAAATCCTACTTCACCGATGCAGAGGGACATACCTACGATTGGCGCGGCATTAAATCACGCAAGACTTACATCGCCAACCTGCTTAAGGTAATCGATTAAGACGAGTTTTGATAACATCATGTAATCGATCTATTCAAAGCTCATTTGATAGCTAAGCCAGTACTCATGGACATTTGCGGCATATCTGAGTCTTGATCCGATCCTGTGGTGTAGGATGTGGAATCGGCGCTGAAGGCCTCGACCGCAAAGTGGAAGATCGTCGTTGGCCACCATGCTATCCGAAGCATAAGCCATCATGGCGATACTAAAGAGCTCCTCAAGTATCTCCTCCCGATTCTTCGGGTAAATCAAAGTTCCAGAGCAGCTTTATCTTTTTGCTAATCAAGCAACGGAAGGGTTTTCTGCTGCTTAAGCTCGATCTAAAGCTTCAATTTTGTTCCTGAATTTCAGGCGAACAGCGTCGACTTCTACGTGAACGGGCACGACCATTGCCTCCAACAGATCAGGGACACCGAAAGGTAATTAACACGCAATCAATATTCTCTGCGCAAAGATGTGCACAAGAAATTGGTATCCTGATTTACTAAGTGGCTGATGGTCCGTTCCCTTTTCTTCGTGCAGCCCAATACAATTCCTAACGAGTGGAGCAGGGTCGAAAGCATGGAGGGGCGACATCAAAGAAACTAATAGAGGCGACGTGAGCTTCTTCTACGACGGGCAAGGGTTCATGTCCGTGCGCTTGACTCGGTCCGACGCGGAGATCGCCTTCTACGATGTCTTCGGCAAGGTCTTGCACACGTGGACCTTGTCGAAGCAGCTTCACTCCGCCATCTAGAGATATACCCATTTGAGCAGAGAGGGAGGGATCTCTCACTGAAGGCACCGTGTATCAGTATGGGCCTTTGATTTTGTACATGATTGCAGTGGTTTTTTTTGTTAGATGTAATATCACTAGGAGAGTGGTGCCTGAGCAGAGTCCCAATTGGAGGCACCATGTACCCGTATGGGACAAGAGTACCTTTCCAATTAAAAGCTTTGGGGGTGATTCGATAAACAGAGGTTACCCGATGTCACAAATCCCAATCGAACTATTGGCTAGAATAAAATTCCAAATTTCAATTTGTGTGGCGAAAGCTTAAGCTGACATGAGTAACATAAACCGAAATTCACTAACAGTCTGGCGTGCATGGAAACTACAATGCATGTGAACAATTTGCATCGGTCAAGCTCACACACGAGATTCATTCGATCTGACGGTCTGTGTGTTCAAAGCGAACCCAAAACATGCTGCGATATTCTGTAAGTTAGATTCGTTTGGTCGATGCGACAGCAGGTGCAATTTCTTAAACCACGCGACAGGCAGTGCACCTTCCTCGGCTTCTTCCTCCAGCAGCTCGGGTTTTGAACTTTCTCGGCTGATTTGCCCAAGTTCAAATCCAAAACACCGTACATTCCGCAGCCAGCAAGATGAAGTTTCCGCGAAACTCAACGATGAGAGGGAGCGACAGATAACCATTCATTTGAACGCATGCAGGGGCTGGGCAAAGCTTGGCTTTTTGCATGCCCCGTGGAGTTCGTTGTACCGTCCATCTTCGTGCAAAGAGCTGACGGCTTCATTGCATGTTGTTTGGTTAAGATTGTCCTTTCCTAATGCTAGAGCTCCTTCCGTAACTTCCAAAATGATGCAAGCTTATTTCGTTTTCCAGGGACGAAACATTAAACATACTACTGAGAAAAAAAAAAGGAGAACAAGCATTAAACAAACTGCAAAAGTAGGCATCTGGCTGTGTATCGGTTTCATTCAGAGTTCGTCGGGCCGAGTCTTGGCCATACGGTCTGCTTAGCATTTTGGGATAGAAGATCGCAATCGATGTCAAGTTGCATTTGGGGTTTCCTCTTCTCTGCCCTTTCTAATTCTTGTTAAGCTTTGCTAGATCGAGATCTGGGGCTTGTTCCATTTGTCTCAAAGCAGCCAAGATCCAGAGAGACTTAAAAGGTGCTTCAGGAGCAACTTTCACCATTGCATCCAGTAAAAAAGGCGCGCTTGAAAGTTCACCCGTTTTTAAGTCCCAAGAACCGAATTCGCCGCTGCAGAAACTTCAGCGAGATCCACAGGCACGACAAAGTCGACATTCACACTTACCAGGGACTAACAAACCTTTGAACCTTCGGTATTTCTTTGGTAAGCAACCACCACCGAAATGATTGCCTTTTCCATGAATAATAAAAGAAGATGAAACAACCACAGAGCGAAGAAATGAAAAAGCCCTCTCATTCGCATAAAACGTCTCTCCAAGAGGTAGAGATTGCATAAGGCGGGGGTCGACGCCATTGTTAATGAGAAGTGAATAGCTAAACTAGATCATCCCACTGCTTCCTCCGCATGACTTATTTGTATGCAGCGCTATCCAACTTCTATCAAGCGAAGGAGGTCCAAAAGCATGAACAAACTCAAGGGATGACGTAAGGATCTACCATGTTGGAACATCTCGACATAGTCCCATCAAACATAGACCAATTTAATCCATTTTGATCCATTTTCATACAATACAAATTTAATTATCCATGCTCAACACATACCCAACTCAACCCAACCCAACCCATATCCAACCCACATCGACATGTGTTGTTAAAATACTTTTATATTTAACCCAATCTAGAAAAAAACTCCTACTCAAACTGAGGTGAGAGTGTGAAGTGAGTGTGCACAAAATCGAGTAAAGACGAGAGAATATCATACATATGGATTGGATCTAAGTAAGTTGTAAACTCATTTATGACCTGTTTAACACCTATATTATGTTTAAAAACATTTATAACTTATTTGCTGAATATAATTAACCCATATAATAATTTAGTCCATCATAAATGTGTTTACTACCCATTTTGACAGGTCTAACTTCACATCGGAGCAACTTTCTCAAGCTAACTTCAAATTCACGTTTCACAACTTTTTCTGCAAAGATATATATCATCTAAATTTCTCCAAACCTTTGTTGTCGATCCATAGTTGATCGTTCAGAGCCATGGTCCTCTATTAAGTATCAGAAACTGTCCTTAGATCTAATTTAGCACACTAACTAACAAATCACAGCTGCAAGCCAGAAACCAGCAGCCACCTCTTACACTAACGATCTCAAACAACTAGCAAGACAAGGCAGCATTTCACAAATATGAAAAATCACGAGACAAAAAAATTCCTCTTACAGTTATCTAACTCGGCGAAAGAGTTCCTATCAGCATGAGATAGCAGACACATATAACAAATTAGCTAGCGATCAATCTAGCAGGCAAGAGATTGGCATACGATCCGGATGCATTATTCATGGAAATGCAATTGAATGTCAACATGCAGTCACTGAACATTGACAGAATTTCTCTGTCATTAGTAAACAATGTATAAAAACAAGGGGGTAGATACCATTTGTTGCTGAAGTGGAAGTAGACAACAACTTTCGCATGTCCTTCAAATACCATGTTTGGAGGCGTCCGTGCAACTTATCCCTGCTTTGGCCTTAAACACACTCCAACTCATGCCATCTCACCACCCTGCTCTACTAAATATATAGATAAACAAAACACGCCTATGGGATATTGCAGGTTAATTAGTACTCAGCAAGTTTGTTTCAACGGCACAGTCATCATAATTGTACAAGTTTTTCCTCCTCCTAAGCTCGCATTATTAGACATTGATTTTTCTCTCTGGACTACGAATTTCTTCGGCTTCTCAATCACCAGCAAATAATTGATCAGCAACTTCATATGTATATGAATACCATTTCATATAACATATTCGAGGGTCAAAAGGAGAAAGTAATTTCCAAAAACGCAACTGGATGAGTAATTGCATAATTTGACTTTCTTCAATCCTTAGCAAGAACAATCCCATGCATATGTACAGACAAGTAACAGAAGCTATAGCCAGATCTATCACCGAGGTGTTACACTGTCTTGTCCAAGATAGCCAGTTGTGCAACCTCATCGGATATTGCCCTGCACAATCGCCAGCAAACATGCTTCAATTTGTCACAAAATGATATCTGGAATCAACGAAGCTCTCAACATCCCAGAGGAAAGAACCAAAAGTTACAGCTTCCAGGACAAGTCTCTTCAAACCACCAAAGCTGATCTTGATAAGCTCATCCCTTGAAGAATCTACTGTACCCTCAGGTGTTATGACAATCTCAGGTCTTCCAAACAAGGCCTCCGTGTGCTTCTCAATGATGCTCACAGCTTCTTTCGATCTAATCGTTGCATATCTTTGAAGTGTCTCTCCATCGAAGGACATCACGTAGGTACGCAACCTGGAGGGTTTTATTCCATTACCAAAACCCCCGGGGGTCATGCCGCCAGACCATGATGAAACTTCAGGATGAGACTGCACCGTCGCGAAAGAAGCATCTCCAGTGTTTGGCTTTCTGTCTTCTCCAAAAACTTGCTGAACATTATTAACCTCATTATCGTCTGACGCACTAGGAAGAATTTTCATTGTTTTCTCGAGCTGAAATCTCTGGTCAACCCGCTTGAGGAAATACCCATACATCACTGACGCTGCATAGACCTGTCCAACCCTGATTTTGCTTATCTGAGCGACGGAAGTAGTATCACCCAAGCGGTTTCCCAAAATGAGAGACAGATGATTTTGGATCATCTCATAGGCTTCAGGAGAGTGAAGCTGCTCCAGCGTCTCTCCTTGAGCGGACCAACCGTCAACTCGAACAGAAGGGTCTGAAGAAGGAGAATTTATGGACGGAATCAAGGATACATTTGCATCCATGAATTTTTGCACCACCAATGCATACAGTATCTCTTCCAGAGCCTTTCTCCTTTCACTAGCCTTTACCTCAGCAATTCTCCTGATGGATCAAAAAAATTATAAATTATTAGAATTTAAAAAGATTATTCATGCCTAACCTAAATACATCGAGTGACGTTCTTCTAACCTGTACAAAACCAGCTCGGTACCAGAAGCAGAAGGTTCTTCCTTTTTTATCTCAGCATCGCGGTCGGTTTGGAGCTGTTCAAGCTGCTGCTCAACTGCAGCAGGCACAAGATGTGGATGGCTCACTAAGATCTCCGATAGAAACTGCCCAATGGGTGATTCCAGCTTAAGCGGTGCAATAGGAGCACTAAAACCCGCCGATTCAAAAGAAGCCGACGCTCTAACAACCACACATCTCCTGCTTCCCACGGCCACTCTCTTAGGGCCTGCCCTTGAGCGAATACTTGAAGTGTGATGCTGCTGCCATACATCAATCGATCAACGAAATGAACAAGTCAACATATACCGATACATCGTCTTATGACCACAATATGTGTTCAGACAGCATGAGCTTGCAAAAGGAAAATGTATCTATGACCACAGTAAGTGTTCAGACAGCATGAGCTTGCAAGAGGAAAACACTATCAGACAATGAACTTCGAAGCATAATATCATTTCCGCAACATTGGCTCTTTCCAGCTGATTCTAAAGCAACTGGACTTGTCGGCATCCACAATATGTGAGTCAAATATCCCACCAACTTAAAGAAGGGCTAAGATGGCAGTAGAGAAACCAGAAACCTGAGGTAACAATCTTGACAAAGCTCCATCCACAAGTCCAATACAAATCGTGAACAATCATTTCCATTTGGCACTATATAGACAGGCATATACTTGAAGTTTCCCAGAGACACTACAGGATATTGCAGGACAGAAGCAATGACATCCAAAAGCTTGAATATGACAACTTAACAAAAGAGGTCCCTGAGCTTTTTGCCAAAGAAATATTCCTCCAACACCCATTCTATTGATTTCTTCTTTGTCATATCCAAAAACACTGCTCCACAAACTCCAGCTAAAAAAAAAAAAAACATGCGTGGCCGCTGCTAAAAGCAAACACAAGGGAACAGGGGCCAGAAGACACTATCAAAGCATTTGACCTGTTTGAAGAAAGTTCATGAAGAAGCCACAATCACAGAATCGAATAAATGAAAAGATCCCGAACATCTCATGCGACCAGCAGAATTCTCAGAATCACACTCGGATTATTCGAAGCAAGCCGTATCCATCAACCGGGTCCCAACGAAATCGATCGCGATAGAACCGAAATCGGCGAAGGGAAAAGGAGATACCTTCGACGAGGCGGTCAGTCCGGCTCCGAACCGCACAAAGTCAGGCCCGTTGGCCGCCAGAACGCCCGATCTAGGCACGCACGGCGAAGGCCTCGGCGCGCCGGCCGGCGACCGAAAGGCGGCTACTGCTGCTGCGGCGGCGGCGGCGGCCGATTCCATGCTTCAGCTCCCGCGAAGACCTGCAAGATCCCCAAAACCTCAATCGATAATAAAAAAAAAAACCCGGAAAAATCACGAGCTCGCGGCGGAACAGCGAGCGTCGTCGGAGCATCGCATCGCCGCGACGGGAAACGACCGATCGCACCTTCGAGAGACAGGATCGCACCGGCGAGATGGGACCGGACAAACCCTCGCGAGTGTCGGCGACGCGCGGGGGAGTTAGGTGAGGGGGAGGAGCGAGTTGCTTGGGGCGACGAGAGAAGATGCGGACGAATGTGGGTGGCGACACGCGGGCAACGTGGGCGGCTTTATAAGGGAGTTTCGTTTCTATCCTCTGGGCCAATCAGAATTGCTTTATACTAGCGTGTCCCCGTGATTGTGAATGAGGGGATGCACGTCGCCGGATTGCCGGTCCGTGCCCTCGGGTTTCCGTTTAATTACCAAAGTGCCTTTCTCTCCTTCTTCTTTTTTTCAAATTTTGACTTTTATAATGTCCTGCTCTCTTTTTTTTTTTTATTTTTTTAGGAAAACGTAAAGTCCTAAAACTTATTGAGAAAGTACGATCAAGTCCTAAAAATTTTCAGAAAAGTACAGTCAACTCCTAAAACTGATCACAAAAGTACAATTGAGTTTTGAAACTTTCAAAAAGTTCAATCAAGTCTTAAAACTCGTCAAGTTGATGAGATCGAGTCATTCTATTAACTCCATTCAACTTGAAAACGACAAAATGCTAACGGGTTTATGGACTTGAGGGTACCAATTTTAACCAGTTTTAGACTTGATTGCAGTTTTTGAAAGTTTTAAAACTTGTGCGCATTTTTATGATAAGTTTCAGGACCCGATTACGCTTTTTGAAAATTTCAAAACTTAATTGCACTTTTGTGACAAGTTTTAGGACTTTTATTACACTCATCCCCTATTTTTTTTTCGTAGGTGTAGTAATTCCTACGAAGAAAATTGTAAATTGATTGGAATTAGTTACTAGGTGGTGGTGCATGCATGAATCCCAACATATAAAAATACTGAAGCTAATCGGTGTGGAATCGAGATCGTATTTCATCTCTAGTTTAGTAATCGCCAGTGTCGAAATACATATCGAATTAGTTTTTCGAAATTTCCTAATGTCCGAAAACCATGACCTTGACAACATATGGCATTAAATAGTGGGCGGGGGGGAAAAGAAACGTTTGAAAAAAGGATTATATACGGAGAAAAAAAAAAGCCTCGCCAATCCTCTTTCTTGACCATTCTCTCACGCAATAATATATGGGACGGGAGAAAAATAAAAATAAAAAATCAAATTGCCCGGAGGGGCAAGCAGGTAATTTGAGCACGGGCGAGAGATCTTTTCCGTCCCGGGTTGCGACGTAGGGACGGTCCGGACCACACAAGCTCTTCTGGAGACTTCTGGGCTTTGCGGTGGTGAGACAGGGACCCCCCCGCTCGCCATTTCGCTCTGTCCATGTTCACAAGATCGCAGAGACAAACTCGCGGTTCACATCTTGACATGAACGATGGCTCCACGCGGCAGGTTCCGTGTTCGAATCATGAACAGACGAGATTTTTAGGATGATGTCGGGCTAGTTCCGTCATTTTTCTGCGGTGAAACGTTCTTCGTTACATATCGATCAGAAGGAGCAGGTGCGAACGAGGAAATGTTATTACTATTATTTCATCAAAAAATATTCAATAGTTTCGAAAATGATGTGCAAGTCCTTGCGATTGCGCGTTGTGTCTATACAATGCATAACTGCAGGTAAGCTATAGTGTTTGTACTCGAGCTCGAGTTTATATATATTTTATGTTATGATTTGAGTCGAAATTGAGTTGGGTCTACCTGAGCTTAATTTTATATGCATGAATTGAATAGAGTTTTGAGCGTGGAGGATACTAGTCGGATCGAGCTCGAGATTGGCACTGTATCAACTCGACTTCGCTCAATTACACCCCAATGCGAGTGTATGTTGAAACACACGTGTGAAAGAAAAAAAAAGTATAATGGATAGGAGTAGCAAACTGACGAGGCTCGCCCGAGCATAACATGGCCTAGTCAAACCCACCATTGCTTGTGTTATTGGCTTAGCTTGATCTATCTCGTAACGAGCCTTTTTAATACGTATAATTTTCTCCGGACCATTACAAGGTCATTGGCAAAAGGATAGGAGTCGGGATACTATCAAGACGAGCTGCTCTCAAAACACATTACACAACTAGCTCAAGCACGCCATGGTCTCGGTTCACGAACAGGCCAAACTGGCTCGACACACCAGAGCGTGCGGGGTAGACGTGTCAATGCGTCGGGTCGGGTGTGCATACCCGACCCGACCCAAGACTAGACAAGTGTGCTTGCCCCCGACCCGAGATAAGACCCAAACAGGATATAACCCAGTGATCGGGTCGGATTGATCCTGGTCGGGTCGATCCGGGTTGGGTTCCATGTTTCAAACCCAACCAAATGATTATATTCTTGCATTCTCGTCACCCCAAAAACCTACCAAATTGATTCTACGCCCAAAAATGAATATCTCTTATTTCCAAATTCAAAATGACCACCATTAGAACCTCCCATTTCATATATGCTCCCCTCTCCAATGCCTTCGGGTCGAACCCCACACCTCGCAGCTTCTTGGGAGGCTTAGGCTTCGCGCGGCGAGGCCATGCCGGAAGGGGCATCTTCGGTGTGCTGCGACGGAGGGGAAGGCTTCGATGTGCTGCAACGGAGGGGAAGGGAGCGCGAGTGCCAAGAGCGTGGACGCCATTGCCATGGTTGCCACAGTTGCCATGGACAATTTGGAGGCCACCATTTCCGAGCTTCAATTTGGACCCTCAATGGCTTCCGTAGGAAAAGGGGAAGAGAGAATGGGCAATGCGGATCGAGATTGGCACGAGCTGAGCATAAATCCCTACATCGTGGCGCCGTCGGGATTGGTCATGTCGCCGGTACAGTTGCCGTCGGACTCGATTGAGAACTCTATGGTCTTGCCCTCGGCGAGGCTGCGGAAGCCCTGGATGGGGGACTCGGAAATCGCATAAGAGATCGCAGACAAAGCAAGAGAGCGAGAGAGACGTGGAAGAGAGATCTAAAGGTGGGTTTCCATATTTGAATTGGGCTTGGGTACCCGAGCCCAATAAATTCAAAACAATACCAAATTATCTTTATTGTTACCCAAACAAGTTGAGGCATAACTCGACCCAATACAAAAATTTTCGATTTGGATAGGATCGGTTCGGATGGGGTCGTGTTTTGATCGGGTTATTTTGATAGCCCTAGTGCAGGGAGCACGGCGGCTTGCCCCTGGCCCATCCGCCGCCCCTTTCCGCGGGAGGATGCCTTCACTGAAGCCCGTATTTGGTATTCACGGAAAAAAAAATAAAGGGGGGGGGGGAAATAACAAGCGCCGCCGCCCCACGTGGTTTCTTCGGTCTCCGATTGCTGGCCTCGGCAGCGTCGCGCCGCGGCAACTGGCGGGGTTTCAACTCCGACGGCCGTTACCCGAAATTTTTGACGGAGTCAGAGTCAACTGCACTCGCCGCCGTTAGTCAGCTCCGTTCACTCAACAACTCTCTGACTCTCTCTCTCTCCGTCTCTCTCTCTCTCTATCTCTCCCCTCCAGCTGCGACTTTCAAGTTTCAACGCCATCTTCTTCTGCAGCAGCTGGTCCCTTTCTCCCTCCACTTTCTCGAGAAAATCAAACTGAAAATACGAAGGGGAAGAAAGAATCCCCCGGACCTGTTCCCTCCCTCGCTCCCTCGCTCCTACGCAGATGGCCTCCGACAACGAGGACGAGCGCGAGACCGCCTGGCAGCAGGTCCTCCGCCGAATGCTCCCCGCCGGCGCCCCGCTCCCGGACGAGGACCACCTCGACTACTCCATCGCCGTCGAGTACGACGGGCCCCCCGTGCTGTACGACGTCCCCCGCGTCGATCCCGTCGAGATCGCCACGCCCGCCCCCGCCCGATCCCCTCCCCGGCTCGCCGATCTGTCCGCCATCCCCGTCGCCGCCCCGATCGCTCCGAAGATCCCCCGATTCGGCCGGCCGAGGAATGGCGGCGTCGCCTCCAGGGGCTCGCCCGTGGAGAGTCAACGCGCGTCCTCCGTGTCGAGAGCGCGGCTGGAGGCGGAGAATGGGGTCGAGGGCGAGGGCGAGGGCGAGGGCGAGGGCGAGGGCGAGGGCGAGGGCGAGGGCGAGAGCGGGAGCTTGTTCAGCGCGGACTTGTGTGCCCTAGATGCGGATAGCGGCGAGGCGGGAGGAGGCGAGAATGTGGAGCCGAGGCGCGCTGCGGTGGTCACGTTCACGACGCCGAGGGATTACGAGTACTCGGAGGAAGATGAGGAGGAGGTCAACAACTCGTCTTCCTCGCCGGTGTCGACTGCTGCCGCCGAGTCGCCGGCCGTCGTGAAGAAGACGCCGTGGAAGCGAGGTCTGTGCAGTAGGTGTGGGAAGGGGAACAGATTGAAGGAGAGGGAGGCGTGCTTGGTTTGCGACGCGAGGTATTGCGGTAATTGCCTTTTGAAGGCGATGGGATCAATGCCGGAAGGTAGGAAGTGCGTGAGTTGCATTGGGAAGCCGATAGATGAAGCGAAGCGGTCTGGTTTGGGGAAGTGTTCGAGGATTTTGGCGCGGGTGTGTAGCCCATTGGAGGTTAAGCAGATAATGAAGGCAGAGAGAGAGTGCGCGGCGAACCAATTGCGGCCGGAGCAGCTTGCGGTGAATGGGAGGCAGTTGAGGCAGGAGGAATTGGCCGAGATTCTTGGGTGTCTGATTCCGCCGCAGAAGTTGAAGCCTGGGAAGTATTGGTATGATAAGGATTCTGGGTTATGGGGAAAGGTAAAAGAAAGCATATTGTCGATGATCAACTGATAATCACATTTCTTTTGAGATAGCGATTTTATTGCTTGATTATTTCAGTTTCCTGATGTTTCTATGTTTGTTTCTCAGGAAGGAGAGAAACCTGATCGAATAATAAGTTCCAAACTTAACGTCGGGGGCAAGCTCCGGGTTGATGCAAGCAATGGGAATACAAAGGTTTTTATGAATGGGCGTGAAATTACAAAGGTTGAGCTGAGGGTTTTGAAGGTAAACTATTAAACGCACATTCCTCACACCTTATCATAAAGATTTCATCATCAAAAGCAATTAAATGGATTAGGGATTTGTGCTTGTGGATTTTCTCAGTGCAGTGTTCCGGAATCATAGTAGTCGATAATGCGATGGGAATAATCTGTTGGCAGAAGATATGCTTTCTGCAGGTTATTGGAGACAAAAGCATGCATTTATGAATCTTACCAAAAAAAAAAAGCATGCATTTATGATCTCTGTGTTGTTTGCAGCTTCACGGGCACATACATGATTATTGTTTGAAGATTATATAAATTGGGACAAGTGGAAAAATTCGTTGCTTTTTAGTCTTCCTAAAAGATTCTATGAATCTATTGTAACGTCTGGCATGGTTTCTTCAAATGTAAATTGTTGTCGGATGTTCTTTCATCATCAAGCATGTGTTTTGTCAGAGTGACCATTCGTTTACTGAGAACTTTGACCTCGAGAAATGCCGTCATTTGGGCTGAAGTTGGAGAGGGACAAAAGGCACTTGTATTTGTAGTATGATAGACACACACACTGGAATTAATTAACTGAGAGTTAAGACTGAAAGATTGAAGTTGAGGTCAAATCTGGAGAATGAACCGTTTGACTTATATTTTACTTTGGAGAACTGGAGGTAGATTCTTTATCTAAGTTATTTAAAGGCGCATCTCTTGTAGTTGCAAATTGTTTGTTAGTACATGACAGCCCAGAGTTGCAATAATTGGCACAAAAGATGAATAAGTGCAACTGAACAGAGAACATATTTCAAAACCGTCTTGACTAAGCAGCTGTGAGTTCGCTTAACTTTGTCAAATGGTAAACAATTTTGCCGAAATGATCTGGAAGCCGTTACCCATGGAATTTCACTGGAAACAAAAATATTTCCTAATGTTAGTCAGTGGGCCTACCCTGATGTTTCACTGTCCTTAGTTTGCATTATCAGGTAAGCAGAAGCAAAAGCTTTAATTGCAGGTTCCTATCCCTTTTAGCAACATTGTGGATGATTATTAGCTGCTGGACTAAGTATTCGCATCTCAAATGAAATTACGAAGTATGCAGCGAGCTTTTCTTTCGCCAGTCAAATGCTGAATCTAGTTTGCCGGCATAAAGCATCCACCTCACCATACTATTTCCGTCTTGTGCGAGTACCTCGTCCTCTGGGAAAGATATATGTAATGAAGCTAATTACATTATACCTACCAGAAGTCATTTTTAATTGTCCTACGTTTGCCCCAGTATTTATTCAGCGAGACGATAAAGTGAGCTCACAATGAGAGTCAATCATCATCTGTTTGGGCCAGGGCGATCTTAAACAGAAGGTATAAAAATATAACTTTCCATCGCATACGTCAGCAGTGCCGTTTATTGCAATAGTGCAATCAAGCTATACTTCTCATAGAGGGTGGCTATTTTTTGGCATTTAGAATCGTCTCCGGGTATGGAGTTTTTGGCATTACCCTCCATATTTTTTATGCATTAGCGGATTTGTTCCCACAAAAGTTTTCATATTGCAGAATCTGTGAGAATCCATGCCGTTGGTCACAACTATATTTGTTGACCAGCATGAATCTCTTCAATTCTGCAGCAAAAACCACACTTAATAAGAAAAAAAATAAAGGATTTGTGTGCTTTAAATGATTGAGAAATTCACTGGCTGATAGATCAACTGCCTCTTACCTCTTCAACAATATCTCCATTCTACCTCTTGTCCTTAGGTTGGGACTTAGGCTAATTACTTATTCTGGATGGGGTTATATGGATTCCTTTGACTCGAATTATTCTGCTATGCTGGTGTACTGCCTTTCAGACCTAGACTTTTCTTTTCCAATCACATTTTATACTGCTCTTTTAGACAGATGTGCCCCGCAGTGGAACATTTTCCTGCTTTCTCTTTGAACGTGTCATTAAATGTGCGATCTTTTCATATTTTATTTCAGCTGGCCAATGTGCAGTGCCCTCGAGATACTCATTTTTGGGTGTATGATGATGGCTCTTATGAGGAAGAAGGTCAAAATAATATAAAAGGAAACATATGGGGAAAGGTTCTCTCATTATCTCTAACAACAAGCTACTCCTACCATTTGTCAAGTTTAATTTGGAATATATGTGAATTGATTTTTTATACTGTCAACATTTGTTTTTTGGTAGGCAGGCGTCTACACGTTTCATTTGTTCGCTCTTCTCGTTACCTGTACCACCCGCAAATCCTCCTGGGACTAAGGAAGATCCATCGACCTACTCAAGTAGATCAGTGCCGGAATATTTGGAACAGGGTAGAGTTCAGAAACTGCTGTTGTTTGGGCTGGAGGGATCAGGAACAAGCACCATCTTTAAGCAGGTATTATTCAATTACAACAGTTCTTTGCATCAAACGGTAACGATTTCTTCCTTGTATTTTCTTAACTTATATCTGCGCTTTTTAGCAATGGCACACCATTCGATAGGTCTCCTCCATTGTCAACATTCAATCACCATTTTGAACCAATAGTTTTAACTTTATGTTTATGGTTTTGTTAAAACTATATTTAATGAGGAAAGATTTTCATTTTCAATGCACTGATTGTGCATAACACTGAAAAGTATTGTTTTGGAAATGACAAATTTTCTTTATTTGGATGATGTTTATAATATATATATATATACATATATATATATATATATATATATATATATAAAACAAGGTTTGGACCTTCTAATGGAGCATTTGTGTTCTTTCACCATCATATTTTACTTTCAGCGTAACATGACAATCCATTTGCATGGTTATGGTTCTTTGACATTCGGTTCTATTCTTGGAGGATGTTATGTGAATTATTTTTCCCCGGTGACAGGCTAAATTTCTGTATGGGAACAAGTTTACTCCTGAAGAGCTGCAAAATGTCAAGCTTATGATTCAAAGCAATATGTACAAATATCTCAGCATACTACTTGAAGGCCGAGAACGGTTTGAAGAGGAAGCTTTGATGGAGAGACAGGATGCTACCAATGAAACTGAAGAGTCTGCATCAGGTATTTAATGCTGATCTTTTGGCCTCTTCCTGCTGCCGCCAAAAGTAATAGGTTATAACTAAGTCATGGCTATTTCTACCTCTTCCCTCTTTCCTCAGATATTAAGTTCCAGGTTAGATATGCTTTAGCTTGCAAAGAAGATGGTTTAGTCAAATGTTAATTGTGGAATAAATTTAGGTGAGGAGGGAGTTCATGAAAGCCAGCAATGCATTTACTCGATCAACCAGAGGTGCAAACACTTCTCTGACTGGTTACTGGATATCATGGCAACTGGAGACTTGGATGCGTACTTTCCTGCTGCAACACGTGAGTACGCTCCTATTGTTGATGAGGTCTGGAAGGACCCTGCCATCCAGGAAACATACAAGAGAAGAGAGGAACTAAATGCCCTTCCTGATGTTGCAAAATATTTTTTGGACCGGGTATCTTCATTCCTTACTTCCTGAGCCTCTTAAATACTATCAAAGGGTTCATTTTCTGCCTTTAATTTATCCCTGTATGCTTTCATGGATTCAGGAGGCCCCCCATTTGGACATTGCTAGCCTCTTGATATAACTTTTACCTATATTCATTTTGTTTGTGAAAGTCTCTCTAGCTTCATTTATAGTTGCAAGAGAGTTAACATCTGATTACTGGCACTATTTTTAGTTCCAAATAACTCTCTGGACGTTCAATGCTTAAAGCTTAAATACGAGCATGTATTTATTGAAGCGTTTTTTTGTTATGTTTAGTGGAGTCAAGTCTCCATTTCCCTGGTGTGCTCTTACATGTTCCGAGTTTCTGCGTATATCCTAGTTTGAAATTCCATGGTTTAGCTTGATCCGACTGACAGTGTAACTTCGATTAATGAACCATACTTCATCATTTCATCCAACAAGGCTGAAACAGAGAACTTGTTTGAAAATGTCAACCTGCACTATAGTATGCAACAAATTTGGTGGGTTGAACATAACTCATAGTTTATGCTCTTAACAATATGCACATATCTCTGTTCGTTTAAGATGTTGATTGACACTAACACGTTATCTTATGCAGGCTGTTGAGATATCAAGCAACGAGTACGAACCTTCTGAAAAGGATATCCTATATGCCGAAGGGGTCACACCAAGCAACGGACTCACCTTTATTGATTTCTCATTTGATGATAGAAGTCCCATGTCTGAATTGTACAGCGAAAACTTTGAATGCCCCCCATCCATGACAAAGTACTTATTGCTAACTTCACATTTTGCTACTTAATCCGTTTGTCCATTTTGATTTGGTGGAAGCTGTCTTACCTCAATCACTGTTCCTATATCAGGTACCAACTGATTCGGGTAAACTCCAAAGGACTTCATGAGGGTTGTAAATGGCTGGAAATGTTTGAAGACGTGAGAGCAGTGATCTTCTGCATCGCGTTGAGTGACTATGATCAGATGGGGGCCCAAGGTGCTGGTCCTTTTGTTAACAAAATGATGGCAAGCCGAGATTTATTTGAGAGTCTAGCGATGCACCCTTCGTTCAGAGACACTCCTTTCGTGCTCCTCCTGAACAAGTACGATGCTTTTGAAGACAAGGTAATCCATTCTCCCTTGGCAACTTGTGAATGGTTCACCAACTTCAGCCCCATAAAGCCCCACCACAATGGGCAGGCGCTGGCTCAGCAAGGGTACTTCTACGTGGCAATGAAGTTCAAGGAGCTGTATTATTCAATAAGCGGCAGAAAGTTGTTTGTGTGGCAGACCAGAGCTCGGGACCGAACTTCTGTTGATGAGGCATTCAAATATATAAGAGAGGTGCTTAAATGGGACGAAGATAAGGATGCCAACATGTACGGGTTTGTGGGAGACGAGTCGTTCTATAGCACAGAAATGAGTTCCTCTCCTTATATCAGGCCAGAATAAGAATCGGATCTAATGTGAGTCCGCGATGGAATCTGGTGCGAGTCGCAAACCATGGAAGCACGGAACTGGTAAGCCCTCCGTGATGGACTATGCAAAGTCGTGATTTTTCTGTCTGTGAACCGAGTGCCAAGTGAAAGAAGAGGGATGTGATTTTGCCGCTCCAAAGAGAAACTGACAACTGAGCCACATGCTTGAAAGGCGGATCGACAAGTGGTTTGTATACATGGGAGTTTCATACTGACGAGCGAGTTGTATTTTTGGGTGATGTGTTCGAATTTGTATAGCATTTGTTTCCCGGCATGAATAAAGCCAGCTTAGATAGTTGTCATGAGATTTTCATGTAAATGTCTGGTGAATTGAGTGTTAGTGGTAGAAAAAAGTTCCGTTTGGCCCTACCAACTCGGGTTGGTTGTTTGTATCATCTGCACGACAACTCTGACGTTGAGAGGCGTCTGATTTTTTAGAAATTTCTGAAAAAGATTGTTTGTCTGGTTACAGGACGAAGATGCCGATCGCATTCTCTTGCTCAGAAAACCCTTTTGTCCCTTAAATTTTATTTAAAAAGAAATATTCATATACGAAAATACCCGTTTTGAAAGGCAAAAAGGACCGTCGGAAGATTTCACGTGAAATTCACTCGATTCAAAAGCTTCTACGCGCCCGGTGCGCGTCGTACATACATTCTTCCCGAGACGCTGGTTGAGTTTAGACTTATTGCAACACGTATCAGTCAGACAGCGTACACTGTGAGGCGTTTGGTTGAGCCGTGTGTCGACATCGATGTTGGAATATTTTCTCGGACCTTGTCGTGAGAAACACGTGTTGAGGGAGTCAAAAGAGACGAAAAGACGTGTTTTAAGTTGGCCATGCACACAAGCATAGATTGAATTGGCCAGCAATTGCAGAGACTTGCCCTAGAAGTGCTTGCTTTAATGGAGTTTGACGGCTTCAAAACTTGGGGTTTGTCAAGGTTGTTTCCTTCTACGAAAATGGGTGATTGGTTGGAACTTCGATACGAAAGGGTAAACATGCTTGGAATTAAAGATGATTAGCTTAGGTTTTTTCTCCATCGAGATTTGGAAATTTCAACTTGGGTAATTTCGGTCCCTTTTCTTCTACATGGGGCTTTTACCATGGTGGAAGGCATTGACTCCTCATCTCCCTCCCCCTCCTTCGGCCTAATACTTTGATTAAACAACAAAGCCTCACCCCCCCAAATCATTAAAAAAGCGAGCATTAAGCATTCGCTAGAGAGGGGGAGATTATCGCGTTTAATCCGCGTAAACAATACACTTAGGTTTCTTAGAGAATCGAACCACCCTTTACAAGCGTGATCGACGACCGCGGCGATCAACGTGTTAATCCATGTGCAGTACGATAAACATTAGGACCTCCGAATGACCTCGGTGGCTCGTGTGAATCTACACAGAGTTGCATGATAGGTTTTCAAATTGGTAGTAACACTTAATAGGCGTGCATCAATGCAAGTGAAGCAACCGAGCTACATTCCTGCAAATCCGTTCTGCAATGGACAAACATGTACGATGATTCTTCTTTTCATTCTGTCTTCCTTTTGTCTCTTCTAGGTTTCTAGATTCATTCAGACGAGTGCTCTCATCTTTTTGCTTTGGACGCAAAAGAGAGGGGGGGAGGGCCGAAAAATTCAGAGACCAAGCTAAAAGACAGCCCCTGCTCGGCACTTGGTTTCTGTGTGGCTTTGGAAGTAAAAAAGGAATGAAAAGCTGGGATATCTTCACGAGCTCGAGTCAGCATGCGTGCGTGCGAATAATCAAAAGGTTAAATGTGAATTGCCATTGTTCTTCGGGTAGTCGCATTAGCACTGTGCTGTACAGCTTCTTTCGCGGACCAGACTAGGCAAAGAATCAAAGCAAATCCTCACATGCCAGGGGGGACAATAAAGAGCTTTCGCATATCCCGACGTAGAAAATTCTGTCACTATGGAGAAATTCGCATCTTGCTAGGGTTCATTTGTTTCGTGGAGAACTCAAGATTTAAAGAATATTTATCGAAAAATGATTGTTTATATCGTTTGTAAAGATAAACGAATGCAAAATATTTTCAATATTCACGAAAATAATTAGGCATAAATTATTGTTGATTATGAAAGCATTTTTCAGTTGACTAATTTTTCTGAGCGATATTATCTTGAGTTTTTCGTGAAATAAACGTGTCCTAGATCCTAGTAGCCAAGGGGAGCAACGACCCTTATAAACCCCTCCTTAGGTTTGTCATTGTTTGTTAAGCTTTTCACTAATTTCATCGGTTGGATATGTGATATTCGAAATTCGCTTGGATAGTTCAAAATAGGGAATTATATCTGCTTAGTAATGTGAGAAACGCTAGGCCTCCGAAGTGTTTGTGTGGTCATGCTCGGGTCATTTCACATTATTACCAAAGTACATTAGACATCAATGCAAGGTTTTTGTTAGGACTGGGTTGGTAAAAAGCATTTTGAGTCTACGTCGGTTTCGAGCGAGTCATGTCGTGTCATGTTCGAGCTTTTCTCGATAAATTTAGATAATGTTCAAGTCGTCTTCTCGTGCAAGGCCAAGTATTGTCGCGACCAAAGAAATCGAACTTGTGTAACCGTGTCTTTACCTAATCCATACACACATGTTTGTTCCTTGACTACTAAGGCCTAAATTACCGAAACCCTGTCGAAAACATTATGTCGACTCCTACATACATGACTTCCCTTTAAACAACATGAAATATTGGCCGTGTTACAATTGAGTAGAAGACCAAAACGAAAGGAAAATTGTCCAATTGGTACTATACCTATTATACTAATGTCAATTCGATTCTAAACTTTTCAATTTCGTCAATTTAATTCTAAACCTTACTGTAAAATTTAAATGTAGTCATTCTGATCAATTTTCATCGGAAATCGTGGCCGCGTGCTGTGTAGAAATGATAGCATTGGAATTCCGCGCAAATGTTGATGACTCGATTGGCGAAATTGAAAAGTTTAAGACCGAATCAGCATCCATATGATAGATCCATGATCAATCCGGTAATTCTCTCCCAAATCGACCAATAACCTACACACATGCTTTATAAAATTCAGCAGAGTAAAGTCCTCCTTTCAAATGATACAAGCGAAAGAGGCTCGTGTAGATAACAAAAGCAAGAGCAGGATCTCCCGTATCGACAGCCGAATACGCGCCACCGGTGCGTACCGACGTCGCTCAGCGAATATCGATCTCCACCGTCATCGACAGGACGCCACGTGCGCGGGTAACCCTCGCTCACTCGTCAAGCACGTGTTTGTTCATGTCGACAGCTCGATTATTAATTGCGGGTATAAACAATACGATGCAAAGAGGGAACAAAGCTCATGCAAATAACACGAAGCAAAGCAAGCAAGAGCAGCAGGATCTCTCTGTGTTTGACTCGTCAAAAAACCTCAACAGGGTCACACAGGGAGCGAGCAACCCCACCTCATCTCGTGAGCCTCGGGGTCAAACGTCAAAGCAGAAACACTTTGTTTACTGCTTGGCGTTCCTGCGACTTCCTTTGCTCTCGCTTTTAGTTTTAGTATTACATGGGGACTTTGACAGGTTCAGCGGCCATCTGCTCTTTCTGCTCTTACCGTCCCCGCTACCGTGACGGTTCGATTCATTCATACCATCGCCCATCCCATTCAACGGTCAATATTCAAAATCTTGCGCTCCTGATCAAACCACCACCACCCCCCGCCTTCAAGAAGAGCGTGTCCCTCCTCTTCAGTCTGAACGCGCTTTTCTTTGAATCCTTCCTCTTCTCTCTTCTGTTCAAGTCATCGACCGATTCTCCCGATCAATACCGAGCTGGTGTTTGTGTGTGAACTTTGAATACCGTGTGAAAATCGCAAGGGAGAAAAAGAAACCAAACATTTTTTTCTATCCGACCAGAGATTTCTCGACTTATAAAGGCTCCGCGGGCCTCTTCTCTTTCCCTTCCCAAGTCGAACCCACGAATCAAAATCCCATCTTTAACGTCGCGGTCTCTGCAAAATCACTTCTTTCCTGTGTCGGTTCGTAGTTAAGGCGGGATATCGAAATGGGTTTTGGTTGGAGGAGGAGGAGGAGATCGGCTGCGGGGAACAATGGGAGCAAGAAGCAAGAGGGTGGCATTCGTGATCGTCGGGAGATGGAGCTGCAGGAGCTCGTGATCCCGAGCCACTTCGTGTGCCCGATCTCGCTCGAGATCATGAGAGACCCGGTCACACTGTCGTCCGGGATCACGTACGACCGCGAGAGCATCGAGCGGTGGCTCGAGGCCGGCAACTTCACGTGTCCCTTGACGAACAAGGTGCTCTCGAGCTTCGACCAGATACCGAACCACGTGCTCCGCTGCATGATCCAGGACTGGTGCACCGAGAATTGCCGCCATGGGGTCAAGAGGATTCCCACCCCGCACGTCCCCGTTGCCCCGTTTGAGGTGTCTGAGGTTCTTTTGGGTATTGAAGGCTCGTTGTGGCATGTCGATCATGCCAAGTGTGCCGAATTGGTGGGGAAGATCGAGAAGTGGGGAGGCGAGAGCGAGCGGAACCGGCGCTGCATCGTCACGAACGGGGCGGCTAGCATGTTCGCCAAGGCATTTGATGCATTCGCGGCCACATCTAATTATAGCCAAATCGGCGCAAATCTGTTGGAAGAAATATTAAGTGCATTGAGCTGGATGTTCCCACTTGATACTGAAGCTCATCACTACTTGGCATCACAATCATCTCTCCATTGTTTGGTTTGGTTCTTGAAGAACGGAGATACAGAAGCCAAGAAACATGCCATTTTAACCCTCAAAGAGCTTTCTTGCGATGAGAAACAAACAGAGGCATTGGCAGACACGGAAGGATTACACGAAACATTGGTCGAGATCATCGAACACCCGATTAGCCCCACAATCACGAAAGCCTCTCTCTCAGTGACGTTCAACCTCATTTCTTCTTTCCCTTGTGGTGATGAGGAGAGATTGGTATTTGTCGAGATGTCTTTGGTCTCCAAGCTCTTGGAAATCCTCATCGACTCCAGTGACAAGAGCGTATGCGAGAAGGCTCTCGGTGTTCTTCACGGACTGATGGGGTGTGAACAAGGGAGAGAAAAGGCCTATGCGAATTTGCTGACAGTTCCGATCCTAGTGAAGAAGATCTTGCGTGTATCGGCGACGGCGACCGAGTTCGCGGTATTGTCTCTTTGGAGGCTTTGCAAGCACGAGAGTAGAGATCATCTAGAGAGGGCTTTGGTAGAGGCACTTCAAGTCGGCGCATTTCAGAAGCTTTTGCTGGTGTTGCAACTGGGTTGCCCCGACGAAGCAAAGGAAAAGCCGACCGAGTTGCTGAAACTGATGAATCCATATCGAGCCGGATTGGAGTGCATCGAATCGGCGGATTTCAAGAACCTCAAGAGATCATTTTGAGCTTTGTAGGAGGAAATCATTTTTTGGGTCATTTGTTGATTGCGATAATCTCTTTCTTTTTCTGTTTGTAGAGACTGATTATTACTTTGAAGAATAGCAGCATTAATTGTCATTAGTTTTCTTTTGGATGCCAAAGGCAGGTTTTGAAGTTTGGATGTATGTTTCCTTCTAACAATACTTCCAAGGAAATTATACCGAGTCTTCCTATAAGTTATTTTAGTACGTCGATCACCAATTGCTCGAGCTTATTCTTTTTTTATTTTTTGGTCGAAGCTCGAGCTTATTCATCTACATAAATAGTGGTATTTACTCCGAAATAGAAATGTACCAACATTACTGTGTGAAAGAGATCAGGAAAACCATATTTCTTTTCACGCTCAACATCAATTGTCTCACTCAAAAATTGATCTTGCCATCTTGCAAGAATGCTTTAATGAATTTGTTGGACATACTTGTATCATCTACGTACATACGCACGGATGAAAACTATAATTAGAAAAACATTGCGCGCACTTCGGTCTCTTCAAAACAATATAGATATTCCCAGAGATGCTCTAATTTGATATAAGTAATTCAACCATTGTATAAATAAAATATATTAGAATCATTGTAGGAAGAGGTAACCTAAAGAAGCTGCGACATGCATCAGAATGACCGGCACAAGTCGGCACAAGTCGGCAGAGTCAGAGATGCCAAAACCTTTCATTTCAAAGTGCAAAAGTATGCATCTTGACATTTTTTCCTCTTGCGGATTGTATTGAAGACCATGGCATTCTATTCAACAAAAGCAACAAAATTTTCTCGGTGACTGCCATGTCGTTTCGTTTTCTTGGAGCTACAAACGGGTTCAATGGGGGAGAAAGAGATGGTGCAATTTCCCTTGATCTGATCAGCAGCATGTTCGGCCATGAAAGATGGGTCTTGAAGAGACTTGACCTTTGAATTGATTGCCGATTCGTTTGAAAAACCCCAACAGACGACACGATCTCAAGAAACTTTGAACAGCAATAATGCGTGTTGGCTGCAATACACTCCGCACCCCAGGTTATTCGTTTGAAACCGCCTGTTGATACGTGCGCCGGTCGCGGGAAATTCAAGTCGCTCTTTGCGATAGACCGACCGTTTTTCCCCAAAAGCCAAGCCGGGTCATTTTGTAAGCCCCGTGTATTCGCTCGCTCTATAACGTGCGGATTTGAGAGCTTGGTCGAAGGGATTCCGGAAAAGTAGTGATTTATGCACCGAATTTTCTCGTGATATGCATAATCAACATTTCAAAAAACTCGGAGATATCACATGCTTAAGAAGTCCTCCTATGGAACCATATAGGGTCTTGCCTCCTTTTACTTCGGTTGTGCTTGGTAAACCTTTCTAGATAGAAATTTGGTAATTTGTCTTCACTATTCTTATGTTCAAACCGATGTAGGAACATTCAAATTGTGAATGTTTGATACAAGTTTCAAGAGAGTCTGACGTTTCTAGATAGAAGAGGTAGTTGATAGAGGGGCATGGCATCACAAGATTGTTTAAGACTATTGTGTCGGATTTCTAGAAGTCGACGGACTGCCTACACACAGTTTTGTCCGGTTTGACAAGCTAAGTACCCTGCCGTCGATTGTCGGAAAGAGGACCACTACAGCGAGTCCAGAAACATAAAACAAGATCGGACATCGAGAAAATGGTTTAATCCTTATATAGCCCATCGTCATGCAAATGAGCCAGAACAGTCGGAGACTAGGTCCAATGGAGACTCCACTTTGCTCTTATTTTGTCAACTAAATAACCCTAAAAACATGCCAAGATTGCAGTAATATCATCTGGTTTCAAGTAGCGGAAACAAATCCAAGGATGAATCGTCACGGCTATCCTTTTCTTCCCTATTTTCGCTTTTCCGGTGATTAGATGCTCTCCATTAGAACATGGAAGATCTCACCGTCAACATCTAAAACCTTAAGGAAGGAAGAAAGCTGACCAAAAACAAAGAAGTATATCTGGGGTCAAATTGCCCTTTTGATCTGATTACCAACCTGGTCCACTCTTACTTCCATTTTAATATGGAAGTGCTCTCTACTTGCTTCAATTCTATATACAACTGACGTTGTCATATTGGACTGCAACTACCGAGTCCCAGAAAGCAGGCCTAAGATGGGTCAACCGCCCAGTCAAGTCAACGCATTTCGAAAGGCTTACATGGACCCCAAGCAAATTTCTATAGTAGGCGTTAGGCACAAGGATTGTGGAACCGTCCACCATCCCACTCCGGTGACGTGAGGTTTGTAATACAATATGAACTTTGTTTCGCATCACACGGGGTTGAACTTGTGATGATTCTCTCCACAAGGAAGTGAAGGTGTACATCTATTGAGCAACTCTGGGAACTCTGAAGAAACCTGAGAAACTGTGGAAAGCTAGTTATGAAGTTTGGATTGTTTCAAGTATCAAGCTCGAGGGTGATGTAGTCAAGCAGCTAGGACAAAAACTGAGAGGCTACCAAACAAGCCTGACTCCTACTTAAGACCCCAAATCAATTATAGTATTCTACTCCGCTTAAATCCGGTATCTGCAATATATCTTGACAAAAACAAGCAAGAAACAAATAAGCATCTTACATCCAAACAGCTATATGCATCGGTAAAGTATCTAGTCTAAGCTGGAGGAACGTAAGGTACATGAAAATCAAGTATGAAACTGAAAGTACACAAAGATGGAAAAAAAGGGTCAAAGCAAGAGGAGACTTTTAGAGGCAGTAGCTACTTCATCCATAAGTAACTGAGTCAACCATCTGGCGGAACTAAAGAACACGTATGATATTACAGATCCTTGGACCTCTTCTCTATTTCCTCCAACTTCTGAATTTCTTTGTAGTACTTGCAAATGCGATAAATGCACCTGCATACACGTTCACATAAGTTTAGCATCTGCGTACATCTTCAAATTATATGAAAGAAAGTTATTAGGTTTCCCAAGATAGCTGCATACCAATAAAGAAGGCAGGCTGAAACACATAGAATCACATTCCTTTGAGCTTTATAGATCTGTACGGCAGGCATAAGTGCACCCAAAAGTCAATTGGCAAAAGGTAAATGATAGGCGATGAACATCTTTCACGATGAGATCAAGGGAAATATAAACATGTAAAGTTCCTAATCTGGTTAAGAAAACTACCAGCATTTGAGCCCATCGTCATCCATAAAGATCTAGATAAGGCCAAAACAAACCCAGTGCATTAGAGCTTTGGCATACCAATCATGGATAAACATCTCGAGCAACATCTTTTCTTGAGTTCCAAATCCATGAGTGCATCGGACCCATTAAGTCTACTCTTACCGCTAAAATACCCAAGCAATTATCAGAAGCTAGACAACAACTAAAATTAAGTCGAAGTTGTGTTCAATTTCCCCGCATTTATGTCCCATATTTTCACTTGATGTCTACCATCAGCCAAGGTAGCAGTGCCTTTTAAAAGCTGTGGAGTAGCAAGATGACTTTTATTTGACTAGGCAAATGTACACATGAGAAAAGAATAATTGCAAGAAAAAACCACGACAGGAAGAACGTGCCAATGATTAACTCACTACAGGCATGTACCCTGTGTCAGCCTACTCAAGTTTCTGAAACAAGGAGGAATGATCTTCTTTGGAAGGTTTGGGAAAGTTATTGCAAAGGCACTTTGAAATCAAAGGTAGAATAAAACTAGGAAATCAAACACTGTCATCCACATAAAGTTGATTTACGAGCCAAAATCTCAGGAAGAGGATGGAAATGTCTGGCTGATCATTGTGAAGATTCAGCAGCTGCCATCTAGCAAATTCCAACAGCTCCCTCACAAGCTTGTGGCAAACTACAATTCAGACCTCTTTTTTACTTCAAGTAAAAAAACATACCCAGCCAAACTGAGGTGAATGACTTTGACTTGCCAGAGTAGGGAAGCTAGAAAAACAATCATGAGGAAATCCTTTCTCATAGAAACAGTAAGTGTACCAAGGTTAGTGTTCAAAGCCGGTATCTAAGTGATGCGGCAGACAGTAAATGGACATATATAAAAGTGTACCACGATCAGCACCCAATAAAAATCTATCATACAAATTAGGGATAATGACACAAACAGTCCCTGAACTTTGACTCAATGTGCAATTTGGTCCCTGAACTTTTAATTTGTTCAATGTAGTCCCTGAACTTTAACCTAATGTTCAATTTGGTCCCTGAACTTTTGATTTGTTCAATGTGATCCTTGAACTTTTAATATGTGTTCAATTTAGTCCCTGAACTATATAAAAATGTTCAATATAGTCCTTGCACTTGAATTAATGGAAGGACTGCATTGAACATTTTTAAATAGTTCAGGGACTAAATTGAACACATATTAAAAGTTCAGGGACCACATTGAACAAATCAAAAGTTCGGGGACCAAATTGAACATTAGGTTAAAGTTTAGGGACTACATTGAACAAATTAAAAGTTCAGGGACCAAATTGCACATTTGGTCAAAGTTCAGGGACTATTTGTGTCATTTTCCCTACAAATTAATATACAAATAGGGAACCGGTCTCAGTAAAGCTAGCATTACTCTTCCAGAAAAAGTCTATTGCCTTAGAACTAACATGAATGATCACCTAAGCATCTAAACTCATCCTACTCCTCACTGGCCAACCTTAACGTGAATTATTTAAGCTCCCTGATAAATGAAGTAAAACAAAAACGAGAAACTTGCTTTTCTGCCGCAAGAAAACTCCGGCTACTCTTTCTTCACGCCATCAAGTAACCATCTTGGATCAAATAGTTCCCTTCTTTATCATCCAAATACCACCTCTGAATTCTGCTACATAACACTTAACGCGGAAGTTCATTAATTCCATTTCTAGGGCATGATTCGACCTATAAATGCTTGCCATGTTGGCATTCATGTAAGCTGTCCGCACGAATCCTTCAGTTTTATACACGAATCACATGGTCATATTCTTGTGCCATCTTTCCCAACGGAATTGTGCAAATATACCATTATCCTTCAACGAATTATGATTACTTCGCGTCATTCTCATCACTAGTCAAACTCCTTCCCTTCAGTTGGTCATCGCGCGACTTCGATAGCAGAGCAAAAGCGTCGTGGCTGTTCCTATGAACTATCAACAATCCCCCTCTATGTACACCACAATGCTCCCACAAGGCTAATAAAACAGGGGGAAATCTCCCCCCACCCCCCCCCCCCCAAGATCTCGCACGAAAACCAATCTTCAGAAAAACCGTAAAGATCGAGGCGAAGACTAAAATTTAACGCACCGCTTTCTCGAATCGGTCTCGCTCGGCCGCGGTGCAGGTCTCCGACGTACACATCAGGCGGTGCTCGTTCTTCCAATATATGTCTGCACGGGAAACCAAACACACGCTCAGAAACAGCCCCGCGCGGGGACAAAAACCCCGCCGCCGCCGCCCCCGCCCCGACGAGATCGGAGGAAGCCGGCAGCGAAGCGAATCAAGATCGAATCGGAGCCCGCCTCGCGCGAGCGAAAGCACCGATCGGAGGGGGAAACGGGGAAGGGGGGGGGGGAACTGACCGAGGAGCTGGAATCCGGCGAAGGGGACGACGAAGAGGGCGGGCTGGAGGGCGAGGGAGACGAGGGAGACGAGGTGGTTCTTCAGGAGCTTCGGGGAAGGGAGGGTCAGGAGGAGGGCCAGCGCCGCCTCGGCCGCCACCACGTACGCCAGTATCATCCACTGCAACGCCATTTTCCCCTCCCCCTCCTCGATCGCTGCTGCTGCTTCTCCTTCCTTCTTCCTCCTCCTTCTTCCTTCTTCTGCTTCGTCGCTTTCTGGGAATCTCGCGCGAGGTCTTTCTCTGTTTCCGTCGATTCGTTTCTTAATGACCAAGGCTTTTTGCAATTTCTTTCTTTTTATTCTTTCTTTCTTTACAGCCAATTCCTTCCTTTTCTTCGCCTTTTTCCTGCCTTCCTTTTCTGTATATATAAAAAAAAAGCGTCTATAGAGCAGTGGTATTATTATTATTATTATTATTATCGCAAGTAGGAGATTTATCGCGACAAAAATGGGATAATATTCGTGTATTTGCTTCGAGGATCCTAGGTGGAATTATAATTAAGCATATGTTTGTTTCTAGTAAAATATTTTCTGAAAAAATATTTTCCTTATTTTTCCGACGTTCGGATCTCTTGCGAAAATGAGTCGACTGAAATGTTTTTGAGCGTCCCTAGTGCTCCTGGCTAGATCCCTCGCGCCTAAGCCAAGGCCCTACGTAAAATGTTTTCAGCCTCAGCCTCAATTAAAATGAGGCCGAGGCCTGAAAACCTAGTACCCATGCCAATGCAGAGGTCCCTGACATCCGAATTGGGGTTCGTCGAGGCTGGACCTCCAGATCTTGGTGCCCATGTCTGATTCGCCGGCTGTCCATGCACTAATCACTAGAACCCAAATAATGTATGTGTATCTAGGAAAACCAAATCAGATTTTCATTCTCAAACAATAGATAATATTTTCAGGATCGCTTTCGGATTTTAGCCAAACGCTTTAAAATATTGCTATTTTCCTAGAAAATGACTTTTTGGCGAAAATTTTCCACAAATGTAATATTTTTAGTAAACCAAATGGAGCCTAAATCCCTTTTTTTTTCCTTGCATTACTAAGTGAATCATATAGACAAGGTCATATCTATGGAAGAGCATTGGTCCAAAGTAGACCCTGAAACTGGACCGACCCTACTTTGCCACTTCAAATCTGGTTTTAAGATCTGTAAGGTAGGTTTCGGATTTTAAAAATTATGAACTGATTTCAATAAGGTAGGTTCTAGATCTGAAACCTCCTCACTTTAAAATCTGAAACCACTCACTCCTAACTTGCACACCTTTCATACTCGTAGAAAGTTTTTGCACTTTTGAGATGGTGCTTATTTATCCTTCGATGCCAAGAATTGTAATAGCTTCCCCAGCTAAATGGTGTGCTCTATAACTTCTGGCGGCGTCCAATCTATCTCCAATTCGGTGAATGCCAGCACATTGAGGGACATGGATTGTTTTATCTCCACCCCCTCCAAAGAATTCGTTTCTTTCTATCGTCGATGACTCTCAACACTTCACAATAACGTAGCTAAAGACGCCTTATTTTTTCACCTTTTATGGATTGTTACTTTTGGCGAATAGGAATTTCTATTGTTGCTTTAACTTTCATTTTGCTGGATTAAGAGATGAATTGAACACTTCACAATTGTTTCATATTTCTGTTTGTTTTGTATTGTACATCTCGTCATTTTGTTGCTATACTATTTTGTTGTAACTGCCAATTGTCACAATTGTAAATAAAGTGTAGATAAAAAAGATACAAAAAAAAAATAAAGAGATGTCTAGGAATTGGCCAGTTCCTTGGTGGACCATGGAACCGGACCGGACCAACGGAGTCGGTTCCGAGTTCGATTCCATGGTCTACAAGGTAAGTTTCAGGTTTTAAGTTTGGAATCTACTCACTTTGAAACTGCTCATTCCTGTTCATATCAGAGTTCAATGCATTACCGTCTTTTGAAACGTAGCCGAGAAGGAAAAGGCAATGCATATTAAGATCCACATATGAAAGTCACATACTAAATAGTGTGACGATGATGTGCCTTTAAAGAAATTGGTCATATCTGACATTTGGTTAGAATTCGTCACTTGGTGCACCGGTTTTGCAAATTAGATCTCCTTGTATAGTTTTCTTAAAAATGGGATTGATCCAACTTAACTTATCGTAATTTTTTTGTCGGCATTCGCAATTTTTCCTTACCAATATTAGTTTAACCGTTACACATCGCTTCCTAGCTTTTCTTCACATAGTGCAATTTCTATTTCATAGATTTTGCGAGTGCTATGGTTTGAAATATTCGACTAAAAATAGTAATCTGCCTAAGTTTACAGTAAATTTCTTTCTCTATAGTTAGTAAATTACCTAATGGATGGTTGCTTTCTTTTGGCATATGTACTTTGTCCTCACGATTACTAATTTACCCGTGAAATATCCTTTCGAAACTTTTTTTTTGGAGATCATAATTTTTTTCTTTGGAGGTCATAAATTCTCCGAGTCGCGTGGTTCTAATACTCTAATAATAATGAGATATGTGCACTAAAAGTTCTAAAACTTGTTATAAAACGTGCAATTAAATCCTAAAACTTACAAAAAGTGTAATCGAGTTCCAAAACTTATCAAATTGATTCAATCGCGTCCTAAAGTTAACACTGTTTAATTCACTAACGGAAAATACTGATGTATCTTATTTTATTAATTTTCTTGAGACACGTGGCTTCTAACAAGCGCCACGTTAGAAAAAGTCAAAAATTATAAATTAAATTAGAAAAATATAAAATAATAAAATAAAAACTAGGAGCCACAACCATTAGCCATCGCCATGGCCAAGTCCTTGCTGGGAAGGGCTAGTAGAGGTCGCCTAGGCTTTCTTGAAGCTTGATGACCCTCGCCGGCCCCAGGCGAGGCCTTAGCCAGGGCCTGTAAACCTCGATCTAGGGGAGGGTGAGACCCTCACCCTAGATTTGAGCGAAGGTTGCACCCTCCCCTAGATTGGGGCTGGCATTTCCTCGCCGGGGACTGGTGGGGTCCCGTCTAAGGTTGGCGAGGTTCGCCAGGCTTCAGGAAGGCCCAAGCGACCTCCGCTAGCCCTTCCTGGCAGGTGTGGCAGTGGCAACCGGTGAGGGCTTGGCCATCGCTACAGTCATTGGTTGTGGCTCTTTTTTTTATAGTTTTTTTCTATTTTAATTTATATATTTTTAACTTTTTCTAACATAGCACTTGTTACACGCCACGTGTCTCAAGAAAATTAATAAAATAAGATACATTAGCGCCACGTCAGCATTTTCCGTTAGTAAATTAGACGGTGTTAACTTTAAGACTCGATTAAACTAATTTGACAAGTTTTAGGACTCGAGTGCACTTTTTACAAGTTTTAGGACTCAATTATACTTTTGTGACAAGTTTTAGGATTTCTAGTGCATATATCCCAATAATAATAGTAATCTATTTAAGTTAATAGTAAATTTCTTTTGTGTTATTAATAGTACAATATGATATCGATCGAGACCTTTCGTTACGCATTGTAAAGTTTTGCAACGCTATGTTTCAGCACTGTTCCTTACAACTCATCATGATATTTCTTAGTCAAATGCAAAGACCTCTCCAGTGAAAACACTTGTGACACCGCGGAGTTTCCCTGCATTTTCAAAAGATTGCCGAAGCACTTTCACGTCTGATCTCGACTGGTATCTTCGTTCATCTCGACCCAAGACAAGGTGAAGGGAGTGTAATCGAGAAAGCTAGCGTAGAATTCACATCAAGCAACGGCTCTTAATGCCGCGACAAAAGAAGGAACAATGAGGTTCCATAGTGAGCAAGTGAAGGTCCCTGCTCGACTGCATCTGCAGCATAGAACGCACTGACCATCTACTTTGGTGCCGCTGTTGCTGTTCATCGCGTGCCGCTCACAAGGAACAGATTCTGACCATCACTGATCATGTCGACGTCGGTTACTTTGCCGCCGTTTTCTGCCAAGATGCACGAGTCGGTTAAAACGTGGAGCTGCTGTTTGGCTGCCTCTATCAGCTCTTGCAAGGTTCGCGGAACCCATAGCATGATCCCTCGCCTTCCTCTCTCGTTGCTCGCGTCCCACGGGTGGGAAGGAAACACGGTGCATTTCCTTTTCTGCATCCTATCAGCTGCGGACAACAAAAAATTCTTGTAGTTTACAGAGATTGTTTTGAACTAAAGGGCCTTCTTCATATACTGAGCCACTCCAACCAAAAGAAAAAGATTCTATCAACATGTAATAAAGAACTAGAATGGCCTCTCCTAATAAAGAGAAGGACAATATAGATGATATCGCCATCCTGTGACCATCAAAAGCAAAGGATTGCGAAGAAACGGGTACTCGTCCAATCCTTTTTGGATTTGATCATAAACCCGTGTCCAGTACAATATTTTCGTACTATGCTCACACTGTATCTTGGCATGTTATGATTTACTAGGAGATGAAGTCACCTTGAAGATGGCATGAATCTGCAAACTCAGAGATTTGAATAGTCCACGCATCTACGAGCAGGTTGATGAGATTCTTGTTTCCACTTAAACGGCCTTCATCAAGTGGAGTACTTCCCCATCTACAAGAATGAAGAAATTGATGACTTATGGCGAGATATGACAGCATCTGGGAAGACAAAATCCCCTAACTGGAAGCTAATTGCTTTTGAGTAAATTGCATTTGGTTTTGGACCTGTCCTTAGGTAAAACGCTTGCTCCTGCTTCTAGAAGTAAATGTGCGACCGAGTACAATCCTTCAGAAGCAGCTACATGAAGCGGCGTTCGGGAGTCGTAATTTTTCACGTTTGGGTTGATTCCATTAGCCAAAATCCTCTTCAAGAGATCTATGTCCCTTCTTGCGACAGTGGTACAGAGGAAACCACCAGCATCATCTATTATTAGCGAAGCACCTGCTTTGACAAGTAAAGAAACAACCTGATCGTGGCCATGCTTGATAGCTTCCAGAAGTGGGGTATTTCCAGATTCATCTGCTTAGACATCAACCGAATGCAATGATTTACTAATCGTGTGTGAAGGACACTGTTGATATGAAAAACAGTCACAATACATAATACAGATATAAGCTGTTAGAGTGAACTAAGTGGTTAACCTGGACTGTCGATGCGTACATGCTGCTCGAGTAGGAAAATAACGATTTCCTCATGTCCCCTTGAAGCAGCAACATGCTGTTAGTAGAAAACAAAAGTTCAGGTGGTGTGCTAAGAAAATCCTTTGTTTCACGGAGTTGGCTTCTTTAGTTCTCTCCATATTCTCTTCTAGGAATTGCAAAAGTTTTGTTCCCCTAAGCACTTGCATAATCATGATTTAAAGGAAAGAGGCCCATGATGAAGCTTTTTTGCTAGATAATTGGATTTTTCAGCCACCCTCATACAGATTATAGATGCCGAGAATGATCAACCAATCGAGAGATCATACCAAAGGAGACTTCCCACTGTAATCCGTCAAGCTGGGATTCGCTCCAGCAGTTACCAGATGCTTCAAGCGATATAGATCTCCATCATGGGCAGCACAGTTCAGCCTCGTCGCCAGCTCTGACTCGTGCTTCATGATATAAAGTGTGATATCCGATTCCAACAGCTGCTTGCAGAGGTTCAAGTCTTTTCCCTGTCAATTTCAGAGACGCTGCAATTGAGCAAATCTGGTTTTTTTTGCCAGATAAACTATAGGAACTCTGACCGGTGAAAGAGCCGCCAGGAATGGAAGAAGAAAAACAAATAGGTCAAGGATCAGCACATGAATCACCTCAAGAAGGTTGTTCAAGATAATGCGTCCATCAGAAAAATATATCTCAAGGATCTCGGTAAAGGATTGTTTGCTGAGGCGTAAGAGCTTGCATAGTTCACATGCCCAAACAGTGTAAGGCAAAGTGGTGTTACAGAGCAGGGGGATTTCTCCTAGCGTGCTATAACTTGGCAAGTTCATGGGGAACTTTTCCTCTTTATCGTCTTCTTTTCTAACTCCTTCCTGCCGACAAAATCAATCAAGCCAAGCCAATTAATCCAATTTGAATATGATAACAAAAGGTTATCGCTTTTTTCAGAAGTTACATAGTAAGATGCTAAACTTTAACTTGATGTCCACACAATTACAAAATCCAAGTACCAATTGTATCATGACGCTAAAAGTTCCTTCTTTCTGTGATCACATACAAAGACAGTTCGACCAAGTCCCAGTTTCAAACAGCGAGGATCTAGACATGACCTCAATGATGCCCCGAACATGCATTCTGGTGGTATCAATATTTCGACTTCGCTCAGTTGCCATATAAATAGGCAAATAATAAGCCTGAATTCCAACTGCCAGAAATTATTTGCAGAGCAAGTCAATTGAGGCTTGGTTCACTTGAAATGGTGTTATTCAAAGCTCATTTCCATTCAAGAAAGCATAAACTTTGCAAGACTAAGCCAATTTTACAAAAGTGTAAGATCCAGGAACTGTCAACATATTTCGATAGCTGAGTTGGTTAAAGGGAAACACTTTTTGTAGAGATTGACAGGAAAGAAGTAGATTGTGTAGATTCACTGGTAGAGGAAGTCATACCAGATAACCATGACAGACGATGTATAGCTGGTCAACCCCAGTTTCCTGTTCTATGATCACTTCTCTCGGAAGGAAAAATTCCTCATGCACTCTCATTGCCTGACAAACAAGAGTGACAGAAGAGGCTTAATTGACCAATTTTTCTTCCTATTATAGTATTATTTCTACTGTTTATTAAGTAGGCTGGAAGCAGAAGACAGCAGACAGTTAGGACTGTCTACTTGCTTATCAACGTTATTGAGTACATTTAACAAATTGCCTTACTATCTGCTTGATGAATCCTGGAGAGCAGCCCTTGAAAAGAGAGACTTTAGTAATGTCTGGCTCATACAACTTTTGCTGGATCTACAGCATTGAAAGGATTAGTCATTAAACATATGTTCTACCGACTTACAGCAGAAAGCAATGAATATTATGCAAATGATAAATGACACATATCAAATACTATATGCTTGATCACCACAAAACATCAAACACAACGATTTGGTCTCTCGTGAATTGTAGTCGTGTAAAAAGACGATGTGACTACAGTACAGAAAGCACTGGTTGATTCTTTTCATGAAAGGTCTGTTAAAAATAATAGACACGGAATAAAACATGATTCATAGACGAGTTATTTCTGCTGCATACTAATTGAAAGTTTGAACAAATGAGAACTCATTTCTATCTGTAGGCTTACAAGTTGCACATACTAACTGACATGAGACTGAGATTTTAGCCAGAAAATGTAGTTCTACATTTTCCCTGCTTGCCTGTTGGTTTAGCCAAATCAACCTCAAAGTAAAGGTTGACTGACTCTCCTGTCCTTTCATCTCAAGAGATGAACAAGATTGACTCCAAAGAAGCATCTCAATATGATTTTGTAAGTGTTGAATGATACATATATCGAATACCAATCTAGTTAAGGCAGGAAATAGGCACACTATGTAGACTGATAATTAGGTTACCAATGAACCACTTTAGAAACTTATCCTAAGTTTGGCTACTAATCTTTTAAGTGAGGGCATATAGCCATCTTCTATCCTAAAAAATAGCAAGGAGGCAAAAAGATTGGTTATACAGTCTTCGTTTTGCTTGTCCTCCTATTCACACTTAAGGTAAAATTGCTCTTTGCTGCAACTTCAAACTTGCTGCTAAATTTTTAATTATTAAAAACAAGTATATTTGAGATTGTATGTTGGGGAAACAGTGAAAAACAAATGTATAACCGCATCAACATTACTCATATCAAATTGCCAAAACATGAGATTGAGCGAAATGGTGTTAATCTTCCAATACAATATGGAATGCCTTGATTTGTGGCGGTGTTTTCTAGAAATAAGATAGAGAGATGCATCGAGATATGGTCATACCTTTGTGCGGATAGAGTTTGGTATATCCTGAAGAACAGTAGCCTCAGTGTACCTGTGACTATACTGTAGTTGCAAATGGTTCTTGACCTCATCACTAATTTGCTTTCCAAGATTATTCTTAGTCATGTATCTGATAAGTTCGGTCATTTTATCCCTAAACCTTTCCGTCTTTGATCCTTTTACTATCAAGGCCGTCATGTTACCAAGCAAGTAAGCACCAAGGATCATGTCGAAAGACACATAAACCATTATGAATATCATCTCTCTGACATTTACTGCATGTATCTCTCCATAGCCTGAAAAACAGAACCTGGATCAGTCCATAAATGAAAATTCTCACTTTGATTCGAAGTCATTGATTTATCTTTTTTCTTCTTTTGAAATGGCATTGCCATCTGAATCAGTTAGCTGAGAATCACAATTTAGAGCTTGCGCACGCACCAAACTTATTGAGAAGTTACCTATTCACGAAAATCATGAAACCAGTTCATCTAGAGATTAGCATTGTCAAGGTGATAATGCACCTTGTATTTGAAACCAGTAACTCTTGTCAAACAACAAATCATGTCGCACTGCCAAAAAACATTAGGAAAGGTCTTTACCAACAGTGGCCATTGTGACAATGGCAAAATAGAGAGATGTGACGTAGCGCTTCCAAAGATCAATATCTCTGAAGTGCGAATAGCTATAGTCACCCATCTTCAAGCTCCCGATCCACGTGTATGCTTCCTCGGAAGGAGGCAAAGTGGTGGCAAGATAGTAAAAGATGCAAGCAGCCGTATGCGTGCAGTAGAGCTCAACGACGAGAAGTTTCACTATCCTAGTGAAGAGATAATTGATCCGAATGTCCTTCTCCATCTTCTCGAAAAACTCCGTTACTCTGAGCGCCCGACTTAGCCTAATCCACAACATATACCTGATTGGCTCCTTCCTTCCACAGATCTGATCAAAGAAAAGGAAACTCAACAACAGCACGGCAGCGGAACCATTCACCATTCTCCCTAGCAAACAACATCTGTATTCTTTTTTACAAATCTCGCTCCAGGGCTACACGAATGAAACTATCCACCGATTCAAAGGTTTTGCTCTCTCCTCTAAAACCAATTAAATACCGCCGTGACTCAACTTCAGTGGTATATTTCTCTCCAAATCACCATTTTGGCGCACCATCGCACCATCAGATAGGCAGAAATAATCAAGAAGTAGCGTTGGACGAGCATGGTGATGGCAGCGAGAACAAGGGCAACAGGATCTATACCTTATAAAGAGCATCCCAGGGGAGACAACCCAGAAGATCCACGCTGAATCGAGACTTCAAGTACCTAATCAAACAACACGCAGCAAGCACAACATGAAGTGCCAGACACGACAAGAATCAAGACCACCCCCACTAATCTATGTTCAAGAAACGCAAGAACCCTGCAAAATTCAAAGAGCATAAAAGTGAACAAAGACACAGCCGAGCCAAGCCAAGCCAAGCCAAGCCAACCTTAGGGCGATCTGGGAACGGTCGAAGACCATGTTGTGGGAATGGGAGTCCTTGTAGGCGACGAAGAAGCGGATCACGATGTCCACCAGGAAAGCAAACTGCCCGGCGATGTCGAGGAGGAAGAGGTTCTCCGGCAACCCCCTGAAGAACCCGAACTCGAGCGGGGTGAAGAAGGAGGAGTACACCGCCCATATCAAGATGAAGTGCATCCATAGCACGTACCGCCTGCATCATTTCCGCACAATGTCACCGCCCTTTTCATCATTATCCCCGTCGTGCTTGCTGCGAGAGAGAGAATGGTGCGTGCGTGTGCGTGCATGGCTGCTCTGTTTTTGGCGCCAAATTATTATTCTTCAGGGGGCCAAAATCTTGAAAAATTTCAGCTCATGAATCGAAAATCATTAAAATCATTTAAATATTTTTCGCAATTAGAAATATCTCCATGGTCAATATTTAGATATAAATTCCGCATTTCTCTTCTACGAATCTATAAATTACCTCTATTCAATTAATTTTTCAATTGACCCCCCCACAAAAAATTAATTTCCCACATTTGCAAAAATATACGATTGTTTTGGCAAATTTGTGTTTTTCTTCGACCAAAAAAATAAAATAAAGTTTGCCAAAATCGTGATTTCTTTTTTTTATTTTGCAATAATTGCCATCTTGCATTTACATTTTTTCACTCGAGAATTATTGCGTAAAAACAGTTCCTCTCCGTCACGTGCATTGTCACGTGCATGGCTCCATGGCAAAAAGCCACTTTCAATGTCCGCCCGTGAAAAATCACGAAATAATTTACGATAAACTTATTTCATGATTTATACGATTAGTTCAAGGTAAAGAGAAGACCCTTTACGTGTGTGTGTCGGCAAATGACGGAAAATAAAAAGAAAAGAAATATTTATTCGATGGGCGAGTTATATCGAAAAGATCGAGTTTTGGAAAATTATCTTCCACGAAGAATATCATACGCACGCAACGAAGCGTTCCAAAGATCTTTTTTCCCCGTGTTCATGCCATCGATTGCGACGACAACTGATGACACACGATCTAATCGCTCCGCCTCCTATTCTTTCGAGGAGTCGAGTGCCGTCCTAGGTTACCGTGGCAACCGCGATCCCCAAAACCATGTATAGCTATGCGCCAAAAACCCATTTTATTACGACGTAAGTAAATCACACACCACAAAAAAAAAAAAAAACATACGTGGATATCGTGTCATGGAGGTCGTGCTTTTCGGGACGGAGAGTCGCGACACTTACCAGTTATTGGGCAGAATGACGAACTCTGGCGGTGGAGAAGAAGAAGTAGAGGCGTCCCATCTCGCGAGCGAGCCTCTCCACGAGCACTCGCTCCTCAGCATGAGCCCGAAGGTCGACCTCCATGACGGCTTGGGGGATTCCGATCCCATACCGACCTCGTACCCTTTGTCTTCCTCCTCCTCCTCCGTCGCCGACCCCCATCTCCCTCCTCTCCTCCTCCCGCTGCCGCCGCCTCCTTCGCTCATCGTCGATGACGACCGAGAGCTCGAGGCACCTCCTCGTTCGGGTGCAGAAGAGTGAGCGAGAGTTACTGTGGAGAGAGAGAGAGAGAGAGAGAGAGAGAGAGAGAGAGAGAGAGAGAGAGAGAGCAGGCAAAGATGTTATCCTTCATGTGAGTGCACGATTTAATGGGGCCGCACTCGTACGACGTGTAAAGCGTCACGCTTCACAAGCTAGCGAGACATACGGACAGAGAATACTAATGCTAATGGTGACAGGATGACAGCTTTTGCGATTCGCTTTTCACTTTCGTTTTGCACAACGCCCATGAAGTGAGATTCGATGCGCATATCGGAATTTGGTCATCGGCACAGTAGGTTCATGCAGACAGGGAGAATCGCGTGGACTATGTGCGCAGTTCGATTCATTTACCCGCGCGCGCACCCCGTCTTATCAACCGCGTAGCGTGCGTCGTTCAGTGCTGGAGATGTGAAAAATGTCGAGCGAAGTCTCGTCATGCATCTCAGTAAAGAATCGCCAAAAGTTCGTCCAAATCTTATCTTACCTGGGCTGGATATATGCTCCCGGTCCCAAGAAGGATAGATTCTCTCTTTTCAGGCGCAGAAAACTCTCGGAGATGACAATACACCTGATCGAGAGCCGAAAGACCTTGCGGCAAGACCGAATGGACAATGCTTTAGACCTTTTGAGGCCGGATTAAATTCGAGCAGGCGGTTCTTTTCCATGAGCATGCGCCGTCGAGGCATATCTTCCTTTGGAAAGTTTACCAGATCGAATCTAGCCCGAAACCTTAGCATTCTAGGCTCGACGCGCATCTGTGCATACACGAGTCGGTCGGCCGCAACATTGTCGACCCACGAGGCGCAAGCAAGCCATCTTTCCCCGAAAAGTCCACAAGGCGACGCGGACCATTAATCTTCGAGCTTCGAGAATCGATGTAGATGATAAGATAACGCTGCCCTTTCTTCTTCAATAGGGACACTCTCGCCTTCTGCTGTCCTCTTTTCTTTTTTGTTGGTTATGTTAGGACCAGGAATTTTGACAATGCCAGGCTCTTCCTAGAGCTTCAGTTTTGCTTCCGATGGAGAAGTTCCACAAGCGGGGCCCGGCCCAATGGGCCACGTAGCTTGTCCAAGCCCATTAAGAAGATCCTGGGCCTATTCAGCCCATTTGGATGATTGCATGAGGTTGCTAGTAATGCTGAGCAATTAGGCAGTCTCAGCTAATTCGGCGATTGGAATTGGAAAACCTATCACGTTTTTCTTTGTTTAGCTATCGTTCGCTCGTATCTTCGTAGGTCGCTGTTGGAGGTAATCAACAAGCGGACAGCCCCCCATCGACCAGAACGCATGGCTTTGCCCGACTTAGGCTCAAAGCTCGGGCCGAACAGTCTTCCGTTACTCTTATGTTGTCAAAGAGAAGAGGAGTGTTTAGTCTATTAGGTTTGGATAACTGAAGCGGTATGATTAAGTGATAACTTCTTTGATAACACGAGGCACTCGAATCATAGAGCTCGACCAATCCTCACGGATACATGCACATTGCAGCGTCTACGTGCATCGAGTAAAGTTCCATCCACAGGGCGGCGAGGCGAGCATGGCCCCTCCAAGATTAATGGGAAAGCGCGACACCGTGAAACCGCAACGCATAACCTACTAAAAGTTGAAACTAAACTTCCTAAGCACTCAGACGGACTTCAGGAGTCAACGAGCTAATCAAGTTTTTGTCATCCATGACGAGTGAAAATATGACGCCATACATGAGGTCTTTCGTCAATCTAATGTTCCACTTTAAAAACGAATTGCTCAGGTCGGACTAGTTTGCGCAAACATTTGTTTAGAAAGGTCGAATTGTAAACCAAGGAGAAACTCTCTTACCAAGAATCGAGATTTATTATACTCACCTTACTTACATCGTCTCATACGTCATGAAGAGTGCAATAAAGAAACTCGATCGACATCGGGAGTGAAATTATTCGATCAGTCCTAAATTTTTTGTATGAATATTAATTCAATCACGAATTTTTGAATTTCGCCAATTTAGTCCTAAACATTCGCGCACAATTTCAATTTAGTCATTCCGGCCCATTTTCATTGGAAATTGCTAACGTGACGATGTGCCACATAGGACAATCGGTGATAGATGAATCGCCACATTGGCGATTTTCAGTGAAACTTAGCCGGAAGGACTACCTTAGAATTTCGCGCAAAAGTTTAAGACTAAATTAGTAAAATTGAAAAGTTTATGACTGAATTGGCATCCGTACAACAAGTTTAGGATTGATTCGACAATTTGCCCAGCTGACGATAAGGACTATGTATCTAGCTCTCGTTGTTCGACGCAATGAGGAAAAAATGATTGAGGAATTTCAACGCAAATGCCTATGTGGCCTTGTTCCTTTCGGAAGATTTTCACCTATTCATCCATATTAACATGGTAGGCATACGAAAAGTTATAACTATTTCGAATTGAAAGCCCCCCTTCTTTAAATTGCCCTCGGAAATTTCTAGTGATAAATTCTTAATTTTTTGTTTGTATGTCATATGTCTAGCTCTCCTCACTGTCTTTTGCTCGGCCTCTTGCACAGCGCGAGAGTTAAATCCCACAATTATTGTACTAGCATCCCCACCCCTCTAATCCCTTTATTAGTAGGATTGCATGTCTATTTGCTTAATTTTTTTTTGTTGGCCAACCTAGAATTGGCATGAGAACCGCCGTCAAGTGGATGATGATCGTGGCCCTACGCCATTAAATATTGATGGGATTCAATAATGTCATCTGATTATTTAAGTCGAGCAATGACATGGACCTTCGGAGAATTACATCCCTAATGCTTGCCATTAATGAGGGAGAGCCCATGGTACTGTAAGTCGCACATGAAGTGTCGTACCATTGATCTGGGATTCAAGTCCCATAATTTGTAATTCAAGAAAATGATACAAATGGTTTCTAAATTTTAACTTGATGTGCAATGTCATCATTGAACTTTTAATTTGTTTGATTTGATCCTTGAGTCGTTTCTAAATATTCAGTTTAGTTCGTAAACTTTCAATTTGTTCAATCATATCTCTCGGCTTACGATAAAAAGTCAAAAGTTTTCGTAATTACTTGCTTGCCTGGATTTTAAAATATCTTCTCATTTCAATCCATTTCATAATTTAATCAAAAAAAATATGGCTATCTTTTTAATACATTTTTGGCCTTTATAAATATTTCGATAGTTTAAGGACTGAATTGAACAAATTGAACATGTATAGATTAGAATAACATTTAGGAATAGTATAATGACTCAATTGAACGAATTAAAAATCTAAGAATGACGTTATATATTGGACTAAAATTTATGGACAACTAGTTGTTAGAAGTATGCCCTAAAGTCATCATGTAATAGTTACGTGTTAGGGATTTAAGTTGTATTTTCAATTACATTATTTATTTAATGGCAAGGACGTATTCATTCATTTGTCCAATTATTTAAATATATGAATGATTCCATAAGATCAGTTGTGACTGGACCTATTCTTAAGACGTTAAGAATATGTGTGACAGGTTCACAGTTAGACTGAATCTTTAAATTGTTCCAGGTCGATGGATCATTGAGTGGATATCAATAATCCTGTTGAGACCGGTGTGTCTTTAACTTTACCGTTAAGTATTGGATATTTAAGGGAATGACGAGTCACGAGTCATTGGGTATTGTGATGCTCGAGTTAGAACACAGGTGCTTGTACCAGACAAGTTCACTGAACGTGACACACATATAACGATTAGCAACATGGAAGCTTTTAGCGTGGTCAATGCATAATCGTTCATGCTCTGATCTTGTGTAAATAATCCTTAGACCGGAGGCACAGTGTTGACTTGTGTGTTAGATGGTTATGGTTCACAGGCGCACATATTGATGGTTCGTTGATCCGTCTTTGTACTTGATGGCCATAGTTCGTTCACATACGAAGTTACACGTGCACGCAAAACGAAATCTGTCTCCTTGTTATACGCAAGGTACAATAATGATGTTCTATACAATCTAATCTTGACACGGCATTAAAATCCTCGGCCGGGGTTGTAACCGAGAAAGAACTGTTCATGTCTCATATAAAATGCATGTCAATTAGATTTGTGTATATGATCGAATTGGTGGCTTGACAAATATTCCATGGTCTTTGTTCGATCGAGACATAGTAAGGCAGAGGGATTGAATTACACTGTAGTCAAAGCTGACAGGTTCATTATGTTCTTAAAGTATTCACACTGTTTGGGTAGCCATGACATATTGCTAGATGTCAATCATGGCTTGTAGGACCTAGATGTTGATTGGGACAATCAATTCTCTTGAGAGTACTAATGTGTTAGTGCAAGTCTTACTACCAGCTCAGCGATGAACCTAGGGATGTCACACACCATAACCAATTTTGAATGACGTTGTACGGAGGATGCAATATTGCAAATATGTTTGCAATAATAACAATCGATTAGTGAGATTGCAATTAAATTAAATGTGATTTAATTTTATTTTCAGTCATGAGCGTGCGTGCATATGATGCACACGCAAACCTAAAGTGGACACATATTAATGTGCCAAATAATCTTGCACCCTTACTTTTATTAAAATAAAATTAATAAAAAGTATACACGGTCAAGTACTTCACACGATCAGCAAAGCTGATCGTGTGTGTTTAATATTAAAAAAAAAATGATGATGGTGGTTGCATGCACACGATCAGCAGTTGACCGTGTGCATCACGCACGGTCAGCAATTGTTGCTGACCGTGGGCATTATCCACGACTAGCAACCGTTGCTGGTCGTGTGATATATTCACACGATCGGCGACGGTTGCTGCTGGTGGGGTGAATATCCATACAAAAGTAACAGTTGCTAAAAGACACGAAAAGAAAACGGTGCAAGAGAGAAGAAAAGGAAATACGTTTTCTCTCTTCCGAAGTCGCGACTGAAATATCGAGAATGCAAAAATTGTCACCACAAGATTGCTAGCACAATTCTATTGGTGATTTTCGCAAGTTCTTCCTTCCGTTCGTCGTGCGATTGGTGGTGTATCTGAACTAGAGGTCCGACATTTGTGGGGCTCGAACTGAAGAACATCCGAACCGAAATCGTTCTGGGCACGCTGCAAAAGAGGTCCGACGCTTGTGGGGCTCGAACTGAAGAACATCCGAACCAAAATCGTTCTGGACACGCTGCGAAAGGTAATTCGTTTAACCCCCTATGGTTTTCGATTTTTGATTGAAACGCACGAACAACGCCTTTGGAGATACATGTATAGTTATTTCTTTCCACTGCGTATATATTTATTTAACTATGCATGTTCCGTAGAAAAACCAACACTAGTGTCTCTTTCAATTGTAATAGAGATCATAACATGCAACTTGTACTGAAGGTCCACATGAGAGTGAACTAAACCCACCAACATCTTTACCTACTAGACATCAAATCGATGGAGAAAAATTAGCAGCAATCAAAACCAGATGAATGCATCAATCGTCATACCGCCCTTGGCTTCGGTGTCATAATCAACCTATCAAGTCGAGACACAATTGACACTCACATAACTGTCATATGGTCAATTAATTGAAAAATGGTGATATATGTTCGCTAGTAGTGATGGACCCTCTTTCATGAGGCCAGTCCAATGATCACCTCTATTGACTATTGCGTGATGTATTCACTGCACTGGCTTCCAAAAGAGAAGAAAAATATTTTACTTGCAGAGTTGTAGAGCCGACCTGAAATAATCAGCTGATTACTCTTTTTTTATAACACGAGGTTTTCGAATCCCGTGGCTCGACCAATCCCCAATAGAGATGCGCGAACCGCCGTGTCCATGTGCATCGGAACGTGCATTGGCCGAGTTTCTATCCACAGCTCGGCGAGCGTGGCCTCCAAGGATAATACGAGTGGGCGACATTGTGATGGGAACACAAGAAAGATGTATCAAATTCCGAACAAGCTTTTGAGTCGACGGGCTTAATCACACTTTGGTGACTTTGGTGAGTGTGTGATCCACGCAAATGGGGATGTTTCCCGACAGCTTCTAAACCTAGCCCAATGTGAAAACAGACAAAATCCTTTTAAAAAAAGAGAAGTTAAATCGTGGGTGGGTGAGGGGATGACGGGTCAGCTCCCTCGTCTCCGTCCAAACGACAATCCTTTCTCCAATCCAATCGGATTCAATGCTTCCACATATGCATGAACGCAATCGTTTGCGGTGTGATTGATTACTTTTGGTAAATGGTAAGTGGGAAGGATGCACATCCCTGTTAGGCTTTCCGAGGTACTCGATCACTTGATGTAACGTTCTATTTTATCTGATACGGGATCGGGAGGATCAATCAACGGTAACTATTTCCTTTAGGCGTTATTACAAGGACTCACAAGTGTCATGTCATGCAATGTTAGGTTTGTCCTATTGCCGAGTGAGCCGTGCCCACAATCTTATCGGCAGTGAGATCATCCAATGTAATATCACGATGAAAATTGAACCAACGATGATATCGTTGTAACTTTTAATGGACCCGCAGAGAGGGACAACCGATCCACTTCCCCTGTCGGCAGTAAGGCTGTTTAACTAAAATAATTTCACAGCAAGAACAAATCAATAGTGAGATTGGTTAATTTCTCGGCTAACGTGGCTTGCATGCATGCCCAATCAGCATATAGAGCCCTAAATGACGTCGTCTACGACGTTTGCCCCAAAATATAAATCCTAAATCACAAATTGAAAGAAATTCTCCAATTTCGAAACCCAAGCCCTAATCCAGTTTGTCCCCAGCTACTTCAAGCTCTCGCACACAACCAAAATGGGGAGAGATGAAGGAAGAAAACAAAAATTTCCTCTCGTGGAACCAAGGATGAGAAGCTTGGAGAACACTAATCGACGCGAATCGACCATCTCCGATCACCAGCATCTATTGTCGTTTGCTTTCCATTTCTCATTCCGTAGGGAACGGTGCAGACCAAAGACGCGTTAATTCATGATAGTTCCTTTTGAGAACGATTTCATCCAACATGATTTGCAATTCCAGAGAGCTGGAGCTAGTTCCACTAACTGTCACGATCATTGACGGCCGTCCTAACATCGCGTTCCGACTATGTTCCGCAGTGGTGAGATCCCAAAAAATCGAATCCAGTTCGAAGTCCTTTGCTTGAATTGCGATTTCCGAAATCTCTCGGCCTTTTTTTCGAAGACGGTGACTCCTCCTGCTCGACACTCGTATTCGATCGCTGAAGCTCAGTCCTCTTACTTTCTTTGGTTTCAATTTTGGTATTTTCCTAATTTCCACAGGCCTCTTCATCGACTTTCTTTCCCATCTCCGTCTGGACGTTGTTCACCTTACCGTCGCCAAGAACCGCTTCCGCAGACCGCAACATCATAATAGAAAAGCTTGAATCATTAATGGATGCTAAATCATGGTCGGTTTTCATGACGGCAGTAGCTGAAATTTGCAGACTCTGCTCTGTTCATAATCAACATTAATGAGGAGAAATCCTACTCACCATTAGCCGTCAAACTCACAGGAAGAGGTCCAGGAATTCTTTGTCATCGAATATGGACACAAGCGATGAAGTTTCAGTCGAGATTTAACCACTTCGACCCTCTCAGCCACATAACAAGGGGAAACAAAGGGAGTGAGCCATAGCGACGAAATCCCAAGCTAGTACATTTATGATAGATTCATTCCAAATTAATTTATGATCACCAAAAGTCCCAAAACGGTATACATATGACAAATTATCCTAAACTAATTTTTGAGCCATTAAAATTTGATAAAAATTAATGGAGGATAAATATATTACGCGCGTACAAGTTTGGGGATTTTTGATAACCCAAAAATTAGTTAAGAATAAATTTATCACCGACGTATCAATTTAAAGTTTTTTCATCATCCCAAAAATTAATTTGCGATAAATTTATCACAAGCGCATCGATTTAAGATTTTTCATGATATTAACTCTTTAGCGTGTCGGGCAAACCCAAAACCGATGTCACGCGTGACGTGCAGCGCGAAACCCGACATCACACATGGCGAAGGCGTCCTCGCTTGCGGTAGCGACATAGCCCTTTGTCCGTTTCCCCACTTTCATCGGAAGCCCCAGGACGAGTCGAGACGAGAGGGCCAGCGGACTCTTGTGGCTGGTTTTACAGCGACGTTCCCTGCTTTACAAAAAAGCTCCAATCGTAAAACCCAAAAGACGCTCTCTCTCTCTCTCTCTCTAATCATGAACCAAGATCGATGACGTCACCGCGCACGTCGCGTGGGGCCGGACTGCCGAGAGCCCTGCTGACGTCAGCAGGGACAAAGGGACCAAGAATCTAGCCTCGTCGTACGAGGAAAAAGCATGCACGATTTTTTTTCACCTATTCAATCCAACGTGGGTGGGGGGAGGCGCGTGAAAAGTGATTATTATTTCGGAATTTCGAGCCTCGACTCATTTAATTCCACGTGGCAAATTCTGGCGACGAACTGTTAAAAAGTTTTTGTGTCTTTTTATCTTGAGAAAAAAATCATCAAAAACCCTCAATTTTATTATTTGTGACACATTTACTCTGAATTTCTTTTTGTGACATCAAAAATTCTAAATAATATTATTTGTGACACATTTACTTCAATGTACTTTAATCCATGGACATTTTTATCTTTTTTACTTTTTTTTCCTTTCTGACGAGGGCGGCCCTCGCCCGACTTAGGTTAGGACCGCCCTCGCTCGACGCTAGCGAGGGTGGCCCTCGCCAGATCCGCCGAGGGCCGCCCTCGCCCGACACCAGCGAGGATCCCTTGCCAGAAAGGAAAAAAAAACAAAAAAGACGAAAATGCTCATGGATTAAAGTACATGAGAGTAAATATGTCATAAATAGTATAATTTGAATTTTTTGATATTACAAAAAAAAATTCAAGATAAATATATTATACGTAATAAAATTTAGAATTTTTAGTGATTTTTTTTCTTTTTTTTTGTTGTGATAAAGACAGAGCTCGTAAAGTTGGTCGGCGTGGAATTGGCACTAAATAAAACCCCCACACATCAAGCGGATGAGATCATGGCCTACGCCATTAATTACTAATGGGGGTTCAATAATTGCGTATCCCATTATTTCTGTCTTAACGCCAAAGGGTTATCCGATTAGCCGAGCCACGTATTGATGTGGACTCCAGGAGAACCACGCCCCGAAAGTTAGCTATCGAAGTGAGAGAGATGGAGCCCGCGTCACTATAATTCACGTCCCGAAAGTTCATGCCATCAGTATGGGATGCAAAGTCCGACACCCTATAACTAGGATCATAACCGATAACATCCAATGTGTACTAAAGGTCCACCGACAACAGAATGAAGGAAAATCTTGTGATGTGCTCGTCGTCTAATAGATCGGGAATAATTAGTAGCTATTGACACTAGATGAATGCTCCGGTGGCTGCGAAACCCCTGGTTCCGGCCTTAAAATCAACATAGCAAGTCGAACCACACTTGGCACTTACATTGCTCGTCATTTCGTTAATTGAAATTATATATAAAAAGAACATGTGGAGCCTATTTTATGAAATGCTCTGGATTAGTCGATAAATCTATTCTTCATCATACCTATTTTCATTTCTTGTAATCCGGATGGATAGAACCGGCCTAGAGCAAATTGTGCCGGATTGATTATATTCGAATATGTGGCACATGGTTTTCAAATCGAAAGTTTCCTAACGCCGTAACGGTAATCAAATTGTTCGCGACCCTCGGGCTTCCTAATCGTGCCGATTAAATTATAATTCGTTCATCTTTCTCTGTTGATCCAGCTGCTAATCTTCTCAATGATTCGGGGGGGATTTATTTAATGACGGTTGGTGGCCGTTGATGTCCTGCACCCAAATTGAATCCGACGGCATCGCTAACCATTATCACTATTATTTTAATTTGAAGCAGTACAAACAGGAGGGCGGCGTGGGGGGCACGGCTTTGCCGTCATCCCAAAGCAATATCTAGGCAAGTATCTAATCTTATCCAATGTCTATTGTATTAATTAGATCGAAAGAATATTTTTAAAAAATATTGCAAATTAAAAGCGTGGTACCCAAGAGGAGTTGAGAAGGAGACAAAGGCGCATGAGCTGGAAGTAATAAGTTGGTAATCTAATTCACCCATTTTTTGGTTCTAAATTTAAGTAATTAATACTTTATATTCCCTGAAAAAGAGCAAAAATCGAGTGCGTGATACATACCGACGAGAAAAAATCAATGTAATTAATGGTTGTAATAACAAGGTATAAGCTCCGGAGGTTTAAATATGACTATTCAAAGGTTGGAGTTTTATATGCATGGTCTCGAAATTCATGGGTACATCGAAATTTTTTCTCTTTGCTTATTTGCACTCTACGAATCACATGATTCGTACTCATGTTTGCCACCTCAGCATCACGTTCACGCCACCTCATCAGACGCCACGAGTATATAGTACCATCCATATGCCAGAGTTTAAAAAAAAAGGGAAGGTTTCGAGCATCCTTGTTATTTCAAAAAAAATGTGGTACATAGGATTTTCTTGATTAACTCTCAAAAAAATTTTCGAGGGTCGGATGCACGACCACATGTTTTTTCAAGAAAAAGAAAACTGTTATCTTGATTTGTCGATAATATTGGATTGCCACGAACTACACTTTCATATTGGGGAGCAGTTGGCTACATGCCGTCACATGCCATTAGATTAATAGGAAGAAAACAAAAGCATTATTAGAAAAATCTCTCCACGAAATCCATAATAATAATAATTAGCATTTAATTATCCGAAAAAATAAAAGAAAAAAATGGGGGATTTCCACCTTCCTTCCTTCCATATATCAACATCACTTTCAGATGGCTTTTTTTTTAAATATATAAATTATTTATTTTAATTATTTATTTAAAATTATCCCACGTGCTTTTCTCGCTCCACTTGCCTTCGAGAATCCTCAATAAATTCACTCCACTCGTCGACCTTATCTCTCCGCTCCCCCCCTCTCTCTCTCTCTCTAATGGCCCTCGTCCGCGGCCGCCGGCAGCTCAACCTCCGCCTCCCGCTCACGGAGCTCTCCAGCCGCCACCCCCGCTTCCCCCCACCCCTCCCCCTCCCCCTCCCCCCCACCTCCGCCGCCGCCGCCGCCGCCGCCCCCTCCTCCGCCGCCGCGGCGGCCGGATCCGGGGCCGCCTCCCTCTCCGACCTCGAGAGACTCGGCGTGCTCGGGCACGGGAACGGCGGAACCGTCTACAAGGTCCGCCACCGGCGCACCTCCGCCGTCTACGCCCTCAAGGTCGTCCAGGCCGACTGCGACGCCACCGTCCGCCGCCAGCTCCTGCGCGAGATGGAGATCCTCCGCCGCACGGACTCGCCGCACGTCGTCCGGTGCCACGGGATCTTCGAGAAGCCGAACGGGGACATCGCGATCCTGATGGAGAACATGGACGCCGGCAGCCTCCAGACGCTCCTCGAGGCCTCCGGGACCTTCTCGGAGAAGCAGCTCGCCGCCGTCGCCCGACACGTGCTGAACGGGCTCCACTACCTCCACTCCCACAAGATCATCCACCGCGACATCAAGCCGTCGAACCTGCTGGTGAACTCGGGGATGGAGGTGAAGATCGCCGACTTCGGGGTGAGCAAGATCATGTGCCGGACCCTCGACGCGTGCAACTCCTACGTCGGCACGTGCGCGTACATGAGCCCCGAGCGGTTCGACCCGGACAGCTACGGCGGCAACTACGACGGCTACGCCGGCGACATCTGGAGCCTGGGGCTGACGCTGCTGGAGCTCTACCTGGGCCACTTCCCGCTGCTGGGCCCCGGCCAGCGGCCCGACTGGGCGACCCTGATGTGCGCGATCTGCTTCGGGGAGCCGCCGAGGTCGCCGGACGGGTCGTCGGAGGAGTTCCGGGGCTTCGTCGAGTGCTGCCTGCAGAAGGAGTCGAGCAAGCGGTGGACAGTGGCGGAGCTGCTGAACCATCCTTTCGTCGCCGGCTAAGATCCGGGACCCTCGTAGCCGGAGCACGCGGTTCGGGTCGGGGCAAAGCATTTTTTTTTCCTCTAGAAGACCCGGAAGTTTGAGGGAGGCGCGCGCACGAACGGGCTCGGCCCGGGACAAATCGGATCCGGGTCGGGTCGAGATTCGCATCGTCATCGTCGCAGCCCGAGCTAATGAGCGCTTTTTTTGTACATATGGGGCGGGCTTTCGGGTCACAAATTTCGGGCACTCTCCTGTCTCTTTCTTTCTTCGTTTTAATGTTATGTTCGAGGATGCTTCGGACAGTGAAAGTTGCTGTTCGATAACTAATGAAGGAAAGCGTCTTGACTAGATCAATTCAAGCTGGTTCTCTCTCTCTCTCTCTCTCTCACTTGGTTATATTTGTGAATATCCGGTGATCATTGAGAGGGTTAATGCCCAAAAAAGGAGCACCAATTCTTGAGTTTGTGACTCGAAAATGCTCCAAAAATCAATCAATCGTAGGAGTCGCTTTGGCTCCCCCCTGCACAGCGAAAACCAAGAAAGATTGGTAGACTCAAAAGGTTTGTCTAAGCTGAATTTGGGGGCCGGAGACAAGAAGCTCGTTGTTAAATTTTGCTGTCTTTTTTTTTTTTCATAATTAAAGAAACGGGCAACAAGGGACAGCCGGCGTTTCATCTTTAAGCGACGGTTAAATTTAAGGTTGTGTTTTTTTTCCTTGGGGACCGGTGTACGAGTAGGTCCAATTATTGGGAGTCGGGGTAAAGAAAATACTTACGACTAAGGGAGTGAGCTCCAAATCAATCGGCGGCGCGGATGTTATGTATAGTCTTAGAGTTAGATGGGAGAATTAACCAAAATATAACCCACCGCTCATTGTTTTTCAAGCTCACACCACCAAGAATTGACCCAAATCGGACTCCCATGACGTGTATAGCTTGAAACCCAATTAAAAAATGGTCAAGTAACTGCATTTTCTTGGTCAATTTTCAATTTGAAGGTTTCTAATGCGAAAGAAAAAGAAGAGGAGGATCTTTTGCACGACAATAAAAGAAAGAACGTGCAAGCAACCCCACCAGTTTCACACAAATTACACGTGCTTCTTCTTAAATCTTTACTTGCAAGAAAATTTAAAGGACGGGACAAGATAGAACTTATGCAGGAAAGGGGGTCGCCCCTTCTTGAAACATGTCTCTTTCCCGTGGGCCGGGTTCAATGTACCTTCTCCTCTCCCCCCCCCCCCCCCCACAACTTGAAAAATTTGAGCCACCTCGAAAGAGGAAGTGCACAGGTTGTGCAAATTAAATGTGGGGGGGATGGTGGGGCGGGGGGCTCCGCACTTCGCGCCGGCCTTGTTGCCCAAACATCGTGAACGAGATGACTCGCGTGGATCTGCGAAAGGGACATCGATCTACAATATCACGGCAAGATGAATGTCGTCGAAAGATCTCGACGAGAGGCGGCTTTATTCGGATTTAGTCTACTATGCCGTGATGGCATCGATGCCCTTATGATTCTGAACCATTGCAACGTGGGTATTCAGTACAGACGATCCAAAAGTCATGGGATTCGTAGGCCAAATGATGTTCTCGAGATAGGCGGCTCGACTCGAATTTCTCGTGAGGACCCGAATCCATCCGACGGTCCCATGAATCATAATTATCCAACGATGCGGACACTGTGTGTGGAAATTCCATCCCGTCGACGGTCGATATTCACTCGATCCGTGGCCGACAGATCGGATGGGGCTGAGGGGCTAGGCGAGAATTTTCGGAGAAAGGAGGGGGAGCTTCTTGTGAGATTGGATGGTGGCCGTCGATTGGCAGATGGAGCCATAAAAGAAAAGATGATGGCTTTGTGTGATGGGGATGGTGGTGACTTTTGGTGAGTGAGAGTGTATGTGTGATCCACGCAAATGGGGATGTTTCCGGACAGCTTCTTTCCAACACAACGTGAAAGCAGACAAAAATCCTTAAAAAATAAGAAGAAGAAGAAGAAGAAGAAGTAAGTTGAATCATAGGTGAGGCAGGGGATGACGAGTCAGCCCACGTCTCCATCCAAAACGCCACTACTCCTTTCTCCTAGTCGATTGCGATGTGATTGATTTGCTTTTGGTTAATGGCAAGTTTGGAAATGTACATCCATGTTTTCTTAATCCATTTAGTTATTGCGATATGATTGATTACTTTTGGTAAATGGAAAGTTTGGAAATGTACACCTGTATTTTCTTAATCATTTAATTAGGATTTTCAAGATACGATTGTTAAGTGTAACGTTCCGTTTTATCTTATACGGAGATTGGGAGGGTCGACTGACAATAACTATTTCCTTTAGCCGTTATTATAAGAACTCACGCACGTCACGCCGTGCAATGTTTGGTCTGTCTCCCCGTCGAGTGAGTTGTGCTTGACGACGACCTTTGGTTGGTTGGGTGGCGAGAAGGGAGAGCTTGAGACATGGGAGCAAGCGGGGAAGAAAGAGAGGAGACGACGATAAGAGCTTCAAGATGATCGGTCGTCGGCATTGGCCATAGGATGGTGGACCGACGGAGGTCGCGACGACAAGAATGGCAAAGCCATGGCAGGCGACACAAGCCGAATGCAGCGTGGTGGTGAGGAGGCTGAGTAGGGGAGAGGGAGGAAGGAGAAAAGAGATAGGCATTATGATTTTGAACAGATATCCACATTTCATTATTTATAAAGATAAGTGCACCAAAAATCTTAAAACTTATCACGAAAATACAATCAAATCTTAAAACTTTCAAAAAGTGCAATTAAGTCCTAAAACTTATCATGAAAGCGCAATTCGAGTCCTAAAACTTTTAAAAAATGCAATCAAATCATAAAATTTATTATGAATCTTAAAACTTTCAAAAAGTACATTCAACGGAAAGATTTGATTAGACCAATTTAACGAATTTTAGGACTTGGTTGCGTTTTTAAAAGTTTTAGAACTCAATTACATTTCGTGACAAGTTTTTGGACTTCCAATGCACTTACTCTTTGTTTCTATCCAAAAATATTTCAGACGCCCAAATATGCTATGTCAAATAATTAATTAGGTGAAAAATATTAAGGGATAATGACACAAATGATCCATGAACTTTGGCCCAATATACGATGTGGCCTATAAACTTTTGCTTAATAATCAATATAGTCATTAAACTTTTAATTTATTTAATGTGATCCTTAGGCTTTTAATATATATTTAGTATAGTCCCTGAATTATATAGAAACGTTCAATACAACCCTTCCATTAATTTGAGGTCAAGGATAATATCGAACATTTTTATAAAATCTAGTGATTAAATTGAATAAATATCAAAAATTTAGGTAAACAAATTAAAAGTTCAAGAATTATGTTATATATTAAGTCACAAATTAGGGATTGTATTACATGTCAAGTTTAAAATTTAAAAATTATTTATGTCATTTTAAAAAAAAATCGAAAGAAAGACCTAAAAAATCTATCGTAAAAGGGGGAGGAGGGCAGCTTTTTGATTTTTTTTCGACATTTTTCATGAGGGGGAAGATCTGAATAAAATGGATTTGCTCTTTTCTTGTCTTGTCCATGATGGGAGAGATATGGCAGGCGCCGCCCAAATATTATATATGAACTTTTTATGCCTTACACGTGTATCATGTAAAATGAACAGATCTTTTAGATCCCCAGGCGTGCTTATATGTATTAATAAATTATGCGGATAATATTTGCAATATACATATATAGATTTCATCTAATCTTCTTATTTCTGATCTTTTTGGATCGGTTGGGAAACAAACAAATATTAGGTACATGAACTGTACTACTCTTTTTCCAAAAATTGCACCTCTAATTCCATCGATTTGAATAGTTTTGACTTCTGCAAGTAACTAAATCATCTCGACAGTAAGATGGGTAACCGGTATTAAAGATCGATCTTCAATTACCATCTCCTTAACGAGTTCCCGTCGTCGGGCGGCGGTCAAGGGAACGAACGACAGCCCCTTCATTGCGTCTGAAGTTTTTTTGTTTCCTCCTCTCGATTCTAAAATTCAAACCTGATATTGTAGAATGTTTATATGGCGTGGCTATCAGAAAGTGAGTTGAATAGAATGAAAGGGAAGTGAAAGTATGGGATAACGTTTCATATGTCACCGTTATTTTAGCCAGTATGATGGAAATTACACTATAAGGATGCTACAGTAGACCTTGCGTGATCCTGTGAAATATATGAACATCCTTCACTCCTCATCAAACATATGCACAAATTCGAGGACCCCCTCGATTCTTGTCATACCATGTACACCATGCCGACCTCGACGAGTGCGGCGTGGGGGATGTTCAGCGCAACTGGAGGCTCCCGGGAGTTTCTATCCAGGAGAACATAGACCATGATCACGAGCCGCTTCAGAAAGTTCGAACCTTTACGTGCCACCAGATGGGACTGACCGAGGATGTATGCGGTGCCGCTCTCCCTCGCGTCGACTAGCTGTTGCAACTCCTCCCGCACAGATGCTTGCATTTTGGGACGGCTCTCTGGAGGCAATACGAACCGGACCTTCTTCCTCCTGACTGGGGCATTAGTACTAGGACCTTTTTCCGACCTGGGGTGGTACGAAATGGCCATGTTTTCCTTGCTGGTCCGGCTTGAGGAAGCAGTGGACATGGAGTTGTTAACCGGGATGAGGGCATACGCTGCGTTTCCATCCGATCCCGGCTTCCCGACGATGGTCATCTTCCCTTCCTCAGCAGTGATGGACTCGAAGTCGTTCTGTTCCAGGGAAATGAATTCCCCGATGGAATGGATGATCTGCTCCTCGAAATCGTCTGTGTCCCTGATGCGGTCGCAATATCCATATCGCACGATGCACCGGTAGATCTTGTAGTCCTTGTGGCCGACCCTGCCAATGAGGAATCGCTGGTCACAGGGCACGTAAGGCAGCGGCTGAGACTTGAAGGACACAAAGATGAGCACCTGGTGGAATGCGGGAAGGTTCGCGACGAAGTGTGAGAAGAATGCCGGGACCCCAGTCACTATGTCCGTGTAGATGAAGCCGATCCCAGGGACCCTGGAGATCCCAAGACCCTCGCTGAAGTCGGTGAGCCACTCGGACGAGACCTTGTTCTCTAGATCGAACTCATACTTCTTCATCGATCCGTAATGCCACGCGACCATGATGGTCAAGAACAGCACAGAGAGCATGACGAGGTACCATGCCCCCAGGTGGAAGTTGCAAATACATGCTAATAGGTACATGGCTTCGATAAAGCCGAAGAACATCAGGAAACACGCCGATAGGATTAGGCTTTTTTCCCAGTACAGAGAGATCACAAGTGACATCAGGGAGGTTGTTACGAGCATTCCTGACACAATAGCCATTCCTGCAGAAATTTGACCCAGTTCTTTGTTAGAAAATGGAGACGAGTAACTCATGTTGTAAACAATTATCGTCTACTCGCTTATCTTCCTAGTTAAGTAGATAAAACTAATTACTTGCCAAGCAATGCATCAAACATACCGACGCTTGCTGTCTATATTTCCTGTCTAAATTTGTTTGCTTTAATGTTATGACATTCATTTAGCCTTACAAATAGAATGAGGTAGATGGCAAGCCTTCAGAACCCGAAAACTTATAGATGTATATACATATTGGACTCAAGGAATTGAACCTGTCGCGTATCCAATTGCCTCGACTTTGTGGAAACCGATCGTCACCGAGAGGCTCAGGACCATCAACAGCCAATTGAGGTCTGGGATGTAGACCTGCCCGTGTATCTTATCTGACGTGTGCACCACTTTTACCTGGGGGAAGCAGTTAAGTGCCAGGAGCTGGTTTATGATCGAGAAGCTGGCCGTAATCGATGCTTGGCTCCCAACTGCTGAAGCGAACAGAGATAACACCACGAAACCATGCCGAGTATGATCTGGACAGGTGGTTAAATCCTTCTAAGCAATCGTGGGTTAGAAAGAGAAGGTGGGGTCGGAAGATACTAAAAAAGAGGAGGAAAATGAGAAAGATGTCATGATTGTATTGAGTACCTACCTGGAATAGAGCTACTGAGATGATTGAAGTGTTGGACGATCTGCCAGTTTTTGGATATGAATGCAGCTTGACCCGCATAGGATATGAGAAGAACCGGATAAACGCAGCACACAAAGGTTATCTGCAGAGAGACAGAATCCAAAAAAGTCATCTGTCGGTCTTTGGCATGGAGAAACAGAAATTACTAGAGCATGAGCTCTCTAGGAAGCAACCTTAATTGACTTCTTTGAAAAGTGGCCTAGATTCGCAAACATCGCTTCTGATCCTGTCAAAAGTGCACACCAGCGGAGAAAGCAGTGAACATTTTCACAGATTAACTGTAATGTCCTTTGTAATAGCTAAGAAGTGGGAGGGAAAACAAATGGTTGATCACACTAACCTGCTATGCAGAGAAGAATGCTTCCCAAAGATCTCCAACTATGTTTATGGATATTTCTCACGAATCTGTACATGTATGCCGGGGATATGGCATGAAGAATATCAGGGTTGCAGTGCAAGATATTATATACACCTACCGCACCAATAAATAAGAGCCAAATGGTGACGATTGGGGCGAATAGGAACCCTATTTTATCCGTTCCATATCGCTGCAGCATGAAAAGGCAAATCTGTATGATGCACGCAGAAGGAACTGGAACATCTGGGACACAAAAGGAGAATATAGAATAAATGTCAAACAAACAGATCGACGTATTTAAATGCTGTTTCAAGATCAAGTATTACCGGCACATTCTGCCTTTTCTTTGGGCCGAACAGCATTTAATGACCAATTACACATTACAAATCAAAAAGGAGAAAATTAACACCAACTGGGCACTTGAAATTATTTCATTTGTATTGTAGATCAAATGTGAAAACAAGAAAGAGAATACAGTACAGCAAGATATCTAAACGCTGCCCAATTTCGGAATTGAGAATGGCTATACACTCACATTTTTTCAAGGCTTTTGTAATGGAATCTCGAGTGGCGTTTGAAGAGGAAGCTGGTAAGATCCAAATAACAAGAAACATGAGAAGTAGGTCATTTCCGAATCATTATTTCCTTGTCATCTTACAACTGGATATATCTTGTAAATCATACATGAATTGACAATCTCCGACAATGACCGCTCAACCCCATTAGAAGCCGACAGCACTGTTTCAAACGGGAGGATGAAGAAATAACCAACTTATTCAACTGAATTAGTCTCAAAAGTCAAAAGGATATGGGAAAATTAACAAGATTAATTAGGGGTTCGGAACCAGATATTGCGGGGGTAAGCACTCCATCGTTGATAATCATACAGGAACCAAACAGAGCCAAGAACAGCATCAAGAAGTGGCTAAATCGGTGCTTCTCGAGAGCCGTTCTGGCCCTCAATCCGAACTTCATCTTAGATGGGGTCTCCACCAAAGGCACAGCCTTGTCGGTAACTTGATCGTTCGGAAGCAGACCCACTTTCGCGTGCCTGCACAGTAGCGAGTATAAAGCGAATGTACCGCCTGCGAGAATTTGCAAGCTATATCAGTACCACTGCAAAATTCATTGTGAAAACCGGCCCCGTACTCTAGGAAGTAAACTCTTACCTTCTCCATCATCATCGGCTATCAAGACTATTAAGGCATACTTCAGCAAGGAAATGACGGTGATTGTCCAGAAGATGAAGGAGAAGAACTCATACGGAGTCTCATCTGACACGAAATCCTCTTTAGGGATCGTTCCAAAAACATACAAAGGTGCAGTACTTAAATGGCCGTAGACTACTCCAAGGGTCTGAAACGATAAGAGGGCCACATGCTTCCATGTTTCTTTCTGCACGTGTAGCCGAAAGCATGCCGTCACATGGCAAAAGGTATCAAAAAAATAAATGGGAGAGCTAAGACAAACGGCTGCAATGGATTTGGATATATAAAGATGTTGATCAAACCAAAAGAAATAACCTGCGTGCACATGTGAGGCTGGAGTTATACAGATCATATGCAGGACAGAATCAAAACAAAAAGCTAGACAACTGAAAAGGAACAATGACCATTGGGTTTACACAGTAAGCATTAGAATTGTCGATTTCACCATTTGATCCCTCTTCCAGGAAACAATGATAATCTTATGATGGAGTCAAAACTACTTGCCGAAAAAAGCACCACAAATAGTGAATTTGGTTGATGCCAAACCTCGAAAACAGTATTCCGACAATCACCAGCGATTTTATAGACATTTAACTGTATCTCAAAGGACTGGAACTTTACCTGAGGCTGACGAGAGAAAGTTCCATGGTTCAGCGGAGGATCCATGACTAAACAGAGCTTGTTGAGAGAAAGTGAACTGGGCAACTATTATAAATTGGATATCAGTCAAGAAAGAGAGGAGTGAACTCTCATGTGGGAGATCAGACAGATGAGAATGGCAAAGCTATCCAGCCAACAAGTGTCCAACTGAGAAAGCCTAGTTTTTTCAGAGAGAGAGAGAGAGAGAGACTCGTGAGATGGACGCTTATAGCCTTTGTGCTTCTTGTAGATTCAAAACTTTGGCTGATATAACAAAGAGAGGGACACAACAGACTAGAGACTGCAAATATGTTCTTATTTTGGAGTGTTGCTCATGTTTGAGAGGGAAAGCCGGAATAACAAAGACGGCCATTTTTGTCTGAAAAAGAAATCCTCAAAACACAATGTGGTCATTTCAAGTCCAAAGATTATCACATGCTATTCCATTTGGATTGTCTGAACTTTATATCCTTCCTGCTGCCTTTTTAAAAAATTTGAAGGGGAAAAAAAACAGAGAGAGAGTAAAAACAAAACATAGTGCCAGATTGATCGAAACATGAAGAACAGCAATGCTCCGGCCTCCTGTAATTATATTTATCATCACCAACTCACATTTATATAATTTCCGTCGTAATGAAAGGACAGCATTCTTTAACTTGCAATGCCAAGAAATTCTTCAATTCCCCTCACCAGGGATTAAACATTCGGAATGCCATGTTACTTAACATACCAATTTCGTGAACCAATTTTATTAACCTTAGACTTTAAGTCTTTCAAGAATTCACCACTCAGTCTTATTCAATCTAATTTTTCCACATTCGGACTCTCATAAGAGCCCAGAGCCAACAGCAGCACTTTCCCCAACGATTGAGTCACTTTAAATCTCATCACTTAGCAGAGACGAACTGCAAATCTTTGTGATCCCTGGACTGATTCTGCAGACTACACGCGCTCATGTGCTTGGAACAAATTGAGGGAAAGCACAAATCTCTAGGAATCAAGAGGCAAGATCTGAAGCAACTCCCAGCTTCATTACAATGCGATAATACTTGCAGAGAGCCATGAACGTCCTTTCCAGAAAAAAAAAATGGCGAAGAACATTCTTCATCTAATCTAGATATCAAAATGATAACTGTCGAAGCCCCATTACCCATGGTCGATATACCTGAAAATCCAAAGCCAAAAAAAAAAAAAAGGTTCAAGAACGGCGACATGACGAGTCAACAGGTGCTCCTGATCCACAAAGCTGAAATGCAAACACCTCATTCGCAAGCCTCCTCCCAGTCATCAACTACTTCAGCCGCCTCCACTGCACTAGAAACCAGTCCTAGCGTTCCTTCTGAACTACACCCGCCAGCCTTCGATTCCGAGCCCACCACAACCTGACCTCCAAGTTTAACCGAATTGATCTCCTTTCCGACTAACGAAGCAGAGGAGCTCATGGCGTTTTCAGAATCCAAGACGCTCCAACGATTAACCGAAGCATATATAGGAGCTTCTTTCTCTTTCAAAATGGAGCTCTGAGAATCAATAGACCACTCCTCACCACCCCATGAATCTTCCTTCCAATCGGAAACCTCCTGCACAACAGCCTTCTTCCATGGATTGCCCTTCATAGCTCCAACTGAAGCTCCTTCTTTGGCCAGACCAGCTCCTCCCCAGGCATTGGGCATGGTCAACGATGATGAGGCACTTCCATTCTGAAGCACAACAGCCCCATGATAAGCCGAGCCGTGATCCAACCTCCTCAAAGCAGTTGCAGCACGAGTGGGGTCATTGAACACGGCCAGCGCATTCTTATCATTCAACCAGACTAACTCACATTCCCCACCAAATCTCAGGACCAGAGCGCTTATATCTGCCTCCCTAGGCAAGTCAAGGAAAGCAACAACAAGCCTAGGGTCCATGTCAACCAACGGGTCGAATGTGGGTGGGTGGGGCACGTTTGAGGTTATAGAGCCCCTACCTCCGAGCACACGAGCTGGTACTTTAGACTTTGACGTAGCGTGGACCACAATAAAACGTTTTGGTTCCCAACCAGCTGCGCTAACAACAAGCTTCCACCTCTCAGCAATAAGCCTCACCGCGTCTCTTTTTTCCTTCAGCATTGGACAGAAAACATGAACTTTGAGGCTAGTGGCACTTCCTCTGCTCTTGCCAAGGACTAAAAACTTGCATCTCTCCTCTACAGCCAACACCCATTTAGGATCACGCCTAAAGAGCTCCATAACTGATTCTGACACAGAAGAATTCTCCCCGAAATGAAGGGCTTCCAAGTTTGGTGGGTTGATGTCAAAAGCATCTGCAAGAACCCGCTTGCGCTCTAATTTAGCACATTCATCATCACACACCAGCTTCCTCTGCCCAAGTGGAGCTCTCTTCCCAGTAGCTTCTACGGGTTGAAGTGGCACAGGTAACTTTTGGATTATGGAAGCTTCAAAAACAGCGTCGGTGCTAAAATTGCCACTGGTCCCACCGGCATCACAAGGTACACTTGCTGTTATTCGTCCACAAGAACAAGTGATTGCAACAGGGGAATCACATCTCGAATCAGGACATGAAGCTGAAGGGTGACAAGTCGCTTTGCAAGTGTGTCTGCAATCTCTTCTAGGAGCACCACATACCTGCCCACATGAAACTTTGAGACTTGTTTCACCGGCTGAATTGTTGGAATCACAAGGTGGCGGGTGACAAGTCCGGCCACAGGCATGTAAACCACACTGCCTGGTCTTACCACAGGGTTTGTTACATCTGATGTCTTTGGACCCACACGGTATGTTCCTGAGAACCACATGTCCACCGATGCACTCTTTTGCCACTGGAAATGAACAGGAAGGGCATTCTCCAAAGTGACAGCTGTGAGTGGATGAGTGCCCACAAGGTTGAGGGATCAAGCATGGTAGCTGACACAAAGGTGGGGGTGTGCCACAAGGCAGAGGAGGAGGAATCAAAGTTTTACCGCATGCACAAGTTAAATCGGTGAAGATAGTTTCAAGGCAAGGAGGGCAGTGGCCACTGTGACAAAGTGATTCGCATGAATGCTGCCCGCATCTAAGCTTCTTGCCACAGACCATGGAGCACAAATGAGGGTCCCAGTCACCAAGAGGAAGGTTGCTTGAATTTGACAAAGGGCAGCAACGCTCACTACAACGATGCCTACCACAATTTTTCTTCAATCCGCATGGTTTATCACAAGTGAATATCTCCTCCCTCGTTCTGTGGCACTCAACAGTACAAGAAGTCAAGCCACAACGACATTTTTGGGCGACAGTCACCGTACAAGGAGGACAAATCCCTGCATGACACGTTTCCTCACAAAAGTGTGTCCCACAAGGGAGTAACTTGTCACAAACTTGAGAGCAAGTTGGAATGGGGTCCAGACAATTCTGTCTTTCATCCCTCAAATTCATTTTTCCACAATAGCATGTTGTAATCCTGCCCGGCAATAAGTCGCACTCCCTGCAAGGACCCGGATGGCAAACTTCGCCGCACGAATGATTACCACAACTAAGCAATTTTTGACAAGTTGAATTGCAAGAAAAAACACCACTTTCCGCATCAACTTCTCCCTTCATGGCCATTTCTCCACAAAGAACAACCTCTATCTTCTTTCTACAGAAGCATGAAGCATTCAACAGTACTTGGCAAGGATTGCATGGTCCCACATGGCAAGTTTGCTTACAGCGATGACGCCCACACTCAAGAAGCTTATTGCAGCACTTACCACAAGTAAGAACGGATCTGCGATCAGAGCATCGAGTCGTAATCGTTTCCTTCCCACAAGGGCACAGCCGCGGAGGGGCAAAGGCCTTGCAAGGAGGGCATGGACCAGGATGGCACTGCAAGACACAAAGATGGGGGCAAAAATCCTCCTCCCTCTCACCGGGATGCAAGATATCCCTTTCCAATGGCTTCCCACAAGGTTCTCCACATGAATGTGGTGTCAAATATAAATCTGATGGCGGATCTGTCCTTTTTCTGCAGAAGCACACATACTGAATCTCCTTTGATGATGTCAGTTGCACGTGCTGACATCCAGGACAACGCCAGTTGACACCCTGATTCTTCTCGGCAGAAAGATCGACCGAAGTGGGTGCCCGAGCCCACTTCTTGATGCAATTGAGATGAAAAATGGAGTAGCAGCTGGAGCAAGACCAAATGGGTGCAGACCTCCGGACCATATCATAGCATATCATGCACTCCACAGCACCCTTCATCAGCTTCTCCTGAATTTCTTGCACCAACTGAGGCAAATTCGGGTCATTGGACACTCTCTCTCCATTGAACTCGCTCCTCGCTCTTTCCTTCTCCCTTCTCTGATTCAAAGGTCGAGCAGGGTGACCTCTTGGACCATGATTACCACTGGGAACAGAACTGTGATTCGCAAACCCATCATTTCCGCTCAAGTTCCCTCTATGCCGATTATCGGGAGGCAAAACGCGAAAATTTGATGCATGCCGACTATCAGAAGAAAAAGTTCCATCATCAGAACTGGGGTTCAAGTTGGCCGGTGCCGGAGGGTTTGCAGGAGGAGCATTTGGTACAGACCCTCTGGGAACCCATTCTTGACGGGCACTCCGAGCAGGTACTCTAGGTCTTCTGTTGTTTCTGGCATGGTTATTCATAGTCCTCAACGAATTCCGATTCCACAGTATACTATCTGACAAAGCCAACTCGAGCTTGGCGTGGATTGCTGCACGATCACACGAAGTAGGACCGCAGGATCAAAATTCCAGATCAAATCCCTTGGAAGCTGCAACCAGGAACGAAACGATCAAAAAGTTCGAAAATGCCGAGCAAAAGCCGATGAGATCAGAACCACAATCCATCGCCCACAAAGGCAAAAGAAAAAACAACACACAGGGATCGCAAACACAATAAAACCGCCACATCATCATCATCATCACTCCCCCATCTTCACTCGTCAAACAATCATCAACCGATGCAGGCCTACAGACACGAATCTCTCCTAAACGCCCTTCCGAAAAGGCCAACCATCGAGCAAAGCCAGAACAACCCTTCACGGACAAACGAGCAAACACCTCGCCGGCAGGACGACCCGAACCCCCAACAACACGGAAATCGCACGGAAAAATGAACGACGCACAGCTGCCAAAACATTCAAACCGATGGGGCGAAAGCGATGGTTACCTCAAGAAACCTTCTTTCCACGAATCCCCAGCCAAGTTAATAAGAATCACACCTCCTCCTCCTCCTCCTCCTCCTCCCTCAGGTTCTCGGGTTCCAAAAAGCAGATCTTTTTAACCTTGGGGGAGGAGCAGAACAAGAAGACGAGTGGCGGGCGTTGGGCTGAGCTCTTGGGGTCTTCTTGGATTTCCTCCAAAACAGATTAAACCGACCCGAGAAGCGAGGGGCAGAGAGACAGGATTTATGGCGACCGCATCCCCCTCTTTCTCGTCGCTCCTCTGACTTTCCGAATCGTGGCTTGCGTGACGATCATCTTGGAAGAGCCTAGCCTGCCGCCACGGTCGGTGTGGACCTTGAGCCCATGGACAGCCGATCGATGGATGCTGGGCCGCCGCACATCGTGACGCAGCCCCCATGGTTTTTATGCCTCGGCCAATCTTTTGGTTTGGTTTGGTTTGGTTTCCACTGTGATTGAGCTTCGAAGTTTTTGTCGATTCAAAAACCAACTCGGCCGGAAAAACTCTAGTTTATTCGAACTATAAATAGCCCACTTCGATTAGATTGGGTTCGAAGATAGCCCGAGACGGTTGATGGCCGACCCCGCGTAAGGTAAGTGCGTTCCGCGCGCACACACACACGTTAGCATCGATCCAATTTTGGATAGAATCGCGTGAAGTGAGCGCGGAATTCGATTTTCGTGCGCGACTTTTCGGGCCGAGCATCGGGGCTACGGGGGAGGGTAACCGAAAGGGTCCGATAAAGTCGAGAAAGACCGGACGAATTTTTCAATCGAGTTAATCTGTCTTTGATTTTCAGTGGTGATTTGGTCCAAGCATCGATTGATCCGCCGGGGGTGCTGATCATGGAGAGCTCTAAGCTCGAGAAATTTAAGGCAGCTATGAACGCTATTGCGATTTTGTATTCGGCAAAGACAACAACGTATTTCCACAGGCCACCAAATCTCAATTAGCACCTACCAAGACACTCAACGACACACACAGAGAGAGAGAATGAGATTCCCGTTGTCCTACGAGTCGCCGACGGCGACGGCTCCACCGGAAAGCCCGAGAGGCGACGGGGACATCTCCCGGAGATGAGGTCTGGTCTCGAGGTGACCGGGCCACCAGTCGACGACCGTCTCCGACTCCCGCTTGATCTTCCTCACCCGGCTGTGCACCGCCATCTCCGCCTCCAGGCCCCCCGCCGCCGCCTTTCCTCTCCTCCCGCCGTCGGCGGCCCACCGTCTCTGCTCCATCGCCCTCCGCCGCTACTCTCTATCTCCGCGCCGGAGCCTGGCGGGGTGTTCGTTGGCGGGTGGCGACGGGATGGCACGATATATAAGCGCAGAGAGAGAGAGAGAGAAGCGTAGAAGGTAAGGGAAGAGGAGGAGGAGGGTGGTGAGCGAGTGGGAGTCAGTGAGTTGGGTGAGCGAAGTGGGGAAGAGGGATGACGACAAGTTTTTTGTCTGATTCTCCGAACGAAGACTCCTCCTGTTGGACCGTGTTACACGTGGGGGAAACGCCGAAGATGATCCTGCGCCGGTCGCCTGTAAAGGGCAATTTCTTCCAATGATGGAGTGATGAAACCCAGCTTCGCCAATTACTGTGCAAAAATTGGCGCCACAACAACCGATCATCGTCACTTCCGACCACCGTACAATTTGTCATCGCCTCTGGCCATCGTTGATTGTCGTCGGAGGGTGAAAATAAGAAGTTACATATCACGTGGCTATCGCCATTGAAGAATTGGAATACTTCCGTGAGTGCGCCAGGTCTTTCGAGGTCATCATCCACAATAGATGCTATTCTCTACCTCAGTGCCATGCACCGGTGGATCTCCATCCACCTCTTCGCCCTTCACGACCCCGGATCGTTGGTGACAGTACCGCGTGGCGCTTGAGCTTTGCATGCGGTGTCCACAGCCCTGTCACTACCATTCATGTCTACTTCGGCCGTTGTTGCCTTGTCTACTAGATTGCGGCAGTCGCTACCTCCTTTGATTCTCCACAACCCCCTCGGCAACACGAGACTCATCTTCGCCAATGTCCGAACCGCTTCTGATATGGTGACGCTAAGAGAGAATCACGATCTGAAGGTGGACATGGCGGTAGATCTGGCGAAATTGGTGATGAAGGAGACGAACCAGAGGGAGCTGAAGGGAGTGGGTTTGAGACGCTGGTGGGGGACCTTAAGCGATAAGATTGTTAGAGATTACTATGGACAGATGAGATTTTCAAATATTTTTAACTTTATCTTGGATGAGATTTTCCACAACCCGAAAGATGCTTAGAAAATTTTTAATCCCACTTTATCCTATCATGTCCCGATCTAAATCCAAACGATCAAATGCGGTCAATACGAGTTGCACATTCAAAGTCAGTAGAAATATTACTTAAGTTTAACCTAACCATGAAAAAATTGTATAATGTACTAAACGTGGATACTTGAACATTTTAACTATGTCGAGATTTTCGAAAAATCAAAAATAGAAAATCACTCCAAACTACTGTACAACAATTAGTGAAAAATAATTATTTCGTCTGTCAATTTAACAAGGAACGGATTAATAACGGTATTCCTACCCGTAATTTACAACTAAGAATTTGGACATAAATTTATGTGCACGTGTGCTTTTGAAACCTTTTTTCAACTGAAATTGCCATGATCACGAGCTACAAACAAAGTAAGAACCAATCTGGGTTAAAACTTCTCGCTCCGCCTTTTCGACCTAGATCACCCGATCAACAGGCTCCCTTTACGGGAATTGTGATGTCGCTATCTTGTGAGAAACCAGATCGTTTTCGCTTTCATAATATTTGTAATTTCTCCATCTATTTATGCATGACAAAACTACGTGTCAACGATTCACGTATCCATATGACGGGGATATGGCCGTGAACGCACCATTCATAGAACTTCTCGCCAAAGCAGCCGAGGGTGTGCAAAATGCGATGAATGTTATCGGGGTCACGTTCAATGGATTCGATGGCAATCATTATTCCCAGAGGTTAACCGAACATGCACCAACTCTTCTAGGCAAAAGAGCAAAGGGCAAATATCCGTGGTTGATCGTGCTTCAATTATCGTGAAAATTATACAAATGATTCATGAACATCCAGTCGATCGACGTGTAATATCATCTCTAAAATTCGAATTTGGTCAATATAGATTTGTCAAAATAGGTCATAAACATATTTTTTTAATCTGTATCTTATGAATTGAGTTATTATATGAATTAGTTATATTTTGTAAATAGATTTAAATATAATATTGTCGGATCACGTTCAAAGGATTCGATGGCAATCATTATTCCCAAAGGTTAACCGAACATGCACTTCTAAGGCAAAAGAGAAAAGGACAAATATTTGTGGTCGACCATGCTTTAATCGTCGAGAAACTTATACGAATAATTCTTGAACGTCCAGTCAATCGATGTGTAATATTATCTATGAAATTCAAATTTATTCAATACAAATCCGTCTAAATAGGTCATAAATATATTTTTTAATTAGTATTTAATGGACTAAATTATTATATGGGTTAGTTATATTTTGTGAATGAATTTAAACATAATATGAACGTTAAATAGATTTACAATTTATTTATACCCAACTCACTCATGTCTTTGTCTCTCTCTCTTCATCCTTTTTCGCCCTCGCTCAATCTCGCTCTCACTCAACTTAATTTGAGTATGAATTTTTGTAAATTGGGTTATATATGAAAGTGCTTTGGTAATACGAGTTTGGTTGAGTCGGGTCGGATATGGATTGCTAATTGGTCAAAACAGGCTAAATAGTTGTATTTAGGTCGGACCATTTTCAGCTCGATCCACCCGTTTGACAGGTCTAGTTCAATGTGGTATTCGAACCGTTTGTAAGCGCTGTAGTCCTTTCATTTGCTCAAACAAAAAATCAAACATTATTTGATGAGTAGTAGATGGGTTGGATGTCTGTCTTTTTATGTCCAACTTGACAAATGAAAAATGTCGACAAATTTTAAAACTTAATTGCACCAATTCGATAGAGTTCTAAGAATTTATTACACATTTTAAAAAGATTTACAACTTATTTATACTTTTTTAAAACTCAATCGCACTCTCGCGATAATGTTTCATGACTTTAAGCGCGCCTGTCCTTTCGGTCAATACGAATTGGATCGTTAAATCGGGTCGGCGTCGTCCATTCAATTGGACGAAGTCAATGTCCGAACGATACCGAGCCAATCCAAACACGGCCCGACATAAATCAAAATCGGCCTGCGATGGGGGTCTGGTTTCGCACCGATCTCCCGCTTGAGCGAAGTAGCCGTTGAACCGTACGCACGCCGGGACAGTGGACACGTTCTTCGAGGAACGACGCGACCTCCCAAAAAAGGAACGTCCTCATCTGCTCGCGGAAAGCAAAAGCATCAACAACAATGGAGTGAAGAAGAAGACGAAGACGACGACGGCGAAAGGAGGAGGAGGAGGAGAAGACAGAACGATGCCGTAACTGGTTCCGGCATAGTCTTCTCCGTAGCTAGCCGTCGGTCGGCACCGCCGTCGCGACGCGCCGCAGATGGGGCGATCTCCGGCGCCGCGCGACTACGAAGGCCTCCGGAATGCTCGGATCCTGGAGAACCAGGTGCCCCCCCCCCTCTCTCTCTCTCCTTCCGACGAACCGTGCGCTTGCTTTTTCGGTCATCCGGATTTCACTGTCGATGCGTTTCGTCTCGTTGGTCGCTCGGAGAAATCGGCCGTTTCCGTTTTGCTCCCGGGTTAGGGTTTGGCGTTTTCTGCTGTTGTTCGTCGTCGCGGTGATAGGATGGACATTTTTTTTTGCAGGCTCGGTTGGCGTCTTTGGGACTGCAAAAGACGATTCACGAACTCCGCTCTCTGTCTTCACCGGCGAAGCAGGTTAGGGCACAGCGGAAGAAGGTGTACTCCGTCGGTGCGCTGCGTCGCTCGGAGCGATTGAGAGGGAAGCCTGCTCTGAGAAGTGCTGCTTCGGTGCCTGTGGGCCGGCTGGGCCGCTCGAATGGGAAATTCGCCGCCGACACGAAGATGGAGAAAGGTATCACCGTGTGAAAAAAAAAGGACCTGTTTTGACACATCCATGTGAAATGGGTTTCCGTCAGTTGAGTTTATTTGGTATTTGGAGGTGGAAAGGCATGTGCTTTTTCGAATATTTCATATTCGTATGTCAGTTTAATTGGTATGGTGTGATCTGCTATGTGAGGCGAAATCAGGTGAAATTAGCCATCTGCGTCGTTCCGATCGGTTGAAACGTACAGCTGCTGAGTCGGTACCGAAACAACCCGCGGCATCGGATTCTTCAAACGGCTCGCCTGAATCATCTCTCGAAGGTATCACTTGTACTTGTTTGGCCGACATTTGGGCATGATATCTTATTTAAGTAGCAAATTAACCACGTGCTTTTTTAGCAAGTGTTGCTTGCCTCGCTGAAGGATGCTCTTTAGAGCAAATCCATTCAGTGTATGTATGCTGAAGCTCAGCTCTTTCCCTGTGGGTTAATGGAAAAACAGGGAGTGGTCATGAAGATGGTGAAGAGCTTTGGTCTACTGGATGTAAAAGCATGAGGCCTGCCAATAAACCGCTGCTGAAACTACAGGGCTTAGAGTATCATCTTTCAGCTGATGCTTCTTCCAGACGTTGCGATAGCAAGGGCAGGGGCAGCATCTATGATCCCATTTTTGGAATTTCTTGCCATTTCTGCAGGTGCTTTGTGCTTTAACACATTCACGTTCTTCCCACGAATCTCATTTGAGTAGAGGATAAATGGGCAGGAGGCCAATGTCCTTGGCACAATGGAGTTCATACTTCACCTTGTCTTAGTAGTCGTCTTACATTGTTAAATCGCTGAAAGGCCATTTTAATAATCACATGGAATTGTTGATGCTGGCACTTAGTCAACCTTTGATTAAGTACATGAGAAGTTACTGAGAAGGTTCATTAGTCCCTTTCTTTCTGACTTTGGAGCTGGACCATCGATAGCCTTAGCTGAAGAAGTAGAAGATACAAGAATTGGAGCCAAAAGTTGCAATTCAAAATCCAGTACTCAATGACAAAAAAATTATCCTCTTCTTTATATTTCTGCAAGGTACAGCAAGGATTGGCTTTTATTTATCTGGTTTTGTTATTTTAATTGAAAAGTAATGCTGGAACAGATAATCTGTATCATCAGCTATTTTCCATTAGATAGCGATTGATAAACCATTTTGTGGCTTCACTAATTCATCTCAGATGCTTCTGAAAAAATTCATGGGTGGTGGTTGTCATTATTTCCTTTTCTCTTTTGGCATGATGTGCACATTGTTTCCATGGTTATAGTGAATGTACCACGAAGTTGCTCTTGCAAATGGCGTAATTAAACAATGAAGCCATTATTCTATGATTGAGTGAAGAAATATTTGCTAACAGGAGCCGCAAAAAGTGCAGGCAAAAGAAATTGTGCGGTGAAGAAGATTGCAAACGATGCGGTAATCTTGACATGGACGAACCATGTATAGGTCAGTTAGGACTTGATGCATTCTCAAAAGCCAAGAATTCCCATGGTTTGTAAGGTTTTCCATGTCTCGTGCAGGAAAGACGGATTGTTCAGTTTGCCATTCTGCCATCGGTGTTCTTTGCCGTGCTTGTCTCAAGGTTAGATATGGCGAGGGTAAGATGCTCTCCTATGTAAAGTCGATGGAAAAGAATCTGTAAAATCATGGCCATTAGCTTTTGTGTCTGAAAGGAACAATGTGCGAATAGATCCATGTTTAATTACTGCGATTATAAGGGAGATATTGGTTTCTTTTTGTTGGCTCTGCCAAAAGCTGGCAATTTCATGCGTTGAGCTTTCCAACTGTTGCCAAGCATGCAAATCTTTTTCTAAATTCTCCCTATGGTGCAGAGATGGAGGAAGTAAGAGAAAACAAAGATTGGATGTGCCCTCACTGCGTTGAAGCAACTGGATCAAACCCATACTGGATATGTAATAGGTAAACTTTTATTGGTCATTCACTCGATAGTTTGGAATCTCTCGCCTATAAAATTTTGGGTTCTGCACATCTATTACTTTCATTATGATTGACACTAAGTTCATCGTCGCCTTCATGTTTCGAAAGTTCAATATGCTTGAAGAAGCGAAACAGGGCACCGACAGGAATTGCGGTATACAGAGGTACGGACAGCTGCTCTCGTGCTCATCGACTATCCTTTTTTGTGCTCTGTTAAGTTAGCCCTTATCTCTGAGTTCTCATGATGGAATTACCTTTCGCGATCGAAGCTCGGGAAATGGGATACAAGTCCGTGGCGCATCTTCTAATGGATGAGCTCCAACGAGCCGCAAAGCGCAGGCGATGATGGAGAGGGCGGGCATCGCCAAAGCAATGGATTCCGAGGTCGAAATGCGGAGAAAGACCAGCAACATGAGGAGCCCGGCTACAACATCTCGGCAACGGCATTGTGTTTTGGATCACATACTAGACTTTCGACGAAAACAGCTGCAGTTCTGCTAAGTGTGTCTTGCAGATTTCTTTTTCGTCCAAGTTAAGACAGCCGTTAGCACTATTGTAAAACCACAGCTTCATTAAACTGTTGGGCATTTTCACCTTGATTTTGATTATTTTTTGGACACTATCTTCTCTGTCCCTTTCTCAATGCTCAAGTGACATTTTGACGAAAGCCTATTATTATCAGCTCGAAGAAGACTGTCAATTTGTTGGCAATTCAATTTTTCTACGAAATCTTTTTTCGATTTGTGGGAAAATGGGAAAGGGGGATGTTTCTTTGTTCGCGAAATCGAACATCTTCTGTAATTTCTCAAAGGAAAAAGAATGTGGCTCGAAATCAAAATTGGGATTGTCCAACTCAAAAGCCAACTTTTTTTAATTTTTTTTTGTAACCTCTTCGGAAATCGACCTTTTGGAATTGATGATTGTCGAATCACAAATCAATGAATTATAAATGCCTAACGAAATTTCAGCTTTCCACAAAAAAAAATGATGATAATTTGCAATAACAATTGACAAGTTTTTTCCATGGTCAAACCACAATCTCCTTCTCGGCAGCGGCCATCGTTCGGCTGTCGATGTTTTCTTCCCCTCCCCTCGCGCTTCGACTAGATCTGCCGCAGTGGCCCAATACTTCCGCGACACGTGTACTAAGATAGGAGCCCGCAGCTTCATCAGCAGACACGTAGGCCAGTCAAATCACCGCTACCATGGGCACGACTCCAGCCTATCACACCCTCCCCCGTCAAAAAACTTGGAAATAAAAAAAGTGAAACCGGAAAAACAAGTCTTTTTATTCAACCGCTCCGGTTCAACCTGAACCAGCTAGACCGAACATAACATATTATTCCGTGGCCTTACCTCGGTTTCTCTAAAAGGAGACCGTGTGTAATTAAAAATTTTCTTAAAAAACTCATTGTGTCCTAAATAGGCGAACCGATCGATAAAATTTCATAGCATGAAAATCATCGAATCTCTTCTTCTTATTATTTTTTTATTTTTTATAAAATGTGTCAACCTATTCGATAAAAGATTAAATCGATTTTCTTATAAATCCAGACGCATATTATTCCAAAAAAAAAAATTAAACTCAAACAAACGTTTTTTTTTTTCCGACAATTTTCTCCCTTTTACTCAAACCTTCATTATACATGTCCATGTGTTTGCAATTTCACCGATTCATGATACCAAAATCCGACAAAAATCACACTATTAGATTTTCTCTTTTGACTTGACGATATATATTTCGCACTCGTCTATTTTAGCAATGTATATCTAGAAAGATACTTGTTATCCGATAAGCATAATTTAGACCAGCACTCTATTTCCTTTTTTATTTTTTTAAATAGAGAATTTGGATTCCTATTTGGTATGAGTCTATCTTTCTATGAGTGACATTCGATTCAATGACGGAATACTTCTATCTTTATTACTTAAGGGGCAATCGAGGACTTTGCCCCTTTAGTATCCTTGCGATTGCTCCGCTTTAGCATATGGTCGTATTATACCTCAAAACACACTTTTGAGTTTAGTCATAGATAAGACATTATTAGAGCGCCGTACCCTTTTGCTAATTACTGTTATTTCCGGCATATAACTGAGAATTTCCTTAAAAATCAAATCGTGTCTAAATCATTGGATCTCTTCTTTTTTTGATAAAATATGTAGGCCTTTTTTTTTTGGTAAGTAATATGTTAAAATTATTGAATCCTGTATGTGTGCATAGTGTTATCTAATTCCAACTCATTAGCCCACGGCGGAGGAAGAATTAGCCCTAGTGTACGCAATTCGATAACTGGGTGGGTTGGCAGGTGCATCCGACCCACTCGTGAAGAGCTGGAGAATTTCGGTACTCCGGACTTCACTATTTACAGTACATTGGCCTATTTGATCTCAATTAAATTGATTTTTCTTTGTGAATCCAAAAGCCTATTATTCAAAAAAAAATTACTAAAATAAACATTTTTTTCCATAATTTTCTCACTTTTTACTCAAACCTTCACCATACATATCCATGCGTTTGCAATTTTCCTTACTTCATGGTACCAAAATCCGACAAAAATCACACCATTAGATTTTCTCCTTTGGCTTGACGAGATATCTTTCTCACCTATCTATTTTAGCAATGTATATCCGGAAAGATACTTGTAATCTAATAGCCATAATTCAAACAAGCACTACGTTTCCTTTTTTATTTTTATTTTTTAAATAGAGAATTTGGATTCCTATTTGGTAGGAGTCTATCTTTATATATATATATATATATATATATATATATATATATATATATTTTCTCTCCCCTTTGTGGAAACATCCATCATACAGGCCTCCTCTCTCTCTGCTTTCGCTCAATCGGTGAATCAACAATGGCGGAGAATTGGGCCGACCTTCCCCAAGAGCTGCTAGAACTGTGCTCGAGACAACTCCTTCTAAAGGACTGGCTCGCATTCCGATCCGTGTGCTCGACGTGGCGTGCCGCCACATTCGGAGAGAGGTTCGATCTACCATGGTGGATGCTCGACGACAAAAAGTGCACCGACACCAAGTGGGCTGAGTTCTACAGCCCCTCCAGTTCACAAATTCACACAGTTGTGCTGCCGGAAGTGAAGGGGAAGAGGTGCTTCTCTTCACGGGGTTGGATCTTTACCGTCGGCGAAGACTGGGAAGTCCACATGCTGAATCCCCGGTCCCGTGTCATGCGCTATCGCGACGACGACATCATTAAGCTCCCTAATGTGAACAAACTGTCCAGTTGGGATGACGAAATACCTGAACCGGAAGTCGACAGGTTCATCTTGTCTGCAAGCCCCGCTTCATCTCCAAACTATACAGTTATGGTCATCTATTGGCCCGGTGGACCATTAGCCTTTTGGAAACCAGGCAATGAGGAGTGGAAAACACTGACTCCCCCGGCCGAGTATAGTACACATAATGGTGACGTGTTTGTGAATAACCATGTTGCGGATGTCATATATTACCGGGGGCAATTTGTTGCGGTTAACTCCAGTGGCAGTATATTCACATGTGATGTAGATGGCCCAGATCCGACGACGCAAGTTGTACTGAAGATACCTCTGGAATTTCGAGATCTCTGGGAGCATAGCGAGGGTCATTACTTGGTGGAGTCGGCTGGCCGTCTGTTGTCGGTCTCACGATTTTCACGATCAGAACGATATGATAGTGTGATTGCCGGATTCCGGGTTTTGGACGTTGATTTAGATACTAGAGAGTGGACGGAGCTTGAGAGCATGGGGAACGTGTCCCTCTTTGTGGGTTTTAACTCTTCCTTTTCAGTACGTGTTGATGACAACAAGCACGGTATCAAGCCCAACTGTGTTTACTTTACCGGCGTAGGGGCGATAGGAACATACTACATGGAAGACAAAAGAATTGAGTTTGATCAACAGGTTGATTATAATTTTTATCCGCCTCAATGGATCCATCCTCCACCTCTATGGATTGAACCAAGTTTTTGATGTAGCACTATGCCGATAGGATCAATAATTGTCCCTCATGATCAATAATTGTCCCTCATGTCCCAGTAGGATTGTTGCTGGACATTTAGAAGTATCTTTCTATCAGTAATTATTTGTGGTGAGATTTGCCTATTTTATGTTGCTAGAGGGCTAGTTTTTTCAAACGGAAATTTATATATTTTGTTCATCTTTTTGTACGGTGTATGACAAGTGGAAAGTGTTGCTATATTAAAGTTACCAAAACATCTGGGAGCTCACGGTGTAAAGTAATGCATGAAATTCTATTTCGACAACTTCTTTTTCGCTGAGATCGTATTAGTATTGCTGTCAATGGCACAGAAGCTCCAACCACAGCTCATGGTTTAGACCATTTCAGAACCTTTCCATTTTAATACTTAGACAACAGTTCGAGCATCTGTGCTTGGTCCGGTACACCAGTGTAATGCAAGAAATCAATTAGGAAGAATCCTAATGGGAGAAACACCAAGAAAACATCGCATTACCAACTGACAAGCACAGAATATGAAGGTAATGTCCCCTTGAAGTGAGGTAACTTATAGTTGGCGAGAAAAACCTGCAATTGAATGATTCAGAAAATCTTCAATACAGCGTGAAACATCATTTCATTATTTAACAGATAAATTTTTTAGCATTTTTACCATTTAAACATGTTGGATTGCTGGACAACTATAGTGTAGTCTTAAGAAGGGAAGAAACAGACCTTGGCAATAGAAATCTCATAAAACCCATGAATACCTTGAACAATAAATGGAAAAGGTGCATGACATTCTTCCTTCCCTTACTCTCCTTCTCTTGTCCCTCTTCTTCCACGACCAAACTCAGTCTCACCGTGTCTTCTTCTTTCTTCTGCGTGAACGAACGGAGTCCAAGAAAAAACCGCCCAAAAGCAAATAAGGTAGCGCATGATAACCATTCTGTTCCGGAATGAGTTCCTGAACCAGAAATAGATTTTTCTATTTCTGGTTCCTGGATGAGTTTCTGAGAAAAAAAACCCGTTTGATAACGACAAAAAATTTCTGTTTCTAGAACAGAAACCCGTTTGATAACAGCACAAAATTTCCATTTCCTGAAACAAAAATCCATTTGATAAATAACAGAAAATTCTATTTTCAGGAACAAAAATCCATTTTTTTAGAAATGGTATAAAAATAATTAAAAATTTCGAAAAATTTTAAAACTTCACAGATGACTTAGAATGCCTCTAGCTACCCACTTTGAGTGAAATTTAATTTTTTTTAGGTGCCCAAATGACATTTTTTATTTTTTAAATTTTTTCGGCACCTAAAGAAAATTAAATTTCACTCAAAGTGGATGGCCACATGTATTCTAAACCATTCTGTGAAGTATTGAAATTTTTGATTTTTTGCTTTTTCTTCTTTTTTCCGGCACCTAAAAAAATAAAATTTCATCCAAAGTTGGTGGCCATGGGTATTTTAAGCCATTCTGTGAAGTTATGAAATTTTTGCTTTTTTGCTTTTTTTATTTTTTTAGGCACCTAAAAAAATAAAATTTCGCTCAAAGTGGTGGCCACATGTATTTTAAGCCATTCTGTGAAGTTTTGAAATTTTTGCTTTTTTGCTTAGTTTTATTTTTTTTGACATCTATAAAAAATTAAATTTCGCTCAAAATGGGTGGCCACAGGTATTCTAAGCCATTTTGTGAAGTTTTGAAATTTTTTATTTTTTCGGCACCTAAAAAAATTTAAATTTCGCTCAAAGTGGATGGCCACAGGTATTCTAAGCCATTCTGTAAAATTTTAAAATTTTTGCTTTTTTACTTTTTTTTATTTTTTTAGGCACCTAAAAAAATGAAAATTTCGCCCAAAGTGGGTAGCCACAGGTATTTTAGGCCATTCTATGAAGTTTTGAAATTTTTATTTTTTTGCTTATTTTTATTTTTTTGGCATCTAAAAAAATTAAATTTTGCTCAAAGTGGGTCGCCACAGGTATTCTAAGCCATCATGTGAAGTTTTGAAATTTTTTATTTTTTTTATTTTTTTTTGTACCTAAAAGAATTAAATTTGGCTCAAATTGGATGGCCACAGGTTTTCTAAGACATTATGTGAAATTTTTAAATTTTAGATTTTTTTATTTTTTATTTTTATTTTTTTGGCATCTAAAAAAAATTAAATTTCGCTCAAAGTTGGTGGCCATAAGTATTCTAAGCCATTTTGTGAAATTTTGAAATTTTGAAATTTTATTTTTTTAATATTTTTTCGGCACCTAAAAAAAATTAAATTTCGCTCAAAGTGGGGTAGCCACATATTCTAAACCATTATGTGAAGTTTTGAAATTTTTGATTTTTTGCTTTTTTTTCCCACTGTGTTTTGAAGAAAGAGTTCTCTGATAAATGATTCTCATTTTTGTTCAGGAAATGAAAAACCAACTTTTTTTTTGTTCTGATTTCTGGTTCAGAACCGGTTTTGGAACAAAAACTTATCCCAGAAATGGAAAAATGAAATTGCGTTATCAAACGGGTTTCTGGTCCAAAACTGATTCCGGGAACAAAAAACCAGTTCTTGACAGAACCAGAAGTACCTAAGAATGACAAGAAGGGAGAGAAGCTTTTCATTTTTCAACACCCGTGACCCATGCACAATGGCGTTTAAAGCAACGTCGCTTTATCTCGAAAGGTCGTGGATACTTTGCGCATTTACTCTCACCGATTGACATTGTTTGCACAACAAACTAATCCAAAGAGTAAGATGTTGCTACTTACCTGCAAAACATCAAAGACATGGAGATAAAATACAGCACAGTACATCACATCCAAGACAAAAATATAACAATCATTCAACAATCGGTAGCCGGATTATAATCTCGCAGAGCAATGATATCATATCAAACTAACAAAATTGTCCATAATAAAGTGACAAGAACCATCATTTTAAGTGCTGAACCGAGAGAACAACTAGTAAGTATAGAGTCAAAGAGTTAAGAAGCCGAATTCCAAAGGTTGAACTGTTTTATAACGATAGTCTTTCAGACCATAGCTCGTGATAGTGAAAATATAAATGCAAGGCATAGCAAGGGAAAGAAAACATACAAGTTCCCAGGCAGCGATACCTCTTGGTGCCGTCTCTCGAAGGAGAATCCTGTCCACACCAGAATGCCACGAAAAGAAGAATAAGGTTACATATAAACAATTTAGTTGCGCTATAGTTAAAGAATTGCGGCTGGAACAGATCAGTCCCCTCATTAGCAGTGGATAAGCCAATGTCATGTGACAAGGTGAGCGATAAGCCACTGACCATGTTTGAGTCACAAAGTGCATTAAGAAAAGCAGAGAGAGAGAGAGAGAGAGAGAGAGAGAGAGAGAGAGAGAGAGAGAGAGAGAGAGATAATACAGTGCATTAGTACAGTTGAATGCTAATCATATTAAAGATACCTCACATGCATAAAGGACATCACTGGAAAATATATAAGATGCAACAGATAGGGAAAGACAGTAGCTGAGACGATTTTCTCTCTAATTCATGCAATGATTCACAAGCATAATTGACGACGACAACAAGAGGAATTGAATTCTGTTCGTGTCTTTGCTTAAAATTCCCAAGTTTAGCTGAGGGTAGATTAGACGCATGCTTTTCTTGCAAGTCACTTCACGCCTATGGCAACTTCCTAGGCGTAGAGCGAGGATTGGTAAGAACTATGCACAAAACGTGTAGAGTCTCACCAAACCCTAGAGGACAAGGGTGTTCCTACACTCCCTTTCTTCTTCTGGTTCAAAGGATTGCTTTACAAGGAAAGAAACCTGTTGGTCAGAAGGGAAATCACACAGGTGAAAAGAACAGTGACAGTGAAACCCCCATGTGTCCAACTGCACATCGATCTCAATTCGAAAAGGACCGAAAACTGATGGAGGTGGTCAGCATTAAGAGCTTGAAATGCTTGTTGGGTTGGTGCTGCAATAGACCAGATATATTCAAGATGGTAGACACATGAGCTGTGACTGCTATTAAAAATGGTGAGAAAATTCAGATGAGAACACGACTCAGGAAATGCAACAGTCAATTGAGGTCACCTAATTTGTTGAACATACCCATGACAAGAGTAACAAAAAGCCAATCCATGGGGATATCACAGTTATGGCGTTGCAAAAGAGTACTAAGAATCAAAAAGCGAATCCAAATTCTTTTCCAGGGAACAAGACTGAATTAAAATTGCCAAAAAGACGAAGAGGAGAAGAACGAACTAATAACTAGTGATGATTGGGATATCTTCCCCGGCGTAATTTATCCACGTGTACCCACAACGCATGGATAACCAATTTCCCACTTTTCCATGATTGGTAAAAGTATTTAGGGAAAACGAAAAATGTAAACTATGTACTTCCTGGAAAAATCCTTTTGATGCTGCTATCCTCTGATTCTGCTGCTGTCACAGCGGGGTTCTGTTTCTTTTTTGCGATAACAAGCAGCAATCAGATTTCCCTAGAGAAGTGAATATAAAAGTTACTATTAGAGCTAAGGACGCTGAAATCATGAACGAGGGATCTGGCCTGTTAAGATGGCAATGCTGCTGATATGCCAAAACTAACTGACGCGAACCGCTCTCGAGACTGCCTCTGCCTGCATGTGAAATAATAATCAAGTGGAAATTTGACCAAACTAACATTCCAATAGTTGTTTTAGACGAAATATTAAAATACCCTTGATGGGGATTGGGGATTGTAGTGGAACTTGATAAGGAAAACGAGAAAATTCATGAAGATGTACCCGAAAAAGTCCTTTATTGAGTTCCAGAAGGATGAAGCATTGCTTCCCTCACTGGACGAGTCTGTACTACTGCCCCTAGTTTTCTCATTCTCAAACTTGCCCTCTGAACCTTTTGCAATGACAAATAGACATCAATGCATCAGAATAATCCTGGTAAACAACGACAAACTGCAAAGACATGGTTCACTAGGAGTTAAAACAAGCATAACAATTACCACTGCTGCCAACGGAAGTTGGATGGCATTTGGCCCTGAGTGAGGCTAATTTCTTCACAAGTTCCCGCTCCGCATCGCTGTAATCATAATTTACACATTAAGCTCCAGTAAAATGTGATTAAATTAACAAATAAAGGAGAGTATGTGTGCAGTGGGTATACTAAGCAACTCTTACATCTTCAAAAATGCTATCGTGAATTGAGGAATGATTATCAATATTCACAGTTAATCAGATTTCTGTCTCCCTCATTCTTCAAGTACAGAAAGCGCACTAGGTTTCCATGTAGTTAATTATCATATGCCTTTTTCTTTGCAATACAACAACTACTCTAATCTGAATTGTTCGAAGGTCTTCCTCACATCAGCATAATTATTCGACAGCGAGGAAAACCACTTGTAATGCATCATTCCTATCTCCTTCACAGTACGTACAACACAAACTTGCAAAAATTATAAAATCAAATCTAGCCACTTCAACTATCAATTCAAGAGACCAAACTGGTAGCTACTTCCGGATCTCATGCTAAGAAGAGGCCTTTGGTTGACCCTAAACTAGACCCCTCAGCTACTAGTATCAAAAATCCGCATGGTGTTTGCAACTCTTGGCAAAGGCCCTGCTGAATTGCAAGGTACAATCGATCATATCTAGATGTGTTTTTGCTCTTGATCATATCTAGATTGACCAGCTGAACCACTACAATCACACACCCAAAGAGGGACCAATCTGGAACTTTTCCTGGTGGGGACAAATTTTTAATGATCAATTCAAAGCTTATAAATTTTAGTGATTCGCGAAATTTAAATAGTGATCTCTTACTCGTAGATATAGATTTGTGAGTATAATACTGAGAAAAATTTTGACTGCGTAGTAATTATATTATCATAACTGGAGAATGTCTATTTAGATTCTTGAATGCAGGGGCGAAATGAACAAAAAAGGAAAAATTGCTACTCCAAATTCTTTCATAAAAGTACTATGGGGGCATATGGAAAAAAGCTTGAAAAACATAATAGAATGATATCATATCAAAAAAGTTAGATTGCCCACATATATTAAGGTGAATTCATCCTTTGCATCCAACTCATTTTTGCAGAGGTAAAAGGACCAAAGTTTGCGGCCTTACTGCGCCTAATCATACAACCAGATCTGACGGGAAGGATAAGTCAATTGAAAGACAAGGCTGAAGACACAATTTTGGGTCTTGAATTTAGAACGTAAGACTTCTTTCTACATTCACTACTTTTTCCATAATGAAGGAGCTCATAAAGAACTAATTCTTGAGCCCCATAGAAAATCGAGATATAACAGAACTCACCTAAGATCTTTGGGGATCAGAACATTGACAATGAACGGATGATCGCCTCTCATAGTTGGTCTGTTGATGTCCGGAACACCCATTCCCGGTAACTCTACAGTTTCTCCAGGCTGAATTCCAGAAGGTATCTGAAGCTCCTTCAGACCAGCAACGGTATCAACCTGAAGTTAGATACCTACGTCAAACAACTGGCAAATGGCTTCCATTTAGCAGTAAAATTGTTATAATTATGAAACCTTCCATATTAGAAAAGTGAATACAGTACACAGATGAGCAAACTGATGCATTGTGAAGTAATGCCGTTGTCAATTCATTTAATTGTCCATAGAGTAATTAGTTCCATATTCGGCAGTTCTTCCCCTGTTGCCTGATTCTAGAATCTAAAGATCTGCATTCTTTCTTTTCCTCAAATGAAGAACTTTTAAGAGTTGCCACACATAATTGCACATGCACATAGCCGACAACATAAAACTAGACTACTAGGCTTATTTGATAGAATGAAGTGTGTTGCAACTCTGGACAAGCAAATTCTCAAAACATATTAGTACCCACCTTTTGAAGGCAATGCATAGGTCTCAAATTACTCTTTCTTCAAAAGCTAATCTGAACTAAGCCATGGCATGCAGGTAAAACTGAACTCAGGGCAACCAGTTCCAGCCAAAGAAAGGAAATATTCATCAAACCAGTAATGATTAATTAGAGTAATAACAAGGCACCAATTAATTGATCAGAAATATCATGAAGATCCATAGAAGTTGACAACAGCAGTACTTTTGTACACGTACAATAGGCATAACCACGTACCTTTAATACTGTTCCGAGTATTGCATCAGTAAAATCAACATTGATTTTTGAAAAGAGATTTATGCCATCCCTTTTGATTCCCTGCTTTTCATCTACATGGAGGTCTATGACAAGATCACCAGTTAAACCACTGGCAGATAGAAACAAGAAAGAGAAGAAATGAGTCAGTCCACACAGCTTACTGTAAAACCCATACATATATCTCAAGATAAAACCTAAGTTTAAAGTTATGTATTCATATTGACAAGGTAATTGCTATTATTTTAGGAGAATAGAGAGCGTGCATCCACACGAACATATTTAGTGCTTGGTGTGCACAGATTCTTGACTTGGCAGTAATTATAATTGAACGAAGAACAAGCACATCCACCGGGCGAAATGTGTAAGATATTTAATTCGCAAGAACAAGCACATCCACTGTCGATGCGTTTCACCTCGTTGATCGCTCGGAGAAATCGGCCGTTTCCGTTTTGCTCCCGGGTTAGGGTTTGGCGTTTTCTGCTGTTGTTCGTCGTCGCGGTGATTGGATGGAAGATTTCTTTTGCAGGCTCGGTTGGCGTCTTTGGGACTGCAAAAGACGATTCACGAACTCGGTTAGGGCACAGCGGAAGAAGGTGTACTCCGTCGGTGCACTGCGTCGCTCGGAGCGATTGAGAGGGAAGCCTGCTCTGAGAAGTGCTGCTTCGGTGCCGGCGCGCCGGCCGAGCCGCTCGAATGGGAAATTCGCCGCCGGCACGAAGATGGAGAAAGGTATCACCGTGCGAAAAACAACACCCCTCTCTCTCTCTCTCACCCTCTCCTTCCTTCCTTCCTCGAACTCCTCCCTCCCGAAGCCATGAGGCGGTGTTCCCATCCCAACTGCGGGATGGTCTTCACCGTGAATGGGCTTTGCCGATCATAAAAGGACCGTCCACCGCAAGAGCGAGGAGAAATCTGGCCATCGCGGCTCTGCCTTCCGGTCCAAGGCGGAGCTCGAGGCACCGCTCGGTCCTTGGGACACCACGGTGGCCGTCGACGGAGGCCGCGGGTCACAGGTCAAGCGCTCGACCCGACGTGCCGATCCACAGTGGTGAATCTCCTCCTCCTCCACCCCTCTCTCTCTCGGAAAAACAACAATATGTAAGCTGAAGAGAAAATCGGACGTATGTCCGCCGCCGTGGTCGCCGCCGCCGCCGCCGCCGCCGCACAAACAGAGAGACAAGAGGAAAACATACTCAAGGCGGCGGCGGCGGCCTCATGCAGCTACTCGTGCGGCTGCTGCGCCGCCGCTGCGGCTTCCTCCGCGGTCGCCTCAGCCGCTGCGGCTTCCTGGATCGGCACTGTTCTGGTTTCGCCGATTCCTTTACAGTTCCGGCCGTAGAGGGATTGGCGCTCCGCGAGGTCCGGATTCCGTTTGAAGACGGAGCCGCAGCGGCCGCACTTCTCGTAGCTCCCGCGGTGGATCTTCTTGTTACGATCGACAAGCCCCTTCACGGTGAAGAGCCGCGTACAGCTACGAGAAGTGCGGCCGCTGCGGCTCCGTCTTCAAACGGAAGCCGGACCTCGCGGAGCACCAATCCCTCCACGGCCGGAACTGTAAAGGAATCGGCGAAACCAGAACAGTGCCGATCCAGGAAGCCGCAGCGGCTGAGGCGACCGCGGAGGAAGCCGCAGCGGCGGCGCAGCAGCCGCACGAGTAGCTGCATGAGGCCGCCGCCGCCGCCTCGAGTATTTTATGATCGACACTAAGGTCACCGTTGCCTTCATGTTTCGGAAGTTCAATATGCTTGAAGAAGCGAAACAGGGCACCGACAGGAGTTGCTGTATACAGAGGTACGGACAGCTGCTCTCCTGCTCATCGACGATCCACCGGCCAGGAGGAGAGACTCTTCTTCTTGTGCGTTTACTCTTCATCTAAGAAGTGAAATTTTGATGAAAGCCTATTATTATCAGCACAAAGAAGACTTTCAATTTGTTGGCAATTCAATTTTTCTACGAAATCTTTTTTTTTTATTTGTGGGAAAGTGGGGAAAAGGGGAAATGCTTCTTTGCTTGCAAAATCAAATGTCTTCTCCAATTTTCTAGAAGGAAAAAAGAATAGGAGACACGATCAAAATCGGTATTGTCCAACTCAAAAACCTACTTTTTTTTGTATTACTTCTCCGGAAATCGACCTTCGGAATTGATCAACGTTGAATAGCAAGTAAATAAATTATAATCGCCTAAGAAATATTTATGATAATTTCCACAAAAAAAAAATTTATGATGATAATGCGATAACAATTGACAAAGTACCATATAAGCCTCCCTGTTGGTTGTCCACGGTCAAACCATAGTCAACTTCCCCATAGCCGCCGTCGTTCAGCCGTCGACGTTTCTTCCCCTACACTTGCGCATTGGCATAGATTCGGTGGAGTTGCCAATAGTTTCGCTACACGTGTAACAGGACAGGAGCCAACCGCTTCATCAGCAGACACGTAGGTCCGTCCAATCACGGCTTACCATGTTCACGAATTCAGCGAATCAAGCCCTCCTTCAAAATCATGTAAAACTTGGAAATAAAAAAAAATGAAACCTCAAAAAAACACAAGCCTTTCTACTCGATCTCTCCGGTGTTTTGTCTTCGATGTCTCTTCCCTTTCAACATCGTCGTAAATAGCGAAACACGATTTTCAACCTTCCAATTACTATCGGTTCGTCTCCCATTTATTCGCGGCGCACTCGGTGTGCAAAATATTAAGAGCTATGCAGCAATTCTTCGCTCGCTTTTCAAATATCGCGTAATGCAATAACATAAATAAGACATCCTAAAGTCTCGAAACGCATTAACGAGTCCACCAATGCTGCTTGTTTTAAGAGTCCTTAAGATAAATCTTATTAAAAATACGAGCCGACGACTCCCCCACATGACTCACTCTATACCATCTTTATATATATATGTGGATCTTATTATATTTAATGAGAAACATTTTCTCGGTAAATCGAAGAAATCTAGAAGAAGAAAAGACCCACGAGAGCCTCCAAGGGACAAATGTCCATCTCTTATTATATTATATAGATTTTCAGGGAACCCAAAAGCTGATTTCGCCTTCTCGTCTTCCCCAAAAGAGCAGCGGAGCTTCTTCTGCTCTCCTTCCTCCCCCTCACGGTGCGGTTCCGAGCTACAAGAAAGGTCCGAACTTTATATGCATTCCCGTCTCCATTCATCGAACCCTCGCTCTCTCTCTCTCTCTCTGCGACTGCAATGGCTCTCGTCAGCAGGCTCGCTTCCTCCTCCGTGGCCGCTTCACCTCGCCTCCGTCGGAGCTCCTCCTCGTCGTCCTCCTCCTCCCGCGCTCGACCGGCCCGCATCTGCGCCCTCCACTACACCCCTCCTCCTCCTCCTCCAGCTCCTTCCTCGCCGTTCACCGAGAGGCACTCGCCGGAGAGGTACCGCCGCGACCGGTGGCTCTACGCCGACTCCCGCTGCCAGCCCCCACTCCCTTCCTTCTCCTCCTCCGGCGGCTGCTCCCCCGCCGCCGCGGCGTCGTCCGATCCCGACTCCATCAGGCGGGACGACATCGCCCTCCAGCTGCCGGAGCTGAGGAACCTGCTCCGGGTGCTCAAGGAGAAGAGGGAGCGCGCATGCGGCGGCGAGAAATGCGGGCCCGGGAACGTCTACTTGGTGGGGACGGGGCCGGGCGATCCCGAGCTGCTGACCCTGAAGGCGGTCCGGGTCATCAGGGGCGCCGATTTGTTGCTCTACGACCGGCTGGTGTCGAACGACGTGCTGGAGTTGGTCGGCCCCGGCGCGAGGCTGCTCTACGTGGGGAAGACTGCCGGGTACCACAGCCGCACTCAGGTAAATGAATTTACTTCCCGTCGCGCCTGCTTCGGTTTCTGTGTTCTGTCAGATTTTGCGGAAGAATCGGGCCGGTGTTTTTGCTTTGGTTAGTGTTGTCTGGGAGTCTGTTATTACGGAAGTTTACATTTTTTTGTCCACCACGTGTTTGATTTTTGGTGAATGTATTGTTGGGCTGTGAAAGGTGGTGTGATCTTTTTCGGTACTTGTGTGGGCAGGAGGAGATACACGAGTTGCTTCTCAATTTCGCCGAGGCCGGGGCTACTGTTGTTAGACTCAAGGGAGGCGATCCTCTGGTAAGTGTATTTCACTGAATTGAAGATCGAATTAATCTGCAGTTCTTTTGATGTTTACTTGCAATGTTCATTTGTTCCGATTTGTATTTGATCCGCGCGACTGTTGAACATGGTTTGTGTAGGTATTTGGGAGAGGTGGGGAGGAGATGGACTTCCTGCAACAGCAAAGCATTCAAGTGCAAGTCATACCAGGTGAAGATGAGCCTTCAATGATAATGCACCTAACTCGTGGAATTTTTTAACCTGGTTGTTGATTCCCACCTGGTCGTCGGCCCGTTCATGATGTTCTTTTGCATATAAATACTTTGGCTCCGAAAAGCCAAAGGAAGTGTTAGCCTTGTGGAAGATATTGAACTCCTTGTCTCTCGATGTTCCAGGCATAACTGCTGCTTCAGGAATAGCGGCGGAGCTGGGAGTCCCATTGACTCATAGAGGTGTGGCCAACAGTGTTAGATTCCTCACGGGACATTCGAGGAAAGGTGGAACGGATCCTCTGTTTGTAGCAGAAAATGCAGCGGATCCTGATTCTACTTTGGTGGTTTATATGGGTCTCTCCACTCTCCCTTCTCTTGCACAGAAGTTAATGGATCATGGTTTGCCACCAAGTACACCAGCTGCTGCAGTTGAGCGTGGAACCACCCCCCAACAACGTGTGGTAAGCTAATATATCATTCATATATGTTTATGAGTAGATATGTCGAGGGCAAATGAGAGTAGTATCTGTGAATTAGTGATAGTAAACGTGGTAGTAATTCTTTATGGAAACATGCTGCGCGATTCAGTCTGAAGCAATTGGATGCCACATGGAATTAAAAGCTTTTCATCCGGTTAAATTGATAAAATGGCATGAAAGCTTCATCTTGGTTTGATCAATCCAAGTAAGAAAACTTAGTGGACAAATGCATCTCAAGTTGACCGTCAAATCTTCAATCGGATGTTTTAACCAAATTAGTGATGCTGCATATTTTATAAGAGGTATGACAGCATGTTTTATGTGTAACCAGATAGTAGGCTTTTTTCCTCAATGAGTTGTCTTCCCTGCGCTGGGTGAGTTATCATAACTGTAGTTGCTGTACATTGAAGAAAGAATCTGTATCTTCACTGTTCAATAACTTCTCGAGCCTTAAGGGCAAGGCTGCCAATAATAACTTGTCTTTTGAAGTCATTATGTTTTCCATGATCTTCTTTTTACCTCCAGATCTTTGTCAAGCATTCATTGGTGGTACTCAAATTTGCGTGTAACCATGTGGGTTTAAAGTATTTCTTGCAATTGCATACTGTTGGAGCAAATGCCTGACTGTCTTCCATTAATCATCAGGTTTTTGCTGAACTGAAGGATCTTGCTGATAAAATTTCTGCTGAGAAGTTGGTCTCACCCACATTGATCATCATTGGAAAAGTTGTCGCACTTTCACCATTCTATTCAAATTCTTTCGAGGAAGCATCTATGTTAGTAGAGGCTAAATGAGGCAACTTGCATTCCCATGTTCAGAGGGTTTTGGTGGCTCAAGCCTGTTGATTATAATTTTTTCCAACCGCTGGATCTTGATAACGCTGCCCATAGCTCAATCAATCTCATGAGGGGCTTATCTGATAAAGAGGAATTTCCTCCGTGATATTTATTGTTGTCTTATGGAAGGCCAGTGTTAAAGTTCCATGGAAGCTAACAACATAGGTGACTCGTGTCGGCTATTGAAGTGGAGGAAGCGTCAGTGACCTCCCGAAGTGCTGCTAGGCACTAACAAGTAGCACCTCTCTTGGCCAGGATTAACCCGATGGAAGGCAACGAGTTTTGGAGCAGAGGTGTGCTGACTCAATTTTGTGAGGCGATCTGTGACTTTGTGTCTATTATTTTCATAATTTATCATTTTCTATTATCAATGGAATTCTCTTTCTGCTGTTGTTGTTTCACTATTGCTAGCTTCTGGTCGACTGGAATCTCTCTTCTTAAAACTCCCACCAACCACGCTCGGCAACTCAAATTCGATGTTTAGCTTGTTTCATCCTTTCCAAACTTTCTTGTTCCTGAACTTCTCCTGTTCTAGTTTCTGTTTCCATGACTAACTGAGAAGATCCTCTCCCTCTCAAGTCAAGTGAGGAAGGTAAGAGGACTACTGAAAAGAGTGCGAACCGTTTCTTGATAAACCCTTTGATGGCGTAACTCGGAAAATCTGACAAGTCCATTGTCGGATTTGGGAACTTGTTACAAGTAGGATTAGCTAGAAAAGAATGTAAGGCGTACGAGCTCTTAAGATCATTAAATCGAATTGCATTTGCGAATAGGGGCTATATAGTTTGCAAAAATGGGAGAATAAGAGGACTCTAAAATGTTGGGGACGAGTGGGGCGACGAGTTAGGGAAGTCTCCGTCGTCGAGAGAACTCTTGCCCCGGACACGGTCCACGACGGATGCAGCGAATGACAATCATGGATTTTGTGGGTTACATCGTAAATTTCTACCTAGGCCTCGCGATCACGATTAAAGACATATTGGGTCAAAGGGCAAAGTACAAAAGTAAAAGTCTTAAACCTATACCTCAGTTTCAAACTTTTCAATTAAATCAATTTAGTCCTAAATTTTTTTACATTAATATCAATTCAATCTATCAAGCCAATTTAGGCCGAAAATTGCTAAGGCAAATGCAATCGTCTCATGTGGCATGGCTAAAGCTGATGTGGACATTTCTAATAATTTTTTCGATTTTTTTTCTTTCCCTTCTCTTTTCGCCAGTGGTCGGCAATGGACAGTCGACGCTGATCTGTTGACCACCGGCAAAAAAAAAGGGAAAGAAAAAAATAAAAAAATAAAAATATATATGTTAAATATATTTACGTCAGTGTTGGCCATATCACGTAGGACCACCGATTTTAGTAATTTTTTGTTTAAATTGACCAAATGGACTGAAGTGGCATAAATATGAAAATATTTAATGCTAAATCAGTCCAATTAAAATATTTATTATACTTTTCCCTTGCAAAAATTTCCGTGATTTGAGCCCGAATTGGTTTAATTAAAATATTTAGGAAAAATAACACAAACATTCCCTCATCACATAAATAGTCCATGAACTTTGATCCCATGTGTAATTTGATTCATGAACTTTTAATTTATTTAATGTAATCCCTGAACTTTAGCTTAATATTTAATGTGGTCCATGAATTTTTTATTAGTTCAATATAATTTCTAGACTTTTGGTACATGTTCAATTTAGTACCTGAATATTCAGGGACCACATTGAATATTAAGTTAAAATTCAGATATCATATTGAACAAATTAAAAGTTTAGGGATTAAATTATATATGGGGCCAAAGTTCATAGACTCCAAATATTTATTATACTTCCATGAATATTAGTAGCTGCATAGCTATCTTCTCGCGTTAAGACAAATCCCAAAACCCCGGGCAAAAACCCCTCCACCATCGACACCCTCGTCTCCGTTCACGTCATTTCGTCGAACACCTTGCACGCCTCATTTCCATCCACGCTGAAAAATGCCCGCCGCCTACGATCTCCGTCCATTCCCGATGGCGGCCTGCTCTTCCTTCCCGGCTTCGTCCGGCTCCGAGCTCTCGGGCACGAAGCTCTCCGGAACCCAGCTCGGCCACAGCTTTCGTCCTCCTCCCGCTCGCAAGGGGCGGAGCCGCGGCGCCGCCATCCGCGCCGCGAGGAAGGACTACTACTCGACGCTGGGCGTCGGCCGCAACGCCACCTTGCACGAGATCAAGAGCTCGTACCGCAAGCTCGCCCGTAAGGTGAGGTATAATCCGCGTCGAAATCCACGTCGGTTTATGCCTTATGCTACGCCTGTGCTCCCGCGCTTGCGAATTGGAAGGACCTGAGGTGGATGATTCTGCTCTAGAGTGATGTGGGATGGCTTTGTTAGAGATGAAATGGGATGATTCTGATTTGAAATTTGGTTGTCATCTAAGTAGATTGGTGTTTGTGATGGGAATATAGGATGCCTACCGGATTGGCTTGCGAAATTTCATTGATCGTTTCGTTTTCGGTCTGTTGTGGTCTTTGAGCAGTACCATCCGGACATGAACAAGGGACCCGGGGCGGAAGACAAGTTTAAGGAGATAAGCGCTGCGTACGAGGTAGCTTCTCCAGTTCTCAGGATCTTGCTTCGGTTGCCAGTGTTTTTAGTTGTTTATTTTTGTAGAATTTGGATATTCGTTTCTGGAATTACTTGCCCGCGTGCTGAACTTATGCTTGTGAAAGTTTATACTCTTCCGGGACCAGTTACTACCGAATTTTTTTTTTATCGTTCATGATGCATTTGCTCTGTCATTGTATCGTCTTTATTTTCCTCCTTTCATGAGCTGACGGTGTGGCGTGCATTGGTGCAGGTCCTATCAGATGAACAGAAAAGATCTATGTATGATCAGTTTGGAGAGGCGGGTTTACAAGGCGAATATGATGGTTCAGGTGGTGGTTCACAGGGGGTAAGATTTTCCCTGACTTCGAAATTTCAAACCGGTTAAGCAACAAACAATCTTGTCTATCTTCCTGAGGGAACAATCTGTTTTGCATAGTTTTGGCTCTCTTGGATATGGGGGTTGATTTAACAAAACCTTTCCATGTGCATATTTCTGTCTCCTTCTCTCTCTCTCTCTCTCTCTCTCTCTCTCTCTCTCTCTCTCTCTCTCTCTCTCTCTCTAGGTGGATCCATTCGAAGTCTTTGGTGCATTTTTTGGTGGACCAGAGGAGCTTTTTGGAGACAGGGGTGAACAAGGGGGCCTGAACTTCAATTTAGGAAGTGGAGGAAGACATGCGCTTGATATACGGTAACTAGAAAGTATCACCTTGTACTAAAGTTTTCCTCATGAATACTTAAAGTTCTCATTTCTTTTGTCTATTGTGTTATAGGTATGATCTGTTCCTGAGCTTTGAAGAATCAATTTTTGGAGGTCAGAGGGAAATTGAAGTTTCGTCTTCTGAAGTGTGTGATCAATGTGGTGGAACAGGTGCTAAATCCAGTACCTGCATTAAGCAATGTGATGCCTGTGGAGGCAGAGGTGGGATCATGAAAACTCAGAGGACTCCTTTTGGTGTGATGTCTCAGGTAAATGTCACCATGAAGAGCTTTTTGTATTTTTCAATTTCCGGAGTCATTCTCTAAGTTCCTTGTGATGGTCAATACACCGGTTTTCCACTCTAATTATGGTTGTTTAATAATGGAACATGCATCATCGTGATGGTGTTGATGTCACTGTGCTGTAACTGCAACCAGCAATGTGAATTCTTTCTTGAAAGACATCTTTCTGTCTCCTGTAGGATGTTATACTTAGAGAGATGTTACACTCTCCTATAGAGAGGACTATTGCTCCAGTAGTCTTCAAGTGACGATTCCACTTAGGTGGCATCGAATGAGAGGTCTTTGGCTTTGGACATAGTAGTTGAAACGTATTATCGCTACTTTTGTTTCATGGGTATTACTTTCTTGTCCTCTTTTATTTAGGTTACCTGGGCCCAAATCTGGTTAGCGCACTTCACTTCTGTAGATTCCAAAGACCAACATTAATTGCATTTTTAACTGCCAGCCAGTTTTCTTTTGGTTATGCTTTTGAATACCTTGGTAGTATTAATACATCTTTAGACGTAAGATTAGACATTGTAATCCTAGAGTTGACCAAGTTACGTTTGATTCCAACTATATTATAAGTGTGGGTGAGAGTTTCCATCATTTTTCCATTAGATTCACATCTCTTTGGCATGTTCTTCATGTTTATTGGATGATTGCCAGGTTTCTACTTGCTCCAAGTGCAGTGGTGATGGTAAGATGGTAACTGACAGTTGCCGTAGGTGTGGTGGTAGTGGCAAGATAATGTCAAAGAAAAATATTAGTATCGTCATCCCACCTGGAGTTAATGAAGGATCCAGGATGCGAATGCCAAAGGAGGGAAACTTCGATAAAAAAAGGTGTGTCATTGTTTTAAGGGTTTTCTCAAATTAATTAAACCTGTTGTTGGAAGCTATTTGAAGAGTCGTCCCAACTACATTTGCCTGGTTTATTTGACAAAAAAGATAACTGAGATCTACCTGCCTTTATGGTGGCAAGGCCTTAGCATGTACAAAGAAATAAATTGTATCAGACCTTAACAACTCATGTCCTTGAGTGCACGAAAAAAATATCTTTTCAAGGTTCTGAAAATTTTTGCTAAGAAATTGACAAAACACAAGCAAGCAGACAGTCCAAGACAACTTAACTCTTCAAGGCTTTGGACTGTAGTCAGTCTTGTTCAGAGGAAAAAAGAAGGTGGTCATGATTTTGAACTTCCTGCATGGTTGCGGCTTAGTTTGCCTTCACTTTGTGGATGTTATCACATTTGAGGAATGATTTGCCCTTGTTAGGTAATTCCGTAAGTGCCTCAGTGAAGTTTTATGCTTGGGGAGATTATTTTTAAGGCCAAATGCCTCAGATGTCAGATTGAGAAACTAGCATGGAGATATAATTTGCACAAAAATTACGCATTTTACTAGTGGCGTCTTACCAAAAAATAAAATAAAATAAAATGTCATCTTACCTGTATAGTCATGAATGCATTTTGTAGCTCCATTTCCGTGTTCTTGGGAATTAAATATCTTACACATTTCACCCAGTGGATGTGCTTGTTCTTCGTTCAATTATAATTACTGCCAAGTCAAGAATCTGTGCACACCAAGCACTATATATGTTCGTGTGCATGCACGCTCTCTATTCTCCTAAAATAATAGCAATTACCTTGTCAATATGAATACATAACTTTAAACTTAGGTTTTATCTTGAGATATATATATGGGTTTTACAGTAAGCTGTGTGGACTGACTCATTTCTTCTCTTCCTTGTTTCTATCTGCCCTATCTGCCAGTGGTTTAACTGGTGATCTTGTCATAGACCTCCATGTAGATGAAAAGCAGGGAATCAAAAGGGATGGCATAAATCTCTTTTCAAAAATCAATGTTGATTTTACTGATGCAATACTCGGAACAGTATTAAAGGTAAGTGGTTATGCCTATTGTACATGTACAAAAGTACTGCTGTTGTCAACTTCTATGGATCTTCATGATATTTCTGATCAATTAATTGGTGCCTTGTTATTACTCTAATTAATCATTACTAGTTTGATGAATATTTCCTTTCTTTGGCTGGAACTTGTTGCCCTAAGTTCAGTTTTACCTACATGCCATGGATTAGTTCAGATTAGCTTTTGAAGAAGAGTAATTTGAGACCTATGCATTGCCTTCAAAAGGTGGGTACTAATATGTTTTGAGAATTTGCTTGTCCAGAGTTGCAACACACTTCATTTTATCAAATAAGCCTAGTAGTCTAGTTTTATGTTGTCTGCTATGTGCATGTGCAATTATATGTGGCAACTCTTAAAAGTTCTTCATTTGAGGAAAAGAAAGAAAGCAGATCTTTAGATTCTAGAATCAGGCAACAGGGGAAGAACTGCCAAATATGGAACTAATTACTCTATGGACAATTAAATGAATTGATAACGGCATTACTCCACAATGCATTAGTTTGCTCATCTGTGTACTGTATTCATTTTTCTAATATGGAAGGTTTCATAATTATAACAATTTTACTGCTAAATGGAAGTCATTTGCCAGTTGTTTGACGTAGGTATCTAACTTCAGGTTGATACCGTTGCTGGTCTGAAGGAGCTTCAAATACCTTCTGGAATTCAGCCTGGAGAAACTGTAAAGTTACCGGGAATGGGTGTTCCAGACATCAACAGACCAACTTTGAGAGGTGACCATCAGTTCATTGTCAATGTTCTGATCCCCAAAGATCTTAGGTGAGTTCTGTTATATCCCGATTTTCTATGGGGCTCAAGAATTAGTTCTTTATGAGCTCCTTCATTATGGAAAAAGTAGTGATTGTAGACAGAAGTGCCTGAAACTATTTTTCTGCTTACGTTCTAAATTCAAGACACAAAATTGTGCCTTCAGTCTTGTCTTTCAATTGACTTATCCTTCCCGTCAGATCCGGTTGTATGATTAGGCGCAGTAAGGCCGCAAACTTTGGTCCTTTTACCTCTGCAAAAATGAGTTGGATGCAAAGGATGAATTCACCTTAATATATGTGGGCAATCTAACTTTTTTGATATGATATCATTCTATTATGTTTTTCAAGCTTTTTTCCATATGCCCCCATAGTACTTTTATGAAAGAATTTGGAGTAGCAATTTTTCCTTTTTTGTTCATTTTGCCCCCGCATTCAAGAATCTAAATAGACATTCTCCAGTTATGATAATATAATTACTACGCGGTCAAAATTTTTCTCAGTATCATACTCACAAATCTATATCTACGAGTAAGAGATCACTATGTAAATTTCGTGAATCACTAAAATTTATAAACTTTGAATTGATCATTAAAAATTTGTCCCCATCAGGAAAAGTTCCAGATTGGTCCCTCTTTGGGTGTGTGATTGTAGTGGTTCAGCTGGTCAATCTAGATATGATCAAGAGCAAAAAAACATCTAGATATGATTGATTGTACCTTGCAATTCAGCAGGGCCTTTGCCAAGAGTTGCAAACACGATGCGGATTTTTGATACTAGTAGCTGAGGGGTCTAGTTTAGGATCAACCAAAAGCCTCTTCTTAGCATGAGATCCGGAAGTAGCTACCAGTTTGGTCTCTTGAATTGATAGTTGAAGTGGCTAGATTTGATTTTATAATTTTTGCAAGTTTGTGTTGTACGTACTGTGAAGGAGATAGGAATGATGCATTACAAGTGGTTTTCTTCGCTGTGGAATCATTATGCTGATGTGAAGAAGACCTTCGAACAATTCAGATTAGAATAGTTGTTGTATTGCAAAGAAAAAGGCATATGACAATTAACTACATGGAAACCTAGTGCACTTTCTGTATTTGAAGAATGAGGGAGAGAGAAATCTGATTAACTGTGAATATTGATAATCATTCCTCAATTCACAATAGCATTTTTGAAGATGTAAGAGTTGCTTAGTATACCCACTGCACACATACTTTCCATTATTTGTTAATTTAATCACATTTTACTGGAGCTTAACGTGTAAATTATGATTACAGCGATGCGGAGCGGGAACTTGTGAAGAAATTAGCCTCACTCAGGGCCAAGTGCCATCCAACTTCTGTTGGCAGCAGTGGTAATTGTTATGCTTGTTTTAACTCCTAGTGAACCATGTCTTTGCGGTTTGTTGTTGTTTACCAGGATTATTCTGATGCATTGATGTCTATTTGTCATTGCAAAAGGTTCAGAGGGCAAGTTTGAGAATCAGAAAGCTAGGGGCAGTAGTACAGAGTCGTCCAGTGAGGGAAGCAATGCTTCATCCTTCTGGAACTCAATAAAGGACTTTTTCGGGTACATCTTCATGAATTTTCTCGTTTTCCTTATCAAGTTCCACTACAATCCCCAATCCCCATCAAGGGTATTTTAATATTTCGTCTACAACAACTATTGGAATGTCAGTTTGGTCAAATTTCCACTTGATTATTATTTCACATGCAGGCAGAGGCAGTCTCGAGAGCGGTTTGCGTCAGTTAGTTTGGACATATCAGCAGCATTGCCGTCTAACAAGCCAGATCCCTCATTCATGATTTCAGCGTCCTTAGCTCTAATAGTAACTTTTATATTCACTTCTCTTGGGAAATCTGATTGCTGCTTGTTATCGCAAAAAAGAAACAGAACCCGCTGTGACAGCAGCAGAATCAGAGGGTAGCAGCATCAAAAAGATTTTTCCAGGAAGTACATAGTTTACATTTTTCGTTTTCCCCAAATACTTTTACCTATCATGGAAAAGTGGGAAAATGGTTATCCATGCGTCGTGGGTACACGTGGATTAATTACGCCGGGGAAGATATCCCAATCATCAGTAGTTATTAGTTCATTCTTCTCCTCTTCGTCTTTTTGGCAATTTTAATTCAGTCTTTTTCCCTGGAAAAGAATTTGGATTCGCTTCTTGATTCTTAGTACTCTTTTGCAACACCATAATTGTGATATCCCCATGGATTGGCTTTTTGTTACTCTTGTCATGGGTATGTTCAATAAATTAGGTGACCTCAATTGACTGTTGCATTTCCTGAGTCGTGTTCTCATCTGAATTTTCTCGCCATGTTCAATAGCAGTCACAGCTCATGTGTCTACCATCTTGAATATATCTGGTCTATTGCAGCACCAACCCAACAAGCATTTCAAGCTATTAATGCTGACCACCTCCATCAGTTTTCGGTCCTTTTCGAATTGAGATTGATGTGCAGTTGGACACATGGGGGTTTCACTGTCGCTGTTCTTTTCACCTGTGTGATTTCCCTTCTGACCAACAGGTTTCTTTCCTTGTAAAGCAATCCTTTGAACCAGAAGAAGAAACGGAGTGTAGGAACACCCTTGTCCTCTAGGGTTTGGTGAGACTCTGCACGTTTTGTGCATAGTTCTTACCAATCCTCGCTCTACGCCTAGGAAGTTGCCATAGGCGTGAAGTGACTAGCAAGAAAAGCGTGCGTCTAATCTACCCTCAGCTAAACTTGGGGGTTTTAAGCAAAGACACGAACAGAATTCAATCCCTCTTGTTGTCGTCGTCAATTATGCTTGTGAATCATTGCATGAATTAGAGAGAAAATCGTAGATATTAGCTGTTGATGAATAGGTGAGGAAGGTGGGCCAACGTGATGCAGCATCAATCTCCATATCATTCAAGTCGGACCCCAATGCTAAGCCAGTGCCGGCTCCAAACCCCATCTCACTGCTAGAAAGGTCCGAAACGAAATGGAAAACAATGCACTGGATCATATGTGCTCGAGTGTGGCGATTGGCTAGCGTGTGAGCCGACAGTGAGATGGGCGATAAGTGAAAACCTGCAATAGTCTCGTGATATTATAAGCTTCTAGCAAGCACCAGCTAATTCAACGTTTAAATTATTCAGCTTAGGTAGTCTAATTTGTTTGGAATTGGGCTTCTCTTTGTTAATCTAATCAAACGAATCTACGACATCGCGCGCACATGATTAGTTTAATAGGGAAGGTGTAGGTTAGGAGGTCCCCTCGTCAACTCGCTGGCGAAAGAGAAGGACGGGTTTTCTGGGGTGTGGACTTTAGCTGCAATGATTGCTAACACAGCCTAAGGCCTCTACTCCAAAGAATCAACGTCCCCTGCTTTTTAGTATTTTTCAATTCCTCGCATCGATATCAATAAAAAAAAAAAACTATTCAATTGCTCGGGAAATGGGCATTCATTGGGATTCCGTTTTGCTCCGTGTTAAAGTGAACGAACTGAATATTATTTTCATAAAATTTGTCGCCTGTATCGTTTCAAGCAAGTGATCAATAAATTATCTGAACATTTGCCGTGGACGATACATAGATTTTCCTTTTTCTTCTTCACTACTTCGATTCCGTAGTTTCTTTCTTCTTCTTCTTCTTCTTCTTTCTTTTTTTATTTTAATTTTTCCAGAAAATGGATGGTAAAAAGGAATGAATCTCGAATAGGGTATGCATGTGAGGTGGAAAGGAACATGGTTGCTGGGAGTGGCCCCAACAGAGCATGGCCTAATGCAGCGAATGTCCCAACTCTTCTCTCCTTTTAAATTATTGTGTCTCTTGATTTTTATTTCATTTTTCCTTGATTTTTGTCGGCCTATATTATTACTTTTTTTGTCTTCCTATTCTCCATCATATTTTCTACAAATCATTATTTTCGGGAGTGTAATTTGTAAACAAATGCGTAATACCTCCGTCGGCGCCGACGAACATAATTTTTGACTCCGGCCATATTCCGGCCTAAAAGGAAAAATCGAATTGCAAATCATGCATCTTTCGATACAAGTCTTTATGCATTTACAAAAAAAAAAAAATCCACAAGATCATCGAATTGTATGTGTATCACATCCAAATATGTCTCGAAACGAGGACTAGTCAACATTCGACGTTTCAATCTGAAGTAATGGTGAGAACATTTCCCATTCCTTGACCTTGGAACATACAGTTAATGATGTGTAACTATTTTCAAAATCCTCTTTAATTGCACTTTGGTTAAGTTATAGATTAGATTGGAGGACCGCCAACGTTATCGTCATCCTCTGTCCCTAGCTAGCTAGGAAACAAAAACGGGATGGAGATTCCTATCCATACATTAAAAAAACACCTTTTCGGATGAATTTCATGGGTTGACGAGTGACTTTGAAATTTTTTATCGAGGATATGTAATTTGATATAATTCAAGGATTTTGTTGACGAATACCCTCGACTTCTGTTAATTATTCGGATGAAGAAATTTTGTCATTATCAAAAGATCACCTTTCTCGTGTTGTGCACGACCAATGTACTGAAAAAATGCATATATTTCTTTGTTGGATATGATTAATAAGTGTTTCGAGAGCTCTTCGTTAATGATACTCATAGTTTAATAAGGAAAACATTAAAGAGCGAGGAAAAATGACACAAACGGTCTTTAAACTTTGACTCAATTTGTAGTGCGGTCCTTAAACTTTTAATTTATTCAATATGGTCCATGAACTTTTGTGAACTTTTGGTACGTGTTCAAACTAGTCATTAAACTATATGAAAATATCTAATGTTGTCCATGAACTTAAATCAATGGAAATGATAATATTGGATATTTTCATATAGATTAGGGATTAGTTTGAACATTTACGAAAATTCATGAACTATATTAAACAAATTAAAAATTTAGGAACAATATTGCACATTGAGAAATGCGCTTTGAAAATTTAAAATATAATATTCAAAGTGAATAGCATAATCAAAATAGAATAAATTATCCAATTAATCATAAATCTATTATACAAATGCCAACTTAGTTTAAAACTTTTCAATTTGCTAATTTAGTCCTAAATTTTGAGTATAATTTTAATGTAGTTTTTCCGATCAATTTTTATCGAAAATCGCTAACATGGCAGTTCAATCATTGCCATCCTACGGTGATTTCCGAAGAAAATTAATCGGAATGACTATATTGGAAGCACACACCAAATTGGCAAAATTGGAATACGACTGAATTGATGTTTGTATAATAGATATATAACCGATCGGGTAATTTTTCCAATTGAAATATGTACTTCTTTTGTTGTCAATGTCCCTTTTGGAAAATGTTATTACCGCAAGCTTTTTTTTTCTTAATACACGAGTGTTTGGAACTGACACTCGTAAACAAAATCCATACAAAAAATCCAATACATTGAAAACCGTATGTGCTTGGCTATGGGAAACACGTGAATAAAATTATTCTTTTAATTAGGATCATGGTACGTTGGAAAAATCAAATTTGTCGGCCCGATTAGATTAGTGACCATTGTCCATTGATAGATTTTAATCCGATGTTTAGTGCACATCATAACCCGTCATTACGAGTAGAAATAATTTTCGTTGGCTTCTATAGAATAATGATTACAGGAAAAAAAAAAGAAGGAATTACCTACACTAATGCTGGTCTTTAGGGATGGAAAACTATTGCTCTTACTTGCGAAATTATAAATTGGACAGCAGAAAAAAATTGAGAAAACCCCTTAAAGAACGCCAACTCCATACAGTGATGCTTAGCTGGTGATGTAGATTCTAGCCTCAATTTCATCAAATTGATTTGACTTCACTTTCGTTGACTATGCTAGTGCGGCCAATCTCTCATCAAATTATGCAATTTGAAGTGTAACTTTTTCGTGAGGGTATCATGATGTTGAATAAAGTTCGAAAATCGCTGGCACGACTAGATTTGGATTGGTACTTATCTGAACTTCGACTCACTTATTCATCTTATATGTACAGATTTAGATGCATAAAAGTTCTGTCGGTCCTTGATCGATTCCGAGGCCGAACAATCGAACTCAAATTGCGCAAGGAGGAGCAATCGAAATCTACAACGAAAGAGAGAAAACTGACATCTGAACGGACCCATTGGGAAAAGACTAAACAATCTTCTAGAGCCCATCACTAAATTAAATAATCACCATTTTCCCAGGATTAATTACTAAGCTTATTATATTATTATGTGGGGAAGAAATGAAAACAAAAACTCCCCTCGGAAAATAAAAAAAACCCCATTTTGTCTTCTCCTCCCTCCTATCGCAATCACATCATTTAATGAAATGCCAAAAAATTTTAAAAATTATTTGTCAGTGATCGCTTCCCACTTCAAAATTCAACCACCGGAAATCAAACACCTCATTTTCCAACCGTTAGGACATCCAATGTCCACTGCACACGAAATGGTTATTATTGCACAAGAAAAAAAAATAGAAAAAAGGGGGGGGGGCCAAAAGATTAAGAAAAAATAAAAGAAAAATTAATTTTTTCAGTTCAATTGTCTGAAATTCTCTGAAAATCTTTGAATCATGCGCAGTTGGTACTCTTAAAAATTAAGTTTTACTGTCAAATCGATGTACTTGTGTCCAATCCATAAATGGGGCGGGCTCCCCCTCCCCCACTTTATATTTATCGTCGCAAAAAAAAAAAACCAATTGAAAAATATCTGGGAAATATGACGTCAGCACCGCACATTGATATTTTCTCGAGTGCTAACTGGTATTTAGGACGTCAAACAACGTATTATTATCTCATAATTTCATTCGTTTTTTTTCCGTGTTCAGCAGCCGCCTGGGGAAAATGCCTGGGAAATCCTGCAGATGGCACTGCGCAGTACCAAAAGAAGGTAAAGCAAAAAAGGCAAAGCAATAATGAACAACGAAAAGAAAGAGGGAGATGGAAATCCCTCAGGGGCCATATCCCCCCCCCCCCTAACCAAGAATCATTACCCTCATTTTCTTGGAAAGGCCAAGAAAGAAAAGGGGGTTGAATAAGGAAAAAGGAAATGGGTGCATATCATAAATATAAAAAAACCAGGGCAAAATAAAGAGAAGAGGTGGATGCTGCAACATGCAGAGAGAGGAAAGGCACAGGTTGACTAATCACCAGCAAATCACGCATTCATCACTCGCTCCCTGACTGCACTCAACAGCAGCTAGGGTGCTGCCTTTTCCATCACCCCCCCCCCCTCCCCCTTCACCTCACGTTTCGTTTCTTCTGTTACTTCTTTTCTTTTTCACTTTCTTGTTCTTCACTGCCCTTCTCTCTCTCTCTCTAACGCCCATATACACACACAGAGACAGCAACCCACGTACATACAGCCTGGACTACTACCCTCTTCTCCTTCTCCTTCTTCTCCTTCTTCCAGTCTCCCACTCTTCACCAAGAAATACGCCAGGCAGCACCACACACAAGCCCAGAGAAAAGCAAGGAGACCCAAAAGAAAAAGATCCTATTTTTATCGCGGTTCACCCAACGTCCTCAGACCCTCCAAGGACCAACCACAGAACTATGCAGTTACACTCTCATTTACTCCAACCATAGCCTCCCGCTCACCGGCAGAGAGGGAAATCAAGGAGACCCATCATCTGCAGCTGCGTTTCTTGATCACCCACCAGCTCGGAAGAACAATCCCCCACAATGCAGCTTCGAATTCTTGCCTTGCTGAGCTTCTTCGCCGCCTCGGCCATCCTTGTCCCCGTCGCGGAGCCAGATCTCGCGTCCGACCGAGCGGCGCTCCTCGCGCTGAGATCCGCCGTCGGAGGCCGTACTTTGCTCTGGAATGCCAACCTCCAGAGCCCCTGCTTGTGGGCGGGGGTCCAGTGCGAGGCGAACCGGGTCACCGCCCTCCGTTTGCCCGGCGTCGCTCTGTCCGGCCAAATCCCCAACGGCATTCTGGGTAACTTGACCCAGCTCCGCACTCTCTCGCTCCGGCTCAACACGCTCTCCGGCCAGCTCCCCTCAGATCTCGCGTCCTGCACCGACCTGAGGAACCTCTACGTGCAAGGTAACCAGTTCTCTGGCCCGATCCCTGAGTCACTGTTCGGCTTGCGCGATCTCGTGAGGCTCAACCTCGCGTCCAATAAGTTCTCTGGGGAGATTCCTGCTGGTTTCGGCAACTTGACTAGGCTTAGGACTCTCTTTCTTGAGAACAACCAGCTCTCTGGGTCGATCCCCGCTGAACTGAAGCTGCCCAACCTCGAGCAATTCAATGTCTCTAACAATTTGTTAAACGGGTCGATACCTGACAGCTTGGGGACTTTTGCTAACAGTTCGTTTTCGGGCAACTCTCTGTGCGGGAAGCCGCTGGCTTCTTGCTCTCAAGGTATTATTCTGCCCCCGCCTGTTGGTACTGCGAACGTAGGAGGAAAGAAAAAGAAGCTTTCTGGGGCAGCGGTTGCGGGCATAGTAATTGGGTGCGTGTTCGGGTTTATATTCCTCGTCGTACTGTTGATTTATCTGTGCCGGAAGACGGGTGGCAAGAAGACTAGATCTGTGGACATCGCGACCTTCAAGCACCAGGAATTGGAGCTTCGAGCTGAGAAACCGGTCGGGGAGGTCGAGAATGGCGGTTACAGTAATGGGTACTCCGTGGCGGCAGCTGCAGCTGCGGCCATGGCGGGAAGTGGAAAAGGGGAAGTAAATGGTGGTGCTGGTGCTGCGGCAAAGAAGCTGATCTTCTTCGGTAATTTGGCAAAGGTGTTTGATTTGGAGGACTTGTTGAGGGCTTCGGCGGAAGTTCTCGGGAAAGGGACCTTTGGAACGGCTTACAAGGCGGTTTTGGAGGCCGGGATCACGGTGGCTGTGAAGAGGCTAAAGGATGTCAACATGGCTGCACAGGAATTCAAGGAGAAGATTGAAGCAGTCGGAGCTATGGATCACCAGAATCTGGTTCCTCTGAGGGCATACTATTACAGCAATGATGAGAAGCTTCTCGTCCATGATTATATGCCTATGGGAAGCTTGTCTGCACTTTTACATGGTGATAATTTCTTCCTGAAGTTTCAATTATGTTCTGCTTTTCTTGGGGTTATTAAAATTTCCTGTTATTGTAGCTCCCTGCAACAGTTTTCTTCTGATTGAAGTTCAATTACTTCCATTATACATTTTTTAAACTACTTATGATTGGTTCATGCCAGCTTTCATTCCTTGAGTTGATCGCGAATGCATAACTATCTGTTAACATTTTCTCACGGCTGTAACTGCATTGATATGGTAGAACTCATGTTTGCAAAATTTACTGCAGGAAACAAAGGAGCAGGAAGGACTCCGCTGAACTGGGAAATCAGGTCTGCCATCGCCCTTGGAGCTGCCCGTGGCATAGAGTACCTACATTCCCAGGGTCCGAACGTCTCCCATGGAAATATCAAATCCTCCAACATCCTTCTCACGACATCATACGATGCGCGAGTGTCCGACTTTGGCCTGGCCCACCTTGTAGGGCCTTCCACCACTCCAAACCATGTTGCCGGCTACCGAGCACCGGAAGTCACTGACCCTCGTAGAGTTTCCCAAAAGGCCGACGTCTATAGCTTCGGGGTGTTGCTTCTGGAGCTCTTGACTGGGAAGGCGCCTATTCACGCTCTCCTCAACGAGGAAGGTGTGGACCTTCCAAGGTGGGTCCAGTCCATCGTTCGCGAGGAGTGGACTTCCGAAGTCTTCGATCTTGAGCTCCTGAGGTACCAGAACATCGAGGAGGAGATGGTTCAGCTATTGCAGCTCGCGATAGATTGTGCCGCCCAATATCCCGATAAGCGTCCATCAATGTCCGAAGTGAGGAGCCAAATTGAAGGGCTGTGTCATTCTAGCTCGCAGAAAGATCGCGCCCCACAGCTCGACCAGGTCAATGAAGTGAACGATGACGCATCATCTCGGTGAGTTGATTTCCGAGACTAGCGAGCGAAATTCCCGAAGGATCATCTTGCAACATTATGTCACTTTTAGCATCATAATCTGGGTTTTCTTCTCTATTTTTCTGTTCTATGTCAATTTGGGCCTCTTTCTAATGTCATTACGAGGCAATAGTCTTCTCCCCTTTTTTCTCTCATCATTTTCTGTAATTCCCCATTGTGCTACTTTTTTTCACCTTCTCTTCATTTATGCTTTGGGGTGGATATCAGTTACATTTGTTCTTGTTGGTAAGTATGTTGGATCATGGTTTCTTGTAATTATTACTCATGCTTTTGCTTTTGCTTTCCCCTTTTGCTTTTGATGCAACTTCTCATCTGTTCGGATTGGGATGTTTCAGTTGCTTCTTAGGATGCTTGGTGTAATAGTGTTTTCAAGTGTATTGATCCACCAAACTTTGTTTAAAGTTTTCTGGACCTTTTGAAAATCAGATTGAGATGCATACCTGAAGTCCAAAGTTGAATTTGTGACGTCCTTGGAGAAGTTTCTTTTTTGCTAATTCACTAGTCTTCAATCAAACATTGCAGTGAGCCAACTTGTTGGTACAGTTATTGCAGCATGTGCTTTCTCTGTCACAATGGTTGGCAAATCCCCAATTGTTATAAAATAAAATAAAATATTAACTTCGGGAACCTTATGAGAATGTAATTATTGATTTACAGCTAACCAATCGAATATCTTTGTACTTGCTGCTAGAGAAAAGAAAAAAGAAAAGTAAAATGCTTTTCTTTGATGAATTTAAAACTTTGAAATTGGTGCTGGCGGTGGTGGAGGCAGGTGGGTTTGTATAGGATTCTCATCATATGTGTGATTCGCAGCAGCTACTTGAGAGTTCTTTTAAAAAGGATGTGAATTTGTGGTGCCTAACAAAAAGTTCGACAAACTTGGCTCCATAGACATGGCCCAGATCATCAGTCTGATTTCATGTGGTCCATGGTGGATATGATAATCAAACTTTTGTTTTTCATTCAGGCCCCTGTAAAACTCCGGGACCTGTCTCTGTTCCTCTCTACTTATCTTTTTTAGATTGGTTGCATAAGATCCAATAACAAGGAGTCAGGTAAGGTATGGAAATAAACAAAAAGTTGCACCTCTCTGTTCTAATTTTTTTAATTAAAATCTTTTTGAAGGGTTTTCTTGTCTCTTGGGTCCGGGTTGATGCTGTCCCCCCCACGTCTCCACCTTTTAACATGGCACGGAGTTTTGTATGAGGGGAAAAACACAAGATTTGTTGATCACATAAATACAAAAACATCTGGGCACACAGAAAACCAGTACACTAGGCTAGTGGGCCAAACATGTCTGATTTTCTCTTTATCTGAATAGCATTCTCAGATACCTTGCTCCAGGCAGATTTTCTTGGACATTTGTCATTATGATTTGACTCACTTTCACATAGGAGAGAAAAAATGATACGGATCTTAAAAAGGTTCATTAAGTTATATGATATGAACATATTTAGATCTACGATGGAGCGGAAACATATGCTGTCCAATTACTTGTTAAAATCGACTGTTCAAGACTCTTGTGAATAGTTTCCTGGTCCACATCCAATTCATGAACATGAACGTATAGTTCGTCGTTTCTCAAGGAGGTGACGGGCAATTATCACCGCTATTATTCACCTCCGCAAGTTGGCGTGCCCGAGAAGCACGATGAACATGAAAATCTTCATCGGACAAAAATGGAAGTTGCACCGATGGTCAATTGCTTTAGAAGTGAGAGGATCGTCAGGGGACAGAAGCATTTTCCTCTAGGATGGAAAAGATTATTAGCTATGGTCAATTGCTTTAGAAGTGAGAGGATCGTCAGGGGACATAAGTATTTTCCTCTAGGATGGAAAAGATTATTAGCTCTCCACATACCGGGACATCTCAGATCGCCATGTTTGAACCTTAGAAAGATATAGCTATTCCTGTATTATGAAGTCGTGCTTAAAATTCAAATCAAAGTAGAAAGGATCAACTTACCACTGACCAGGAAACTAGGGACACAAGTGAAGGACAGCACCAACCTATTGAATGAACTTTGTTTCCTATTCATAACGACTAAAATAAGCAAAATTTACATGATATAACGAAATTGAGATGAGTACGACTTCGATCTAGATTTCATCATGAAGTTCATTTTCCACCGCAGCATATTCTTACAGCTATCATACATTCTCAAGAAGAGTAGCTCGTGTTTTGTTATGATCCCCAAGGCCTTGTAGATATTGTCACACAGCCCCTATAAAATAGACGGGCGCTAAGAATTCGAGAAAAGGGAGAGGTGCTCTCATTGCCAACTTTGGAAAATTGCAGATGATACACTTTGGAGGGTCACGAATACACCAACACCTAGGCGCATAAGTTGTAGGTACATTGACAAACCAAACTCATTACCAACACAGAACAATTCGATGGCAAAAATGGAAACCCTGCGGTGTGGAAACATTACCTAACCGCAGAGAGAGCACATCTCCGGCACGGTTTCTCCATCAATGTCTCTTCTATCTCTGCAAAAGAAATATCACATTCAACAAAGATTCACATTTGTAAAACAGAGAATTTGAAAACGGAAACTCAGATAAGGAAAAGGCTGATCTTTCAGATTCATACATGTACAGGGTATATAAACAGCGACGAGGTCAGTCGGTGCCCTCCAAAGCTCGTCACAAGCCAAGTTCAATAGTATCCCCTCCCTGCTTTTGCTGGGGAAGAAAAGCGATCATGCACTGGAATTGGGCGGAGGATCATCCTTCCATCCCTTAGAAAGCAAATCATAGTTGATCGATGCCAACTGAGAGAGATTCTGCAAAAATTGGAGGGACAAAAGCGCAAGACAAGTAAATAGCAGCCAAAATAGCGAAATCGTAAAACATAGAAAGCATACTGAAAACAAACCTCAATTTTGACCCAACACTTGTACATCTCAATCCAACTTTGGATAAATGTACAATAGCATGTAATGGCATTTTATTAGTTTAGCTATTACCTTGAACGAGAAATTGCTGAATGAGTAGTTGATAGATGAGCCAGACTCGAACTCAGCAAGACCCCCAAATTCATCTCCCTGCATGTCAACATTATCCAGAACAAGTCCACTAACGTAAGGTCATATACTAATAGAAAACAGTAAACACCACAAAATATCACAATCATATTAACAAGTCCTAAATATCTTGATTAACTTTACCACTTCTTCTTGGCGATTGCTAAGGTAACTGCTTCCGCTCAAGCTATCCTCGTCACTCAAGTCCTCAAATTCGCTGTCAGGATAAAATTGCTCATCTGAAGTATTCCACGAGTAGCGGCTTGTAAAGTAGCTCGTATCCAGGGCACTTTCTGAAGAGGGGACAAATGCCGCCTGTAAACAAAGTCGTCCAGATGCCATGGGTCAATATGAAAATGAAGAAAATATCAACAAACTAAATTCTAGGAAATTGTTTGATTGGTAAACTTGATAGTAAAACCTTCTGCCTGGCAAGAGTGTCCCAGTTGATATCTTTGAAGAAGACATGCTGCTTCACCTGTAGGATTAATTTTCAATTCACTGAATAACCAAACATCAACTTCAAAAACATGATCATTCCCCCCAATTATATTTAAGGCAAAAACAATCACCTCCCACGCTCCACTAGCTCCAAGTCTCTGGTGAGGATCTTCGGTCAGTAACCTTTAAAACCAAACGAGTAGGCACATTGTTAATGTTTTAACATAATAATTTCATCTTAACCGATCATCATGGAAGCAAAAATATGAACTTCGGCAGAGTGAGTATCTGTTCAGAGTGTTCATTTCCATTCTCTCTTCCCTCATAAGTTTATTTCTCACAAAAATGTTGAGGGGCATAAAAAAAAACACACAAACTACGCACTGTGAGAATCTTGCTAAAAACGTCATGCTAAAAACGTTCACTTTTTCTACTTTTGAATTTAAGAATCAATCTTTGTCTCGAAAAAAAAAATTTAAGAATGAATCTACCAAAAATCAAGACAGAACGGATTGCTGATGGGGGGATAAAAATGGTTGGGGGGGGGGTAATAACGGAAAATTCTCCCGATAATTTAATTTCTCTGGAATCATGAAGATTGATTTGTCAAATTAAATCATCCAACATCGACAGATTCCAAATGCCCAAGTAAAAGAGAAGTTAACTAACCGATCGATTAGGTCTTGTGCTTCAGCGCTCATTTCTGAAGGCACTCTAGGCCAGGGTATATTACGATTAAGAATGTTATCAAATATTGTCTGAAAGAATGAGAATGGTTAGTTTGAATAAATAAATAAACACTAAAAATGCTCAACTACTAGGTAAAAGACAATAAACCAACCTGTGGATGCTCCGCATTGAATGGAGGAATTCCAACAATCAATTCGAATAATATAACACCAACAGACCACCAATCAGCAGTCGTGCCTGAAATGCAATAAGTGAGATGTGATAATGTTAGCTCTACTGCTATAATCAGTGAATATAGGAATAATATAACGCAACATTCAGGAGCGTGATCAGTGATAACATGACTGTACACTAGAGGTTACATGTGATTTCCCTCAGCAATAAAAAAATCGATAGAGTGAATATGAAACACAAATGACAAATTGTAGACTTATCATGGACAAGTTAATTTTTACATCTCCAGATATGAAGTAGCCAAATAATTAACACACGATAAAACCGGACAATATTCATTGCATCTTAAATAAAGCAAATGGCAAATACAGACCATGTCCTGTTCCCAGAAGTATTTCTGGTGCCAGATAGTCGGGTGTGCCCACAGCAGAACGTTTCTTCCGCCTTTCTTTCTGACTCTCAGACATGGATAGCTCAGGCTCTTCATCTACAAGCATGGATGTGCCACTAACTGCTGGACCCGATAAATCATCAGTGCTGTTGATGAGACCAACTTTAGAAAGCCCGAAGTCTGTCAACTGTACGTAAAAATTAACTATCAGCTAAACCAACATTGAAATTTTTATAATTAATGACTAGACACAAAGAGATGTTAAAAATTACTTAGTTAAATCCTCATGTTCCTACTGAAAAGAGTCTCTTCAATGATTACCTTGATATGACCATCGTGAGCAATCAACAAATTATCAGGCTTCAAATCACGATGAACCACGCGCAGAGAATGTAAATACTCAAGAGCAAGCACCTACATGGACATGTTCATGGTTCTTAAGACTGCATCATAAATGGTACAGTAGCACATCCAAGTAACACTAGCAACTTACCACTTCCGCTATGTACACACGAGCCACTTCTTCATCTAAGCAGCCCAAATTTCTCAACAATGAATACAGGTCTCCTCCATTTAAATACTCCATCACAAGATACAAATTTTCACGACAAGTGAACGAATAAAAGAAGCGAACCTGAGACAGACAGAAGCAAATGAATACAGGAAACCATGTATTATATAGACAATGAGGTGCTTCATAGATAGACCTGCTCACCACAAAAGGATTACGGACTGAAATCAAAATATCACGTTCAGCCAGAATACTTTCAACAGCATTCTTGCGAATCATATCTGCCTTTTTAAGAACCTGTTGGACAAAGCAGGACACAGATAATGCAAGTCACAAGCAATATATGGGTGAAGCCTCCATATATAATCATATCAAGAATAAAAAGAGATCCTCTGCCAAGTTTTAACAATTCGCTTCTTTCTGATACCTTTTCCCAACTATGATTCATAAAACAGGACCTTCATTAACTAAATGATGGATCAAGAGGGATAATTATGACTTTAACAATCATTATATGTCAACATGCATAACTCTAAAAAGATCTAAAAGTTAAGAACCCCTTCCGAAGCTAGTTCTTCGATAGAAAGAGAAAAGGTGCAACAATTGCTTAGGATATCAAACAAAGCATGAAAATCAAATTCAAAAGGCATCACCTTTATTGCAAAAAGGTCACCAGTCGTTCGCTTTTTAGCCAAGAAAACACGTCCAAAAGCACCACGGCTAATTGGTTTGATGATCTCAAAGTCATCGATGGATGTTCGATCTTTAGAAGAATGAACAGGACTTGTTCGCAAGCTACGAACCACATCATCTTCCAAAGGAGCATCTTCATCGATAACAGTACTTGTTATGTCGATCTTTTCATCATCCACCAGCTCACAGAGCTGTAAATACTTTTCCCTAGAGGATGAAATCTAATCAGAATCAATGATGAAAGTCGCATAAGAGTGACAAGTCTTCTTTCATATCAAGGTAATTCCAAGAGTTCAAAGGTATCAAACAAAATCAAGAATAGAGCAAATAAGCTCCGAGGTATCATTAAAATGGTGTGTCCTATTTTAGCTTCGAAAAGAACAAAGACTGCAAAATATAAGAAAACCACTTTTGCATCACGAATATTATTTAACAAAAGATAGTTGACCCTAAGTTCTAATTGATCAAATTGCATATTACGCGTCCAATATTCCATCAAGGCATTATGCTTTTCATAAAATAAACAAAGCAAGCAAACTAATTGTTATGCAATAAAAACTATCACTACCGTACTGGATTTAGGAAGAAATTTTTAGTAAATTAAGCACCGTATCAACTTCTCAATCCGTGTTCCAAAGGTCTCCACTGTAAGCGCATCAAACTTCCGCCGATCGATAACCATCCTCAAATCTTCAAGACAGGTCAGTAAGAAGGGTGACAATCTCTCATCATCCATTGGTGTGCTTGCTACACATCGAGCAATATCAGCCAGCTCGTTCATCTGTAGAAAAGATACTTCAACTTACCATGACTACACAACTAATAAAACAATCTCATCATAAAGGATTAGTATAAACAATGCAAACTCAGCTAGCCCATTCTGATATGAATGTCATATTACTTGTCATGATTGACTTGTAAAACATGCAGTTATCCAGGCACGTAATTTCAGAGACACTAAGTATCGAATGCATGTTACTCGCCCTTAGGTCTAAGCCAATTGATGGAACCATTTTGCTGCCTAGGGTTAGGATTGAGGATTGATGCATCAAACGTGTCTTTTGAAACTTTGCTTGCGACTTCCTCCAGTAAAACCAAAAGAAAACGGTGTAAGATCATCACTGTTTTTCAAACAAGGTAAGTCAAAATACAGAGGCTGAACTTACAACTTTCCAGTCATATATCATGCCAATGTATCAAGTTTTGCAAGCAAAATAGGATATCACTTAGAAAAGCAGCTCAAGCATTTTAAGACAGAACTGAAGAAGATACCTGTGGGAGATCCTCATTCTCACTGAAAGCACCCTTCCCTGCCAAGAGCAAGTCTATCTGACTGGTTCTTGGTGTCAATCCTGGAGACCGAGGTGTCATACTTCCAGCGGACGATGTTGCCATTCCCTGATCAGACTTAAGACCAAAACGGGTTCTACATGACATGGAAGGTAGACCCTTCATATCGTCCATGAAAATGGAGTTATCGACATCTTGGAAACAATCAAGCATGTCCTCTGAACCTCTCCTTGACCAGTCACTGAGTTTCGGAGAGGGTATGTCAGATTCTTCAGTGACACTTGAATTTGATACCTTGGCAACATCTGGACTGCCAACATGCTGAGCATCCTTCTGAAAGGTCTCCATCATCTTTTCAAGAGTTTCAGATATCCTGAGAAGACGCTCATTGACATTTATACCCTTCTGATCGCATCGGTCAGCAACTGCACAAATTCGAGAGTGATCTTCTACGAATGAAGTAAGAACCTCCTCTTCGCAAATACGACAGATTATGGTGCTTTCCTCAGGAGCATGTGCTTGATCTCCCCAGTAACCCCAAGAAGCCTTGTGCTGATGCTTAGAAGACTCTCGGGCAGAAAGGAGTTCAGGAGACTTCACAACAACATCCCCATCGGACATTCCTCTCCTATTGTTGAACACTTTTCCAGGTTCAACTTTACTATCACGATGCTCCTTCTCTGGGACGGACTCTTTCAAGGCTTTCCCAGCTGGAGTTGGGAGTTTTTTCCATGAAGCCATCCGATTCCTACCTCCAGGTGACTCGTTCTTAGGAGTGTCATTAGCTGGAGGAGAGAGAACATCATCTCTCTGCATGGGACGTTCTCTCTTCCATTCCAAGCCATGCTGCTGCTCTTGGCTATAAGATTTCCTGGTTGAAGGTGCTTTTGAGGGCTTTGCTGCACTCAAACTCTTACCATCTCTCCCCATGCTAGGCGAAAATCGCTTGTCAGCAGAATGCAGCACCCTGGACTGACGAAGATGCAGGAACTGCTCATCTTCGGCCAGTCCACTTTCCTTATGGAACTGCAACAACCTAGTACACCTTGTCAGGATGAAAAGCATTCTTGTGTGAAGTTGTTTCAGTATTCCCATGGGAAGTTCTTGGCGCCTGTCGTCAAGCTCCTGAACTATTCCTTCACACTGAAGCCAAAACTCTCCAGGTGATGTCATAGCACAGCTACGAGCTAACACCAGCAGGTCTTCAATGGTCTCCTGCCACTCAGGATGAGTTTCAGCATTTTTCTCAAGAATTCCCACCAAATCAGCAGCAAAGATAGCCAGATCAGAGTTGACTTCTTCCTTGGCCTTGTCAAATTTGGTTCTGATTACAACCAGAATCTCCTGTAAAGAGCATCAAAGTCATCAGAACGAGATAGAACATCCAAAAACAAGTTCTATCGTCTGGAGAGTTGCAAGGCTTTAAATCACGGTACCTCCAGGTTATTCAAGCCACGGGGCTTCCAAAATGGGAAAGGCCGCACACCTTTCGAGTTCAACTCATGTGAGAAACTTTTGATATCACCAGGAAATCGCTTCTTTGGTGCACTTGTCACACGGAGAATCGCTTGAAAACGGGGAGACTCCGATTCCTTTATTCCAAATCATATTTAGTATAAATAAGCATATGTTCCATTTTCACAATATACGCATAAATAATGATGATTCAGAACATTAGGAACTGCATGTACAGAATCTTTTAACAGTACCTCCGGTGTACAAACATCTGAACTTCTTATGTCTCCAGCACGGCCCCACGATGAATCCACATGGCCTAATCGAGATAATTTAAGATATAGAATGAGGCTAAGAAAGAAATATTGAGTCTGGCAATGAACATAGCTTGTAGGCTAGCATAACTCTCGCGTCTCATGATTATGATTACGCATCCTCTTGTGCATCAGAAATTGACCCTTCCAACTCCCCCTACACCCCCCCTCCCCACCCCCCCCCCCCAAAAAAAAGGGCCCTCCTCTACAACTTCATATACTGAACTCATATTGCACTAGCTGTAACCAGTTTTTGTCACACACTTCCTTTACAATTTTCCAATTAATTGTTTGCAACAGCTTACCTAAAGTGGATAAAAGAGTTTTAGGCAACCACATCCGCGCTCATCATATGTTCATCAACTTGACCATACAATTATACTCATCTCATCTTTCATTTTCACTTCCTTTCCTTCATTCATAGTACAAAATATCTCACTTGTATTATACACAATCATACCCGCCTCGTGATGCACTACCCTGTTCTACTCATATCTTCCATTCTGTATCAATATCTCCTGCATAGCGCATACTTTAAGTTACCCTAAAACTCATTGGCCAATGCACAAAGAAGTTAGACTACACCTAAAGTTGTTTTGTCATATGCTCGCTAGTCGAGACTCCAAACACATTGGCACATTGAACATGAACGGCCAACAATTTGACTGATTTGGGAACTTTTAGAATCTCATTCGACATATAGGCAATTCATACCAGAATTTCAACTAAGTTCAGCAGCTAATATATAGTTGCAAATGCCATATATGAAGAACTGAAGGGTTAAAATAAAAAGCACAAACTATACCAAATGTATACCTGCTCCAGAAGATGATTCGGCATTTGCCAAACTGGAAGCTGCGGGCAAATTGGGGCTCTGATCCCTTGACGGCACACTCCCAGGCGACACACCGTCGGAATTAGTCCCATTTTCAACCCAATCTCCAAACCTCGCATTGTCCTGAGGAACACCCATTCTGCTAGGAGCAAACTCCACTTCCTTCTTCTTACCGCCACTACCGGAACTCGAATTCGCCGACCCCGAACTCCGATCCCCGACATTTACGCTCGGCCTGGAGAGATTACTTGCCCCCAAACCCGACCCCTTCTCACCCCTAAACCCGAAGAAGCTCTCCTGCGGCAGCGGCCCAGACCGCGTCTTTATCCTATTCAATCCCAACGAGGAAGCCAATATCGGCGACACCGAAGACGGCGCTTCCTTCTCCTCAACCGGGTTCGTCCCCGCCGCCGCCACGGCTACCGTCCCTTTCTTGGACTTGGACCCGAGCGACGAGCCCGACTTGTAAGACACCGGGCCGTGCTTCTGCGGGGCCTGAGCCTGGCTCGGCTTCTCGGGCTCCTTCCCCCTGGCATCCTTCTTCTTCTGACCGTCCTTGACTTGGGTTTGACGACACGGGGAGGGGAACCCGGAGGAGGAGGAGGAGGAAGAAGCGGCGGCGGCGGCGGAGGTGGCGGAGGAGTCGTCGAGCTTGGAGGCGGGCTTGGGCTTCCTCTTGTCGGATCGGATCGGGGAGTTGGATCCGAGGGATCGGGGGCTGTTGGATCCGTCGGGGCTGGAGGAGTCCGACTTCTTGGAGGAGAAGAACCTGCCCTTGAACACCATGTCGTCGTCGTCGTCCGCCGCTCCTCCTCCTCCTCCTCGACGCTAGACCGGAGGCTCCCAAGAAGCATAGACGACCCTTCTTCCCAGTGGCCGACACTGTTGCCGCCGCATCTATAGAGAGACAAAGTGGCCCCGAAACCTTCGGCTTGTACACAGAGAGAGAGAGAGAGAGAGGGACACAGAGGGCTGCGGACAATCTTGGACTTCCGATGAACAGCGGGTCGGAAATCCAGGGGGGGGAGAGAGAAGAGACGGGGGTTGAAGCAACGAGGAAGAAGATGCGACTTTTGAGTGCGCAAAATCTCGTGGGAGGAGGATTAATTGCAACTCGAAAACTGTCCGTAACTATGGAATTTGAACTGAAAACCCAGCCCCCCTTCAAAGGAAGAAAGAAAAAAAACAGGGCAGGGAATTTTTTTTTCTTTTCTGGAAGTGAAATTTGTGTATGATATATGGTATGGTACGTGATGTGTGGTGTGATTCGATTTGGTGGTGGCTACACTTTAGTTTTGCTTATATGGCATATGATTAATAGTATATTGTTTTGCTCTTTTTGCAACTTTTGGAGAAAAGTAAACCTTGGAGGGCAGTGGAAGAGTTCGGCCACCGGTCCTTACCAAGAAGACCACTAATGTGGGTGGATAGGGTTTGACCACCGCTCGGCTCGACTGGCTTCAAAAATAAGGTTTGACTGCCATTGATTAGCATGTTTAGGGGATTTTATATATCGCGAGATATTTCGGCCACTGCTGCCGTAAATGTGTGACTGGAAATATGATGGATCGGTCGAATACGTGCATCGGTTTTGAAGAAGGAATTGCGCTGAACGAGTAGTTGAATCCTCTTCTTTTGAGAACTAAATCGAATTGGGTTGGATCGAGATTCTCCTCTTTTTCCTTGATGGAGGATGCGTGAGATCGATCGAGATGAGGTTGGTCATCAGCCGGACCGGATCATCGGGGTCTCGGCTAGACAGGCCGGCCCAACCCCCATCGGACCGAAACACATTCGAACCACGCTCACATGCTATTTACAGGATGGAGGAAGGGGAGGAAAATTTTAGGGGGTTAGGGAACGAGAGTTCGTAGTAATTTGTAATATTTCCAACCCCCCCCTCCCCTCTATTGCCGCCTTTCTGCACTAGAAATTCGATACCTGTCTCTATTTCCCGCACCCCAGCTCCATCTCCTCCTTGTCCCTTCGTTTGCCGAGCGGAGCGGGCTCGGTATCCGACCGGAACTCAACGTCGAACGGCTTGACCGCGAGCCCGTGGCTCATGACCTTCAAGGGCCCATATGGGCTGGACCATTTTGTGTGGACTTGACTGTCGAAGGCGCATGGTATGAATTCGACGCATAATTTGAGAACAATTGTTACACCATCATCGACCGTCTCTTTTTTTACTTCGTTTTGTGTATAAGCCGAGGAGGGCCTTTGGGCCGGTGGGCTTTTTTTGGGAGATCAAGGCCCGTATCCACCGGCCCAACCCAAGCCCTCATTCGATAAAATTCCAAAAACAAGTTTAGGATAAATCCAACTGTTTTCATAACCCACCAAAATCTCCTAAAAACTCTCCTATGTTTCCTGAAAGGGTTAATACCACGAATAACTGCAAACTAGTGTATTTATGATAAATTTACATCAAAATTAATTTTTTGACCACAAAAAACTCAAAACTGATGCACCCGTGATAAATTTACCATCCGTTAGTTTTTTGCCAAATTTTACGAGTATATCGGTCTGAAGTTTTACCTTCCGTTAACGGTTTGTAATTTTAAGTGGCATTAATCCGATTTGACGGATGGTAAATTTGTTACAAATATACAAGTTCCACATTTTGTTTGATTATGACTATTAAAAAATCCAACTCAAAAACTTGACTAACAAAGGGGCAAAAGCTGGCACTGATACCATATTAGATGTGGAAGGAGACCACAACTTTATGAAGAGAATATAAATCCCCACCGTCGAGCTATGCGAGATTTTCAACATACACAACGCTCGTCAAAAAATTCATCCAAAAATCGACGCGAAGAACCCCGAACAGAATCATTGGAATCTAGCATATACGAAGCATGAAGATCCTCCAACCCGACACGCATTATGTACGCCTTCATTCATTAATCGCTGTTGTTTATCGAACGCCGAAAGCGACTTAAATTATAGCATAAACTTGATCTCAGCTTAAGAAAACGGGTAATATAATCACCGACGGCGCAGAGAACGTGTTCTTTCATTAATCACGTTAGCTCGATGATGTATACATATATATATATATATATATATATATATATAGTCCAAACGTACCACACGTCCTTTAAAAAAATAAGAGTTAGGATAGTAATAAATTCAATGATTCGATTTCCCCTATATTAAAGCATGAACCCGTCGAGATAAGTGGGATCTGTATTATATATATCATATATCATATATTATATTTATCTTATGTATAATATAAATAACCAATATTTTCCTCATTATTTTAATCCGTGGCACATATTTTCGGCAATTATTGTGCAGAACACAGAACAAGCAATTGAATCTCCCACTCGATAAAGCAAGCAAATTGGCCATTTCTCTTGCCGACCACCAATTCCTTGTGAATGTTATGCCACGGCCTCGGGACAAAAAACATACGGAGATCTCTCTCTATCGCTCTTCTTGATGTCTCCAGAAATCTCGACATTCGATCGAAGTCTCGTTTCGATAAATCGAGGATTGAGATTTATCGAGACAAAGATGAGTTTCACAGGAAGTGAAAGATTCTCGTTCCCGAAAAGCATTGATGGTGCATCGGAGTCCAAGAGAAAGATGAAAATTAGGTACTTTATTAAGTCGTATCAACCGATGTGATGTGTAATAATTAGCGCGCATAATTTGTTATGGATAGTTCAGGAGTTGACGATGCGTGTAGTGATCTTTGGATACTTGCTCCTAATATATTTTTAAGAATGTTTCACCTTTTGAACTCGGTATATACACATGTTCCCTTTATTATCGAAGTGATCGAACTTTTCTCTTGACTAATTCTCGTGGAGTAAAAGATTAAAACTAGCCCTATTTTGCTACTACTTTTCATGGAGTAAGAGATTAAAACTAGCCTCATTTTTTAGGATTAATATCATGAAAAATTTTGAGCTAGTATACCTGCGACAAATTTATCTAAAACTAATTTTTTTTATCACAAAAAATTTCAAAGTGGTGCATTTGTGACAAATTTACCCTTCATTAAATTGAATTAATACCGCAAAAAATCACAAACTGTTATACCTATGACAAACGGAGGGTTAAACCCCAAACTGGTACACTTATGAACTGCGACATGTTATTCAACTTAGAAATTTACAGGTAAAATTTAATAGAAATTAACAGAGGGTAAATTTATCACGATGTACCAGTTAAGGGTTTTTGTGATAAAAAAAATTAGTTCGAGATAAATTTATTATAAATATATCAATTTAAGGATTTTTTGTGATATTAACCCTATTTTTTATACAAGCACTTTTTTGACCGTTCAAAGGTCACTAATGGAGAGAGGATTCTCTTTTAGCCTCTCAATCCAAAGTACCTCAAAACTCAAAATTAGGTTACGATATTTAAGTTTACGAGGGGAAAGTGTAGAAAAAAAAAACCAACTCACATTTTATCATCGTGTTTAATTTACAAGTTAAGTTTTGAAAACCTACAATTAGCATCCCAAATCAAGTCTAGCTTCCGGTCCTGTTTATAAGCGTGCCGTTTTCCTTCCGATTTTGCGACTCCCACCGGTTGAAATCCACCCATCAACATTGGACGTGAGATTCTTGCAAACGTAAGTTCTCCAAAACTCGGTATGCAAATTTCTAAGTGGGCATTGCCAGCGCAATCTAATGTATATGGTGCGTGTAGCGCACGCTGGACCTGCTATCTAATCTGTAGCCATATTTTTCCATCTAATCTTTAAATCTAAGTAAAAAAAATAAACACCATTTGGTCTTACTTCTATCCCTTCCAAAACTTCTCTTCACAAAACAATAACAAAATATAACAATTATATTCAATCCATTACTCAAACACCCACTTGCTCTAAGCAAAAAATAACTATCCTCACCCACTTTTCGATTAAACAAATAGCTAACCTTTTTTCTATTTTATATTTATATATATATCTCCTAAATCCATTACTTTTTTCCTCGTTGCATATCTATTGCGTGCTCGGCACCAAACCATTTGTATTGAAAAAAAAAATTGAATGGGGGCTCGTACTAATAGTCTAATAGCACTATGCACACCCACTTTCCTCCTTCCTTTTGGAAGTGCATGCACATTTGCTTTACACAAAATGGACAGGGAAAAAGTAAAGCATTCTTTAAGACGTTTATTTAAATAAGAGTTTTTTTTTTGGTAAGGCTTATTTAAATAAGAGTTAATACTATGAAAAATCTAAAATTGATATATCTGTGTTAAATTTACCCAAAACTAATTTTTTTATCATAAAAAATTCAAAACTGGAACACATGTGATAAATTTAACCCAAATTATTTTTTTGACCACCAAAAATCCTAAACTGGTACATTTGTGACAAATTTACTCTTCGTTATTTCTGTTAAATTGAATTAATACAAAAATAAAATCACAAACCGGTACACCTGTGTGGTATAACCCAAAACTAGTACATCCATAAATTGCCGCGTGTCATTTAACAAAATAATTTGACAGTAAAATTTAACGAAAAATAAATTTTTCACAAGTGTATCGGTTTAGGATTTATGGTGGTCAAAAAATTAGTTTACGGTAAATTTATCATATGTGTATCAGTTTGAGATTTTCATGGTATTAACCCTTTAAATAATTGATGGAAGATGGAACGATTAATACATTATGGTTAATTCCGAACTTATCAGCTTAGGTTACCGTGTGAAGATAACTCTAGTTGAATATGCTCACGGGTTGAAATTCAGGCTCCCTCTCTTGGTGATGTATCGAGCTCCAGATCCAGAAATTGACTAAACCTATAAAACCCTAGAAACAAGAAATAGAGCATCGCAATCCTTTATATTTCATTTTATTTGCCTATCGGTAATATAGAACTAAATCAAACAATAAGATACGGACGTTGACATAACAGAGGGCGGGGAGTGGTCGCCGATGACCCCGCCATGTTGAGGAGATCGGGTTGTGGGGACCGATGGCGACGGCTGAGACGCGGTGTGTGTTTTTTTTTTTTTTTTTTATAATATCGTTTTTTTTTGTTAAAGAAAGCTGGCCAATCACGTGCCCTCTCTTCGATGCCATGCTTTCTCATGCCAATAAATATAAATATCTCTTATCACGCTCGAGTCCACGAGATTTCTTTATTCTTCAAAATCACATGGTCAATATTTTTGCTTCTGACCCAAATAAATAAATAATTGAGTTGGTTGTAGGGGATATTTACCAACTTAATAAGCCATCTATCTTCTTTATTTGATTTTACTAATTAATTGATTAATTTTTTCAATTGCTGTTTGGATATCGTGGCCTATTTAATTAGCATTATATGTACGCCAATGTAACATATCTTAATTGTTTAGCGTGAGAAGAACAATTGATAAAGAAAGCCTACGTAGAACACCTAATTGCATTTAAGATGTACGACTTTTTGATTTAGAATTATAAGAAAAAGGATTGACTAGAATTTTTTTTGTCTAAGACTAGAATTTAGTTGTTCGGCCTCGCGGCAATACGTCTATACATTTTCCTCGAACTTTGCAAAATTACATGTTTGCCCTTGAATTTTTTGCCACCGCACATGTGTCTCGGTTGGAATTTTTATTTAGGGCCCATTTGATTTAACTTTGCAAATGAGATTTAGAGGAATGCAAATACACTTACATTAAAGTCTATCGGGGAAATGTAAATGGTGTTTGGCAAAAAATCTTTTGTGAAGCTACTTTGACCCAAATAATGTTTGGCAAATTCTTTTTTGCAAAAGGCTTTGGGAATTTTCTTTTTTATTATAAAAAACTTATCCTACCCTTCGTCGAAGCACGTGAAGGCCTATGGCCGCTGGTGAACTAGATTTAGTGTCAGCGACCGTCCTCCGAGGTCAGGCGACCCCCCAATGAGCGAGATTTGTTGCCGGTGGCCGTCGCCTGAGATTGCGAGACCTAGGCAACAACCACCTGCATCGCGTGACCCAGGCGACGGGGTTGCGCAACCCAAGCTGGCAGTTCCTAGGCAGTCGTGCAACCTTAGGCGGCCGTCGCCTAGGTCGTGTGACCTCGCTGGCCCTATTTAGTGTCGGCCGCCCTCGCGCAAAAGATGAACAGTGATAAAGGGGCAAAACCGGAATAAGCCAAAATAAGTGAAAGGTAATTTGGGGGCAAAAAGTTGGAAAGCCCCGAGCTGGTTCGGACTAGCTTTGCGTTTTGAACATTTACAATGCTAGCTTTTGGTCGAAAGCCCATTGGGAATACTTACCAAGAAACTTTTGAAGTCGAAAGCCCCTTAGGAATGCTGAACCCAACGGGGCCTTAGTTGCGAAATAAAAAACCAACGCACAACTTACTTTTCCGTTAGCACGTGCATATCGCGCATGACTTTCAAGCATAAATATGCATTCTTCTTTGTTTTTTTGAAGAAAAAAATTTGTACGAAAATCCTAACTTAGAGAAGTCGTGCCTACCTGTGTATTTCCTTTGCATGTCAACAGCACCACAAACCCTAATTCGTACAAATTATGAGAAATTTGATGATTCCTAAAGAAACAATTTATGCACACTGGAAACATGAGAAAAAAAAAATAACGCTTCAATCAACATAAACCAAACAATTCCAAGTGCTATTAATTTATTTTTAATTTAATTATTTTAACCTCCATACCATGTATCAGAGTCTAGTGGGAAATATAATATAAGTAAACCTTAACGAGTCAGATGATTAATAATTACTGTGTCCTATTATTTACAATGCGAAAGCCATATTTATAGCCGCATAAAGAAAATGCGATTCGCCTTTTGAACTCGGTACACAAAAGCACTTACGTTCCCTTAAGTATCCAAGCATTTGAACTTTTGTCTCGACCAATTCTTAAAATATTAATACTAGCTTTGTTTTGATACAAGCGCTGTTCTAACTGTGCAATGTTCACTCAAATGGGGAGAGATTTTTCTTTTGGTCTCTCAATCTAAAGTACCTCAAATTCAAGTTATGCTATTTAGTTGCACGAGGGTAAGCTATCGAAAGGCATCCTCACATTTCATCCTTATATTGATTTTCACATTGAGAGTTGAAAACTTGCAATAATTATCCCAAGTTGTGCCTTCCTATTTGCGAATTTGTCACTGACCTTTCAGTTTTGCTCCTCCCACCATTTCAAATCCACCCATAATGAAAATCCACTTGCCCAAAACCCTAACCCACCGACTGCTCAGCCCCTCTCCTCTTGGCGCCGCCGAGCTATTCCCACTCGCCACCCCAGTTGAGCCACGACCCGTCGAGCTTGACTTGGATTTGTCAAGTTTCAGTAAGGTTGAGCTTAACTTGGATCTGTCAAGCTCCGTCTGCATTGAGCTAGATAGATCTATTGAGTTTTATTGACAGATTTGTCGAGCTCCACCGACATAGATTTGTCGAGCTCCACCGACATCGAGCTCAACTCAAATCTGTTGAGTTAACCATGGTGGAGAAGAGGGAGAAGAAGAGAGCATAGTGTTTGTGTGTGCATGAGAGAGAGAGAGAGAGAGAGAGAGCTCAGCCGGGGACAATAGTAGTCCGATGTTGGCGGGGAAGAGAGCAACGGTGAGAGAAAGAGACGGTAGGGCGAGAGAGTGTAAGGTAAGGGAGAAAGAGGGAGAAGTAGAGAATGATTAGGGGTTTGGATGACTTTGAGAGTAGATGGATATTTTCAGATTTGGGGTTTCTATTTGGAGATGGATATATTATGTTTTCAATACTCAAGATGCAAATTGATATCAAAATGAAAAGTAGATAAGGTTTTCGAAATTATCCCTTGACTTAAAATCACCATTAACTCCACACTTCACATAAAAAAAAACCCCTCGTAATTCAAAACTTACATTTTGCGTTGCCCTGGGCCGAAGTCTAGATCGAAAAAGTGAAACCCAATATCAAGGATGAAATAATAAGGCAAAGGAAATAACATGTTAAATTATGTACAGACGGGAGATGCAACTCGAAATCTAATGCAAAATTGGCGTAGCAACGATATGTTTTATAATGTGAGGAGAATATTCGATATACAGAGCAAACTTAACTATGATATTTGAACGGAACCATAGACTATTGTCATCATTTAGCATTTAAAAGCATCAATCGCCATTCTTCTTCACCACTTTCCACTTAGTTAATTAATCGCAATATTTTATTTTATCTTATTTGTCTACCCATCATATAGAAATAAAGTAATTAATAAGATATGGACGTTGACAAAAAGATTGGCGGGACAGCAGGCCCGGGGGAACCAGCATGGCTTTTTTTTTTTTTTTTAATCATGATTTTTATTTAAAAAAAAAAGCTAGCCAATCACATGCCATCTCTTCAATGCATGCCTTTTATCATGCTCTAGCCCACGAGTTTCTATATTCTCAAAAAACATCACATGGTGAATTGTTTTCGCTTTTGACTCGATTAAATAAATGAATAATTTCAATACCAAAAAAAAAGAAGAATAATTTGAGTGGCTGTGGGGGCTTTTCACCAACTTATCAAAGCCATCTACTTTATTTAATTTAAGATTATATATTTATTTATTTATTGCTTTTTGGACTCCGCAGCCTATTTTAATTAGTTTATAATATGTATCAGCGATACAACATATCACGGTCGTTTAGTATGAGAAAAATACTTGATATCTACCGCATTGCATTTAAGATGTACGACTTTTCAACTTATAATTATAAAAAGAAAAGGTTGACAAGAATTGAATAATTCCTCGTTGCAGCAATACATTTATACAATTTTCCTCAAAGTTTAAGACAAAACGTGTTTGCCTTTGAATTTTTGATAAAATATGCGCGTATCTCGCTTGAATATTTATTTTTAGTGATGAAATGAAACCAACGCACAACTTGCTTCTCCATCAGCACGCGCGTATTGCGTGTGACTTTCAAGCATAAATATGTGACTGTCTATTTATTTATGGAGAAAATAGAAAAAATGCAAGAAAACCCTAACTTCGAGAGATTTGTCATCACCGCGACTGCATTGCACCAAGATAAAAATCTCTTTCTCATAGAATCGAACATAACATTAACGACATTTGCGTAGTATTTCCTTTGCACATCAACGACTCCACAAACCCTAATTATACAAAACAAGAGAAATTCGACGATTCTCCAAAAATCAAATTACAAACACTTAAAACTTAAGAAAATTAAAGCTTCAATCAATAAAACCAAGCAACTCCAAATGCTATTACTTCTCTTAAATTTTAATTTTCGTAACCTCCATACCATGTATTTTGACCAAAAAAAGAAAAACCTCCATACAATGTATCTCATCAAATCGTCATTAAAACCAATTTCTCTCCCTCCCCACCCCTCTCTCTCTCTCTCTATCATACCAATTTTAGAGGATCATTTATCGACTAAACTATGCTCAAGAAACTTCGATAAATGTTTGACCCAAAAAAAAATTTGTTAAATGGCTAAAAAATGCTCCATTTTCCTTACATAAAAAAAGGGCAACGTGTCGAGAATTTAGTGGAGACATGTCGTATTTTGCGGGAAAATTCTTTAAAACGATACCGTCATTATGTGGGATTTTTTGGATCATTAATAGAGCAATACCAATGACACAAAGCTCGAGCTCCATGTGCAAAGAACTTAGAGGAGACAGGCCTCATTTCGTGGGATTGATTAGGAAACTTCCGAAATTATCCCATTATTGGTCTAGAGATTTAGAGCGGCAAGAATGCAAACGTACATGGTAACATACGAAGATGGGAACCCTAGTGCGACCGCGTCGCCACGTCCAAATGAGAACATCGACCCCTACAAGCTAAATCGAGGGAGGCCTTAAATGGAAAACAAAATCCTCATTCGAGAGCCCACGAAATTGAAGATAAGATCGCGCACCGCGAGAACTAAGGTCGAAAATAACCCGGGGGGCCTGTAAGAATATTTGTACACTTACACATAGATTGTTACTGACGATGGAAATTTTTTTTCGACAATTAATTTTTTCCTTAACGATATAAGTAATTATTTTTAAGAAAAATATTTTACGGGGGTTTCTCAATTTTGGTAATTTTTTCCTCGCGTGAAAAATGATGACGACGCATTTCGTAAATTATTCAATTCCCTTTTTTTTCCATCGAAGAATTAACAAGAAAAGGAGAATTTCCTCCCTTCTCTCTTTCCGTTTTCTTTTTTTGGTCAGATCTCTCTTTCCGTTTTCGGGCTGCGTTTTATCTGCAATTTTTTAGCGCAGTAAATGCGCAAAAACACGGGGATCCCGCCACGTGGCGGGACGGTGAATCCCCCACCCCCTGGCCCCCACGCCCCGGGAGATGCCGCACGTGCTCGGCGACCGGGAGCAGCCGGTCACCCGCGATCGTACGGTCAACCCTCCATCTTTGAAGGACCTCTTATAAAACGTCTCTCTCTCTCTCTCTCTCTCTCTCTCTCTGCGGCGTCTGCGCAGCGCTACTTCAGTTTGCCTCTGCTCTGCTCTGCGCCTCCTGATCTTTCTCTTCATTTCTTCTTATCCTCGTTGGATTCAATCTCTTCTTTGCTTTCGCGAGCAGCGCGCGCGCGAGAGAGAGAGAGATTCTTTGTCATATATGTTCAACGTGTTTCTCTCTCAACATCTCTGAGGTTGGAGAGAGAAGTTCGAGCGGTGCTGGAGTTCAAGATGGACGGCGATTTTCTGGGCTTGGGTCCGAAGACGGATTGGCTTCCTCCCCAGAAAGGAGACGAGAATCCTGGTACGGCACGCCCCCATTTCTCTCCCCCCTCTCCCTCTCTTTCCACGTCCTTCGGTTTCGTTCGATCTAGGGCTGTTTCTTGATCTTCATCGGTTTCCGGGTTTCGTGTCGGACGTTCGAGTGGTGCGCGGAGCGCGCACAGCGCGCGCGCCGGTTTTAAGTTTTCGGGGAGAGTTATGGCTGTGGAGAATTAAGGCACGCTTGTTTTTCATCTGCAGCTCGTCCTGACATTTATGCCTTCCTTTAATGCCGTTTGCTGTTTTCTTGTCAACCCCGTATTCATCTTGCTGATGTTTTTCTGCCCTTTGAAGTTTGAAGTGCTTGTTTGATTTTTTATGATATGTTATATGAGCTGGATGCTTGGCTCTGCCCACTGAACAATCTCTGTCTTCTTGTCTACCTTCCGCGGCCAATGGACAGTTTGCGTTTGTAGGGTATAGAGTGGCCAGACTCTGTCAATAAATGTTTGACTTCGGCAAATGATTCGAGAAGGAGAATATCGGGCAAGCATTATTTGTACTCTTTCTAGGGTTTTTTATTTAACGTGCTTTGAAGAAGTAAAAAATATATCGTATGACATAAAGAAATCGAAAGGTATGCAATGCCCGGAATTAGTCGGCGCCACTCTACGCGTCCAATCTTTGCAAATGAACGTGAACAATTTCTAATGTACGAGTAGCGTGGGTCGGTAAATGCTCGGGCTTGTAACTCCCCGCTTCCACATTTATAGGCGTATCGTCCATCGATTTCTCCCTGGAAGAGAAAGCGTTCCTTCCATCTCTGCATATTAGGGGTCTGTTTAGTAACATTTATATTCTAGAAACGATTTCTGTTCAGAAATAGTTTTTTCTATTTTATTCTCTAGACAAGTTTTTGAGAAAAAAACGCATTTAGTAATTGCATAAAGTTTCTATTCCCAGAGTAAAAAAAGAACAGAAATGGGTCTGGTAGGACACTAAAAATTTCTACTCCCAATTTTTTCATTTAATTATAAAATTATCGCCGAAGACTTAATAATTCACGTTTAGATAAAATTGGACTATAAATAGTATAAGAATACATTATTGGATAACCTTAATACAATCATAAAGAAAATTACTCCTTATAGACAAAGCAAATACCGGGTGGTGATCGAGGAAATTGTAGTTGAGGGTGTGTGATTTTAGGATTTGGGTGTTAGGATTTAGGGATATCGGTTTTGAGGTTTAGGGCTTGAGGTTTTGGATTTTAGGTTTAGGGTTTGGGGTTTAAGTTTTAGAGTTTCGGGTTTCGGGTTTAAGGGTTTGTGTTTAGGGTTTGGGATTTAGTGGTTTAGGGTTTTGGGTATTGGGGTTTGGGATTTAGCGTATAGGGTTTACAATTTAAGGTTTGGGGTTTATGGTTTAGGATTCGGGGTTTTGCGGTTTAGTGATTTAGGGTTTGCAATTACGATTTTAGGGTTTAGGTTTTAGGTTTGGAGTTTTGGGGTTTAGGGTTTAGTGTTTTGGGTTTTAGGTTTAAGATTTTAGGTTTGGGTTTTTGAGTTTAGGATTTGGGGTTTAGAAGGTTTTAGGGTTTGTGTTTGGGTTTAGGGATTTGGGTTTCGGGTTTTAGGGTTTTAGGTTTTTGATTTTAATGTTATGGGTTTTAGGGATTGGGTATTGAGGTTTAAGGTTAAGGTTTTGGATTTTGAATTTATGATTTGGGTTTAGGGTTTAGTACGAGAATATTTTGTGAAATAGAGAGAGTTGATCTTGTTTCTCCTTTTTGTTCTAGAAACAGAAAAGTATATATTTTTTACTTTTTATTTTTGTTCCAAATATATTCCCGGATCACTTTTCTATTATGGGGAATAAAAAAACTAACGACGTTACTAAACGGATTTTTGTTCTTTTTCTGTTCCGGAGAACAAAAGAACAGAAAAACAGAGAAACAAAAACGTTATTAAATAGACTTTAGATTACCGTTCGACCCTGCCTTTCGGAGATGCACGCGAGATTAGATTTTTTGGTTTGTTGTGGCATAGCCATGACATGTCTGGACAAGACCAATGTAAAGGAAAATAGAGGATAAGTTCGTGGGCGACAGCTTTGGCGGAGCTGGGGAAGATCAAAATGGAAGATGGGTGAACCCCAATGGCATTATTGTGAGTATCATCCCAATCCGAGGGCATGCTTGTGAATTCATCCTCGGTTAATGTGGTCCTTGTTTGGAATTTAATAACTCGCGTCTTGTCAGGTGCTCCAATCCTCCATGATAATATTATTATTACCCCTGTGGCCCTTAAAAAAAATTCGATCTTTGGCCATGATTGCATTAACCAATTCTACTTGTGCGTCACGTTAAATTATTAAAAGAAAAGGGGGAGGATGATGATGATTTTTTTCTATCTTATTTACACGAGCATTCTAGAGCGCCCGTCTAGATAGATGCGGGCATCCGTACCGAGACTCACTATATGAAAATATAAAAAAGGGGGGTTTTTCGAGTTGTTTAATCGAATATAAAATTCGGAGAAATTAAAGTAATACGGGGTTCGTAGCTTTCTTTGCATGAATCTAGGCCGAGAGGACCACGGCCCCTTTGCATTAAAAATCACGAAAAGAAAAAAAGGGGCTCGCAGCTTGATCGTCTTGGCCAATCACGTTGCGGCACCTTGGTGGGTCGTCTGGCCTTAGTTTAGTATTTCTTGACCTAATCAAAAGCTTTTCTTCCGCATTAGCTGTGGTTATTGATGATCATATGTGTAAATTATATCTTAAGCTTGGGAATTTTAATATGGTGCACGTTCAGTGTTTTTAAGGCGCGTTTTATATTGCGGTTGATGCCCTCCTCCGTTGAACGTCCCCCCTCCTTTCCAAGAACTCAGCCTTTTTTCCTCCCCTGTTGCTCAATGCGCTCATCTCACGTGCCGAGCAATAGAGCTCTTGAGGAAGAACCAGCGTTTCGCTCTCTGCATTTGAAGGGAAGTTGTCTGGTTTTGGTGTCTGCGAAGGTGTTCTGGTTTGTTTAGTTGAATCTGTAAAACTTTGCTTCGGTTTCGCTCTCTGATTCAAACGCTAGGTACGGTGAAAGCTCTTAGCTGTTGCTCCGTTGTTTTGTTCGTATGGACGAGTGATTTAAGGATGGATCGACAATTTCTTTGCGTCAATGTTTTGATTGTGCAGAGCTAAACGGACCCGGAATGCAGTGGTCGTTTTCGAACGAGGGCTCTGCTCTTTTTCAGCTGCTTTCTTTCAAGGCCTCGTCGGATGGCGGGCTGGGGAAAAGCGCCGGCGATTCGTTAGCGTCACCTGGATCTATGACCGCATCTAGGTTGGATGTCGAGGTATGCATTGGTCCGATTGTTTCAGCTTCCGAAGTATCTGAACTCGTGCTTGATCTTTTATGAACATCCGAGTCATAGTTCATTCCTTTTAGGCCGTGCTTGGAGCTTGGAGCATTTGCTTCGCTCATTGGTCCTTTTCCTTTCTTGTTGGTGAAGGAACATAGAACTGATTTTGAATTCCTGTGGCTTGCAGAGGAATAGGTTCGGCGACAAACAAGCAGGAAGCTACCATGTGACGACGGCTTACCCTCAGCGGCACTTGAATGCGCAGGTGATCTCCTGGCCTCAGGAAGCGAGGACTTTCCCTTCCCGGAAGCACCTCAGTCAAGTGGCCACAAATACTCCGGTCCTTCAGTCCCATGTGGCGGCATCCACAGAGCAAAACGTGAATCGCTCCTCTGTAAAACCGCCATCTCTCGGGGGATTTACGTTTGTCCCTCCGGCATCAGTTCCTCTGACTTCGACTTCTCTTGTTGGCTTCACTGATTCTAGGTGATCCAGATGTCTGTTAGCTTTTTTTCTTCCTGCTTGTTTGTTGAACTGATTGATGCTTGGCAAGGAGCGGAAACTCTGCAAGTTCAATAGATGATCGGTCAAAGTGGTGATCTCATTTTGTAGGAATGCTACGAGATCCCCTGCAGCACCAGCCCAGTTGACCATCTTCTTCGGCGGTTCGGTTTATGTGTACGATGATGTATCTCCAGAAAAGGTGTACATCTCTTGCTCTTTCGATGAGTGTTACCATTTAAGCCTCCAAATTTGACAGGCAGCCTAAAATGTTTCGGCCTGATTTTAGGCTCGGGCGATCATGTTGCTGGCTGGGAATGGTTCTTCCGCATCTGGGTCTAAGACCGTTCCATCGACTCAAATTCCAGCGCCGATTGCACCAATCACCAGACCTGTGCCTGTTGTTGATTTAAATGGGAGCGGAAGATCGACGATGCTCTCGTTTTCTGCAGTTCCAAGCAATGTGGATCAGAGGAGAGTAAAAACACTGGGAGCCTACGATATGGCCATCAGACGACCTGAGACTCCGAAAGCAATAACTTCTCTTGCACCCGCTCGACCAACTATTTTTCCGGCCGGTATGTTGTTGTATCACTCTCTCAAATCTTTTGGGTGGAGCTTTCTGATAATTACCAATCAAGCTGATTTTCAAGACTGAATCAAATCGGTGAAACTAACTGTTGTCTCGCAGTTGCTCTACCTCAGGCTCGGAAGGCATCCTTGGCTCGATTTCTAGAGAAGCGCAAAGAAAGGTCAGTATTATGTACCGAAACCTTCACTCATAATTCATTTTGTCTGCCGATGTTTGGTTTAGACTGTTGGATGATACTCTCTCTGGATCATTCATTTGGTCTCTGATCATAGGCACTGTTCAATGTGAATCGAAGCGGGTTGAGCTAAACATTCGTGATATTTTTAGCCCTAAACCTAAGTTCTGTTTGTATTCAGGGCGATGAGCACGTGGCCTTATGCCCCGGGCAAGAGATCTCCAGATCGTACCGACTCAGCTTCGGACAGCTTTAGCCGCTCTACCAATTCCACCGCTTCCTGTCATCACATAGACATCAACCAGAAGCCATAGCAACCATTTTCGACGATGATTCTGGGCATGGGAATCCGGACTTGGGTTTTTTACACGAGCCAGCCAATGCCATCATCAGCAATTCCTTCTCTTTTTAGGTCCAAGATGGATCTTTTCAGCCATGACTCTTGGTTGAAAGGTCACTAGTCGTATGCCTTTCAGTCCTATGTTTTTATTTCCCTCCCTATCTGGTGTCTTTCTCGATCCGATTTGTTGAAAACCATGCGATTTCATCGTGCCCTTCCTATTTTGCTGTGTAATGGTTAAAGTTTTGTTCCGGCTCAAGCCTAGTGTAAACATAATTCAAGGAATTTCCTCATATTGCCCAAGTGTTTTATGGGCGATGCGGCGATTCGAATGGAGCGCGATCTGTGCTGCATCGGATTGGATTTGCAGCGCTGGTACTACTTGAACTGCAGATACTCACATGCCTTGCAGACTTCCATCTTTGATCTGTGCTGCTTCACTGCTTCATTGCACTCGGTCAAACTGGAATGATCTTGAGCAATTGCCACCAATCTGCACTGCCTTCGTTTGTTCATTCCATGTTTGATTGGTATGTGCAGAGTTCATGCATTAGTCGAAAACCAATGGTCAAAAGCTGGTGGGCGGTCCTGACAAGCTCCATCTCGTTTACTGGAAAACGATCTTTTTCGATCAAGGACTTGTGTACGGACTCGTCCTTCCTTAAATCACTCGAATGAAAGGTTTGGTGACTTAATCCAATTCTTAATGACTGCGGTTTTGGTGGCATTGCTGCGAGATGTCATGCGGTGGAGGCGATAAATGGGGGGCGATCGCTCAGTGCGGTCGGTGTTGTGACAGTGACTCGTGGCGGTGCAATGACGGCTGTGAAATCGTTTATCTAGGGACAAACTTTTCATTAGTAGTTCAGCATGCATTTCTGGTCGACTGAAAAAGACCCATCTTTTTAGACCATTTACCTTACGAGTTGACCTTAAACCTTACTTCACAACTACTTCCATTTTTTTAATATAATTATAATAATAATCTTGGAATGTTGAAACGTCATGAATTTCGTGTACTAAAAAGAGACACGATAAGTGTTTAGGTGCTCTCGATGCCTTAACTTTCCCATCGGCCAATGCCGATCACCTCATGTCAATCGTGATAATCACCCAACCAGCCATCGTCATGCGAGCGCCCAAAAATAAATATCTATCTTCCTAAAAGTTATGTCGTATTCAGATTTTCGTGTTGGCCTGTTCGAAACGATTTTAACAATTTTTTTTTGCTTTTGTGAAACTATGCGGCTTAAGTAATTCGATTTTTATATAACAAGAAACACTAGGAAGTTTTTCAAAATGTGCATATATTGTTTTTGGTAAGATATCCGTATAGAGGGTTTTTTTATAAATTCTAGAATGACGACACAAATGATTTCCAAACTTTAGCTTGATGTGCAATTTGGTCCATGAATCTTAGTCTAATGTTTAATGTAATCCCCAAACTTTTTAGTTTGTTCAATGTGGTCTCTGAATTTTTGATACATATTCAATGTTGTCCTTCTATTATTTCATGATTGGGGATAACAATTAATATTTTCATATAGTTCAAGGACTAAATTAAACATATACCAAAAAATTCAGAGATCACATTATATAGTGGGTCAAAGTTTAGGGACCATTTGTGTCGTTTTCCCTAATTATTTTGAAGTCCAGTCAATATATTTGACTTTTCGCCAAAAATAAGCAACTTTTTAAAGTTTTTATCGCTTGGAAAGGGCAGAAACCGCCGGTTGCAGTCGCCGTTAAGTCCGTGGGTTCGGGCCGGGCCGACCGAACCCACCGGAAAGCCCGTTCGCAGACCCGAAAAGAGGCCCGGCCCGGGAGCCCGAAGGCGGCGGTTTCTAGAGAATTCCGGTGCCGCGCCGCGTCTCGCGCAATTCCTCCTCCGTCGCTCGACACTGCCAGAACACAGTAGAGAGAGAGAGAGAGAGAGAGAGAGGAGAGCGAGAGCGATGGAGATGGAGACGGAGAAGATAGACGAGCTGCGGTACTTCATCCGCCAGTGCAGGTCGGATCCTTCCATCCTCCACGATCCTTCGCTTGCCTTCTTCAAGTCCTACCTTCAGAGGTAACCGTGTCTCGAGCGTCCGCGTACGGGCGCGCGCTCTCGCGTGCGTAAGTGCGTGTGTTTTTTTCCCCCCCGCCGCCCGTTCTGAATCGGTCGATCGCTCAGCGAGGTTGCTGATGCTAGATGGTCAGCTGGGTAGTAGATAGATGAGCCCGAAAGGGAATCCACGGTTTTGTTTCGTTACGGAGCATGTCAGTACGTTTCGGCCCGCCGTGCGACATGTTCTCTCTCTTTCTTTTGTGCTTGCGAATTGTTTCAAGAACGTGGCGTGTTTTGTTTGCAGCTTAGGTGCTCGAATCCCGCCCGCCGCGAAATCGGTGAGAAACTTGCTCCTGAAATGCTCGCTCTTTGACACGGTTCTTTCGTGTGCTCGCTGGCCAGGAAGTGCTGTTTCTCTAGTATAATTGGCTGCATCGAACACGTTTTTGGTTTGCTGGGTGTTCGTACGTTTGCTTGCTGAATGGAATGAGAATTGTGCATCTGGGGTGCATTTTATTTCGCAGAAAGTTGGCGATTTGGGAAAAATGTTGGACCTCGAAATGATCGGTGGAAGAATTAGTCGACGGGAAAGCAAAAAAGAAATGCAATTTACCCGTAGTTTTCCAATCACGAGAAAGGCAAAAGTATTTGACTATGCAAAGACTTTATATGTGGACCATATGATATGACCGGAGCATGCCGTTGAGAAAGGTACTTTGGATTCATAAAATTGGCGTTCAGAATCAGGTCGAGGTTTAACGAAAGGAAAGAAAGCTTGGGAGAAACTATGAAATTGAGCAACCGCAAAGTTAAGTTCTTTCGGATGTGATGGTCATAATTTTCGGAAGAAGTCATATATTTTTGTGCCAAAATAATCCAGGTTTCTACTAAGACACCTAAAGTTACTAAACTTAAATCTGAACTGGCAAACTCTTTAGATAGACCATAGCTTCGGGCGAGCTGATAAAAATCTCCCTCAGGGAATTGAAATTGCAGCCTGGTCTAATGCCTGCATCAGCCCGTGTATGGTTCGTCACTTGCATGAGCACTTTTTATATAGTCACTCATACTGTGTCTCGAAGAATTTGCATGGCAGTTTTCTTGATTTTTGGCTTTGTATACTTGAAAGAGTGCTTGAATTCGTAATCTCTCTCTTCATGCTTGCACTAATCTAGTTCTCAATGTGACAGGAGAGCCATGGCATGCCAGGCTCTGGGTCTGATGCGAACAAAACTGATTTGGAAATGGATTATGATGATGATAGCTTTGTTGAATCTGATGTTGAATTAGACGAATCTGACACCGTAGCACCTGATGATGATCCTCCGCAAAAGGTGAGCGGTGGAAAAGATTTCCGGGAGAAGTAGCTTTAGGATTCTCCTCTGTAGAAAAGTGAATGTGCAGATTTTCTAATTACAGATGGGAAACCCTTCTATCGAAGTTACAGAAGAAAAGCAGGATGCTGCACAAATGGAAAAATCAAAAGCTGTGAATGCAATGTCAGGAGGCATGATATTTAGGCTCACATTATTTGGGCTTTTTAACTAAAATTCCTCAAGTGCTCTTGCTGGAGAATTATCTGTCTGTTTAAATTGGTTGTACTTCCCAGGTAAGCTGGATGAAGCCATAGAACACCTAACAGAGGCGATCATGTTGAATCCAGGTTCAGCAATACTATATGCGACTAGAGGTAACATCTATTCCCATGCATTTATACTGAATAGTGTGGTCTCAGTATACACGTGGCTTGGTGGCTTCTCCTTAGCAGTTCTCTTTTTTCCATCCAGCTAGCGTCTTTGTCAAATTGAAGAAGCCAAATGCTGCTATTCGTGATGCAGAGGCAGCTTTACAGGTGGGTGTTCATAGACTTTTTGGTGATTCAGCTTTACTGCCTAGGTTTGCATTTGGATGAGCATGACTTGTGGATGTTTCTTATGTGTCTGAATTGGAGTGATGAAGCTCCTCTATCCTTTTCATAGATTAACCCTGACTCAGCAAAAGGATACAAAGCACGAGGGATGGCGAGGGCCATACTGGGTATGTGGGAGGAAGCAGCTAGTGATCTGCATGTAGCTTCAAAAATAGATCATGACGAGGAAATTAGCATGGTGCTCAAGAAGGTACTGTACTCTCCGACTCCTTTAGAGTTGAGACGCTTGAGCTGCTGAGGCATTTATGTTTAAGATTCCAAATGGATTTGCAGGTTGAACCCAATGCCCGCAAAATAGAAGAGCATCGCAGAAAGTATCAACGCTTGCGTAGAGAGAAGGAGCAAAAAAAGGCTGAACGTGAGCGGCAACGCCAGCGCACTGCCGAAGTGAGATGACAATACATACTTTTTTCTATTTGGGATTTTATTTTCACGTAATCTTTCATATGCCTCGTTAATTGATCCTTAGTACTTAAGAAATGATCATGGTCGGGGCTAACTCAACCATAGCTTTGTGTCCTCAATTTCTACAGTGCTTTGCTTGTTATCCATGTGCAGTAGTAGCAATAGTGGTATCATGACCTTGCTGTCGGGGTCCAAAAGCAAGCGAAACTGTTGGCTTTTCCATGCCCCTTGCTGAGTCTGTTTGCGCATGGCTATTTCTTTGACTTACCTTTTGGGGTTTGATGAGAGTCATGAGATTGTCAATTGAGTTGAAAGTGAATATGCAAGTCCCTTCGAGTCCTCTAGAGTTGCATAACCTTCGCCTTTGCTCTTACTCTGAAATTTAGGATTATTTTTCACCTGTTGCAGGAGTTGGACGCTTCAGCTGCTCTCAAGGATGGTGAGCATCATCGTTATGTTTTATATCTAATTTATCACTAGCATCCTTCATTATTTAATGCTTATTAGGACTCCACTCCTATTTTTTGTGATAAAGTGTACTCGACCCGTGTTTGGAGATTGCTGTACACTCATAAGAGCAGTTCCCCAAAATTTCTTTCCTCATGAGAAAACTGATCGTGATGATTCCTCTGATCAATTTTCTTGGAACGTAACATTGATATGGTTCTTGCTTTTTTTCTTTTTTTTTTGGTTCTTGCTCTTGACAGGGCAAGTAATTGGCATCCACTCTCATCCTGAACTGGATTCCAAATTGAATGCTGCTTCAAGAACATCCCGCCTGGCCATCCTTTACTTCACTGCTACCTGGTGTGGGCCCTGCCGCTTCATTTCTCCTCTTTTTACTAGCCTAGCTGCAAAATACCCGAAAGTGGTATTCCTAAAAGTCGACATTGATGAGGCAAGGGATGCGGCTGGCAGTTGGAATATCAGCAGCGTCCCTTCTTTCTTCTTCGTGAGAGATGGCAAAGAAATCGACAAGCTAGTTGGTGCTGACAAGGGCGCCCTTGAGAGGAAGATAGCGCAGCATGGAGGCTGATTTTGTGGATGTGAAAAGTGAGAAACTTGGCCCTGTAACCCGTGTTTGCAACATGGAAGGTATACATACTGGTTTTTGTCCTGCTGTTGGGTGAGAGGTGTGTTGAATTGTGTGGGTTGGGGTAATAAATGACATATTCGCGGCTCAAAAACTGTGTTTGGTGTGGTTTCTCGAGTTATACATGCCTATTGTATCCTCTCGGTCCTCTTCTATTACTCTACTCGTCGTAACCCTGAATGAAAGCATGGATGAAGCGACTTACCCTAAATGTTTTGTTTTACTGGTCTAGACCCACTTAGGTAATTGGAAAATATGAGCGAGATTTATCTGATAGATAATCCTTAATTGAGGATTACTACCGGACCGAAACATGTCTGGTAATGAATAATTATTACCTTAATGACCACGAGATAATTAACCCCGTCTCCTCTTATGACGCTGGTAAACTTTTTTTCATGTCGAAAGAAGTCAAGAGGTGCTGAACTATGAGACTAACTTGGCTACAGCCAGTCGTGACTGTCAACTCTTGGAACAATGATTGAGGAATTCCTCTCCGGATTCGAAGCTCGCCGCACGGTCCCCTGTTCTTTTATTCCGAACATGCACGGTAGCACATATTGCATGAGAATATTGGGTGCAAGAGAAACGTAGCTTAGTTTCATTTATAGCAAAAGCTTATCACGAATAACATATAGAATCGGTCCTGTTTTTAATCATTCTACACTTATGGGCACTGCCAGTATCTTGAATGCCTATATATTTCAAAGTATATTTAAGGAATAGTATGGCTTAGAACACAGGAGCATTACCAAAATAGAAATATTCACTTCCTCTCGTTCTTGGAATAGAATCTCAGGACCACGTAGAAGAGGAGCCTGTAAAGGACTCCCCACGCCAGCAGGATACCGATGTTATACCAGATGTTCGTTATATCAATGCCCATGGTGGACAGAACGTCCTGTCCCACCAGAGGGCAGCTTCCGCCGGAAGTACTGTTATTCGGATGCAGTTTGCTATGCTTGATTTCTCCCAACGGACCTGGCGAGAGATCTGTTGCTTTGCCTGTGTAGCAGCGAGCCCCTTTGAATTCATTTGTTAGCAGTGCCTCGAATGGATACTTTATGGCAGAGATGTAATGGAGCCAACTCCAATACGGTGGTATTTGTGGTCTCTTCAAGAAGAAGCCACAGGTGAGGAAGAAGAGAGCTGTGGTTGCTATGACGACAGCATATCCCGTGATGTAGCTTGGGACGAGCGCGCTCACGAGCATCACGTAAGCGTTGGTAGTGATCAGGGAGGCAAACAGGGTCATCCAGAAGTAGAAAAGGCTGCTTCGAAGGTCAAGAATGTACTGAGTGATAACCGCGAATGTGAGGCCCTGGACGGCAAAGAAGGGGAGGTATACGATGAGAGATGAGATGACGTAGGATGAAGCTCGGTATGCGTTGTGGGACGTCTCTCGAATGAAGATGAATCGCTCTTGGATGAAGGTCGGGACAGCATCGTTAGAGGAGAAGAAAACCAGGCAGACAGCGAAAATGTAGAAATTGAGGAGGCGGTTGATGGTTTTGAAGTCGCTGTGGTGAAGGTTCTTGAAGAGGGAGGATAGGATCAGTGCCATGACAGCAAGGACGATCTCGCGTGAGAGGAAGAGCTCCGGCGTGCGAATCACATTAAGCGCAGTGCGCCAACACAGGACCGCGACCTCACGCAACCATGGATTCGCGAATTTCTGACCATGGTCGGGCTCGTCAAGGACTTCCATCTCAAACTCCTCGTAGGGAGTAGCGTAAGATAGGTCAGGCTTGGGGCTGAAGACCAGCGGGGTCTTGGGGCGAGGAGGGTTACGCTGAGGAGTCGGGTACTGGTTTGAGTCTTGACTCTGTGGGCCATACATCGGCGTCTTACCTCCAGGCGTCCGCCCAGGAGTCCTCGCAGGGGTCCAGGATGGCGGGCGCCGTGGCGTCCCCTTCACACCATTGTAGAGCCAGACGGAGAAGTCCTTGTAAAAATGGGACGCCAATCTCGGGTGCACACTGCTCTGCATGTGCATTGGCGTCTGCACTACTTTGCGCTCCAGTGAGTTGTCGAATTCATCGTCGTCGTCATCATCGTAGTAGTCAAACTGATGAGAGTTGGATCGAGGAGTCTTCTGTCCTTTAGGAGTGTAGGTCAGAGAGTGGAGATTGAGCTTTGAACTGGGGGTGTGACCGTGCGGAGTCCGCGTAGTCTTAGGTGTTTTGGGACGTTTTGGTGTCTTTCGGATTGGTGTCCTAGCTTCTTGGGTAGGTTTGATGCCATCTCTTTGATACAGCACAAGCGGATCGAGGCCAATGGTCGACTCGTCATACTCCTTGATCACATCTAGCAGGTACTCGAGGCTGTTCTCGCCCTCGGGAACCGGCCTTCCGAATCCGGAAAGGTGATCAGGCAGCGCCAGAGGATTCCCCATATATATCAACCTTCCCCTGTGATCACATCACACATACTCGTAACAAATTAGTCGACCGTGCGCATAATTTGAAGCTGCAACATTGCGAGACTGATGTCGTTACCTTGCCAGGACTGTGATGCGGTCCAGGAGCAATTGAATCCTATAGGAAGGCTGGTGGATGGTCATAAGCACAATGCTACCGCTTCGAGCTATGTCCTTAACCTTTTCAACGACGCTGTAGGCGCTCGTGGAGTCCAAACCGGAGGTAGGCTCATCAAGAAACAGCAGCGACGGCTTATGGATGATGTCGATTCCTATGGAAACCCTTCGACGCTCCCCTCCCGACACTCCTCTCCTTCCCTCATCACCGATGTATGTATGAGTCGCGCTCTGTGAAAACAAAAGGTTGAGGATAATGTCAGTCGTGTGAAAATTTCGACTGAGTATGCAGTTAATCAGGAAACTCGGTTTCGCTATATATGTCGAATCTGTAATTCGAACTTGTAGGCATATGTAGTAGAGTATGCACTCATGACTGTTTAGATCTTATCTTACAAATATGCAGTACTACTTTGTCTCCTTCAATATTCTGATTCAAGATTTCTTTCACAGCAAACCTCCCATCTATTCTGACAAAGCCGAACCGAAGCGAATCATTATTTTCGTCTCGATAAGTCATATTCTGTCTTAATCGGATTGTAAACATCATCAAGTACGTGAAGCGCGCATAGGATCTGTACCTGGAGGCCAAGCTGCTCGAGGAGATCGTAGACGCGCTTCTGCTTCTCGGCCCTGGAGATCGAAGGAGGAAGCCTGACCTCAGCAGCGAACATGAACGTCTCGAAGACGGTCAACATCGGAAAGAGCTGATCATCTTGCATCACATAGGATGAGATCATCTTCATGTAGCTAGTAGTAATCTGTCAACGACCATCTCATCAACATCAGTTATCACAACGTAATCTGTTCCTAATAAAAAGCATATCGTGACTAGTAATGAAAATGATCATCTCCCATAGGGCGACTCACCGGTTTACCTTCAATCCTGACTGAACCTTGGAGGCTCCCCTGCGCGATCCGCCCCGCCAACGCGTCAAGGAACGTGGACTTCCCCGCCCCGCTGGGCCCCATGATCGCCATGACCTCGCCCCTCATCGCCTGGCCTGAGATGTCGTTGAGGAGGTATGCCTCTTTCATGACTGACACGCCGTCCTTCTTCTGCTTCTTGATGATACTGTAGGAGAGGCCGCTGAACTCGAGCCCGTGGCCCGGGACCATCTTCCTCGGGGGCGGTGCGGTGCTCTTGCTCCTGGCCACGGCCTTGTCCATGTCCAGCAGTGTCTCGAGGTTCCAGTTAGTGTCGTTCTGCGCGTCCCTAGCCATTGTTGTGGTGGGAGGAATTGCGGGGCCTCCCTTGCACAAAGACACTGCTAGGGGGAAGAGGTCTTTTAAGGGGCTGCAAGTTGTGAGACTTTGAGCGAGTGTGGGGGAATGATTATACCGATGAGGACAGGTTAAAGTTTGCCTAATGGAGACAACATTTGACAGTTAAAATGATAGGAGAATTCAATGGACTTTGCGAAGGACAAAGGCGAGAGGCTGCAATGAGAACTCAAGGCGGCAACACCAAAGTGTTGCTGGAGAGGGAGTGTGTAGTTTTGTTAACCTTTTGCACAAGAGACAGCTCAATCCTCCCTTTCAATTTTTGCTTATTCTTCTTGTTCTTTTCAACCGCATTGACAGGCTGAAAATCACAGCATAATTTCTTGTTTTGCTAAATCGAGTCAATCAACATCAACACACAAGACACAAACGAACAACCTTGGTGCAAATTACATTGGTGCAAATTACATGTTGAGGATCCGTTTGTTTGAGGGAAAGTGTTTTTCCGGAATTAGTTTTTCGAATTTTCACCCGTTTAGTTCGTCGAAAATGATTAGTCGACTGAAAACACTTTTCAGTCAAGGAAAATATTCATGCATAAAATTAGGAAAGTGAATTCCTAAATCTAAGAAAGTAACAACACTTTTTGAAATTTCTCCTTTTTTAATAATTTTTTTTTCTTTTTCTTTTTCTTTTTCTTCTTCCTCCTCTGCCGGTTGCTGAGCCTCGACGATAGCCATGAAGGCCATTGACAAGGGCAAACCTGACCGGCCTTGGGCCGGGATATGGCAATGCTCGAGCTCGCTAGATCCCAACGAGCTCGACCTCGCTGTGGCGAGCTCGAGCCTTGCTCGAGACCAGCCCTCACTGGCCCATGCCTATGGCCGGTCACTAGTCGTCACCGAGGCCCGGCAGCTGATGGATGAGAATGACAGAAAAAAAAAGAAAAAAGAAATGTATTAAAAGATTCAGGAGGATTAATTCCGGAAATTATTTTCACCTTCTTCGATTTAGGAATTCTTTTCTGTTGTTTGGTTAGATAGATTTAGAAATTTACTTTCCTAATTTTATGCATGAATATTTTCCTCAACGGAAAATGTTTTGGGTTGATTGATCATTTCCGACAAACTAAACAGGTAAAAGTTCGTTCCGTGAAAACACTTTCCCTCGAACAAACAAAAGCCTAAATTGTCTGATTAAGTTGGACACTAGTGATTGAGTTAGCCCGATACCATGGTTCGATCGGCCCGTGATGTTTTGGGCTCTCTTGCTTGGGCTCTGGATTGGGCTGAGCTCGAATTGAAACTTAGGCCCAATCTCTATGGTCGTGCCCTTTTTCTAGTCCTAACCCTAATTAGAGCCTCCAATTCTTGGCACCCCTTTGACCCTTGTGTTCTTCTGTGGATTTTCTCCCCTATAAGTTCCTATGTTCTGACGAAAATCATCTCGATTTACCTCGAATTTTTGTGGTCGGCTCCATACTTCATCTCCGAACATGATGTCATCGCACAATCCGAACAAGAGTTCGGGCGATTGTTGAAAGCCGAACCGCTTTATTTTGAAACACCTATTGGTCCTCACAATCTAGTACGATTGCATCCATAGCTGAAATCAGAACGTTGGCTAAAAAGCTCAACTATACCACCAAATTGAGGGTCAAAAGTTAGGACGATTCACCCTCGAAATGGACGTGACCGAGTCAACTTTGACCATCTATTATAAAACATATTGACTTAACTTTGCCCTCGGTCTTAAGTATTCCCACCCCCCCCCCCCAAAACAAGAAGAAGAAGAAGAAGAAACGAATGAAATACAGTAAATCGAGAAGAAACCTCTAAATTTCATGAGTTAAATCATAATTAATTTTTAGGCTCCGTTTATTTCACGAAAAATAATTAATTTCGAAAAATATTTTATTAAAAATAATCGATTGTATCGCTTGAAATAATCAGTTAATAAAAAGTATTTTCATAATTGATAACAATTTTTGTCTAAATATCTCCCTAGACGATGAAAATATCTTTTGTTTGTTTATTTTTCTAATCGATACAAATATATTTAAAATTATTCATTCTCCATGAAACCAACGAAGCCTCGGACTTTACAAGCGTTATTGAAGAAGGTTCGATTAGGGTTTGAAGCTGATTCCGAGACTAAAGTCGTCTTCGAAAGAGTAGACATATATACAGACATGGAAGCCTGTCCAAGATGAAAATGGCTGTGCACAAAAGGCCTTGATGAACCAGCCGGCTATCCCAAGAATCCTCATCGCTATGCAATCTCCATTTGGCCGGCATCCGCTACTTCCCCTAGAGAAGATCGTGTTTCTTGTGTTCTGTCCTATGTAATCATCTGATTAAACGAATTGTGTACTGCCAAAGTTAAACTTAGCCTTGACAAGCTCCCTATAAATCTGCCACCAATCACGAGTTCTTCATTCCATGGCTCTCCTGAGTCTTTGATTTAGGTTTTCTTTTGCTCACTTTTTTTTTGTTCTTACACGATTTTCCTAGTAATCGACGGTAGCTATGGCATTTAGTTGGGCCCACGGTGTTGTCGTGGTTCAACCTCACCGTGACTTCAATTGAAGAGAGTTTAATTCCAAGGTTTGGTTGAGCCGCGCCAATTTTCCGTGCCACGAAACTGCCGTAGTTTTATTTAGTTGTTTATTAATCCTTGTAATATGGAGTTTATTCAATTATTTTAGGTGAACTTTACTGCACATTGTTCTTCATCATCTTGATTTAATTTTTTTTGTCACTTCTTTGTTGCTTTGACATTTTCTGAATGTATTTATCACATTTTGTTGGGTGCGAGGTGTTGTCCCGGTTCAACCTCACGTGACATCAATTGACGAGGGTTGGGTTGAGCAGTGTCAATATCCCGTGCCACGGAGCTGCTGTAGGTTTTATTATTATTATTTAATAATCTTTGTAACATGAAGTTTATATAATTCTTTTAGGTAAATTTGCTACACATTGTTCCTCAAAGTCTTGATTTAGTTTTGTTCTCACTTCTTTGTTCCTTTGACATTTTTTGAATGATCGACAATATCTATGGCATTTAGTTCGGAGCGAGGTGTTGTCGCTATTTAACCTCACCGTGAAATCAATTGAGGGTTTGATTTCGGGGTTTGGTTGAGCGACGCCAATTGTTTGGTTGAGCTACGCCGATATCCCGTGACATGAAATTGTTGTAGGTTTTTATTTATTTATTAATCCTCGTAACATGAAGTTTATTTTATATTTTTAGGTGAAATTTGCTACACATTGTTCGTCATTGTCTTGATTTAGTTTTGTTCTCTCTTCTTTGTTCCTTTGACATTTTCTGAATGATCGACAATATCTATGGCATTTAGTTCAGTGCGAGGTATTGTCGCGGTTCAATCTCACTGTGAAATCAATTGAGGGTTTGATTTCAGGTGTCAATATCCCATGCCATGAAACTGCTGTAGGTTTTTATTTATTTATTAATCCTCGTAACACGAAGTTTATTTTATATTTTTAGGTGAAATTTGCTACACATTGTTAGTCATTGTCTTGATTTAGTTTTGTTCTCTCTTCTTTGTTCCTTTGACATTTTCTGAATGATCGACAATATCTATGGCATTTAGTTCGGTGCGAGGTGTTGTCATGGTTCAACCTCACCGTGAAATCAATTGAGGGTTTGATTTCGGGTGCTAATATCCCGTGCCATGAAACTGCTGTAGGTTTTATTTATTTATTAATCCTCATAACACGAAGTTTATTTTATATTTTTAGGTGAAATTTGCTACACATTGTTCGCCGTTGTCTTGATTTAGTTTTGTTCTCTCTTCTTTGTTCCTTTGACATTTTCCGAATGATTGACAATATCTATGGCATTTAGTTTGGCGCGAGGTGTTGTCGCGGTTCAACCTCACCGTGAAATCAATTGAGGGTTTGATTTCGGGGTTTGGTTGAGCCGCACCAATATCCTGTGCCATGAAATTGCTGTGGGTTTTTATTTATTTATTAATCCTCGTTACATGAAGTTTATTATATATTTTTAGGTGAAATTTGCTACACATTGTTAGTCATTGTCTTGATTTAGTTTTGATCTCTCTTCTTTGTTCCTTTGACATTTTCTGAATGATCGACAATATCTATGGCATTTAGTTCAGTGCGAGGTGTTGTCGCGGTTCAACCTCATCGTGAAATCAATTGAGGGTTTGATTTCGGGATTTGGTTGAGCTGTGCCAATATCCCGTGTCATGAAACTGTTGTAGGTTTTTATTTATTTGTTAATCCTCATGACATGAAGTTTATTTTATATTTTTAGGTGAAATTTGCTACACATTGTTCATCATTGTCTTGATTTAGTTTTGTTCTCTCTTCTTTGTTCCTTTGACATTTTCCGAATGATCGACAATATCTATGGCATTTAGTTCGGTGTGAGGTGTTGTCGCGGTTCAACCTCACCGTGAAATCAATTGAGGGTTTGATTTTGGGGTTTGGTTGAGCCGCGCCAATATCCGGTGTCATGAAATTGCTGTAGGTTTTTATTTATTTATTAATCCTTGTAACACGAAGTTTATTTTATATTTTTAGGTGAAATTTGCTACACATTGTTAGTCATTATCTTGATTTAGTTTTGTTCTCTCTTCTTTGTTCCTTTGACATTTTCTGAATGATCGACAATATCTATGGCATTTAGTTCGGTGCGAGGTGTTGTTGTGGTTCAACCTCACCGTGAAATCAACTGAGGGTTTGATTTCGTGGTTTGGTTGAGCCGCACCAATATCCCGTGCCTCAAAACTGCTGTAGGTTTTTATTTATCCTTGTAATATGAAGTCTATTTCATTCTTTTAGGTGAAATTTACTACACATTGTTCCTCATCGTCATGATTTAGTTTTTTTTTTCTCACTTCTTTGTTCCTTCGCCATTTTTTGAATGATCAATGGTAGCTATGGCATTTAGTTGGGTCCGAGGTATTGTCGCGGTTCAACCTCACCGCGGCATCAATTGACAAGGGTTTGATTCCAAGGTTTGGTTGAGCCGCGCCAATATCCCATGCCACGAAATTGTCATAATTTTTTTAATGAATTAACGGAAGGACTACATTGAACATTTTCATATAGTTCATGGACTAAATTGAATATGTACCAAAAGTCTAGGGATAACATTAAATAAATCAAAAGTTTAGGGATCACATTGAATATTAGGCTAAAGTTCAGGGACTACATTGAACAAATTAAAAATTCAGGGACTAAATTGCACGCTGAGCCAAAGTTTAGGGACTGTTTGTATCATTTTCCCTTTTTTTTCCTCACTACTTTGTTCCTTTGGCATTTTTTGAATGATCAACGATATCTATGGCATTTAGTTGGGTCAGCACTGTTGATGCAGTTCAACCTCATTGTGACATCAATTAAAGAGGTTTCAATTCTAGGGTTTGGTTGAGTTGCGCCACTATCTCGTGCCATGAAACCGCCGCACTTTTTATTTATTTATTATTAATCCTTGTAATATGAAGTTTATTTAATTCTTTTAGGTGAAATTATTACACATTGTTCCTCATCGTCTTGATTTAGTTTTTTTCTCTCTTCTTTGTTCCTTCGACATTTTTTGAATGATAGACCATACCTATGTCATTTAGTTGAGCCGCGCAAATATTCCATGCCACGAAACTATTATAATTTATTTTAATCTATCCTTGTAATATGAAGTTTATCTAATTCTTTTACGTGAAATTTACTACATATTGTTCCTCATCGTCAATTGTTAATGTGTAGGTTCAAACTTCTTGGAAATTATGGTGAGAGCGAAATGTCTCAGCATGCCATTGCTCATGGATATTATTAAAAAATCTCACATCGCAAGCATACGGGACTTATATGCTCTTTACATACATTTGGTATCTCTTTACCTATTAGCTTAGGATTTTGATTGTCAAGTATTAAAGCCACGTTTCACCCCAGTTTACTTTGCATGTGTAGCCCCATGTTCGTCAGATTCTACGTATTGTTCTTAATCTGATCGGCGCACATGAGAGGGGTGTTTATTTGCTCTTTATATATAAGTGATCTTCTCCTATCTATCATGCAAGAGACATTTAGTAGATATATGCTGAAAAATAATCTATAAATCGTGCACATCTCTCTTGTATCAATTATTTTTTTTTTTTTGCTGCTAAAATCTCTCTTGTATCAAATAATTCTTTTGTGAGATTTCACTTAGATTGCTTGGGGAGGGATTGAAAGCAGTTTATCAGTCTATCTTATCTCTTGCGATTAGATTTGGGAGACACCACATTTTAGCTCAGCTCAGAGATCCGTAGCAGCTATTCATCATTGACCTTTCTCCTGTCTGAAGAATTAAAGTCAATTTGGCTTCAACGTTTTTGTGGTTTTCCAATATAAAAATTTAGGAACTTGGATGATACACACACACACACCCATTTGAAACCGGTCGTCCGCGTTTCGTTGTCATATACTGCAATTCTTCGTGCCCTTGTACTCCTTTGAGAAGTTATTCGAACGTTTGCTCTCTTGGTCTAGCCGGATTCATAGAGCTCGAAGAAGAAGAAGAAGAAGATGACGACGACAACAGCGATGATGCACGTGTCTCGTTAAACTAGATATGTTCATGTCAACTAGCCAAGAACTACAGTTCTGCAAGTGAATCTCAACATACGATCTTGATATAACTCCTGCAGATTCAAAATCTCAATGTGGGTGTATATATCTTGAAACGTGTTGGTGTTTACTTGGTTATTAACGTAGAAATTAGGGAAAATCACGTAGAACCATGAACTTGAGAGTGATAAGGATCGGAAACGATGAGCCTAAGATGAAATATATGAATTGGAAGTCGATATTAAATTTCGAATCATTTGAAAATTGAAAAAGAGAAACAAGATAAGGACAGGTGTCTGAGAATACATTGAAATTGCCTTCCTTTTGCACATGAATGAAACTATTCAAAAGCTAATCTTATGTCTCGAGAAATATATCATCTAACGGAATCATTATCTACTAAGAAGTAAGAATTGTGCTATGGATTTTCATTTTTTTTTCAAAATTTAAATTATGATGCTGGTGATAACTTCTTGAGAAAATCAGAGATAATCATGCAAGTTAATAGCAACAAACTCCTTCACTGCTATCGCATTGAATCGCTAATCTCTATATATTGATGCTTTCTCACTCTACAACAACTTCCATCCTTTGAAGAATTTACCAATCAACACCGCCTTTATTAGTTCTCTCTCCCAAAACCTAATTACGCATCAGCAATGGTCTCCAAATCCCTCATCCTTCTCCCTATCTTGCTCACCTCGTGCGTCTCGATCGCCTTCTCGGGAAACCCAAGCCCGTCTCCTCCGGGCGGGGACGATGGGACCTCGCTGCCATGCATTGGGGAGCTGATGCCATGCTTGGCGTACCTGACGCCGTCGCCATCGCCGCCGGCCTCGTGCTGCATCCCGTTGAAGGAGGTGGTCGCGAACGAGGCCAAGTGCCTCTGCAAGGTCTTCAATGATGCGGACATCCTCAAGAGCTTCAACATCACCCAGGATGACGCACTGGCGCTTGCCAAGGCGTGCGGCGCCAATGCGGACACCTCAGCGTGCAAGACAGGCCAGTGATGTTTTTTCTCTCTCAATCTAGTTGTTTCAATTTCAGAACTACACTAGTTATGCATCCATGATAGTTAGGTTTTCAAAGTAGAGTGAAACATGGTCCATGCAAGTGCAAGTCTTTGGTACGCGGTCTCTGTGTTATTACTGTCCCATGAACTCAAATTACTATTGGATTAATTAATGGTCAGATTAAAAGGTGTTCGTATACATTTGGCATGTAAAAGCTTGCGTGGCTCATTATATGTCGTTGCTGTCTTCTTTTTCTTATAGTTATATCGTTGTTTTCTTTATATTAACAAATCACGATCACAATAGTAATAATTTGGCACCTAAGTTTTTGCATACCGATTCTAAATCGAGATCTAAAAACTTCAATACACACACACGAATCACGTTACATGTTGTGCTGTCAAACTGCTTTTGTTTTGAATCAGACCTTTGATCAATCCTTTGTAATTGAATGATGATTGGAAATATAAACTTTGTGAACTCGATGTAATTGAAGTTATATGTGATATCATGTTTGTCCTGATCGAGGCCGCGCATATTCGTATCTTTTGATCTCTGCACAGACAGAGTAAGTAATCACAAACACAAGCAAAAACTTCTCGCAGAAGTAATTACTTTTCTTTTCTCTGGTTACAGAAGGAGCTCCATCAAGGTCACCAGCAACACCATCTCCAACCCCATCTCAGGGTGAGTTTTTCAACTTCTTTTCCTGTGGAACATAAGTTTTTCGATGACAAGTTTGTCTCTTTAATTTCATATTTTACAGATCTTATTTGATTGTTAACAGGGTTCTTCCAACTTTTTTTGTTTTTGCAGGAGCTGCATCAAGCAACTCAAGTGGAGCACCATCAAGCAACTCCAGTGGAGCACCCGAGACTGCTAAGAATGGGGCAACTGAAGTGATGGCTCACTTTTTTGGATTAGGAATGTTTGTTGCAATCTCTATGGTCTTCTTAATTTCAGGCATTGTAGGATTTTAGGACTAGGTTTGTCTCTGGTTTTAATTTTGGTGACTTCGGTAGAACTTTTATTTATTTTATCCCTTTAGTTAGGTGCTTGAGTACTCTACACATCTGTTTATCTGTCTTAGTTATCTTGCTGCTTTGAGTTTTCAACTTGATTTTCCGGATCTTTATCCCTTGTTTCACCGCAAAGCTTTCTTACGAAAAATTTATATATGATTTTCCAATTCGTGCTTGACAGCCTGAGTTGCGTGTGTTCCCTCCAGAAAGAAAAAAATTAGCTCTTTGAAGATGTTGGTATTTGACATAAGAACAAGACCAAAATAATAAACCACGCAATTACTTATTTAATGTACGCGGTTTGTGTATTATTTTTATTTTTAAAAATACCCGTAATTAAAGTGTTAAAGGTACGGCGTAGTAAGTTTAAAAATACAAATATCCATATAGCAATATTTTCACGTAATTATGCAGCTAATTCGTCATCTTGAATGAATTCCGAATCTCGTTTCGACTTCATTGGTACGTAGCATCCCTAATTTCATTTTTCGAAAATCGAAAGCACTGTGTGTAAATGATTTGGTAAAGTCTGTATCAAACATATTTCATTATTCATAAGATTTTACATATGAAAATTATCCTTCTCCAACAAGATCTTGTCACCATGTAAATCTCTATGCAACTTATGCGGTCCCTGTTCCATAAATTCTAGCAGTAGCAGCAGACAACAGGCCTCCATACAAACTGCTGCTGCTGCTTCAATCCAACACAGAAGAGAGAGAGAGAGAGAGAGAGAGAGAGAGAGAGAGAGAGAGAGAGAGAGAGAGAGAGAGAGAGAGCTTTTGTTGTTACCTCTTCTGTGACCATATTATGAATCTACGGGAGAGAGAGAATATGTAAATGTTTCCTCTGCAGTGACAACTCATGCTGGATCCAATAAGGACCACCCTGGGTTTTTGCAGACTCCAAGCAAGTGCTATAGCCTCTCTTCTATTTTTTTTAATTCTTGATTTTTTTTATTCTTTTAACAGGTACCTCGTAAAAAAAATAAAAAAAAACCCCCACTAATTTGATTGGTTCGCATGAGTTCTATCACTTCAATCGAACAGTTATTTTGGCAAGAATCCGACCATGTGGTTTTGTGAGTTTAAGAGGCTGTGCGTTTGCTCGCCAAGATAAATTTTCGAATGGAATACGATAAGGTTGAAATGAAGAAACTCTAGATTGATTATGTTCATATCTCATTTAAGCAACGGCGACGCTACCTTTATGAAGTCGAAATTTATTTTTGGATTGCTTGTTAATATGTTAAGCTTATTCTAATTTGATACCACTTACTTTTCTAAATGAAAACTTGACCTTAAAAAAAACTTTAAAACCCAAGCTACAATGAAATGAAAATCCAATTAATACCAATAATGTAAGTACTTTATCGAGTTTTTATTTGTATATTATTTGTGTCATAATTATTATGTAATTGAATTATGCTCGTAGGATATTAAGTCTTTGATTACTTTGGCACTATTTATACGGTTAGATAGATATGTCCAAAACTCACATTTGACGCAAACGAGGATTATGGAGCAAAAATCATTTTTAATGGTGTGGTTATCTAGCAGAAAATTAATAATTTGAAAAATATTTTCCTAAAAATAATTGCTCAAATCACTTACAAAAATGAATGAAGGGATGAAAGATATATCTATTGTCCCTGAAAATATTTTGACATATATTATTATTGATAATGATCCTAAGTATGCCAATGCTGGGCGAATCGCTTCTTCTTCGGTGACAAACAAGATCTCTTCATCGGGAAAATCTGTTCTAAGCGGCTTGTAATCGAAATATTTTTTAAACCATTCATTTTCCACGAAACAGATTGAGTCTAAGTTTAGCGATAAATTATCTATATTTTGGATTGCAAACATTATCATACCTTATAATCATATAGTAATCATATTATGTTTTTATTTAATCGACATAGATTAGGAACCGAGTGGGGAAGTTGGAATTAATGTGGCTGAATGGAACCTTCAATCGGCCAATTAGATAAGCGGACTCAAATCGTTAATATTAATGACAGGGTAAACCCCCACTCAAAAAACACCCTAGCTCCGTCGCTCCAAGATTGTACCTTCTAAATGTAAACTATATATATATATATCTAAATCCGGAAGTGTGATGACCATTGCCGTCGTTGACGATCTCTTGTGTTGTAGTTCGATGATTTGCTCTCTCTCTTCTTCGATTTTGCAGCCAAATTCTTCTCGTTTATCGCTTAAGCGATGTGCATAAACTTCTAAAGTTCATAAAAACACTAAAAAGCGCCTTTTCATTATTCATTAGTTTTCTCTATAAAATACCATCAAACAATTGTAAAACAATATAATCAATATGTGGCATGAAATTCGAAATCCGACTTGGACTAAACTGAGCCGACCCAAAATTTTCGTGTTGGATAATATTTGTTCATATTCTGGGTTGGGTTAAAACAAACACGCCTGTACTTTTTACGGTTTGGTTAGGGCCTTTGGCAACATTCGAACCGAAATGATCATTGACAGCCCCAGGGTTAGCACCTTAGCTTTTGGCATGCTTGTTGAGACCCTCTCCTCTCATGCGTTTCCTTATAAATCTCAAAGCCATGTGAAAGGATCATATGTCGTTGTCCCACTCTAGATTTGGGGCGATCTGCTATATCATGGCTGGATCGCCAAGGACATCTTTTTAAACGAGGTTTCCTTAAAGCAAGGGCTTCGAGCCCCCTTTGTTCCTCTAAGCTCATCATCATATGCCCCCAAAATTTCCATTTTTTAAAATTGTTCTTGGGTTAAACTGTACGCCTCACCCTCCAAAAAAAATTTTCTTTTTGGGGATTGATGATTAGATAGAACATGTTTGTTTCTCAACACGATCATCTATAAATACACAAGTAAGAACTCATGTCTTGCGATGAAACATAGAACTTAGTTTTTCTCAAGTGAAATACTAACGCAATAGCCTTAAAAAAGATAAAACTCCATACAGTAGACATAAAATACTCCATCAACTAAATTTACTCCAGTGATACTCCCTAGTGTTTCAATCTCATTTAAAAACAAATTTTCTGAGCACAAGAATATATTCCAAGAAACTGAACTTTTTTGCGCCCGCGCGCGCGCGCGCGCGAGAGAGAGAGAGAGAGAGAGAGAGAGAGAGAGAGAGAGAGAGAGAGAGAGAGAGAGAGAGAGAGAGAGAGAGAGAGAGAGAGAGAAGTTTCTTTGAAGTAGAATATAATAATGAAGAAATAATAAGTTGCAAAGTATGATTAACACCAATAACGCCCCCTATAATAGCATTAACATATATAGAGGGTTGGATCTGCTTTAGAGTCGATTAGCCATCTGCTCTAACTCATTAATGGCTTAGTTAGTGTTGGTACTTTGTTGTGTGTTTTGTCGTGATTGGGACAACAGTAGGGGTGTTTGATCAAGTAACCGAGAAAGTATTCATTTAGCCCTAGACAGTGCTTTTAAATATTTTATGATGAGATTATTGTGCGAAAAAGAAGAAGAAGAAGAATATTTCGTAAGTGTCAAGATGAACTTTAATTGGCGGACGTTTTGTGCTTAAAGGTTTTTTTTAATGTTAAAAGACTACTTTACATAAAATTATCTCTCAATTTGTTTATATTGAAAGCTAGGTAGCTTTTATATTTTCGAAAGTAACCTTTCTCTCAAATAGAGCCAGACAACCACCATTTCCTTCTTTCTTCTTTTGCTTCTTCTTTTTTGCTTTCAACTCAAATGGCGACCACCATGTATTAAATAGATCTTTTACTATATTATTTGGGCTTAATTAATACTTTAAAAAGTATCTTTTGCCACATAAATAGCATGTTTTAAAAGCCTTCCATCTCGCTAAGTAACATAATTATAAGGTTGTAAGCATTGAAAGGACAACTACTATACAAGTAATCTGAAATTAAGCCAACTATATGTATTCACTATTCAGGAAGAGCTATGTAGGTCATATGAGTGTACTTATTTTTCCTTCCATCTCGTTAAGTAATATGTATATATATATATATATATATATATGCTTCTTTTTTTTTTTTCATAGACACATGCAATTATCAATACAATCCTCATATGATAAGTGGGTCTTTCTATTTGGATAACTCCGTCGTCAAGCTCGATGTGCTAAGAAAAACTAAATTAGACCATGATTTATACTTTTCGGGATGGACTTGGACCTTCTTACGGGTGAAAAAATCTCTGAAAGATCTCGGTGTGCATGATCACGTAAACTCGAGATTTTCCGGGCATTAATCTCAGGTTCATCTTCTAAGTAGAATGTCGGCATGTTCTTCTTTAAGCACATTTATCAGCTAATAATACCTCTAAATAATGCAGTTCAACTTAATATTGATAATAGCAACAAGCAATTGCTTTTATCAGGTTTGTCAAAAAATAAGAAAAAGAAACCGCTAACATCAGGAGGTGAGAAGAAGAATGTCGGAGTATACATCAAGAGACTATATATACACCAATCTTCTGATTGCAGATAATGAACAGACAATAATGGTCCTGATTTATCTACAAAATCAAGAAAGGAAACAGATTCACGTTATATTCTTCCGCTAAGATGCTCTCACCCTTTTCTTTTCTTTGTTTTAAAAAAATTTTCTGTCTCCTTTTTCTTGCAGAAACCTAATATTTACTCCTTTCACGGCATGCAAAAATATGGTCCCCTCGCATGTCACTCTTCCCTTTTCCTTTTAAGCTTAGTCCACACAGTCACTGTGTCGATGCTTTTCTTGAGAGAGAGAGAGAGAGAGAGAGAGAGAGAGAGAGAGAGAGAGCCACATACAGAGTTAATTAATTCACTTACAGTTAACAGCGACAGTAGATATAGGAAAACTCGCGGTCTACGCTAACTCACCCTCTAGGCCGACCTTTCTGCGAACATGCATGGTGGTGATGTTGTTTTTGGCGTGACAATATTCAATTTGCACCATTTTCGGGACCACTTCTTCATTGTTTTTTTCCTAATTTCTTTGTTCTCATTTAATTTATTCTCTGAGCTTTTCGCTCTCACCCACTATTCCATCCATAAAAAGGAAAAAATAAAGAAGAATTCAAATTCATGACAACGCTTCATCAAATGACCTCACTTTCCAAAAAAATTATAACTCCTGATTTTCCTCTATATATATAGCCCTTTATCTTCTCACTTCTCTTTGTGACCTCTAATGACTAATACACCAAGACACCAAAGATCAAGAACAAAGAAGAAGAATGGTCATCCTCAACGTCGCGTCCTCATCGCGCACCACTATCAGTTGAAGCTGCCAGCGTGATCTCAACTTCCCTGGTCTCGTAAAGGAAAGATCAGATCATGTGGCAGCTTCACCTGTTGCTGGGAGCTCGAGAAAACCCTAATTCCAGATTTTAGTCCACGGCCATGCTGGCGTTCTTCCAAAGGTACAAGAAGTTTCCGAATAATATATATCTTGCGATCATCTAAACTAATTTGGGTCACTGTAATTTTGTACTGCAATTTTCTGTTTGAGGAAATAATCAAGTGTGTTCAGTATCAATTTGTCCCCTTGTCTGTAGAGTCTTTTTAGATTTTTTTGGTTTGAATCATCCGTTCTTTTTCTCCTTGGTGGCTGTATGGTGTAGGGTTTTGAGGCAAGAACAGTTGTCAACCGTTTGGGATTGGATGGTCCGATTCTAACTTTTCGTCTCAAGGCTCGGTGAAGGGCCTGTGCTGTGCGATTAATTTGCAGATCTGTACTTGTGCTTTGGTGATTGAGCCCTATCGCTGTAATAGTAATCCTGACAATTAATTAGGTATACATCGAGCTGCTCCTCTATCTCTGGTGTGTACATGTCGGACCGATCTCATTTTCTCATTTAATTGGATGTTTTCAAAATGTCTTCTGACTCCTATAGGCTATATTTAACACTCTTGTGTTTTTGGTATACTAAGACCCACACATAAAATATGATGTCTTCTTTGGTACAGGAGTATTAGCTTTAAGTTAAACTGAAAGTCTTTTCTGTTTAGTAGGTAAAATGCCAAGGCAAATACGATGATAGAGGCCACTTAAATACTGAAAGGAAATGGAGATATCAGCTAACAGAAGACCAATCAACACTCAGGTACAGGATTGAACTTAATTATGTAACATTCGTGCTTGAATGTCTGCAAACAAAAAATGCTCGAACATTATATTCGAAGCTGGTCCATCAACTTTGTTCAATAGATTTGAGTAGATCTGACAAAAGGATTGACACTTCCAAGCTAGCATATACGTAAAGAACAAAAGCTTCAATGCATAGATTGATTAACTAAGTGAAAAAACTGAATTTGCAAATTATGTGTAACCAGAATTGTTTTTGTATGCTTCATTTTCTCAAGTTTGAATTGGATCAGCTAATAACCTGCAGAAAGCAGACATTTTGTCCTCGCCTGTTTTGAAGCTGTGTGCTGAAAACATTCGAAAATTAGTGGCGACGTAGATGCTGAGCCAGAACGGTCTGATCCGGTTCAAGTGGTTATGTTCAGCTCTCTCCGGCGACACTTGCTAGATGTGTTCGCTTTGATACCGCTGATTTATCTTTTCATGAAAGTTGGTGTCAGAGCCTCATAGAATGCCTGACTAAGTTCATCAGGTCACGGTAGAAGAAATTTGCCTTTTGTTGTTACTGGAATCTGGGTACCGTTCCTGCAATGTACATAACGAATTAAGCTAACTCTTTGAGCCTATTAATTACAATATGCCATTGATTAAATGAGATGGTGGTAATATATATTGAGATTGCATGGAATTCACAAAACATTCACCATAATGTCTGATAATACACACAGAGTTCTATGAATAATAGGAGATCTGACTTCACTATTATTCTTACACTCACTTTGATCACACCTGGGAACTAGGCAGTTTGAAAGCCACCCACCTGTGTTCGTCAAGGTTCACAGATGGTAACATCTCTCTCTCTCTGTCTCTGTCTCTGTCTCTCTCTCTCTCTCACACACACACACGCACACACACACACACACAAATACACGGAAGACTGGTTTCTGCATGTTTAGTTGAAAAGTATAGATGTCTATTACCAGCAAAATTTTCCACTTTTTGATTAGGGAAATTTGATCGATATCTTAATTATAGGTTAATACAAATTCCCAAGGAAAAGTTGTTATATTTTCGTTCTGCGAATCACAAGAAAGCCATTAGTATCACATGGAACCGGTGTGGTCAGGGTGGGGCTCATATTTCGCAAAAGCTTGTTGCTTCTCTATTTTCATACCTTTTTCCAGCTGGTAACTTCGTGCATATACACGAAGTTATTGTGGTACAATAACAGTTCATGAAGATACATGTACTATCCTGGGAATTATATAAGGAGAACACTTCATTATGAGGATGACTTTTTATTGATTCTTGTCCGTAGACCTTTTGCGACGTTTTATATATAGTCATCACATGACTATGTATCGACCAAAAAAAAAAAAAATCGCATGACTATGAGGGTTCAAATGTCAAAGCCTTGGTCTTTTGTTTTGCTTTTTCCCCAAGCAGAGCATGCTATTGTCACGTACAGATGGACAGGGAAACAACCAGCAAAGTACTGAAGGGTCACTACATTGAAGTTGCTGAAAGAAGATGGAAGAAGTGGGATGTGAAAGAGATGGATCATGCACACTCGTGCACGGGTGCGGGTTTTGAGGGGGAACACAAGCCGACCGCTCATCTGTATTAGCTTCTTTATCATTAGTTGGAAAAGACATTTCACATATTTGTTTACAGACGATGTGACGGACTGATAGATCTTACCATAATGGAGGAATATGTTTAGAAAAAATATAATTCGTGTTGTTATAGTAGGAAGAGGGGTATGGATATGTATTGAACGGGGAGGGCCGGGGAGAGTGAGGGGAGAGAGAGTATAAGGAAGGAAAGGCATGCTTTACCAACCTATGCAACGAGCTTTTCTAAATATCTAGATATGCCATAACAAAAATCCGAATATGTCTTAATAGTTTCATTATCAAAGTATATTGAAATGCTTTTTCCCTCTCCTCTCTAGGATTCTCTCCTCTCCCTCCTGTCTTCACACAGCTTTACTTTTCAACCTCCATCGAGGGGAGGGTTTGGGCTAGATCTCTCCCTTCCCTCCCTTTTTTCCTTATTTTCCTTATTTTTTTGACTGAGTTGGTTCTCTGTCCTTTCTTTCTTGTTTTCCTCTCATTTTTTGAGGAGTTTTTCTCTTCTGATCTAGTTTAGATCTATAAATTTCTCTCTCTCGTTTTGGGGAGGATTCTATCTCGGTATAGTCTAAATTTGTAGTTTTTTTTGCGTATATTATTTTGGGATTTCTCTTTCCTCGGATTTCATTAATATACAAGTCTAGTTTCTAAAGGGGATCGGAGGAATTTCATGAATGTTTTGCTCTTATAGTTGTTAGATCTGTGCGCGTTCAACCTTGTTGTGTTGCACGGCAATGGTGTTAAAGACGCCGAACCTAGACGCACACCGCCGAAAGGCAATGCCCTAGCAACATATGGAGATTTCGGTATATGCTCATTACTGAAGACAAATTCAGTGATCGGCCGCCAATTTTGGTTTGAAGAAGTTATAGATTTGCTCTTTGAGCATATGACCAATAATCTTGTTATAATGATTCATCTTCTTATCTAAAAGTTGTTTTGTTGTCTTGGTTTATAGTTAGATTGCTTATTTCTATTGTATATGCGCAGAATGAATAAAGTGTTTCTATGACAAAAACAAAAACGTACATTCAATGAAATAATTGAGAATTGAGTGTATGACTTTTGGGATATGAGGAATCTCTAATACGTGCACCAGAAGCAAACTCAAGGAGGATTTCAACCTTAACTCTTGGTAAAAAAAAATTCCATTAAGTACAACTTAACTTTTCTTAAGGTGTGTTATATTAGTATGACATAGAAAAATGGATAAAATTGTAATTAAATAGTTGAGCTACTTGCTTTTCAATGTCTAGTAAATTTCTCTCTTTTCTTGGTAGAAAATACGGGATCATAGCCGATATATCAGAAAGCTATGCTTCAAGTTAAAAGAGAAACCGTCATCAAGTAACATAGTCAAAACTTCCTCCGATTAATTAATTACTTCAAAAATTCTATTGGAAACTCTGTAAGATCCAGTTTTGCGAACCACACATGCATTTCCTTTTTTTTTTATTATTAGTATGAACTATATGAGTTCGTGGCATTTTGTGAAACATTTCACCAATATGGGCCGTTGGACCATCTCCCATCTTTCGATCATCGAAAATTCTTTCGTAACCTAAGTTGTGATTCGCAATATTTATCTCTTTTCACGCATTTACGAAGCTTTTTTTTTTTTTCTATTTTCCGATGCACATAAGCATGTGCTCTTCCGCTGGAAATGACGAAAAGAGAGAACATTTTCCTCTCTTGATTGGGAAAATATTTTTTCAAATAAAGTTAATGTCTAACTTGCTAGCTAGATTTATTTTTCTCATTTAAAAGAGAAAGAAGAATCAACAGTTTCAAAAGATGATGATAAATAAATAACGTAAACAAGTGAATGCAGTCAATTTATAGTAAAACAGAAATAAAAAAAGGAGGTAAGGAGGGATCATATTTCACTTCCCAAAATCCTCATCGAGCACATAGTAACTTGACAGTATGTTCACCTTTCGTTGCAGAAAGTTCTGTCTATAGAGGCTACCCATAATAATGAAGATGACACTCTGTTTCCCGCAACTCAAGAAACATAAGGGAGCAATTCATCTTAAGAAGTATATATTATAATATCACAAAAAAGTATCAAATTATGTTTACCGTGACAAAAATATCCCAAAGTTTTTTTTATGTCACTGAAAATCCTAAACTTGTCCATTGTGACACAATATTTCAAATTTTTTTTGTATCATAGAAAATCCCGAACTTATACCGGTGTGATAAATTTATCCTGGATGGAACTGAAATAGATGAGGAAAAGTGTCAAAAAAGTCCTAAACCTTTTACATTTATACCAATTTAGTCCTAAACCTTTTTTTTATGCCGATTCAGTCCTAAACTTTTTACATTGGTGTCAATTGAGTCCTAAACATTTTTTTTGTACCAATTCAGCCCTAAACCTTTTCTATCGGTGTCAATTCAGTCCTAAACATTTTTTTGGTGCCAATTCAGTTCCAAATCTTTTGTATTAGTGCCAATTTAATCCTAAATTTTTTTGCATTTGTGCCAATTCAATCCTTCGACACGTGAATAGATATTAGCTAGAGAGACTAAATTGGCACTAATGCAAAAGGTTTATGATTGAATTAATACAAAAAAAGGTTTAGGATTGAATTGATACCAATACAAAAAGGTTTAGGACTGAATTGGTACCAATGCAAAAGATTTAAGACTGAATTGGCACTGAAAAAAGGTTTATAACTCAATTGGCACAAATACAAAAGGTTTAAGACTGAATTGGCATCAAAAAAAGGTTTAGGACTAAATTGGCATCAATATAAATTGTTTAGGACTTTTTTGATGCTTTTCTTGAAATAGATGGTATATATGTTACACATGTATAGTTTGGGTTTTTCCATGACACAAAAAAAGTTAAAAGTATTTGTGTCACAGTGGGCAAGTTTAAGGTTTTTTGTAACACAAAAAAAAAGTTTGGGATATTTGTATCATAGTGGACATAATTCAACGTTTTTTTTGTGGTATTTGCCCTAATATGTAATTTATAGTATATTGAGAGAAATAATGATGACCTTAAGGAATATTCATATGGTATACTCAAAGATAGATAAGAATTATAGATTAGTAAGTTCTTGGGCTTCGAGGTTTATTAAGGTTTGATGTTGGGTTATGCATCTCTTTTTCCCTTCTCATATATGGCCAACATTTAAACCCTAAGATCGGCTGGCTTCAAAACATCCCTTCACATCTTTTGTGAACAATGTATGATACTGAGCTCTTCTGCATTAGTTTGCAATCTTCGATGGGACAGTAAATCGACATGATACGAGTCTATTTTGAAAAGTCAAAACCCAACATCAGTCATGAGAAGACCAATTCAAAACTATCCTGAATTGACACTGTTTTCATCCGTTTTGAATGAGTAAGATTTTGCAGTAATGTCGAAATATTTCGACTACGTCATGAAATGACACCGATAATCGACCAAATACGTTGTTGGTCTTCGTGCATCGAATCATGTCATTATTGAAAGCGGATGGAGCAATTGAAGGCAGACTTTTGGTGAATTTACTTTGATATCTAGCTGTAAGTAGCTGGACTGCATACTTTTGCTTCTATTCAAAGTTACTGCTCCCCTCCTCTTGCCTATAGGGGACTTCTAGCTCTGGACACTGGATAATGCACACTGCCTTGCACCAACCCTGCTTAAAGGCAACTTAATTGTCTTCCTAATTAGTATAAAATAACAAGCAACTTGTCGACAAAAAATGAAATAATAACACGAACAAGAACAAAAGAAAAGTGTCGAGTCCTGCGATTGGGTGAACCGGCTTTTGCTTGGGATCTTGTGACACACACAGCCGCCTGACATGGAGGCGGCGCCACCACCTTTCCCAATTTTCAAAAGTCCTTTTTTCCCTCTTGAAAAAGAAAATCGTGTTCATGAAAAAAAAATCGGATTAAATTCTTTAATAATGGAAAATCACTTGCAAGTTGGGACATCAAATTATAACAAACTACTTGCATTTTGGCCCAATTCGCCCAAATGGAAACGAGATGCAGCACCAAAACCAATGGCCTAATTCGCCCAAATGGAGTAGCTGTCGTTCTAGTTTTGGGTGTTGGCTAGATCGAATTTGAATTGGGATAGAACCCAACTTTGACTTTATGGTATGATTCTTTCAAGTTGAATGTTTCAGTATATTTGCAAATATTGGGATTAAAGGCAATAAAAGCAAATCATTGTGATGTTGCAAACGAAACGAAAACCCAATATGTGAAGACAAAAACATAGAGAGGCTGGAAAGAAAGAGCCATGAGATTTGGAGGGCTTGATAAACGTTTCATGAATGGTCGATCAAGGTGCGCTCATAAGAATGTGCTGCTTTCCTTTGATATACCCACGAGAGTGGATTAGGAGAGGTGCGCATAAGTTGACCTCGAGTGCGCGACAGTGCGTTTGCTGTCGACGATTAACTTCAGGTCTCTTTAACTTGTGATTTATGGACTATAACCCTAGGAATTACATGTACTATGTCGTCACCAGTCATTGGATCGATAAGGGATGAGAATCATGTCACCAAGCCCGTATGTTTAAGAAGTTAAAATCTTCTCTCGTGATCCTCAATACGTGGCAGCTAAAATAATGAGAGTTGTTAATGAGTTTAGCATTCCGATAGTGTCTCAAGCTTCTCGCTATATGATGTCAACATGAACAACTCTCCAATCCTTAGCCTGGCCCAACAGTTAAATCCCGCTTTCAACAATTAAAACTTGTGAAGACAGTTCGCTTGTTTTTTGGTGTCCACTGTCCTGGATCTGAGGTTCAAGTTTGGGGGACTAGAAACTCTCCTATTTCCATAGTACGAAAATTTGACTGGGGTTACGAGTTCCGAGTGAAGTGGACATTGGTGATGGTGAGGAATTAATTGGCTACAAAATATGTAAGCTGCCTTCGCTAATTGGTTCGTTCTGTTGAGTGTATGGCCTCTTTATTGAGTAGTGCCAATAAATCTTTATGGTCTTTATTTCGTAAGAAGAACACCCCAAAGCCTTCCGCGATGTCTTCTTTTCATCCAGCAAAGAGTTAAAGACGTACTTGGGAACAAACTATTTCAAATATATCAATAGAGTTTTGGTGAAGACAACTCGATATCCTGAAATGGTGGAAGAAGAGAGCCACCGTTTTCCGATTCACTCTACCATGACTCGGGGGGAAAATTGTCTAAAAGGCCATAAACTTATTGCATTTTTGCCAATTCGGTCCTAAACCTTTTAATTTTGCCAATCGAGTCATAAACATTTTCATGTTTTTCTAATTGAGTTTTTTTCGTCAATTTTGGTTAAAAATCGCTGACGTAGATATCGACCATCCTATATAGCACAACCAACGCTTATGTGGATAATTTTTAATAATATTTTAATATTTTTTAAAAAAATATTTTTTTCTTTTTCCTTTTTTTTAATTTTTTTTATGCCTCCAGTTGGTGAAGTTGCTGGCCATAGGCTTGGTGTAGGCGAGGGTTGTGACGAGGCCAACACCCTCGCCAGATCTAGGTTAGGGCTGTGACACTCTTGCTAATCATAAGCGAGGGGCTCACGGCCCTAGCCTATGGCTGATGATGGTTGCGACCACCTTGCCCAGACCAAGCAAGGATCGCAATGCCCTTGCTTGGATCTAGGCAAGGGCATACCAGGAGAGAGTCACTAGCCCTCGCCTATGGCCAGCGATGGCCGTGATGCCCTCACCCAAACCAGGTGAGGTTCGCTAGCCCTTGCCGGCCAAAGGGATAAAACAAAAAAAAAGAAAAAAAATAACAAAAATATTCGAAAAATATTGAAATATTATATTTAAAAAATTGTCTACGTCGTCTCCACATTATCAATTTTTTACCAAAATTAGTCAACTCAATTGGAAAAACTTAAAAAAATTTTAAGATTTAATTAGTAAAATTAAAAGATTTAGAACTTAATTGACAAAAGTGCAATAAGTTTAAAATTTTTTAGACAATTTTGCCTTACTCGTGACATATCGGCTCCAAAGGCATCTGTGGTACTATCAAAGTCAACCAGGGAAAACTCAAGAAATGGTTGCGGTAAGCATCGTAAACACCATTAGACATTCTACTTGACGCAATTTATGTGTTATTGTCCCTGAGGCACCATCGTTGGTTTCTAATATTACTTAATTGAATGAGCGCTTATATATGTTTTCCTCAATCGATTTTTTTTTATATTTTTTTGTCTTCCAACATATGAAAATAATTAGTTAAATTGGTCTGAACAATTCATTTAATTTTTTAAGGGAAAAAAGAAACCGGGAAAAAGACATGAGCACACAGAGCCAAAATGAGACGAGATGTGCTGACTTTAAGATTTGATTTGACTACACTAAGGGTAAAAAAAAGCATTCTTTACAAAGCCTAGTCTGATTCACCAAATTTTCCCCCCTTCTTCTTCCTAGAACCGATGGTTACAACAAGGATGAGAAACTACCCCTCCCTCTATCATCTCCCTATCTGATTGTGACTATCTAGTCTATTTTGCCAACTTACCTCTCTCATCCTCCACTTCAAAAGCCTTAAACACACCCTCCCGCACTTCTCCCTACTCTTTTCGGGGGCAAACCATCTACAGCTTATGAACACAGCATGTACACATCCCTACCAAGTTAAGACTCCGAGACTCGAAGATCGGAAGTTAGTGGCTGCCGCTGGCCTCGGGGCCCGTCCTAACAGTAGAACATCACCCTCTTCACGTTCTCCTTCAATGCCGGCAGTGGCCTCACGCCCGTCTCTCCGGTTACGCGCGCGCCTCTGGTTTTGTGATCGCCGCCGCCGCCGCTCCCTGTCGATCCGTTCTCTTGTGCCTCCGGTTCCATGTAGAATCGGGCTCGAAAAGCAGCCAAATGCGCGTAATAAGCCGGAGGCACTGCAATGAATCCAGGCGTCCAGTTGAAAACATGGTAATGCAATTGATCACATGCACCTCTATATGGTCACCTCTGTTGCGCTATGCCTAACTTAAGTAGAAGGGGTTACTCACCAACTGAGACCGAACGCGTGCATCTTGCGTACGTGTAACAGAGATTGTTCGTCAACGACTGGATTCCATCGGCTGTAAAATTATTCTCATCCCATAGCACGTGATAATGAGCTGGCCGACTTGTTCCCTATCAATGAGCAAGAAGATGCAAAATTCAATGTCTTCGAAATTCCACAAAGACAAGACAATGTATATCTTCTATGACCATGCACTTGGACTTAGAACCATATTGGAAGAACTATGTACAAACAATTTGATCATATCCTCTCAAAGTCTAAAGAAAGTAATGTCTCGACATTTCTTCGAGTCTTGCTTCCAAATGACAATTTGAGGTCCAAGGAACAAATCTCACATACAAGTAACCAATAGTGTCACATTTCAGTCAAATACGGATAAATTGATCAAAATAAGAATTTGCTTCCCTGAACTTTTAATTTCCTACTCACTAGGTCAAATAGTATGCAAGTCTTCTCCAGATGGTCCCCTCATCAAATTAAGATCCTGGCTGCAAATTCAATTGCCAGTCACAGGAGGATCGAAAGTTCAACTGCCTAGATGGTTCAGTTTATAACCTGTTCACATCAGAATACTCTGCAATTCCTACCCAATAGAGGCAGGACACCAAAAAATCGCAGCCTCGCTGCAACTATATTGTCCACATGTTTGGCCATAAAATTGAAACTTTCTGTTACCTTATTCTCCAATGGTATAATCAGTGTTCACCTAGCATATTCTCACTTCACAAGAAACCGATCATACATACCAAGCTCTGGTTCCAACTGAAAAATCCTTAGAAAATATTGTTCTTTGAGTTTCTGTCTTAAACATTGTAAGGGGAAACTTTTGAAGCTCCCAGTATATCTGTTCCTTCACTTTTAAGAAAAGATAATGGTGGACACTTGCAAATGAAAAAAGCAAGCACTTGATAAATACGAAAGGATCACGCAAAGAAATTTACCTGAATTCCAGCATGACTACAAAGGTAAAAATCAAATTCTGTGGGATGGCAGATCTTCGAATCAACCACGGTACCTAGAACAACAAATTTGATCATGTCACACTTCCAAAAAGAAGCGAAATTGTGTGGTATGTGAAAATGAAATTTTTTCATTTACCGGGCATAATATTCCCACTCTTATTATCAATGCTGCTTCTGTCTCTATGATTGTTAGCAAACAAGCGCGTGTGGTGTCGTTTTTGCACCACAATGAAAGTTACAGGCGGTTGATAGTTTGGTTCTAGTGATGCACAAGCCTGCAAGTAATTTTCCAAGGGCAACGGTAGATTTAGTTCTGTATGAAGTAGACAAAGATAAAAAAAAAAGTGATATATGTACATATACATAAATCCCCTCACCTTTCTGATTGCATCCAATTCATACAGGAGAACTTGATAGAACTGCCCTTCACTCACACCATCCCTGTGCATTCCATAGAGGAATATGAGAACATCAAACAGCTAAATCAAAATGGACGAACCTACCTTTACATAAAAAACAATTGCATAACATGTACTGGAAGAACATAGGCTAGTAGATCTCTCTCTCTCTCTCTCTCTCTCTCTCCAAAAAAACAAAAAGGAAAAGAGATACGCCCCCATCACCAGCAGCAATGAAAAAGACACATACTCAAGAGTAAACTTTTTCACTCAATCTACAAAACAATAGCAGAAAGAGAAATTAGAGTATGGAAAACACACTATTGGATCATCCCTCTTCTTACCAGTTCTGTATATGAAGTCCCTAAGCCGAGGATCTATAACGTGTTTAGTTGGGTACAAAACTAGGATTCAAATTTAGCCTGTTTTAATTAAGCGCATATGATGAACAAGGTCAAGGATGATATGAACCTGTAAAATATTATCCTCAGCGGCTTCTGCCCCGTTGCTTTTCTAAAGGACACCAAAAGATCCCTGTGAAGACAATGCACGACATAAGGATTAGAGTCCCCCTTTGTGCTATGCAAGAAAAGCAGTTCTAACCAAGTTAGAATCTAATGCTTAGGATATCCTTGTACCTGATCATGCCCCCACTAACAGTTCCACGAACTGGATCATTCCATGTTTTGTACAAGTCTTGGATGAGTTCCTGTCTGTGAGCTTGAGCACAAACCAGTCCTGCATATTTTGTAACTTCGGGCCAGTCCTGGGATGCTACTACCTACATAAAGAACATCATTTATAAGAAAAGGCTGTGTTACTAACATTTATGCTCTTAAGACTGTAAGGATGCAGTAAATTAATCAGCATACATACAGCAGCTATTGAGGGGCTAGAGTCTTCCCCGTTCTCTGGGTGGGTCACATCTGCTCCGAATATTATAGTTGGTATGTCACTAACTAATGGAATTCTGCAGCTAATTGCATCCAAAAGAACAGTATTTCTGCCACCCATCTGCACAAAGACCAATTTTACATGAAAGTCAGAAGAGGAAGGTAGCATATAATCGATTGCCATTAAAACATATGAAATTAGCAAGTAAATTGTGCAGATCTTTCCATTGTTGGGGAAAAAGCAATTGCAAGAAATTTTTTATAGAATAAATCAAAAGATCAGGAGTTCAAATCACCTTAACATTGATCTTCAGGGATACATTTGCCAAGTACTGCTTGGTAATCTTGAAAACATGCTTTGTGAGACAACATTGTGATATTATACCAAGATCAGTCTCGCATATTCTTTTGAGGTCCCCTACAAAATATCAATGGAAAAGCGTCAGTTTTATAGTTTAAAACTAGTTTCACTAACCCAACATTGAACCAGATCGCTTTATGGCCTACCATATAGGGAGCCATTATTGTCGGGCAAAATTGCCAATAAAAGCTCCAGTTCTTTTCCTTTGGTTTTATTCATGCATGCATGGTAAACATGCTTCAAAGCTTTCTCTACTTGCTCTGGCTTTGCGTTATAGATGGGTATGACGGGCTGAGTATTAAATTCCTTCAAACAGCAAAAGTAATGAAACTTTAGTCAAAGGAATAAAACGAATAAAACCAGAACAAAATAAAAGAAAAAGAAAGGAACATCAAAACAAATAATAAAAGAGTCCTCTGCAAGTTTTTATGACCAACGACAAGGAAAAGAGTACTACCATTCCAGAAACTTGACACATTTGAGCGAGTTCACTGCAGAACCCCTTCGCAACACTTTCCTGCACACTCCTAGAGAAGTTGATACATGACCACCGATTAACAGTCATGCCATTTATCATTTTCTGCAAATTATGAACAGAACAACATCAAGGTGAAGCAGCACAAGCATAAAAAATACACAAAACAACTTCTAGACAGATAAAACGCAAGGAAAAAAGCACCACGCAAGTTGAAATGAATCTGTAGTGAAGACTTCTTACTTCACCTCTACAAACTTTCACTGATTGACATGAAAAAGTCTCTTTATTTTCATGACAATACACGCAGGTCATCACATTTTTATGATTGTAGTTATAAACTATGATGCAACTGTCCCTACTATATTCAATTCATAATAAATAAAAACGAATACTATAGGGGTGCTGAGATACCTTGTTCATCATATTCCATTGACCAACTTGAGGCAAACAATCCTTCTCTTTTCCAGTTTCATGATATTTCAACTGCATATAGGTGTCATTACAAGGAAAACGTATGAACTTCCTGCCCATCAGATGCAACGTAGGAGAAAAAGTTTAAAAATATTACCCAGGGGGCTGGAAGGATACGAGCTTCGACAGATGCCAGCTTTTCACTGATCTTGATCCCAAATTCCTTGGCATAAGGGTCTTGATCGTAGGCATTTTGTTGAACAGTCTGCATGTGTTTACATAATTTAAAAGAATTAAATGAATAACAAGGTCATCAAGACATAAACAGCAAAATTCAAGTGGGGAAAAAAGCTGCTACTCTAAATAATACAGCGTGATAGAAAATACCAGAAACACATGACCATCGAGCCCAACTCAAAAACCAGAATAGTGAAATTGGATATTGATATACATCTCTCTTCTTTTTAACCTTTGCAATAGAAAACGTTGTCCTAATATGGATGTCAATGGGACGGGGTGTGAGTCATTTGCCCTTTCCACTTAGCGCCCGCCCTGCACCCCTACACTCCCCGTCCTGCCCTGCACCCCTACACTCCTCCCCATTCCACTTAGCACAACTATTTGGAATGCCTGCCCCATTTGCCCTTTTCTTTAGGAACTAAATTTAGACATTCTGACAGAGATTTCTGTATATCAAATTTAAAAATTGAACTTAATATGACAATGATTTTGACTAAGATTTCTTAAAGGAATACAAAAGTACTCACAAGACATTCTAAAAGAGAGTAATTTAGCAATTATACCAGCAATAGTATAAATAACAAACGTTGCTTTGTGATTACCCAAAAACGAAAATGCAACATATCCAGGGCGAGTCCACGGAAGTCCCAACTCTGAGGCAGAAATTCCATCCCCACCCCCAGGACAAGCAGGGTGGACTCCAACAGGACATTTGCCATTCCTAATAGCCCATTAGGTGGGCTTAGTTATCTAGGAACTATATCAAAGATGGGAGAGTGGAGCAGCCATGTGAGGCACGTTGGAATTCCCAGACCATCAAGTGCTAACAAGCAAACTTTTGGGCCATCCACCCAGACTTAGGCCATGGTCTTATCTAATCTAAAAAGTTAAGTAGTATATTTCATGGATTGGAATTTGCTAAGGCAGCCTCCACGCTATAAAAATAAGAAAAAGCCTGCACTGACCAAAAGGATGGCCTCATCAATTTGTGTCTGCTACAGATAGAAGCAACTGAGAATTCATGTCATGAACAAAATGAAAACGGACTCTATCCGAATTTATTAACGAGGAAGACCGCATGTGCCAAAAACAATTAGTGATTGATGAGATGCATCCAAGGTATGATAAGACAAAAGTTTTGATTTTTAGTCTTAAAGCAATTGCTCTTGTTTCAATGATTGCAGTAATAACATGCTAGAGATGACAGTGATATATAGTGACAAGTTAACAAACAATAGATTCAAATAAACCTGGAGAATATCATTTTCACGATCCCTAGGTCTTTGGCATGTAACTTTTAGCAGGGTTGTAATTTGCTTCTCGTTCAACCTTTTCGTATATCGTTGCCCTTCAACAATTTTGCATGCCTGAAAGTAATGTAGATTATAACAGGAAAACATTAGCAAAAGTTTCCCTAGAGGGAAATTGTTTGATAATTTGTGATAACTTGTTACCTCCAGGGGTAAATAGTTTGCCTTCTTTTGATTTCCTACTTGGAGGCAAGGAAGATGTGTATGCAGTATTGTAAAGCCATACATCTCTTGAAAGTATTCCACGACAGACTTCATGTTCAAATTGTCATCAACAGGAAATCTAGAAACCAAAAGTTTGAAACATGCCAATAACGGAGAGATTTAGCTTATTTCCAAGTATAGATGGCTTCAGTTTACCGTCTGACTTTCATCTGACAAATAAAGAGTGAAAACTTACACTAGCTCTCTCGTTGGCTGAGATGTCAAGCCTGAGACACGGTACTTTCTTCGTACGCTCCCTCTGTGTGTCACTTCAACTTTTACCCCTCGAAGAGCCTTTTTAATCTGGCGGAATATTTTTCGTCAGAGAGAGCAAGAACACCATCACGAATTCATTAACATATAATCATCCATATTCAATAGATCAGCCAGGCACTGAGCACACTTTGTGTTGATCTCAAAGAGGAAACACATCATGGAGTGCCTCGGCAACTTATTGTGAGAAGTACCCTATTAATAGATATAATTTCAACAGCTGATTGATTTGGTCCACATCACGCCACTCCATAATATACTTTCTCCAATATCTAGACGTCATAATACCCCAAGTTTGCAAAGTCGATTCATAGACATCATGTAAGAGAACATACCTTGATACGATGAGAATCAGATAATTGCCTCGATAGGACATCTTTGCCCAGAAGCTGGGCCACAAACTCTATCACCGGAAGAGGCTCGATGAATGCAGCCGAAGCCATATCTGTGATGTACAGGAGGATTTTCAAAGAAGAAAAAGGAAGCAACTTGGTGTATCAAGGGACCAAATCAACTAGTTGGTTTGGTTTAATAAGTGCAATCAATTTGCTTTAATTACCAATATTCAGGGATAAGCCCATTTGGGTAGGCCTAATGCTCTGGTAAAAACCGCACCATGATTCCAAGCCATCACCTAGTGGTTGGGGTGTTCTTATATTGGGTGAGAAAAATGATCGACCAATGGGGCAAAACCTGCATACATTGCATCCTCAAATAAGTCATTTCATTAGGGTGAGGTGGAAATTCTATTATAAGAGGATATTATCTACCTTTTTGTGGAAAGCTCCCTCAAAACGATATCAAGTACCTGAAGAGCTTCCTGAGGAGCGTTGGCACGCTTACCAGCTAAGAATTGGCTTAAGTGGTGCATGTTTGCGCGGGCAACAAACTTAATAACCACCTTATATTCTCTTTCTCTCCTGAAAAATTGCAATAATGCCCAAGACTTGAGCATAAGAAACATTTTCGCCAATGTAACTCTCTACGATTCAGTTAACAAGCAATTCAAAATCTAGAGTACTGCCTAATGCACGCAAAGCAAATGATTGAAAGCCTATCATTTCCTACATTTTTCAGTCCAGATTCCGAGTGAATTTTACACAAAAAGTAACTCTATAAAGAGATTAATAAACACAGATTTCGACATTACGAAGACTTACTTGGGTCCATTAATTCCATCCTCTTCATCTAAGAGCTTAATGTTGAACTCCTTCCAAGCAAAGGGAAGCTCACCAGCAGTGTAAAGACTCTTCCTCCCATCATAAGCAGGCAATCTCATTCCTAAGTCAGATTCCCTATACAGCCTCAGCAACTCTGCCATGATGGCTCTATTCACGGTCCTTGATGCCACTTCTGGTGTAATGCTGACCTGCCATGAGCACAGAGACAGCCTCAGGAAAAAATCAGATAGCTGAGCAAAACAATAGGAACAAAACTCTGAAGCGCAGATGTATCTATCCGCAGCTAATCAAATTAAAACCTCTGAAAAGGACAAGCCAAATTGAAACCCACTTTCATTGTCAGCTCCAAATGTAAAAGACCACAAAAGATAAAGGAGAAAAAAAACACCCATGTGATGGCATCAAACTACATTGTATGTCAGATTGAGGGTCCCAACTGTTGTGTCACAGATTAAGAACTATCTCAAATTTATCTTCTGCAAAAATCAGCAAGCAGACATGTTTTCAACGCCCAGAGAAGAAAAAAAGAAAAAGGAAAAACACAAAAAAATCACCCCATTTTAGAGAACAGAGCTACTTACGTCATACTGGTTCAAGTCTTTCTCTGGTAACTCTGCAAAAAAATGGTTGGCTTTCACAATGCACCGGGTCCCAACTTGCCCAAACCCGGGCCTGCGAGCCAAGCTCCAGGACCGGCTAGAGGTCGGGAAATCCACCCGGTTCCCAGTCCCACCACCATTCTGGGCGCATCCGTTCGGACCCCTCGGCACGACAATCTCTCCGGTGCACGGCCGAGAGCTCGGCCTCGCGCAGGCGTCGCCTTGGTCGGACTTCCGCTCGCCTCTCCCCCTCCTCCTCCTCCCTCTGCTCTTCGAAGGAGGTGACGGGGTCGGCGGGCCCTTGCCGTTCTGCGTGGTCTTGGGAGACTTCTGGGGCTGATTGTTCATGGGACTCTGCAAGTGGGTGGTCTTGATGACAAGGTGTTGGTGGCGTTGCTCTGTGCTCTCTTTCATTTGCCTCGTAGGCATCTGCTTGGGATAACTGAAAACTCCAAACTGATGTACCAAATAGTACCGGCTCCTCTTGGCCTCGGTTTATGTCAAGAGACTCAGAACTGTTTCAGCTGAGAGGAAAACAAAGCCGAAGAAAGAATATGAGAAAAAGCCAAAATCTTGCATGTCAGAGAAGTGGTCACAATTGCAGAACAGTGAATGAATGGAAAATCTCATCAATGAGTGTGTGAAATCATGGGTTCAGCTGCGGCACGCAATAGTTCAAAAGAAGGGAGGTGGAACAGAGACCAACCTTTGTTCCAGATTACAAGCATTACTATTTCTTCGCAAGATTGGAACACACAGTCAATTTTTACCTTTGATTCAGCACATAGAACACCCCAAAAATAAAAAATTTCAAGCAAAAGTGAGGGCAAATTAATGCTTCAAAACACAATTTTTCTCCTTTTGCCCCCGGTAATATCAGCTGAGAAAATCTTCAAAGACCCAGCAAAAGAATCAGCATGAAAGAGAACAGAAACCTGAAACGAAAACGTGCAAAGAGCACCAAATTCATGAACGCGAAGACAAAGCTGACAGTCAACCCCGAAACTAATAAAAACTTCTTTTAGATTCTTCTTCTGTTCGGTAAACCAATGATCATGAATCGTCGAAGACGAGAATCACAAGGCAGGAAGACCCAAAAAAATAAAGGCGAAATACGAAAGAATCTGCGGTTTTCTCCATAGAACCTAGTAAACGGGAAATACCCAGAAGACAAAACTGGGATCCAATCCTGTCCCCTACCCAAAACCGAAAAAATTGTGTTGGGAAAACATCGAGTGAGACCAAGCAGATAAAAACACCAACATGATTTGTTTCGAAAAATATATACTTTTAGACAGGAAAGAAAAAATTTGGAAAGGACGAGTCTGTTGGAGTGTGAGCGAGAGAAAAAGAGAGAGAGAGAGAGAGAGAGAGAGAGCGAATGAGAACACATAGAAAAGAACAAAAATGAAGCACAAGGAATAAACCTTGAAAAGGGCAGTGAAATCACTATCCGGAGGATACGGCAAAAATTTAATGCTAAGAAGCAAAGAGCGACTCAACATAAACAAATGAAACAAATAAACAACACCATTATTAAAAAGTCATGAGAAGCCGAAGAATTTACTAACTCACCAACCTGCCAACCCAGCAAAACGACCTCTCTTGGTTTAGCACACGAAGAAAGCAGAGAACTTGGCCTCACAATGCGAAGGTGCAGAGTAGAGAGAGTATTTATAAGATGCTCCTGATTCAAACACACACAGGCAGAGAGAGAGAGAGAGGGGGGGGGGGGGGGCGCAAAAGTTTGGTCTTTGTGGGAACTGGAGTGATTCAAAGCGAGGGAGAGAGTGGGGGGATTAGAAAGAGGAAATGAAATGGGTTGATGATGGCGATGATGAATCTTATACACGCATGCAAGTGCTTTTGGGGTTGCTTTCTTTATCACGTGTAAAAGAGCCTTGGGAGGGCCTGCTCCCCTCTCTCTCTTCCCTCCCATCCTTGAAGCCTTTGCTTTTCCACACTCTCTTTCCACACAAAGATGCTGCAAAAAGCCTCTCTCCCCTCTCTTCCATTTTCGGCTCTGGAGCCAACATGACAGTGTGATCAATAAAGCAAATTCATTTTTCTCTGCAACCCCGAAATTATAAAACTATTCGTTTAGACCCTCTCTCTACGGTGCTTTCCATACGCTTACGTGTGTTCATGTACATGTATGGCTATGTTATGTCACATAATTTGTCGAATGTTCATGTCCAGAAACAAAATTTGTCCGACTTCTAACGGGGAGAGAGAGGGAGAGGGGTCATGTGAAGGGAGTAATAGTCCAAAGGAATTATCTTCTGGGGTTTTGCAAAAGCAGTCATACCAAGAAGAAGAGGAATAATTCGAAGTTTGCAGCCTCTCTCTCTCTCTCTCTCTCTCTCTCTCTCACACACACACACACACACACACACACACGTTGGTAAGAAACTCTTGTATGTACGCCTTGCACACTTGGTTCTTTTATCTAAACAGAGAGCTCTGGCGACCTGTAACGGGCGATTTGCCCGCTGCCAAGGTCAAAAACTTTTCTAAGTAATTTTGGGGTCAAGTTAATCTATCACTGAAGGCATATTTAGGGCACATTTTTATGAAAATTATGTGGTCCAGTCCGATAATTTATGGTATCGATACCGTATGTGATATGGACTGTTGGATCAAAAGGATAAAAATTTCAATGGTAGAATAATTTTGAGAAGAAAATTGCTTATTATAAATTTGTCAACTTTATTATTGATTAAGATAAATTACATCATGTAACGATAATTACTCACTGATGACGCCTTCAAGTTTACGAAATAGGAATGAATATTATAGCCATAGAGGCGAGTTACTAAGTATAGGAAAAAGAATATTCACAATTAATTCAGGTTGGTTACGACTCTCGTAGAAAGTTACTGACATTAAGATATTCGATTTTTGAAGACTTTGAGGTAAGCTATTTTATGTAGAAGATGGTTACTAATTTGTCATATACCGGGATATATAGGAAAACAACAATTATTGAGGATAATTACTGAACATGGTTACTACCACTTTGTGAGACACGGTCTTAGTTTTGGTTGAGCTTTTTATGTGAGTGATGAGATATATTTTATCATACAAACACTTAGATGGCATTGATGAGATGTGTTTGGATTAGTCTAGATATAATTATATATCCTATCAGGTGAGAAAACTTTCATGACGAGATCATAAAAAATTGGAAAAAAAAGGGGAGAGGCTGAGGAGACGGAAGAAGAGGGCAACGCTGACGGTGGTTTCCGCCACTTGCTTAGACCCCTCTCTCTCTCTCTCTTCCCTTTAGATGATGGCCATAGCTACGGCCGTCACTGTCTTAAGGCGATGGTGACCATCGTCGAGGTAGTTATCACAGTGGTCACTAGATACGATGCAACGAGAGACCGTCATATTAACAAAAACCCGTGTTAAATGGGAATCATTTGTTAATGACAAATAATCTCATGGTATCCAAGGTGCGGAAGCACCCTCGATCCGGTCAAAGCAATTCTTTTCTTTGGACCATCGATCCATCTATCTTTCTAAATTCAATAAATTTTATATGTGAATTCAATATATCACGTCATGCTAAGTAACGATCCATGCACTCGGTACTCATCTGTCTATATAGAAAGAACTCCGCGTTCCGGTGGGGGACGCGTCGTGGGGATGGAAAATTAGAGGAAGACAAGTGATGGCGCATGATTGCATGCTAGACTTGAAGGTGGTTGGGTCCCGCGACACCTCGTCCGTTCGTGCCGGGCGATCGAGTTGGGGTTTGACAATAAGCACGACCTTAGCCAAGCCAATTTTATGTCAACATAGATTCCGAATCTCCTCGCGCCTTTCATACGGAGATGCAAACTAAATTTTTCGATTTGGACTGTTGAGTTTCACCGTGGTTTTTCGATTTTCAGTGTGCCCTCCCACGTTAACATTCATTCAATGTTTTTGTCTTGTCTTTAGAGGTTTTGAAGGTCGGAAATTGGATATTGTCGCCATTGTGACCCATTATCGTTCGACCAGCAATGGAGCTGCCAGGTCAGATATGGTAATACTTTGCTTTATAGTATTTAAATTATTCTAACTTGTGTATTTCCATTAAAAAAAAGCATAGCCTAAAGTTAGAAAAAAAAAGCTATTTCTTTTTGGGTATAAGGATCATGCGCACTTCGACTAGTTCATCTCCGAGACAAGTCTTAAAACAAAATTTTGGTTTTGAACTTTTTTGTCCATTCCGCATGAGCGAGCTCTTGAATACTACTACTGCCTTTTAACGTAACAGCTTGTTACACCGAAAGTCATATTAGTTAGAAGTAGAAATGGCGGAACAAATGTCCCCAAACAAGACCGTTGCAAGACAAAATAGAGAACATGACATTAACAATCACTGAAAAGCATAGAAAAGTATAGGAATCACTCTCGAGCGATTAGCTAAATGGTAAAGTGCAGATTTAAACAGGACAATTCACATTACAACTAGGACTGTGCAATTGAATTGGTTCTATTTGGGAACCGGATCGGATCTCCTTGAAAGATAATTCGATTCCAAGTTCTCAGTTCTAAATTTTTGGAACCGTTAGGAACCAGTCCAGTTCCAAGTGAAGAACCACCCGCAAACTGGATTGATTGGATCGAATTTAGAACCGTTCCATAAACCCTAAAAGCCTTAGGTTTTTTCTTGGCATCTTTTTTTTTATCTCTTTTTTTCTCTGTTTTCTCTAATCTCACTCAAACACTTCATGACTCTTTCTCTCTCGCTTGCGACTCACCCTCCTCCTCTCTCACTCGCGGCTTACCCTTGCTTGTTCGAGCCCCAGAACCCTCGCTCACCCTCGTTCATATTTTACTTTGAACCATTTTGTTGCCCATTTTATTTTGTTGTAAGAAATGAAACCCAAAAAAGGAATAAAAGAAAGAAGGGTTCTCGATTAGACCCTAAAACCGGATCGGAAAAACTTGATAGGTTCCAAGGCCGGTTTTAGGGCAAACATAGTAGGTTGCAAGTTTCAAAATCGGGAATCGGTTCTAACGAGGTAGGTTTCAACTTCCAAGTCTAAAGCCTACCCACCCAGGAACCAATCATCTCTAATTACAACATCTCTTGCTCATATTAACCTAGTGGCTACTTTTATCACCTTGTGGATGGAGCCTTACCTAAAATATACCACTAAAGATAAGTTGAGCCGAAAGTTTTTGACACTCCATGTAATAAAAGAAAACAAAGGATAAAGAAACCCAACAATCATATTAAAATCTCAAATCATCCTCTCTTAACTATATAATATAGGATTTTGGCCATAAGATAGCACATGATGTCAATGGGATTTGCATGTCTTTGAGATGCAATCATTTTTTTTTTTTGGTGATAAATCAAGGGTACAGATATAGGAGTTCGGTTACTTAGAGACTTATGGAACATCCTGCAAGTCTCAAGAACCGGACAAGTGCAGATTTTTCGCCCGCTTGAAATGTAATCGAATTAAACTATTAATTGTGTGCTTAAGTAGTTCAAATCATGAATAGCTTGAGATGAATTAGTTGTGCTTGACTCATCTATTTTTCAAGTTCGGATCAAGTCAGACTAGCTCGAAACTAATACTAGTCGAGCTCAAGATGATCATCTAAATACTAAACTCAAACAAGTTGAAGATCTACCAAAATAGCTGAATTACTATTATACGCTCTTCTAGGTTTTATGCACCCATGATAGAGAAACACATTGCACACACATACCTTTTCTTTTGGTTTTGAAAGCAAAGTACAGTAAAAAAAACCACAAGTCACTCCATGCCCTCATCAATGGTAATGATTCATTTCCTTTGAAAAAAACCCTAGCCAGGGCAAGAAAAAACAATTTAACATCTCATCATTCATCTTTCACGTGATGTAAATTTTCTTTTTTTTTTTCTGAGGGAAAAAGGCGAAGTACCTGCATGAAAAGAGTTTCTTGGCAGTTGAAGTTCCAATGTTATCTGAGGCAGCATGGACTCAAATTGGACCCCATGCTTGGAAAGGATCGCATGCTGCTGATGATGGATTACAGCATTAACATCGTCACTGGTGAGGCCCTGATCAGCAACAGCAACAATCAGTTTAAATGGAGGAGGAGTCAACGATCGATGAGACAGCCGGTGTTCTTTAACGCAACGCTCCCGGATCCAAAAGGGTACGGCCCGCGAAAGGAGGATCGCTGTACTAGATCCTTTGTGTAATTATGGAATGATTCAGAAGGAGTGATTATGGCCCCTTTTCATTTGTCTTTTTTTTTTGGTTGAAAATTTCAATGGTGATGAATGCAGCGTTAAGAGTCATCATGAATCGCGAGCCATCATGAACACTGATGATTTCCTCATTGGGGTTCTGCTGCTCCGGGTGGTTTGTTTCGGAAATTTGGATTTGCTTTTCTAATAATAATCAAATCGCATAAATGCAAGGGAAAAAGAAGATGAAAAGGAAATAAGGGTGAGCACCGGATTCGGGTATCATCGACCCGCGAACCGATTGGAATAAACGACTTGACTAATTAACTTATCGTCTTCTATCTAACAATGTAAAAGATGTAGGAAACCCTATTCTCAGTATTCTGTTCTTCTCCTATCCGGCCACGGAATCCGGACTATGAAATGTCGAGATTAAAGCCTCGACGTGACACTAGAGCACAATAACAGAGTTTTAGGTTCATTTCTTCGCAATTTATCGGCACTAATTTATTAAATTGGTCTTTTTTTTGTGTCCCATCCATTTCCACGTACTTCTTTTTAATCATTCTTTACAAATGAAAGGATCTTTCACGTACGATCAAATATGGAATTCAATTTCAAGAGAGTTAATGTGGAACTAGAATAAAAGCACATAATAATGTATTCGAACCCAAAAAAAAGAAGAAAGAAGAAAAGGATGGGAAAGGGAACCAATGTGGGTGGTAGAGAGAGAGAGAGAGAGAGAGAGAGAGAGAGAGAGAGAGAGAGAGATGGAGAGAGAGAGAGAGATTATCGCAATAGCCTTCAATAGATTAGAATCGAGATTTTCATGAGGGTTAATATTTAAGTTTCATAGATTTATTTAACAAATAGAAATACCCATGTAATTTTTTCAATTAAATGAGATATTTGATTTGAGATATGACCGGGATATTATCTTCTTCATTAAATTTACAAGATCTTTATTTTTGTGCAGCAAAATGACTAGATGATGATTGCTTGATTTAATTTCTACTGCTTTCCTTTCAAACATTCATAGCCTTACCGACTCATTCTCACCGGGAGGAATCTCAAAAATCGCATAAGTGGCATTCTTAAATTGCACTTTTTAATATAAGTTTGCTGCATTGTTTGGTAAAAGTTTAGGACTTGTTTAGGACTCGATCGTAGTTCTCAATATACATTTAGGACTCGATTGCATGTGGTATATAAGATTGATAACTCTCGGTGCAAGTTTGTCCAATTTTTTCTAATATGATATTAGTAACTACATTAGCAAGAAACAGGTAATTTAACGTGCTCTTACTAAAAGGGTTTAATTTTTTTCTCCGACCAAAAATATTTTGCTCTAGGAGGGATTAAGTTGCAAATTAATACTGTCGAAAGAGCAGGCGCAAAATATAAAGTACATAAATTCAATTTATATACACATTCTTCCGTTTTGGTAATTGTTTAAATGACAAGAGATCTAACGACTTGCTTAGTTACTTTTGGTTGGTGATATTTCCGAAAAAGTACACGTTTCTTCCATAACTTGATATGCAAAATGCATTCTTATTTCCGTCATTTCATTAATACCAATCTATTAAGGAGAAATTATTATTAGAAGATTTCGGCTTTGTTTATCTCCCGAAAAATAAATGATATTGAAAACATTTTCAAAAAATAATATTTTCTATCGCTTAAAATAATTAGTTATCGGTAACAATTTATGTCTAAAAGATGTCGTTAGGCAATGAAAATATCTTTCGTTCATTAATTTTTGGCAAGCGATACAAATGATCATTTTTAGGAAAATATTTTTTAAACCATTCATTTTTCTCAAAATAAAGGTGCTCTTCATTCATTGAGCAAATGGCAAATCTACCCTCCATCTTTTTGCTTTCGCTCTTGCATCGATGGTTGCACTCTCCTCCTCCTACTCAAGTCCAAACGACATCAATATCAATATCGCTAGTTCGACACTTTACTACGCAAAATCCAGTAGGTGCGGCCGTTCAACTTAAATGACCTGAGAGAGGGACCACAGAGAGAGAGAGATTCAAGCAGATCAAGAAGGGAGAAGGAATGAGTTAGAGAATCATGCAGAGATATGTTAGCGATGATCCATAGGAGGAGCATAAATGGAGAATGTACCCTTTGTTGGGAGGTTTTGGAGCCATCAAACACAAAGTTCCATGGCACCATTAATGCACCATGTCATTACTCATCTTTAAGATTCAAAAAAGATCCAAAAAAGTGTATAAAAGAAATGAAAAAAAGAGTTGGAGGGGAGTGAGTGGTGGGGGGGGCATGGGCTTGTTTTGTTTTGATCCACAAAAAAGTTTTTGGATTTTTCCCCCCCAATTGAATAAAAAAAGTTAATGTTGCAAAAGTGAAAAACAATAATGATAATATCCATACAGGGCCCATCTTATAGGGACTTTAATCTCATGTTACCACCATGTGCATTGGCTGAAGTGACATGTAATTGCCAAATCAAAATTGGGTACTCTTTTGAAAGCAACGTGCTGAGCTCATGCACCCCCAAAGTTTTTCTCTTTTTCGAATGCAAAGAATGAACAAATTCGATATCAAACACTATTGATCGAACCACTTTATTGAACTGGTCTTCGTATCTCCATTCCCTTAGGTTTTTCTCTCAAGGGTGCTTGAGGCTTTTGATCATTGCACTAGTAATACCCATAGAGTGTGCTAGGTCTCCATCTCATGCCTATCAAGAATTAAAATATAGGCATTTGTGTAGATGGGCCAATTCTGATATGAATCATAGAAGGAAATTAAAGTTTAACACATTTATCACACGGCAAACTCATAAATGACATTGTTTCTTATACCGGGGAAATTTCTCTTTCTAACAACGCAAGGCATGCTAAGTTTAGTATGCGAGATTGATATAGTAGGTGATGTATCCGATTGTGAGTGATTGATAAGCAAGTAGGCCACATTTAAAACCTAATGATAGTTTGCGACATTAATTTGTACACCAATTATGTGGCCTAGATTCTGCAAACATAGAACTTCTCTATCTTTTAATAAGTAAATAAGGATTTCGATCGTCTTCACTAAAATAGCATGCTTTGGTAATTGAGTAGCGATGGGAATGAGACATTGGGCCTCGTCATCCTGCGGGGGACTGACTCGAGCGGAGAAGATTTTCCCCACAAGAAACGGGTGGTGTGATTTGGTGGGAGAATCTCTTTCTAAGAAATGCTAGGTATACTAAGATTGATATACACATTGGTACATTGTGATGTGATAGACTGTAAATGAATGATTAAGTAAGTGAACAAGCCATATTCCAAATCTTCTAACGACTTACGTCATCATTTAATGTACCAATTTCATGATTCGGACTCGATAAAACATAGGATTTCTCCATCTTTTGACAAGTAAACAAGGGTTTCCACCATCTTTTACATAAAATAGTGCGCAAGCTCGTGGACAAAGGGGGCGTTCGGGAATTATTTGAGTGGAGGAGGTTTGGTTTGAGCTTCCCCAAGCAGGGGGAGAGCGTTTTTAGTGCGTGCGGTGGGGGCCATCTCCAAGATAGTGCACATTTAGTCATGTCTCTCTCCACATCCCAATCCCAACATCCCACACTTCCTTTTTGCACTGCTCCATTGCCGCTATGATTCCACCCATCTCTATCTTGGGTGCATCCCCTGTTCAATTTTATAAAGAGATTAGAAGATCATGACGTGATCGATTTCAGTATGGGTGAGTTTTAAACTTGAAATCTACCTTATCAAGATCGATTCTAGGTTCTGAAATCAGGAATCAAATCGGTTAAGGTCGGTTTCAGTTTTTGGAACTGGGAAATCGGACTAGTCCCCTTATGAATCGACCCGATTGCTAACTCCTATATTGCCATCGCGACAAATTTATGGTACCAACTAATATTAACTCTGGTATATGTGTATGGCCAAGGCAAAGAAAAAAAAAAGGCAAAAAAAGGGGGGGGGGAATTGGTGGGGGAACCAATCCTTTGTGTGGGTTTTGAAGCAATAAATGGAATCATTGGTGATTGGACAAACCTTATTCCATAAATATGATATTCACCCACTGTGGATATAATATTTGCATTGAACTCCCTAAAGGAATCGGAATTATCGAAAGTGGTGACCAAGAAAAGCGGTTCGCATATAGGCTAAGGGGACACTTTTACCACCCTCCATACGCTTCAAGAGGATGCTTTACATGACCACATTTGATCTTAAAATCATTCGTATAAACAACTCGAAAGTTGATTCTTGGGAATGTTGGGGGGAAGAAGTAGTGTTATAGGGAAAAGTGAAGTCAAATGCGAGGGTTATGGTTAAAAGGATTAAGAAAAAGAATGTACTGGATTCTTGCATCATGGGATCAATAAGGTATTCTATTCGTATAATGTTGACAGATGCCCACGAGGTGGTGGCTTTTCGATCCTGTTGCTATGTTCTTTATATCTATTTGGTCTGTCGATGCACGCATGTATCGTCACTTATTCCTTGCGACCATTTCTTTAATCCCTTTCCATCATTCCGTTTTGACGTCTATTGTCCGTGCTTGGGTACGCATGTGTGTGATTATCTTAATCATGTCTACACTAGGGGGAGGTGGGGGAGGTGATTAGCTTCTCATTAGGGCCAACCCCTTTTAATTTTTGGAGCTTCTTTCGATTGTTCTTTGTGTTCAGGTAATGTTGAGCAGCTCAGTTGCACATGGGGATGGCTCTTTGTGGCTTTTGTGCTTTTGTGGTTAAAAGATTAGGGATGATACTAAGTAAGGCTCAAGTAATATCAAATATATTGAGATCGATGTACTAAATGAACATGAAAAAGACCATAATCGAGCATTCAAATGAATATTTCACATTTTACATCGGATAGAGTTTGCCACATCACTAAATATTCATAGTTTCGGTATGTCACTCATAAAGATATACAAAGGATGGTCAAGGTGTCATTGGCTTGGTGCAAGAGCCATGTGGACTCTACTTCGGTCCGACTACACATAGTTTCACGTGTAGGCACGATTTGAGCTTTATATGACTTGAAACTCAAGCTTTAATGGGTGTAAAAAAAGGGGCGTGATTATTGTCCACATGCCATTAAAATATCTTCTAGGGCCAAAAGAAAAACAAAACAAAACAAAAAATCCAAGCTGTACCGTTTTACAGTTTTTAAAGCAGAGGATGAGAATAATTCTTGAATCATGAAGCAAGAAATTTTTGGGTCGATTGAGTTTATTGATGGATTTATTTACCATTGATCTGGGAGTTTTAACTATTCACCCTCTTACTAGCCATGAAATTAAAGGTGGATGGGAGCCCCGCTCGAGGGAAAAGGTTTTTACACCGGGAATGCATTTATAATTACTCATAGTTGTCTATCAAGTTGGAATTGATCTTTTCAATCCGTTGTGTAAGTGTGGGAATATTTCACTGGAGTACACTAATATTTTACTCTTGTGCCGCTTTAAAAGGTAACAGGGTTCACCTCTAGATGCCATTGGTGGTGGTGGTACGTGATCTAGCGGTACACGTAGGGATGGCACAGGGTAAATTACCCAATTAGTCCTAAACCTATTTTACAATATCATTTCAATCCTAAACTTTTTAATTTTGTCAATTTAGTTCTACACCTTGGTACAAAATTTCAATGTAGTCTTTCTGGTGA